>JAWWEE010000085.1:48445126-48473268 GCA_035221455.1 Xenops minutus
AACAATCATATCTAGACTCTGAAATCGTACAAAAGAACAGGAGTCCCTCCCTCAGTCCCGGAGGCAGCAGCCGATGGCAGAGGTGTCCCTGGCCCCCGCGGGGTCCCAGGTCTGTCTGTCTGTCCGGCAGCAGCTCCGCTGCGAGTTCCCCTCCGGACCCACCGTGTTTTCCATGGGGTGCTCCGGGGGCTGCGAGCGCTTCCCGGCGCTGCGGGCACAGGGATCGCGCAGCGGGGGCTGGCCGGGAGCGGGACCTGCCTGGGGCCCGGGGCGGGGGGAGCGAGCAATCCGCTTTGCCTGCTTGGGGTAAAGGCGTGCCGGGCCCGGCAGCGCGGGGAGAGGCACGAACGCGGCTCCGGGGGAGGGCTGCTCGCCCCGGCAAACGGCGCCGGTCACGCTGCCCGCACACAGCGCAGCGCGGCACTGGGGGGGCCGGGCACACGTGCATCTAAGGTAAGTATCAGATAAACTGCACCCATTGAAAGTGTAAATATGTAGGTCTTTACATATATTCTCTGCCTCAGATGTTCAGTTTACAGGTCAGCTTCCTCTACTACTCACCTCTGAATAAGAAGTATACTGCTAATGATTTGGACTTGGAAGATTTATTTTTCTTATCACATGAGTAAAATGTCTGAAAAGTGATACAAGGTTTTCTAAACGAAATTTCATGGGTTAAGTGTTCATGTTCAACATGATAATTTTGCAAATAAGTAGCAGGAGCACTGCGGGATTTACAGTAGTGTTTAAGGTATGACTGCATTTCACTTGGCTCTACAAGATGCAGTTGGAACCACGTTCATAACTGTATAGCCAGTTGGGAATAATAACAAAGGAGGAGCCATAGAAATCGTTGAGTTATGTACAAAGTGGAACATTTATCAGTATTCAGGAATAATATAAATAGTCAGGAGGATAATCAAGGATACACTACTGCAGAAAAGCATTAATAAAATAGAAAGCAATGAACTGGCATAGTCTACAAAATATCACTGGTGTGTAGTCATGTGATGCTTCATACTTATTTGACATCTTTGTTCCTCTGAAACACAAACAAGTGCTTGGAATGTGAGACTGTAATAGTAGTGTTTATACATTCAGACAAAGGACTGCTGTCGTTACTTGTTCTACTATGACTGCAGTTGAAATTAAACTCACCAGTCTGATGGTTCTAGAAACAGTTATTCCAGAACCCTAGTTTTCTTTGGAGAATCTTGAAAAAACTTTGGCAAAAAATTTTCATTTCCACCAAAAAAAGAGAGCATCTGGCCTTCAATCTGATATGAAGTAAAAATAATGCCAAAATCTTGATGTTTTCCGGCTGCTACAGCAACAGGCCATTAAACCTTTTTGCTTTTCTGGAAATTATGTCCAGCCTGGCCAATTCTTCTAATCTCAGCCAAGCTCAAATCATATTAAAAACAAAGCAGTTATGACTCTTCCATCTTCAAACAAAAACCAAGGTGATTGCTTTATCTAAATGAAACTAGAAGGAAATAAAACTGCTAATGAGCCCTGCAGAAGGAAATCAATATGTTCTATATGGATTTATTAATTGTTTGTGTTTCTGTGTAACTTAGGTAAAGATGATATGCATATGTCTGACACATATAATGAAGGTGAATGCTCTTCACCGGTACTGTTTGAAGACAACACATCTCTGACAGATGACCACCTTGAACAAAGAGGTCAATCAGTGGAAAGTTCAGTTGTCTTTGGTACTTCTGCAGAGGAAGTTGTGAAGGAAATTCGCTTTAGGATTGAGCAGAAAACTCAACTGACTGCTAGTGCAGGTATTTAGACACATATGAATTACAATAAATCTCTGTATTTCCAGAATGTCTTCTACTCTAATCTCAGTGGGCATTAGTTAAGAATTTAACCTTGCTACAGCATTCTTGTGCTGCAAAGAAATGTGCTCTCTTTGTATAAATATGCTCTCTTTTGCAAAGGCTGACACTTTCAATTGTTTCAAAAGATGTCATGACTTTTAAAGCCACTGCTATTTGTTTTCTTTTTTTAATCATTGAAACAGTTATATCATCTTTTTTTCTTGAAATACAAATAAGTAGTGTTGGAGAATGACCAGTGCACGTGAGCTGATCTAGCAGATGTGGTTGTTATTTTGATGCATCATGTAAAATGCTTTTATCAGCCAGTGGGTCATAGTGAAATCTGCTAAACTGCTTTTAATTTGAATAGCATATTTTGTATTTCTATTATGTATTTCTGACTCCTCCACGCTGTTCCTTGCTTAAGACAATATCAAGATATATCAAAATGTTAGTTCTCAGAGAAGTAAATACATGTTGAAGCCAATAAACTCCTCAATAGCTTTTTAATATTTACCAATCAAGTTTTGTCTTGACTTCAGGTAACTTACCTCTAAATCTCAACTATTTTGATTATAATCTGCATTAGGTCACTAAAGCCAGAGTATGTCCCTAGCCACTTAGTTTGGATGCCATCCAACTGCTTTATGAACCAGATCAGTGAGGCATCAGGGAATGCTGAGCTTTATGAAGCAGATGCAGAAGGCCAGGGAAGCATGGAATGTAAGCAGAGGTAAAGAAACAGCTAGGAGTAAGAAGCAGGATGAGACTTCCACCCACGTATGTTTTCTCGTGAATGGTAGCAAAATAACAATTTTGTTGACTGAATTTTTGTCTTCCTAAGGATAAGTTTGAGTTTAGAAAACAACCATAGCTGTTATAAGTGCAATCAGAGGTCTTAAGCCCAAAAATGAAAAACAATTAGAAGACGAATTGAAAAAATACTGATAATCAATAGTAAGTAGAATTATTTCTACCATCATGAATAATGTTGTATCAGTGAGCAAATAATAAGTTAGACCACTAGGGTTGTAGTACAGTTATTCTAGTTTCCTTGCTAAATCAATTCCAGAGCTCATTAGTAGAAACAGTTGCTTTGATAGAAAAGAGCCATCCCTCCTCATTCCTACCAGTGTCTGTAAAATATATATGTATTTCTAAATGATTACATTGCGGTGGTAGCCCACAAAATACTAAAATTCGGTAAATTTTGTCCAAAAAATCTTTTTGCTGAAATACAAGGAAGGACCATCTCATAAAAAGTTCACTGCAACTGCCATTGTACGTACTTCCTTTGTCTCACTATAGTCACCATCATAAAAGTGTTCAATCTTGTAACTGATGTTATTTTTAAGCACTTGATATTTAACCCCTCATGACTTATTAATGCGTGTTGCGTTATCCTGACAATCTTAAAACAGAAGTACTCTTTAGCTGTTGTATTTAGTATTTATGTTCTCTGATGTCTGTCTCAAAATTTTTTTGCAGAATTCATCAAGTCTGGTTATCAGTAATTGTCATTCTTTTCCTTATTTTAATCTTTGCCAAATGTGTAGGCTAATCATTTGCTTTTAAATATTGGACAGTTGAAATTAAACATTGTCTTGTATTCTTTTATGTATGGATTTTGTTTGTTTGTTTTTAAGGAATAGCACCAAATACAATGTTAGCAAAAATGTGCAGTGATCGTAATAAGCCTAATGGGCAATACAGAATTGCTCCTGAGAGACAAGCTGTGCTAGACTTCCTAAAAGATTTGCCCATTAGAAAGGTAAGAGACACCATGACATTTACCCTGCTGTTATGTATATTTTTCTATTCTAAAAGGAAGATTTCTACTGAAAAGATAGTTTTCTAGGTATTGTATCCTAGAAAGTTGTGTTTGATTTAAATTATTCTTGGTGATGGATCTACAAATGTAAAATTTCCAGTATAATGATATTTACTCTTTTTTAGGTGCCAGGCATAGGAAAAGTAACAGAGAAGATGTTAAAAGCCCTTGGAATCGTGACTTGCTCAGAACTTTACCAGCAGAGGGCACTGCTTTCTCTTCTTTTTTCAGAAGTGTCTTGGCGTAATTTCTTGGATATTTCCCTTGGTTTGGGTTCAACCCATTTGGAAAAGTATGCTTTGGAAGGTTTTTTCCTTCTGTATTAACGTTTTTCTAAATGTTTCCTTGTGTATGTTGCATACTATACATTTTATTTTATTGACAAATGTCATTGAAATATGGCTTGTTTAATATATTTTAAAAAATCTCTGTTATCTCTTATTGTTATGCTTATGGCTAAGATACAGCAGCCAAACATGCAAAAGTCTTGTCAGGGTAGTTGTATGTAAGTGTATATCAAGAAAGTAAGGTAGGATCATTTTAGATAACCTCATAATTATCAAAACAGCTAAACAGAACTGAGTTGTCCTAAGCAGTGGTGTTCACTCCTGTTTCCTCTATAAGAAAAATATGCATTCATTGGTGTTTATTATCATCTGATTGTAATGAAAATTACATTGGTATTCGATCCTCTCTAGTGGTAAATTTTCATATTTCTTACGAAGATAAAAGTGTTTTTTATCTTCTATGAGGATTACACATATATTTGTAATATCAACATGTGAATTTGGTGAAATAGAACTGAAGATTTTTACACCCTTCTGAATATCCAATCCTTTAAGGTTTTCACTGCTTTAATGGCTTTAAGCCTCCTTTTTAGGAGGAGTCAGTCTTACTAGTGAATACATCTTTTCAATAATATTAATTTCTAAGCCTGCCCTGGATACCAACATGGAACTAACTTGTTCTTTGAAAAAACCCAAAGAAACCGTAGCATTTTGGTACAAGATAATATATACAGTCAGAAGTTTGAAGCCCAGTGATGTGCTAGCCCAAATATTTGTGTTGTTGGGTTTTTTTCTATTCAGAAGTATGTTGACTTGTAAAAAAATGTGCAGTAAGACTGACTTTGTAAAGGTGACTTGATAAAAGTTAAACCCCAATTTTCGAAATACTTTTTTTCTGTTAATATAGAAACAGTTCTTGAATAGTCTTTTAGTAGTTGATGTGCTCTTTCCCCTTATTCACCTTAGTTAGGTGTTGTAATGTCTGGGAAATATCCCAGCACATAAAAAAGAAAAAAGAAAAAGAAAACCAACAACAAATACAGAGAAGAAAAAAAAAGAAAATAAAAAGGAGCATTTCAGAAGTCTAGGTTATCATGCTTAGGAGGACACATTTTTAATGGTTTTAATGTCTAAGAAATTTCTTTCTTTTTTTTGTCAGCATCAACTTGATTTCAGTGATTTTGGTGTGAAGAAAGTGAGCCCTTAACATACCAATGCCTGAGTCCTCAGTAAATAGTTCATCTTATGGTTATTGTCTCTGACCACCTTCTTTTGAGAAAGTCTGATAATACAAAATTTATTATTTCCAATACTTACAAACAGAAGAAGGACTTTAAAAGAAATTGCTCCGAGTAGCTTTTTATATGCAAAACAGTTGTTAAAGGATGCTCAATTAAATCTGAAAAGAAAGAATGCAACAAACAAAAAAGGCATTATCACCTTTGACCTGAACAATCATTTAGACAGAAAGCAAACTATTTCCTCAGATAAAAAAATATTCAAATATACACGTATGTTCAGGGTTTTAATAATAGTGCTTCACAGTTACAGCTAGGTGAGACAGCACAAGATTTGTAGTTAGTTTTGTTTTTAAATAAGACTCCTGATACAAGAGGTGAGTTTGAGGATAGAAGGGGGTTGTTTGTTTTTTTACATACTGTTTATTGACATCTATGGCTGATCTATTTCTTTTCTTAATCTACAGTAGTTTAAGGTTTGGGGTGGTTTTCTTAAATCTCCATTTAGCACTTCCTTAATCTTGATGTACAAGATTTGTAGAAGAAGTTAACATCCAGACTTAATAGAAGAGATTGCTGTTAGTTATTGAAGCGTGATTGTTTGACTCAGAGTTTATTGGAAAGATAACAATTTTACGTACAGTGAGTGTAATAAATTGTTTTTCTTTTTAAAGGGATGGAGAAAGAAAAAGTATGAGCACTGAAAGGTATGCGTTTTTAATATTGAAAAAATGACATCATAAAAACTACTAAATATCAGATAGAGTATACTTTTATTAGTCATATAGTTTCATTATGTACTTAGATGTGTTAAAAAACAACATATACAATAAGATTACTAAATCAGATTCAAGCTTTCAGTACTTTTTTCCTTAGCTCCCGAATACTATGGAGATATTTTTGTCAGTCTGTGTGTTCTTTTTTTTACCATCCAGTTCTGCTAATGCCGTTAAGACATCAAAGTGATTTTTAAGCTTTAAGATAAGGTGGAAATACATAAGGGCTTGATTTTTTTTAATATATGTTGCAGTTTAATATCAGTATCAGTGTAATAGCCTGCAGTCACATGCATTTCATAACTTTTAAATTTTTATTAGTATAAAGTTCCTTAAAAAGGTGGTGTTTGTCATTTCCAAAAGTTCATTTTTAAAATAGAAGTTCTCCGAGGAGAATCTGTAGAGCACTATAATATTATCCCTACCCATATGTGCTGTCTTTTCTTATAAAAGATTATAAGAAAAGTTGCTTAGTCCTGTTGAGACTTAGTAGTTGTGAGCAGCTGAAGTAAGCCCCCTAAGATTTTGGTACTATCACATTTGAGAAATTTATAGCTTTAGTCTTCTGCTGGTTTGCAGGCAAACAGATATTCCAGGCAGCTTATTGTACCTTTCTGCATTGCTTTTCTTCTTTCTTTTTTCCTCAAAGGGAAACAGTTTTAGACCAGAGATGCCTATAGGCTGCTGAGATCACGGAACTAGTTTATATGGGGGGGAAGAGACAGTCCTGAAATAGCATTCTCTCTTATCCTGCTTCTCCCAAACCTTGGAGTTTTATGGCTTCCCAATCACTGCAACATTGCCAGAATAGCATGAATTACTCCTTTGGTAGTGGTATGGGACCCACAGTGAAACCTTTATCCCACTAGTTTGGCAGCATGCAAACATTCTTGGGGGAATGTGAATAGATGAAGACTTTTCAGTACCGTTGGGTAAACCTGAATATAGCTTAGAGATGTGAAATTCAGTGTAACTATACAGACTTTACATTCATAAATATAAAGCCTGACATGGAAAAATGGATCTGTGAGACCTTTCCAAGTGCATCTGCTGTCTGTAAGTTTTGATTCTCATTTCTCTTAAAACCACTACTTGCTGAACGTTGCCTTTCATGTTGTTACTAGAAAGCAAATGTACAACAACAAGAACAAAATCCTATAATTTCCCAAGAAGCTCTAGCAAAGGCAGTTGGCAACATTTTTGGCAGAAAGGCAGCTTTTCCTCCTCTGAGGCTAGACATAATTATCCTAGCTTGCATCTTTTTCTTAGCATCTGCATTATTTTTTCTATACTTGGTTCTGATGTTGACTTTCAAATGCTGGCTTTCTTTTGATATTACACAATGTGTACAAAGGAGATCAAACACAAATAACTTGGCTGGCTCTATGAATTCATTTAGTGTTAGTATTCTGTCGTGCAAATATTTAAGCATTAATGACATTAAATCTGATGCATTTTCAAATAGTGCATGAAAATTTGAAAGCCAAATTATTTCATTATTTGAAGAGGTTTGCAAATATTTTGCAAACAAAATATTCCCATTAATAATTTTCCCGTGAAGTAAATGCTCAAACCTATATAACATCCTCCTCATGTACGTTAGCTGAACTGTATGAAAAATACTTCTAGTTGCAGCCAGTTATATGTGAACATATAGTAGGATTCATACTGAAAAAAAGATCATGTCTTTATCTTAGAACCTTCAGTGAAATAAACACAGCAGAAGACCAGTACAGTTTGTGTCGAGAACTCTGCAGAGACCTTGCTCAAGAGCTACAGAAAGAGGGACTTAAGGTATTTATATTATTCTGGTTACTTACAAAAAGACAGTGCTTTGCACTCACGATTTATTAAGTGCAGCTTAAATGTAAATGCTTGAAGCAGCATCATACCATGCGATCTATCTTCTATTCAGAAGTCTTTGGGTTTTAATTTGCAGATGTTTAGAATAATATTGGCAGCATTTTGTTATTGTGGAGGTGTCTATATAATAATATGTGTGGGGAAAAAAAACTGATTAATCATTTATTTAGCATATAAACATATTTTTGCTAAAAGCAGTGCTTGTTTTTAAGGGAGTAATAGAGCTGATTGTGTATAAGCCATGCTTTGTACAATCATGTAACACTAATGTATTTAAATCACTGTGTTTATCTCCTATATTCATACAGGATCCAGTCAGTAGCTAGTGGTGTAGTTTGAGAACTTGATGTGTGCCAAAGTTGCTGACAAGTTATTCGTATATTCATTCAGTAATATGAATGGTAGAAACAATCCCCTTATTCCTTCTCCCCAGATTTCTGCTTATTACCTGGAAAGAACAGTACATGTTTTCTTTGGAGGTCTTTGTGTTAAAGCGAGGAATAACATTCAAGACCTAAAAGAATCATGGTTAGTCTTCTTCAGCCATAAAAGATTATCTCAAAAGATGGCAGGTTGAAAAGTAAATGATCAGCTAAGGAAGGTGAAGGAATAAGCTTACAAAGGCACCAGAACAATGGGAGTGCTATTTATTTACATTTGTATGGACATGATAAATCACACAAATGGTTCAAAAGGTGCTGCCAGGGGAAATGTCTGTGCCAAACACAGAAGCTGTGTCGCTCTGATAGCACTATGCAGGAGGAAGGAAATTTTCAACAAATCTGTAATTGAGTATCACTTTTGTATCCTTAGTAGTTAGGATTTCTGGCCTTGGAAGTTTCCAAATAAGGAGAGTATTGTTTTTTTTTAGACAGGGAAGAAGTTGTGGCTGTAGGCAAAACATGAACTCTATTGAACATGCACTGTTGGCAGATGGTCTGCGGAGAACTGTAGCCAGATGACCCAGTTCCGAGAATTTGACTTCGGCAGTTAGTGGCACATACAGAAACTTGCAGGCAAATTCTTGGCAGTGCTCCTTGCTGTGCACAGATGAGCACACCATCTTGACTCTGGCTTAAGGGCCCACAGAGATGCTGCATAATAATTGCTTCTATGCCATATATGACATGCTTAGCATTTTTCTTTTTTTATAATATTTTTTTTTCCCTTAGGGTAAAACTGTTACCTTGAAATTAAAGAACGTGAACTTCGAAGTTAAAACAAGAGCTTCAACTGTGCTGTCTTCTGTTTCTACTGAGGAGGAAATATTTGCAGTTGCTAAAGACTTGCTAGGATCAGAAATTGATAGTGTTGCTCCTCACCCTCTACGGATAAGACTTATGGGTAAAACATTTCAAAGTCACTCTTGGTTTTCAGAGTTAGGAGATCTTACAATGTATCAAAATAATAATACACCACACTCTAAAATCAGTATAAATGTATTTATCCTTTCTTTGTTAGTCTTGTAGTTTTTGCAAAATGAAACAGATCTGAAATACTGAATGGTGACTCAGGAATATTTTACTAATTGAGGTTGGACTTTGTTTTAGGGAACAGCAGCGTAAGAGCAGAATCTTGAATCATAGCAGTGCTTAATTCTGCTGCCTTAAAAGGGCTTTTGAATCTGCTTTGCACCACAGCAACAGAAGTGCTTATAGATCTTAAAGCACAAAGTTCTGCCAGAGATGCAAACATTTCTGAAAAAAGTAAACTGTGTTTTGATCTGTGTGTTTCAGGTGCTTATGTGTTCTGCTTGAAACATTTAGTCATATATAAAACTTTTTGCCTAAGATATTAAAATGTGCTGAAGAAATAAGTATTTTGGTGGGGGAAATTTGTGAAAAACTCTTTTAGACTGAACTTTAAGTAGCTATAATAAGTTTATACCTTCTGAAATAGGTATATACCTAACTGAAATATACCTAACTGAAATCAGTTAAAACTTAATGGATGTTAATAATATGCTTATGCAACTGTTTTGGTCTGATAAAATTGTACTGACCTTGTGATATAGTGTTAGCTGTTGCAGTTGGTACAGCCACCTTTTAGAGATAAATTGCACTGTTATTGAGTGGATGTGTACCTCAAAAGGTGTTAACTAAGAATTAGTATCACGCTTTCATAGAATTTTGTTGTTTGTTTTTTGTCATTAGGTGTACGAGTATCAGGATTTCTAAGTGAAGAAGAAAAGAAGTACCATCAAAAAAGCATTACGAGTTTCTTAAAGTCGGGAAATGAAATTGGTTTCCTTAGGCTTCAGCCAGAGAAGTCCAACCAAGAGTATGTCACAAAAAATTTGGAAGCATCTCAAAGAGAGAGTTTTTTTAATCAAAAGCGAGCAGCAAGGCAGCTAAACAGTGAGAGTCTTCCTCCAAATGAAGCTGTAGGTAAGCAAGTCTCCCATGATAGGAAATCATCAGCAAATTTTGTGGAAGAAGCAAAGAAAGTCACAGGTTTACAGAGTTCTAGTCTTTGTAAGACCTTCACCTGCCCTGTTTGCTTTGAGGAGCAAAGCAGCAGTAATTTAGAAGAACTTAACAGACATATTGATGAGTGCCTCAATGGGATGCTTGTTAAAGATACTGCAGAAATATCCAAGAATGACAGTTCAAGAGAAAATACACTCAACTGTCCTTCACAATCTAAAAATGAAAATGTTGATGAATGTCAAAAAATTAAAAAAGATCAATTAGCAAGAACATACCAGTCTGCAAGTACATCTGGCAGCTCTACTAACAATAGCACAGAAAAATTTGTTCAGATAATATTTGATAAATCTCACAGAGAACGACAGCCTAGCAATCTTAGTGACATTGCTAGAAACGTGTGTATGAAACAGTGTCTCTTCCCCAAAAGAATATCACAAACCAATGAAGACCATTTTGAAAAGACTGAACATGCAGAAGGAACTAGTTCATCCTGTTTTTTTGAAGCCAAAGAAGACAGTGTTCTTGTTTGTCCAGTTTGTAATTCAGAACAGAAAACCACCAGTCTTGTGTCATTTAATAGACATGTGGATATCTGCTTAAATAAAGGCCTTATCCAGGAGCTGACAGAACCCAAAGATTTTCCTACTAAGTCTTGTAATATGGAAAACTCAAACCGAGTTGGTGAGTATATGCACTGTAGAATATATTTGATTATTCAAGTTATCTCCTTGTACAATTAAAATACTTTGGTAATGGTGTACTTTGAACTTTTTGGGACTCTGAAATTTTTCCAACAAGCTCATTTGAGTAAGGCCTGTGTAAGAGTAAACATTTTTACCTAAAAACTATGGAATCAGTTTTCATGAGAAATTAGATTTATGACTGTGATGGAAGTTAGGCAGTGCCATCTCATTTGCTGTAACAGTGACATAGGAATTACTGCTCATTCCTGTAAATGGTTTGTTTGTTATCCCCAACCACGGTCAGAAAGGTTGTTTACAAGGCCACTGAGATTAAAGTAAAAATCAATGAAAACATCTTCAACCTGGATTGTTTCAGAGATCAGTTGACGGAAAAGTTCAGTTTTGTAATGTGCTGGCAAAACCAGAGAGATGGTAAGCTAGAGTTTAAAGGCAAAAACTTCCAAGCCTGTTGTATATCTAATAAAATATATCACATAACTGGACCTGTAACTTGCCAAACCAGTAGTATCTTTACTCAAGTAGTTTCTTTGATGAAGAGTTAATCTTCAGTCAGATTAGAGGATATGTGCGGGTAGTTAAGTATCTGCCTAAAGTCCTTTTCCCTCATCTATTTTGGGAACTTTGTAAGAGGAGATTAAGATGCTAGCATGTTAGATTTTCAGTATACCATTAAAATATGAACCTTTTACACAGAAAATCTTGTAAGCGCTGTTGCTGTTATATGTGCAAACAGATTTTGATTTAAAGACTTACTGTTAGTGAAGATTATTTTTTTCCCTCTGGAGGATAAAAAAATTAAAAACATAATTTCCAACTACCACCTTGAAAATCAACTACATTATGCTGAAATACTTCTGAAAACTACTACAAGGTTCAAAGGAATCCCTTGGAATTCAATAAAGTAAAGGCTTTTTGGTTTCTCTTTTTAAAATGTTAATATAAACTACAGTACTCGGTTTGCAGATAATAAAGTGTTATCTGCTTTTTGAGACAGATTAAATTCGGTTATATTTTTAAAAAAATGTTGTGTATGTAATTTTTGAAGCATTTTTTCTGTATTGAAGTAATTAATTTTGGTTGTTTCCAATTACTTTTAAGGAGGTTTAAGCAAAGAACAGCAATGCACAAATCCATTACAAGGAACGAAAAGGTAAGGGTTTTCTGGAAGCTTGAGTACAGCACTCATTCTAAAATAAGAAAGCTTAGAGAAATACTCAGTGTTGTAAAAGTTGTGTAGGTGTGCATTGTGTATTTTAACCTCTTATTGTTCTGTGTTTTTTTTCTTTCTTTAACTTTAGGTCTGGACTAACAACTTCACAGTCAGTATCAAAAAAGGCCAAGTCGAGCAATTCCAAGCATACAATTGAAATGTTTTTTAAATGACTGTGTAGCAATATATTCTATATGAAGTATTTCATAGAGTTTTATGACTGCAAGTTAATATAGCATTGGTGGCAGGCTGGATTCAGGTGCCTGTCATTTTGGACCCCTTGAATGTCTGTATAAAAAGAGCATAATGTCTGAGGTAGAAGATGTACAAATACAAATTAGGTAATTTTTCTCTTTTTTTTCCCCAGTTGGTTCCAAGAATCAAAGTTTGCTAGCACTTCAGTTTTGTTTATACTGAACATGTGGAACTTTCTGAGAGCCATAAGCAGCCTCATGAATTCTCTCTGCAGTTCAAAAAATAGAACAGATTGGGTGGAGCTGCCATTTAGCAGGCTTGTAGGGCACGCTCCCTAGACAGCAGGAATCAGTAGTGATTGTGCCACACTGTGCTGGCTGAGGGCTCTCTCAGGACCACACTACTTCCTTGAACAATTCAACACCAAATTTAATTATTTTATTAGATGTGTGTTAACAAAGATGAGCTGAGTTGCTTGATTTCAGCTTAAAAGTGTCTGTCTGTCTTAATGGACACAAAAATTCATTGGTCTCACAGTTTCAAAGTCAAGAACAAGAACTTAGAGCAGTATCAAGCTTTTATTGTTACTGAAAATTACTTCAGTAAGAATTGATGGACCAGCCCTGAAGGACTCATTGTGGTGACATACAAGATCACCTCACTGATTTAAAAAATGTTAATAAAACTGTTGCTTGAGGGGCAGATCCCTTCAGGGTAGTCACACAATAGCTGTCTGATCCTTGGCCTTTCCAAAGAGAGTGAATGTCTTCAAAATTTAAAATTGTTAGCAGTCAGTAGCACGTAATTTACTCAAAAGGTCTCATGGTGCAATAATAATGAATTATGTGCAAATACACAAGATTTTGAACATTCGTGTTGTTTACCTATCTTTTTCTTTTAAATTATGTTGTATTTCTGAATAAATTATATTTTATGAATGTATACGTGGAAGGAAAAAATTAAGTGCAAATATTTAAAATTATCTGTTTAGCTTTCTCTGTTCACAGCAAATTGCTTAAAGGCATTTTATTATAATTATTTATCAGACAAATAATTTACTATGACAACATACTTCATAGAAGATACACAAACAATGCTAAATCCTGTATGAAATACAAATTGCTTTTTAATTGCAAACAGAATTGGCTACTGTATTGGAAGTACTTGAGGATTTGCTTGTTTTTTAAACAAATATGTACATGGTATGTCTTAGGTGGCAAGGCTAAGTCCAGAACATGCTTTTTTGTTTCTGAAATTGCTGGAATGATTACACCATCTCTACCTGCTCATCTGTTTGTTTGCTAGATGCCACTGTACCCACAGCTCGGTCATTTGAATTAATATCAGTGCTCTTTTATCTTTCTCGGACCAAATTAGCTGGACTAGTTCAAGCTGTGTAAATTAACTCAATTGACTTTCTGAACCAGAGCAGTGAGCATTCACCGTGATCTGTTCTGTTGGCAGAGATGGGAGCTGGAAAGTTTTGGTAGGAAAGACATAAAAGCAACTGAGAGAACATTAAGCTGCCACTGCTGTTTAGAAAGTGAACACCTGTCTACTTCAATAAAGTATAGAATCTAAGTATTACCTTGTAATTGTGTGTGTATCTTTAAAATGTGTATTTTTATGCTTTACTTAGCAAAAAAAAAAGCTACTGTATGTTCTTGAAAAAATTAAGTTAGTTTGACTAAGCCTTGAAAGTTGTCTTGCCATCTGTTTAAAAATAAAGTGTCACAGAGCTATCATTTTGAAGTGTTGGTAACAGGCAGAAGCATGAGCAGGACAGAGTCTGGACTTGAAATGTTCTGCCTGTACGTTCATCCACCTTGGAATTATTTTGGGGATGGTTTATCACAGCCCTGTCCCTCTCTCACACATTGTAGTTTGCAGGTCCAAGCCAAGGGCTGGATCATACTGCCCACAAGTCAGCCTAGGGAGCTGCTGCAGTTGCCCAGGTTGGTGTGTGGATCTGTGCCGCATCCTTTGTGGTTGCCACTTGTACATGTGAGCACCTATTGAGACTGGGCTTCTACATTTCACTATTCTAATTACTACTTGTAAGCAAAGGCAAGTGGCAACAGGAGACTGTAACCATAAAATGTGAGGGTTACAGTTACTGCAGTTTTACAGACTAAGAATTCATGCACTGCAGGACTCTGACTCCTGCAAGGGCATACTTTCAGTTAGAAGAACATGGTTTGACAAGATTATTACACCATTTAATAAAAAAGAGTCTTCATTACCTAGACTTCAAATCTCACCTTCTTTTACAGGACGTAATTTTTGGTTTTCCCCTTTATGCACTATTCAACATGCTTGGGTCTTACCTTACATTTTATATTAATTCATTTATGTGATTATTACTACTGTTATTTTAATACTAAATGTTAAAGAAGGTTCTCCAAGTTCCTGTCAAGTGAGGAATATGTTGCAATACTTTCTTGCTCTGCACTTCGTTTTGGATTCTGCATCTCCATAAGTTACTGCATTAGTCTTTCTGCAGTGTGTGGGGGCCATTCGAAAGAGTCAGTATTGTGGGAAGTAGTTAAAGAATGTGGTAAACGTGCTATTTGCAAAATTTGAGCATGTGTAGTTATACTCGCAGGATATGCACTGAAATAGTACTGTAAGTAATTAAAATGGAAACTAGCAGCTAGTGTTTTCTGACTGTATATAAAATTATGATTTTACTGTAACTCATGCTCTGTATAAGGCTGCAAATTATTCCTCCTTTGGTGCCAGGTTTGTAGGCAAACCTACTCACTCCATAGTCGTTTCTGATCACTCATTTTGAAAAGAAGCGTTAACATTGAAAACAGTGGGTCTGTATTACTAGCACAGTCATACAGAAATCAAACTTCCTCTTAAGAATTTTGCTGGAACATTTTACTCACAGGAAGAAAGAAAAAAGTGAAACCTCCGTAATTCAACTGTGGCTAAATCAGTTGCTTTTTCTTCTCACTTCGGTGTATTTTCACAGGGCTTGGTTTTTTTTTCAGCTGAGTAATGTTCACCTACTAAGAGTACAGTTGATGTAATCAACAGTACAGTTGATGTTATCAAATTAAGGTGTATCAAATGTAAAGATTTTTATACATCACAGCCTGTGTTTAAAGGAGAAAAGAACTGTGAAATCTCTTCATCTGTGATAAGCAGAATCTGAGCCAATAGGCTTGTAAACGAATTTGCTCAGTTTACAAACACTTGAGTCTTTCAGATTAATGTTACCAGGGACAGATGTTGTGTTAATACTCTTGCAAATTAAAATGATAGTGAAATTTAATTACAAACTGAAAATTATATTGAAGAAACTCAAATGTGTCAACAGTTTTCTGAGGCTGAATACTGGTAGTCTTGTGTTCTTGGAGCTATTTTTCCAGTATTTATTTTATAATGTTAGCAATATCAAAGGCTGGGTTTAATGTAAAATTTGAGATAGTCACTCAAACAATTTTTATGCCTTATCTCAGAAAAATCATTTTCTTTGTGAAATGAAATATCAGTGCTGGCTTAAGTAGACGAAAGTAACAGTGGACTGCAAGATAAACTGAGAAATAGATTGGATGGATCTCAGTATGTCAGTTCACAAAAACTGAACCTTTGGGGATGTGTGTACTGATTTTTATGAGACTGACAAAAGCAAATGAAACCTGAAACTACCTGAAACTGTGATTGGATCAAAAGTGCTACTGCATGCACATAATTATGCACAAAGCTATGGCAGAAGCACCTCAGTCTCTCATATCCCAAGGCTTTCAGGGTAGCAGGGACAGTCACCCTCTCCAGTACAATGAACACTGACTGACAGTAGTGAGAATAACTCCCCAAAATGGTCTCCAACTTGCAGAGAGAGCTCCATGACTACTGTGTAGTTGGTAACAGCCATGACTACCCGATAATTGGTAATACATCCACCTGGCTCCAGGCATCACATGCAAACTGGTGCTTCTGTGTGTCTGTACACGTGTCCCTGTGAAATGGCTTTTCAAAAGTGTCACTTGTTTGTGTAGTGCAACGGGACTGCCTTTTGTCTCACGTGCAGGTTTGGAGCTGCCGAGTGCTGCTGTCGCTTAAGGCTAGAGAGGACCTGGGGGAGATTGGATGGGGCAAGGATGATCCTATTCAGTGTCTAGCCAGTTTCAAGAAGCGCAGTGTATTTAATTCCTAGTCTCTCTTAGAACAAGCTCCTGAAGCTGCCCCACACCTCTGCCCCGCCGGGTGGTGTGTGCAGGCGGGGGTGCTGCTGCAGGCGTGCCCGCAGGGGTGTGTTAGGCCCGGCTGCGAGTGCAGGAGCCGCAGGAACCGGTTTGTCGGGGCCAGCACCGCGCACCTCCCGCAGCACACCGGCCTGGGCACCCTTCCCTCGGCTGAGGAAGAGCCAAGGACAACGATGAAGGGTCTGAGCCGGCTGCTCCGCGCCGGGGAGGATGCCGTGCGGGGAGCCATGGCAGGCAGCCACGAGGGCCGTGAGTGCGGGGTGGGGTGCGGAGTGGGCGAGCCAGCCGGGTGGGCAGTGCGGGTGGGCACAGCTGAGCAGGGCAATGCGGGTGGGTGGGCAGGGCAGGGCAGGGCAGGGCAGTGGGGGTGGGTGGGCAGGGCAGTGCGGGTGGGTGGGCAGGGCAGGGCAGGGCAGTGCGGGTGGGTGGGCAGTGCAGCAGGGTGGGCAGTGCGGATGGGTGGGCAGGGCAGTGCAGCTCACAGGGCAATGTCCCCTCTGCGGCAGGCACAGCACCATTAGGGCTGCCTGCCCTGGAGGGACGTGCCAGGCACTGTCGGGACTGCGGGGTGGCGAGATCCACCCGAACCCACCTTCTGCCTTGACCGAAGAACGAAATGAGCGGGGGGGAGGGAGGGGGTTTGGAAAGGACAAGGTTAAACATGAGGTGCTTCACATGAAGTGGAAGACATGAGCAAATGTGTGGATGAGGGATCGGGAGCTGGGTTTTGGTGCTGCCAAGAGACAAGGCGTGCCAGCTGCACCGTGCCCTGCCTTGACTTGCCTCCTGAACTGCTCTGGCGGGGGGTTCGCTGGCATTAGTCACGTCCCTGGCCAGGGCTGAGTCCCTGCCACGAGTTCCGCAGCCGATCTGGGTCCCGAGGTTGGGGGAGCCACACGGCAATCAGGACCGTGCGCTCAGCAGTGCGAGTCTCAGTGATGGAGTCTCCGGTTTTCATCCTGCAAACCAGCCTGTGACGGGACGGGCTGCTCGGGCGCGGGCTGCAATTAGTGAAAACAGGTGATTTGTGGAAGCCGAGGGGTAGCTGTCAAACCCTGCCCCGCCCCGTCCTGTGGCCCAAGTGTGACAGCCTGAGCCCTTCTCCTGCGCTGTGGCTCCTGCTTCCACGCTGGCAAAATGGGCACATAAAGAAAGGAAACTGATAAAATATCACTGCTGGATTCGGTGGGTTTTCCTGTGATCCCTTTGAATCAGAAAATTATTATTTTAGAAAAAGATTCTTGTGACTTAACAAAATACCTACATTGCCCTATAAATTTTTTTTCCAATAACAAGAAAACATTGAAAATTTTATCAAATAATGTAATTTTTAGAAACAATACTCTAAAAATGGTTTTAATTCCATTTGAATCTAAGTGTTCATGTTATTTTTTAATTTTACCTCCTTGAAACTCTTCAGCTAGTTCAAATTCTTGTTTTATTTTTTTCCATGTGCATTTTGAGATAATTTTGGCTTTCATCTTCTGGCCACCACAACAGGAAATCAAAAACAGACAGGGAAGGTTAGGGAATATACACATGCAGCAATTTTCGTTGTCTGTGAGTACTGAAATCTCTTGCACTTTTTTACTTCATTGGAATTCATCCTTATTTGTGGTATTACTGAAGGACAGAATGAGGCCTCTAAAATAAGACATAAATATGAGAAAAGAAAACAATTGAAGGTGCCTCACTTTCTGTTTTGAGGCCAACAGAGCAATTTACTTTTCTACACTTTTTACTTCCCCTTCCTTCGAAGAGATGAAAAATGTTGTGCCATTCAATATACTGCTACCAGGACTCTCTAAAAAGGAAATTAACTGCATCAGAAAAGGAAATAAAATTTGAGTTAGCTCAAAAGGATTATTGAATATAACTATTTTATTTTTATAAAATATATGGTTATTGTATAAGCAGTAGGGCAATAAGCCAGATGTTTTATATGAAGCCAAAGGAATACCCCCTAAAAAAACCTACCAACCACAAGTAGATGATTGATTGCTAATGTTACCCAGAAATGAAGTGAGTACTAATAACACAGGGAGTGCCAAATCCTGGAGACCCCAAGCTTGGATGGAAAGTTTCCATAAATCTGTAGTCTGACCACTCTGTACTCTTGTAATTTCATATATGATAAAAAAGGTCATTTTGCAAAATCAGCAGAAGTTTGGGCAATGATTCAGTGTTGCAGTGTTTCTGGATTCTCACTGTTCTTAACTCCTGAATTACTAAGTGGTATTAAAAGAGAGATTAATTAGGAAATACAGCACACAGAGCAAAAGGTATTTTTATCAGCACACGGCCAATTCATGGCTTCTGGACAGGGAACAAAAGGTCAGTTATTAATTCTTTGTCAAAACTAAACAAAACTGTCCTTGCCAATGTAGATACAGTAAAGAAACATAATCTTCTCTTGTTTCTTGAAGGTAGTGTGGAGAAAAGCCTTGAGGATGTTCCTCAATGTCCTAAGATGCACTTGTCTTTGCATCCTCATGTAAGATGTGTGTGTGACACTTATCAGCAGGAATGAATATGTTCTAATTGTAACTAATTACACCTACCTAGTGCGGTACATTTTGTTTCCACATTTGCCACAAATTTGTCTTGAGCAAGGTATCCTCTGACCATTTGTTTATCTGAATTTGAAACCCAGTTGTGGAAAGCTCTGCTGGATACTTCTTCAGGGTAATGACTGTGAAAACTAGGAGTGAGACATTTCTTCTTCAAAGTTCCCTTTGTTCATGGATCAAAGATCCCAAAGTTCACAATGCTGATTTTGCAGTCAGCCATGCTCCTTGTCACAGGTGCCAGGGGTGCCTTTTTATTTGGAGCTGCTTTTATTTGTTTGTTTGTTTGCTTTTCCCCTGTGGCCCCATGTTGTCATAAAAGCAAAACATATTTTATGATTTCCAGAGAAATTTGGGTGGGTGCTTCTTTTCTTTGAGGTGCTTGGATAATTTCTTAGGAAAACTAGAAATACCTTTGCAAGTATCCATTTTAAATTCAAGCTTCTTCTTTTATAGCACAAATGTGATTATTCCCCCTGAGATTATAGCCATGGGTAACATATAAAATGCAATTAAGTGAATGCCATACTGCTTTTCCTTAGTATGCTCTGCAGTAATACTGCCTCAAGCTGTATTTTTATTAGGCATTGAAGAACTCAGACATAATGCAGTAGGCTGAACTTGCCTGAGAGGCCTCTAGGGAACAGATAATTGCTGCAGTTCCTGGTTCAACAGAATGCTGTCCTCTTTGGTGGTACCTTTGGACAAGTTGCTTTCCGGTCAAAATATTCTATACAGAAGATATCTAAGTAATTATATTTTCAGTGTGATATGCTGGGGAATTAAACACATCTACTGACATTTTTGCAAGTGATTTAGCTGCTATACTGTATTCTTCTAAGTGATTAATTAAATTTTAAAGGAGAAACATGAAAAATACTCTGACCCCCAGCTAATCAATTATAAGATACTGGAATTTTACTTTCCAAAGTTCCTGAATATGCTGTTGCAGCTACTTTAGTTGACCAAACAGATGTTCATTTTCTGATTGAAACATTATTGAAAGGTCTCAGTTTAAAAGTAAATGTCACACGGCCAAGTTTTGAGTTCAAGTTTTTTTTGTTTTTCTTCCCCCCCCTGTAAAACCTGGTTAGGTTGGTTGGTTGGTTTTTGATGTTTTGTCTTGCTTTTCTAGCTGTGTCATACCATTTGGTTACTGCTTTACATTTTTTGTGTTTTGGTGGTGTGTTCCATTTTAAAATAGAGCAGATTTTCAAAAGAACAGGAAATAAATGCCGCAGTTTGTACTATTCACTGGTATGCCTGTAAAATAATTTGGGACCCATTTAGATGGCAAGATCTTCATAAAAGAACTATTCCTGTCAACACTGCAGACAAAGATACTCCATGTTCTGAAATGTCTAACTCTATCTGCACTTAAAATTTGAAACTAGAAACACCAGCCCAATATTTCTAGAGGATAAAAATGTAGCTTGGAAACACTTCTATGATGAGAAGCCAATTATTTTCATAACATTAAATCAGGACAAATAATGGAAAGTAAAAACAGTATCATCATCCTTTATGTTGGTTATGACTATTTTTTAAGTAATATAATTTTTCATCGTGTTTTTCCACAGTATTGCCAGATGAGAGAGAATTTCAATATGCAGCTAAAATGAACAATTTGGAAACCATGGAAAACCTGTTTAAAAAGAATGTTAATATAAATGCTGTAGATACTGTGAGTATGAAGTGCCTGATGGATCACTGATAGGAAACGTGATGCTTTGTGGTGCTTGGTGGAATGCCAACATGCTGGTGTGCCCCGTCAGCTGCAAGGTGGTGGGGCTGGTGGAGTGTGCTCTAGGATGTGATTAAGAAAGATTTCACACATCCATCATGAACAGTAGGATTTGTGCAGCATAACTCACACGTTTTTACCTTTAGCCTCTAGTCAGGATATCACACTGGGACCTAAGGACTTCTCAGCTGTGTCTCTGCTATAATATTTCCTCAGTGTTCTTGGGTGACTGCTTTCTCAAGTTCCCCATCTTTTAGAGAGGGAGGACTTTACCTCACAGTCACTTTAAGAATGAATGTAAGCCACTAGCATTACAAATTTCAAGGAGTGGACTATTATCCTTCGGTTTGTACCATGGGAGCGTTCCATCACACCCTCTGCCTCCAGGCTGAGATCAGAGTTCAGATTTTCCCAATAAATGAAAATGCTTTTCTTATGTTGACTTGAACTCTAGTCCTAAAATATGAGTATGTGTACTTCACAGTAACAAAATACAGTGCTGTGTTCCGTAAGAGGTAGTTCAACAGCAACAAGATTAATCTGGGAGTTGTGGATAGCAACGTGCCCTCAGTGGCTACATACAAATACATACCCACGAACAGTCCAAGTTAGTTCTTCACAGGTGCTGAAAGAACTTTCTTCCCATGACCACATGCATTTTTCCCCACTGGGGAATATAGAAGATAGTACATTTGCATTCTTGTGTTTGTTTTTGAAAAGCAGAGGGAGATAAAAGCTTCTGGTTTGTAAACTTTCCTTGAACAGTGAGAGTGTTCCCATCAGTGGCATACTACTCTAAAAAGTCACTTAGAGATTGTTTGTGCTTCCTTATTGCTTTCCAGAATTTAGGAAATTAAGCTAAATACATTTCCAGTGAAGTAGTTTGAAACTTTACTCTGTCATCCTTAAATCACACCTCTATTATGAGAGAGTTACTAGCATAGCTCTGTGGGCTTTGATTGATCTCCTAGCAGGGATGTAGCTTATACTGGCAAAGCCATTCTTTTTACTCATGTTGATCATGCCTGTCCCTGTACTCCCAAGCCAAATAAGTGAGGCTGTCAAAAGGTGAGTTTTGATAATACAATTTCTGTGCAGGAGGTTTTTTCTGGCCTAAATACACATCATAAATCCCATCTTTTTATGCTTTTAATACATATCACTGTAAATGTAAACTTACACTTGAATAAGTCAGATGGCCTGTGGAGAAGAATATGAGAAGAAATCGAAGTGAACTTTTAAAGTTAATTAAATCTCTTATGCATCCTTCTAAGGAAACTACCAGTGGATTATATTAAACCCAATTATATTCACTTTAACTGAAAGCAAACTCTCTCCACTAAAGTTTAGTTCAGTTTAACAAGTCCTTTTTAAACTCACACCATTAATTACTTTGTGGAACAATTAATCAAGTCTTCCTGATAAACACTGAGCCTATTCACCTGTGTAAATTTACTCACTGTTTGCAAGGTGGTAGCTTTCACTTACATAGATAATGACTCAGTCTGGGAAGGTGACTAACACTGGACGAAGGAGAAAACACATCATGCATTGCAGAGTTTTAGTGAAAAGGAGGATACCAAAACCAAATCTAATTGTGTAAATCTAGTTCTCAGATTCTTTTCAAATCAAAGCATATAATAAAATAGTGAACAAGGATGCTTCTTGTACTGCATGCCTCTTCTCTAGGCAGTGTTTGATACTTCATCACATTTCAGTGAAGGAACACTGCTATGCAGAATAACTAAACTATTCTGTTTTTACAAGAATTCTCTTAAGATCAATACCTAACAATCTATCCAGGGGAACAAAAATGTAGATAAAGACCAAGTGTGGCTGTTGAAGGAGAAATATGAAATACTATATAGTAACAAATAGTATATAGTTACTGTATAATAGTATATAGTAACTAACTACATTTGGTAGTAATTCCTGATCATCTGTACAGGGAAAAGAACTGTATTACAGACCTGACAAACAAAGCTTTGCTTATTTCAGCTGAAGCGCACCGCATTCCATTTTGCTGTTGCGGGAGGTCATGTGTCAGTGGTGGATTTTCTTCTTCATCACAAGGCTAGGCTTGACATATCGGATCAGGTAAGCTGTTTTACTTGTTTTGATTCACTCAGTGTAGGAACACCCTAGGGGAAGACTAAAAGTAGGTATTTGTCTTGTGCTCCCAGTTGTGCAAAGTTAAGTGCCTGCTGTAAAAGCTTCATTTTGCCTTAGGACTGCACACATTTATATGAAAAAAACATTGTCAGAGGAAAAACACACTGCCCAGAGTATGGGCTAAGTTGAGTACTTGGGTGAGCACAAGGCAAGAGTGGCTGAAACCACTTGTGCGTGGTAGGTGTAAATTAGTCATTGGCTACTTTATATGAAAGTAATCACTGAAAGTAAACATGAGCTATTGGACTCAGAAACTACTCACTGTGTTCTTTTTCTCCATTTTTACGTGAGTAGCTTAATGCAAAACTGCCAGATACTCTGCAGCCTCCAAGACTGAAATGTTTAGCAGCGTGTGACTGACTTGCTTGGGATGGTGATCCACAGTGCAAGATTTGAGTGAGATATTAAGACTAAATGTATAGTGTGATTTTGATAAACATGCTATTCAAACTAGGAGTTTTCCATTGAACTGAGTAATGGAAATTGATGAATTTACCTTCACCTTTTTTTCTCCTGTTTGCTTCTTCTTATCTGCCATATGCAGCAGTGTTTAAGTTTATAAGATAAATGCCAGGTTGTAGAGGGTGAAAGGAGAAATCTACCTTGTTTTCACATTGTGTTGGAATGAAAATAACGTGAGAGAGATTTATCAGTTCCACTTACCAGTGACTCATGGCTTTGGCATGTTCTTGCAGTGTGGGTAACCATTTCCTTGTTAATGCTGGTTGAATTGCTCTGAAATGTTTTCCTGAGCTGCTCTGTCAGTGAATACTTCACCTGCTGCTGTGAAGAAATATATTCTCCTGCGGTACCCTATCAGCTCCGAAGCAGATCTCATACTGTTGTAGTCAACATTTCCCATTTATCTGGCAAGCTGAAAGACATTGCCTGAATGGAAGTCTAAAATTAATAGTCTATTATATAAATGCTAATGAAAACCACTGCAAAAAGTTTTCTTCAAGTATTAGTGCTCTCCATAGAAACAGCTAAGAAATGGATCACTGGATCTTCCACAGAGTACCAGTGAATATAGTGTAGATTTTATTCTGTATGTATTGTAAATTATTCTTTATGGCAAATTATTTTTCACTAGCCATCTTCCAGATTTGTTGAGGCAATGAGGTGACTCAAAACGTATTATTGGTCCTTTAATTACCCTGATAGGGTGCATTGAGGTCACACTGGAAGTATAGACCCTTCCCATATGTTGGAGTTCTATTAGACACTCAGAATCTCATTCTATATAAGGATTACTTTTAAATTATTGTCTGTAATTCTTAGATGTTGCTAATCATCTTTTTGAAAGACCGTCATAAACACTGCATCATAGTTAGCTTACAGAGCTTAAATATTATGGCATTACATATTGTATTTGACAGTGATTGAGGTACTCTCTGGCAATCAGTTTGATCTTGCAACTGAGAAGAAGCAGCTTGAAGACACTGTGACTTGATTTTTGACATTCTTTTTGTATTAATAAGCACAAAGTCTTAAGCGTCCTTAACATTGCTCAGCACAAAAATTAAGCTGATTAAAACCACAGCAGCATTCTTAGCAGTAGATATGTGGTGCTCCCAACTTTAGATTGGAGACTTGACCTAACTCATGGAGGTAGTTAAGATGTTTATTGATTAAGAAACACATTTCTAAGAAACCAATAATACAGTAACATGCAATAAACACATCACTATTAATAATATTATTAGTAGTAGTATTAATTCACAATTATATAACTTCCAAGTTGCAGTGATTCAGTTACAACTTTATTGCTTGTTACTGGTTTTGATACACTATTACTGCAAAGAAATCTTGTACTACAAAGCTGCAATTCTTTTCCTTCTGCACTTAGTATGAAGGTAGAAGTTTATCTGTTCTCACCCACCCTATCATCACAAGCCTTTCAGAGATGGACACAATGCAGAGTCCAAGACAGTCCCTCTCTGAATTGGAGGGATCTTGGGTTTTCAGGTCATCTCATTACCCTTAGCACAAGAGTGCACAATCACACGATTCTCCATTTTATGCTTTATTTGTCTCTCTCTCTCCTTTTTTTTTCTTTTTTTCTTTTTTTTGGGTGGGGGCCTTTTGGTTGTGTTTTGTTTTTGTTTTTTCTTTTTTTTTTGTTATCTTTTCCTTAACCCACTTTTCTGCTACTCTTGTATCTCCTTTTGTCCTCCCAGACTCCTGTCTGTCAAATAACACACACAGAGAATCACACAAAGCAGCTGAGGTTGGAACCCCTGCAGAGACCTGGTCCAGCCACCCGATCAGAGCAGATTTCTCAGTTATGTCCAGTCAGGTTTTGATTTTCTCCAAGGACGAACACTCCATAACCCTTCTGGGCAATTGTTTCCAGTGTTTGATCATCTTTAGAGTAAAAAAGTTTTTTCTTATGTTGAAGTGAATCTTCCTGTACTTCAGTCTGTGCCCACTGCCTCTGTCCCTGTCACTGGACACCACTGAATCTTGGTGCTTCTTTTGTACTCCCTTCCATCAGGTATTTTTACACAGTGATATGATCCACTTGAGTGTTCTTTGACTAGACAGGTCCATGTTGCTAAACTTCTCCTCATATGCCAGATGTCCCTGGGGTATCTTTGAGGCCCTTTGCTGCACTCTGTGGAGGTATGCCTATGTCTCTCCTATGCTGGGAAGCCCAGAATTGGACATGGTACTACAAGTGTGGCTCATCAGTGAGTAGAGGGGAAGGATGACCCACCTTGGGCAGGTGGTAGTGCTCTTCCTAATGCAGCTGAGGATATCATTTGCCTTGTGTGCTGCAAGGTCACACTGCTGACTCATTTTCAACTTAGTATCCACCAGGAGCCTCAGGTCTTCCTCTGCCAAGCTGCTTTCCAGGCACTTTGCCATAGTCTGTACTGGTGCCTGGGTTTACTCCTCCTCAGGTGCAGAACTTTGGATTTCCCCCTGTAGAATTTCATTATGGTCTTACCAGGCCATTTTGGCAGCATGTCAAGGCTCCCCTGGAGCCATTCCTCCCAATTTAATACCACCTATAAATTCACTGTGGGTGCTCTCTGCCCCATCATTCAGGTCATTAATGAAGATGCTAAACAGCAGTGGACCCAGGATCAATGTGTGTATGGGCCTCCAGCTGGACTTCATGCTGCTGATCAGAGTGTACTTTGGGCCTGACAGTTCAGATGGCTTTTGGTACCCCTTGGTGTATCTGTTTGCCTACACCTGTACTTGTGCTTGTATAGAAGGATGTCATGAGGGGTAGTGTCAAAACGCTCATGGAAGTTGAGATAAGCATTCTCATCTCTGCCCTCATCCACCGGGAGTATGGTATAACACTATTAGTTCTAGTTACTTTTTCTCCTTGTTCCTAGTTGGGAACATTTTTCAGGGCAGACTTTTGAGACACAGTCACAAATCTTGCCCAAGCTTAGGTTTATCTTGTAGCCTGCACACCAGGTGCATGTTCTGTATCGTCCTCCACTGTTTTCCACTGCAATTTCTGCAAATACAGAAAACACATCAGTGAGCTGCAGTGAGACCCGTACAGAGCCTCTAGGATGATTAGAACTGCAGCACATGGTGTATGAGGTGGTGCTGAGAGAGGTGAGTCTGCTCAGCCTTGGGAGGAGAATGGTAAGGGGGAGACCTTAAGGCTGTCTGCAGCTGCATAAGCAGAGAATATAGAGAAGACAGACAGACTCTTCTCACAGGTCCACAGTGACAGGACAAGAGACAGTGGACTCAAATTCCAACATGGGAGGTCCCAGTTAGATAGAAGAAGAAAAAAAATCACTGTCAGAGTGGTCAAACACTGAACCAGATTTTTTTGAGTGTTTTTTGAGTCTTAATCTTTAGCCTATTCAAAACTTGCTGGGAGAAGGTCCTGAGTAATCTGACCTGGTTGGACAGGCTTTGAGCAAGAGACTGTAGCAGTGGGACCTCCAGAAGTCTCTTCCAGCCTGTACTGTTTTTTTTATTCAATGAATAGTTTGTAAGTAGTATTGTGAAGTCACTGTCACCTCATCCTGTCTCTGGTCACCACAGAGAAGAGATCAGAGCCTTCTCCTCTGCTTCCCCGCATAAGAAAGCTCTAGTTTGCTGTGAGGTCTCCCCTTAGTTTCCTCTTCTTCAGGCTGAACAAGACAAGAGACCTCAGCCACTCCTTTATGGTTTCCCCCCAAGGCCCTTAATCTTTTTGACTTTTCTTTGGACATTCTCTAACATCTTTATGTTCTTCTTGTGTTGTGGTGCCCAAAACTGCAGAAAGGACTCAAGATGAGGCTAAACCAGCACAGAATAGAATTAGTCCTTTTGTTTCTAAAAAGTTAAAAATGGGATTATTTTTTTCCCCTCCTATAAGAGAGGAAGTTTTTAGAGAATTTGAGGCAAAATAACCTTAAAAAGAGGGCTAAATGGAAAATTACGGTGACTTATGGAAACAGAGTTGCTACATATAGTCATCTGAAATATCATGCACTGTACCCAGGGCTAACTATCTATATGGTTTCTGGAGACAGAGAATAATTTCTAGGTACTATTCAATCCCCAGTCTCTTAAAATGGGATCAGTCCTTCTCTGGAGATGGCAGACCTTCTGTCAAGAAGAGGACAGACTGAAGATTTAGCTAGGTCTTGTTGTATGACATTTAGCTTAATACCACTCACACTACTACGTGTTAATACTACTTTTCCAAGATCCTGTAGAGCAGAACCTACTGATACACTGAATTAACCAAAAAGATTTAAAGAAATTTGGCATGAGCTATTTTGGTGGTAATTGTTATCATCTGCCCTGCAAGACAGAAGTAGATCTTGGATTTTTTTTCTAATAAATCTCTTGGGGTAAATGAAAGTAAATTGATACCAGGTGATCAGTGTTTACAGATATATAGAGAGTTTATTTTAGCACAATTTGTTTGCAATGAAAAACAGGTATGTAGCCATTTTGATTGTTATTACATATGGCAGTATAAAGGCATAGAGATATCACCCAAGAAAATGTGTAAGGGTGATATAAGGAACTAACACTGAAAGGGAACTGATATAAGATATCAATAGAGAACTAACACTGAAAGGGTTAATAAAAATAATTGTAG
>JAWWEE010000085.1:48473368-48488990 GCA_035221455.1 Xenops minutus
GAAATAATAAATATGCATGTTTTAACTGTATTTAAACAGACCTGTGAACACAGAAAGGTGTGCATGTTTTTGGTGGAGCAATCCCCCGTGCACCCAGCACTGAATAAATGTATCTTCTCTACAACTACCTGGTTGTGGGGTTATTCCGCACGTCAAGGGGAAAAGGAAGGAAGGGAGGAAGGAGGGAAGTTTATATTCACCACCCAAAGGTCCCTGATGGACTAGGTTTCTGTCACTGGAGTCTTGGTCCTGTGGTGGGGGAAAGAAGCCCATGAAACAAAAAGTCCAGTGACTTTATGTACCCTCTTGATACCTTCCCTGTGTGTGGTGCTATGTTTTCATAGTTTTGCTGGTTTTGCAAGAATGGATCAGGCTGGAGGTCCTGGTTTGTGCACAGCCATTTAGGCTGGGGCAGGTGGTGCTTTGGAGGCACCCCTGCTAAGAGTGAGGCCTTCTCGGGGCAGTGTTGGGTGTGTGTACAGAGGGTCCCCTTTGACACGGTCTGGCTCAGGGGAGATAAACATCACACCCCCAGATACTTCCCCCTGTCCTCCAGGAAGCTAAGAGGCTTTGGCATCCTCCCCTCAGCCTTTATCTTCAATCTCCTGGCAGGAGGTTTCTTTGCACAGCTTGCTACAGTAGCAATGTTTTAACGAGATGAAAAAATCCAGTTCTTCACAGTAATTTCTGCCTTTGTCATTTTATTTGAAGCATGGCCTGACAGTGATTCATCTTGCTGCTTGGACTGGAAATGTGGATATAATGCGAAAATTAGTTAAAGCAGGTGCTGATCAAAAGGCTAAGAATGAGGTTTGTTATGACAATTTTTTACCAACTCTAGATATGTTTGTTTTGGAAAAAAAATCAAATTTGTTCTTACAGATTTACTTTTGGTTTTTCAGGAAGGAATGAATGTATTGCACTTCGCAGCTCAGAACAACAGCGTTAAAATAGTGGATTATTTTCTCCAAGAACTTCATCTGAATGACTTGAACAAGCCTGATGGGGTACAGTGTGTTTCTTTCTGTTTATTTCTTTGATGTCATGAGGCTTTCATTTAGGGCAAAACAATCTTGACTTAGGGAATTTCAATCAATTTAAATGTATTACTAGTTACATAAACTTTTCATTACTGACTTGGATGTTGAGGAACAAGCAAAACAAACTGCCAGACATGCACTTTGGGGAAAATCTCTTTTCTTCCTCTTAGTCTGTCTCAGTTGAACTGCAGAAACTTCTCCTCCTCTGCTCTCCTTACATTTACTGCATGTGACACTCAGTCACATTGGTGAGGCAATGGGAGGCAGAGGAGGTTGGGGTCAGTCTGTGGTGGATTCCTTTTTTTCTGCTGTTTGTTTCTTACTCTTTTTCTCTGCCCCAGCAAGCTTTTTCCGTGGGCTACAGTCACCCTGCAGGCGTTCCTTCTCTTGTATCTCCTGCCTTGCATCTTCTCATGTCTCCTCCTGTATCTCCCCATATGCATCCTCCCCATAGCAGCGACCAGCCTTTCTTAAATGCATTTTCACAGAGGCATCATGTTTTCCTCTGTTGGGTTGAGTGTTGGCACGTGGTGGATCAGTTCAATCCACTGTGGAGCCAGCTGGAAATGGCCGTGGAAGGCAGTCTCCACTTCCTCCCACACAGCTCACCCTCACAGCCCCCTGCCCTTACCAAAGCCTGCCAGTTGTGGCCAACACAGGTATATTTCTCCAAGACAGAACATAAAACTCCGTGCAGCCGTCCTACAGAGGTGCACCAACTCTTCAGCAGTGCTAGGACCTTGTCCTCATCAGTTTTATTTGGTTTTTATTTTCATTTTCCACAATGTATTTTGGTTTGAAAAGTTACTTAGCTAAGGAGGATATTTTATCTTTGCATGAGGAAAACTCCTGTGAGGTCTGTCACCAAAGGATAAAATCTCCCCTATTTTTTTTTCTTGAATTTTATTGATGCAATGCTGCAAAATTCTGAGTTCTTTTTACACATGACAAGGTTGACAAAACAGAGTTATTTTAACAAAAGAAACCTTTGTGTCTTAGGCCTTGGGAAAGGAAAGGTGAAGAAGCATCTTCTCTTTGTTGAGGTTGTTTCATAACTCTCTATGAGCTGCCTGCATTTTTTTTTCTCAGAGATTTATATAGGCCACTGTCAGGTATTATATGAGGCTATTTTAACTAGTTGCTTAGAAGACTCAGTGTCTGAACTGTCGTATGTTTTTATCTCAAAATACGTTTCTGCAGTTGAGTTGTCAACAGTTTGAAAAGTTTTTGTTAATTTAAACACCACTCAAAAAACCCCCACAACATGCAGAGCTGAATTTGGGCCTCCTGGATGAAATTTATGAAGTTAGTTCCGGTCTGTGCTTGCAAAACTTGTATCAAACAAGTAACACCGGGGAAATAAATCTTGCAATGTTCTTTACTGCCTGTTTCTGAGCATCCTCAGTCCTTCTGATAAACATTTTCATACTGAGAATTAAGATTTAAATATTTTGAGCATGTTTTCTAATTTTTCACCATTTCTAAACAGTTTTCATAACTTTTTTTCAGGATATGCAAGATGTATAATCTGTTTATTTAACTATTTTTTAAATAATTATTCTTCTTGTGTATATCTACTATTTTATTAATCTCCTTAGTCATATGTTACATTAATATTTATGTAGGGTACACATACCCATACTCATGCCATACATCTAGTCATGAGAAGCAAGTATTACTACTCTCTATAACACTGTGTTTTTTTCTACAATTGTTTTCTAGAAAGGTAAAAAGCCATTTCTTCTGGCTTCTGAAAAAGGCCATGTTGACATGATAAACAATTTGATTGCTCTGAAGCTGTTTACTTCTGAAAAAGATAAGGTAAAAGTTTATTTTCTACAGAATTATAACCTAAAATGTGCTTATGAAAGATTATTTTGTTTCACTGTAATTACTATACAACCAAAATAAGTGAGTATCCTCCACAGATGGCACACTGCTGGTAGTGATATACAGGACCAACAAACATAAAAGGATGATTTTTTTAGTGATTAAGGGGAGACAGTGGAATCTATTGTCTGATTGCCAGGAGACTTTTCCATACACATGAATAATTCATGAAAAGCAAGACTAGCATATGCTGTCTGTTGGGAGAAGTAGGAAAGTCTGGTGTTTAAGGTGTCAGCCTCTGTACTGGGAGATCACATTTCCCAGTGTTTCACTCTGCTTGGTTGTGTCTCTGTGTCACTGCTAAGTCCTAATTTTTCAAAGGTGTTTAAATACTTCAGGATGCAAATAAACACCTATAGAAATTCTTCAGAAGCACCTTAACATCTCAGTCTGATTGAGTTAGTTTTTGACACTGTGTTTTAAGGTATTTTAGTAATTTTCAAAGCCTGCTTTTAAATTTGTTTACTTCTTACTTGACTATTTCTGGAATAAGCAAGTTAGTATTTCTCTGCATCCAAGGCACTGCAAGGAGAAATGCATTAAAAATTGTGAAATGGTCAGATACTGCATTTACAGAACTATGTAAGTAAGCACCCAGGAAGTGATGCTGCTTTTGGTATTCTGGTGATAGTTTAAAAGCTACAGTACAACTCAGAGCTCTGCTGTACTACACAGTTTACCAGCAGAGGTTAAAAGCCACTGTTGTCCCAGACGTCTAGCAAGTTAAAAGTGTAATGGCAAATGTGGTGCTCCTACAAATTAGGTAAGAAGCCAGGACAGAAACTGATCTCCTAGGTCACTAAAAGCAGTCACACTGTAACCATCATTATTAAAAGGGATTTGGATTCCTGCTTCTTCCCACTCAATGCTGTGAATGAAATGCTATTCTGGACTGTCATTTTTCTGAGGGTTAGACTTCTCCTAATTTCAGGCTTCAGGATATTTTTTTTCAACATTTTTACACTTTTTCCCATGCCAGCATTTTTGTTTAGCTCAAAATCCACTGTTCTTCCCGAACTTGTCTTCGTTTCTGTTTTCTTACTGGTGTGGTTGGTTTTGGTTTTGTTTCTGTTTTGTGTTACTTAGTTTGCTAGAGAGAAATTGCACTGATGGTGATGCAGATTGAAGGTTGCAATGTTGGCATCAAAGCCACTACAAATTTCTATGTGCTTACCTGATTTTTGGCCATTAATCTTTAAATCAGGGGTCTTGGGGTATCGGTGTAATACCCATTCTTGTGGGAACCAGTACCCAAAATTTCCTTTTGGTTCATGCTTTAGTAGTTAGAATTTTTGGTCTGTTTTTTTTGTATACATTGAAGTTTTTAGACAACCAACTAGATCAGCAAGATCATATCTGCAAACTTGTGAAAAGGCCCTTTTCCAATTAGTCTGAATCTTGGAATGTGCCGTGTGGATCTGCTTCCTTCTCCTTGTATATAAGAGAAAGTTGTATGCAAAAGGCCAAAGGCTTTGTGTTGAATTTAGTTACTTGATTCTGTGTTTTAAAATATGTTATTTGACATTTTAATTTCAAGGAGGGAAACACAGCATTACATTTAGCAGCCAAAAATGGTCACAGTGAAGTTGTAGAAATTCTGCTTGAACAGTGGGAGGAAATAAATGACCTCAATCAGGTAAGGACACTGAAACTATGGAAAGTGATAAAATTAGAGATTTGAAAAATTATCTAAAAAGTAAAATTTTAAAGGAATAAGTGTGGCACTGAGTGGACTTCATTAGTTCTGCTGCTTTTCTAGTACCTTTGCATCCTGTTTCCTTGTTGCTTGTCCAATAAATTAATCTTCCTTAACTCCTTCAATGTCTCTCTTTCTCTATTTCTCACACAACCTCGCCTCCATTTGGCATGCCCTTGGGTAACTGCTGGCAGAAGAAAACACAGAAAGGCCTTAACCTTCACTTTGCTTCCTGTTGTCCAGCATTTTTAGCCATGTGATCCCGTTTCTTTCAACATCTCACTTACAACATCTCTGGTGCTTTTCAGGCTATTCACTGGGCCAGTTCACCTTGTGTACTAAGCACATACCATCATGGGTACCTCAGCAAAGAGGTCTCAGGCTTGCACCTTGCCCATCTGAACTCAACTGCCTGAATGAAACTGGCTGCAGACTCTGCCTACCCACCTTAGCTTTCCTGGGTTAGTGTTGAGCTCAGCCAACATGTTAATCAGCTGCATATTAGCTCTGAAGGTTGTATCCCTGAGTTGATGCACTCGTGAGTTTAATTTTAAGGCTTAAGGAAGGAGTAGAAAAAGGAAATTCACACTAACTGCTCATCTCAGCATTCTTGCTTTCCAAAGGGTCCTTGAGTCTTCTGTTTCTTCTGTGGGGCAGCTGGAACAAACTGGGCAAGGTGATTTCTTTTGTTGTGGGCTGTCATGCGCACTGTGTGAACCTACAGTGTGGTTGATGGTCTGTTCTGCTGGTCCAGTGATCTAAATGAGTAAGGGATACCCACTCGTACTCAAGGCCCTCCTCTTTCTTTATCAACACCGGATTTATGGATTGAGGGGTTCTCTCTTAACCAACTTTTTTGCTATTTTCAGCTATGTGAGCTGAAGAGGCACAAAAGCCCCTTTGAAATGTGGAGTCCTTGTGTTTCCAAGCCTTGTCTTAGCATGTTGCTTCTGCACACAAAGCTTGTACTGCTTGCCCCTCTTGTGGGAAATAAAAGAATATGGTTTTATTACAAAAAAATAGTTCATTAATTCAAAAATTTTCTTCTTTAGGCATGTCCTGGAAGTTGTAAGGTAGCAGGTCCTGTCTGGAACTGGTGCCAGGAACAATTTGCGTTCAGGAATAGGGAATTATGAAAATGGATAATGATACGGCTGAAATGGGCCCCAGTCATGTGGCAAGTTCTTTGTGTGCGGGAGAAGGTGGTCATTCTGACCAGGAGACCCTGTCTCCCTGTACAGGGGGGCACGCCAAATCCAATCAGAAGTGGCCCACTCTTCTCATGCTAACAAGGCGGGACCCTAGGGACACATAAAAACTATGATTTTTGGGGTGGGCGTGTGTCTTTTTGGACCTCTGTGGCCAGGGCACCCAGCACGTGCTGAAAAAGAAACTTTCTTTTTGCAAAATTTCTTTATCTCACAGATATTTGTATCCTAACTAAACTGAATAAAAGGATTTTTCTTAAAGTCTGCCTTGCCATGGTTAATGGACTGACCTTCCCATCCAGCTGGAGATATTCTGGTCAGTGTGGAAACAGATCTCTCTTTCCAAAGCATGAGCAAACCACTAAAATGTATTAAGTTTACCAGAATAATGGTGTCAGGATTTTAAGCAAACTAAAATCAGGGTTTATTGATGCTTTTGTGAATGTTAAAACACTAGAGTAATTTTTATTAAACCTTTGTGTCTTTTAGGGGTTGAGAAGCAGGGATTAGAACATTGTGCAGCTGATGTAAGCTATTTTAGAGGTTTGGTCTGGAGACATGGAGACACTTTTGGTGTGTGAAGATTTGAAATAAATATGAAACAGGATTATTTTTATTAAAAGTGATTGTTATAACTAGCATTAGGAGTTGGCAATTTGTCAGAAATCCATGGCATTATACTGACAGAAGTCAGTACTTACTGTATGTGCTGACATGCTGGTGGTGTTGCCTGGTGTTGAGTGGCAACACTTGCTGCCTGCCATCCTTGTTTCTATGCCTGTTGCTATCAGTCTTCTTTAAAAAGAACATGATTAATATTCATGAATGTTAATATATAAATATTTATGAAATATTTTTCTCTATCTTTAAATCTTACTATACATCTGTCCACATAAATGTCATCTGTCCCTTTGCTGTTGATGAATTGCCATATCATTCAAATGTTAATTTAGGAGCATTCAGGTTGTGTTCTCTTGGGACCATCTCGCCTTTTCTGCTGAGCTGGAAGAGACTGATCGAGCCTACCAGAGGGCTGTTCTGTCACAGTCTTATTGGCCACATGGCTTAAATCAGAACAGACATCTTCTCTCTTTTGGTCTAGAATGGAGAAACTCCGTTTTACTTGTCTGTTAAAGAAGGTCATGAAAAATGCGCTGAACTCTTACTGAATGCAGGGAGTGACATCAATGTTTTAACTCAGGTATGCACACAGTATCCCTCCAGCACATGGGTAGTGGGACATCCTGGACAGTGGGAAGGACCTTATATTCCCATTTCTCTGTGTACTAACAGTGTATTTGCTCTGCTTATTTTTATGAAATGGGGGAAAAAATAACAGAGTAGAATTGGGAATGTAGAGAGGACTAATGGAATAAAACTGATGTGGAAGAAAAATAGCATTAGATTTATTCAACAGAGTGAAGTTTTTTATTTACCATGTTTCCAGTAGTACAACACATGACTGGAAAACGTAACCAACTAGGGTAACTGAAAATCCTCTGTTTTGGTAGTGTATGCGACTGATCTGCTGCAAACTTCTCTATATCTGGCTCCTGGATTTAGTCCATCTCACATCTGGTGAATGGCCTTGGCTTGCCTTCTGCAAGAATTTAGGATTCCAGCAGATTGAGAGCTTGTTTGTTCACACAGAACTGTTATGTAAAAATTTTCTATGGATTTATTTTTAGAGTTTTTGATGCGACTGTACCTGCTTGGTAAAAGTCTAAAAGGCTAGCTAACAGACTAGGAGACATGCTGGCATTGGCATTGTCCATGGCACAGTAGATGACAATTGAAAAGGGCTATTGGATACTAGTTTCTTTATCATATTCACTGTGATAGAGTAAAAATGGGAAATGCCTTTGCTATTGACAAAAGCACATCATCCTTACTGCTGTTGCACTTCATTTTGTATCATTTTATCAAAGGGGGTTTTTTTGGTGGAGGGGTAATAACACAAATCTAAATGGAAAATTGTCCTATATATGTAGCACTCTTTAGTACTGTTTTCTCAGCAATAAAAATATTTTTGCTGTCTATCAAAATTTCTTTCAGAACAATAGCAGTGCTTTACACGTTGCAATTCAGAATGGACATCTATCCTTAGTTACTTTTCTTATTGATAAGAATATTGACCTGGTTCCTAAACCTGAGGTGAGTGTTTATCAGAATAACTGTTCTGTTGCTGCTCAGCCTGTCCTTTATGGCTCTCCTTGGAATTCAGACAGCTGAAAGACATTGAGTAGCTCCTTGAATTCTTACTATTACACATTATTACTTGGTTTGTGGATGTTGATTAGCAACAGCTACAGACTCATAGAGGCAAGGTCCTGTTGCACAACCCTGTGAGCGCCTGAGCAGGTGCAGTGCAGTGTAGGGCAGGCTAAGCTAATGACCAGGTATTAGGATGGGCAAAGTACCCTGCTTGAACTAAGCACCAGCAAAGCAGACCTCCCCGCCTGCTGTGGGCAAAGAGTTAACACTAGCAATTAATTTTGAATAAAGAAAACTAAAAGGTAAATAAACACTTCGGTGCTGTCACTCTCTGCAGGTAAATGCACCCTCAGTGCCTTCAAAATCTGTATACCACCATTCCTTGGGATTTAAAAAGAAAGAGGTATTTATATTATCCAAATCCTCTCTGAGTTTAGATATTAGAGTTTTTGTTAAACTCGAGACTTCCTATGATTAGGAAATTATTCTCCATTTCTACAGTACAGGATGAAAGTGCCATCAGGGCTTCATGACTTATGCCATGATCACTGGCCTGTTGCAGAAAGTTATCAAGGAAGAGCAATTTATGATGTTCTTGAAATGATTTAAAGTTCAGGGAGTTGTTGTGCTGCTTATTCTCCTTGGTTTTCTATAGCAGAAGTAACTCATAATATTGTAATTTACGTTTTAAAAACTTTTCCAGCATAGTGTTACATAAGAGTTGCCTTTATTTTTCTGCAGCCATGAAGAAATGGCTGTTTTGTAAAGACACTGAACTGGTGTCTGGCCCCATGAATGGTACTGAAATGGAATTATTTTTTAGCTGTATTTCACAAGAAACTGATGAGTCACAGGTTCAACACATAAAGTGATCTTGCCAACCTAATGATCGGATTGTGATTGGCATTGAACCAGTTATTTTAATAAATAATAACACAGATAAAACCCTCTAATTTCTTACTAGCTGCAATTTGCTCTAATTATGACAGAAGTCAATTTAATATGAAGAATATTTCCAACAGCAACATGGAACAGGAGTTTGTTCCTGGAAAGTAGGTTTTGACACCTATTTACCAAATACAGAATGAATCTGTCTGCAGGCTAGTCAACTAAGGGCAAACCCCATTTTCTGAGGGAGCAGGAATATTATCCTAATCTCTTTGCCAAGGGGAGCAGTACATCCCAGGTAGGAACACTTAAGAGGAGTGACTTGCCACATTCCTAGGTGGTGACACACTGAGGCACACCCCATGTACTCAGCATTTCCAGTTTCCTCAGCTGTACTTGTTTACCTGATGCTGTAGGTGCTGCAGGAGCAGGCTACCATGTCTGGTATAACTCTGCACATCAAGATGAGTTTTCTGCAGTTCTTGAAGCTCTGCTAGAGCATATTGCCTTTGCAACAGGTGGTCTTCAATAAGAACCTCTTTCTTGTTTGAAGGAACTTTTAATGATGAACCCAAGTATAATAGTTTATTATTTTCCCTCCACAGCAGAAGAATTCTCCTCTCCATTTAGCAGTCATCAATAATAACCTACCAGTAGTAAAAAGCCTTTTGGATGCCAATCACGATATAAACTCCTTAAACCATGTAAGAAAAACTGGGAATTAACACGGCTTCATTGATAAAGAGAAGATTATGTGAATTTTGCTTGATTTTTTTTTTTTTTTCTGCCTTATGAGCTCAGGGTACAAAAGAAATAGGAAGGAAGAGGCAGTTCCCTCCTTATCTTTTTGCATATGTGCATGTGTATGAGTCATTGGTACATGCTGTGCTAATATTGTTTGTGCAAGATAAGGATAGAACCATGCAATATATTCGGAAAACTTTGGGGTGAATTTATTGCTCAAACGCTATGGTTCATCACTGAAATATCTCAGTGGCATTGACCTCAGGGGGAAAGCCAGTGCAATGTGCCATTTAACTGGAAGAAGTTAATGTTTTTTAAAACACCACAGAGTCCAGTGTTTTGTATCTGTGACCAAAACAGGGCTGGTAAGACACCAGTGTTAAAGGTGTTGCTGAATGGTGCCTGCACAGCATCAAGGATTTGTCTGTTTCATGCTCTGTGCCCTCAGGCCAATAGACTGGGGGTGCTCAGGGAGCTGAGAGGGGACACAGCTGAGCAGAGCTGAGTGAAGTGATGCTCCACACCACACAGCAACACACTGAATGATGAGGTCATAGGTCTCTGTGATGCAATCAGCTAGTGCGTTCAGCTGTTAACTGAAAAGATGCTGGTTTGAGTCTACCCAGCGACAGCAACACGTGTTTTCCCCACATTTACCAGGATACTTTAGCCTCTGCTTGGTGTCAGTGGTCTTTGGAGGCCTTGGCAGCTGGTGAGTTCACTGTAGGTCGTATCCACTGCTGACATGTGCCATATTTACTTTGGTGCTGTCATGCTTAATCCCTTTTTTGCTGTGCTAAACCTCCTATAATTGTTAATGACCATTTTCTGCTTTTGCTGTGTTGTGTGTCACTTTGTATTTCTTTGCCTGGGAGAGTGATGATAAAAGCACTGGCCTTGTGCCTAATATGGTATTTTTTGGGCCCTAGAATGCCACTATCTGTGTACTCAGGGAACCCTCTCATGAAGAAAATCAACAATTACATAATTTCCCTTTCCTCCTTGGAGAGGTGCTTTATTGAGAGAGGAACAAATGGCACTTACCCCTTCTTATCCTCCAGGAGAGGTCTTTTCTACCTTCTTGTAACAGCTACTCAGTTTCTTGACTGTTCTCAGGTAATTACTCTGTTCATACTAGAGTGTGTTGTAAACATGGCTTTGATTACTGTTCATAAAGTTAAACAACTAACTGGAAATGCCACACAGGAATTCTCCCAGAGGCAGCTGATTCTCAGGTGTCATAGTTTAGGGTTTGCTAAACCCATTATGAAAGAGCCTTCTGCTATATATATTCATTTTGTGGCAGGGCTTGCTAAAAAGTTGTGGATGTGACATAATGTACTGTTGAAAATTATGGATGTCCAGTTGTCTTGGAATGAATTTCAACAGGGAAAATGTTACTTGAGAGGATAATATTGAAGTGGGTTGGGAGTTGCTTGGATCACTCTGTCCAAAACACCTTGCTTTAAGAGAGAAGAGAGAGAGCTTGTTAGTTTGCAATACATTAGAGGGGCATAACAGCAACTTTTCCTGAGCCAGCTGGCCTGTGAGCATTCTGCTTCTAGATGGGAGTTTGACTTACTGCTTTATTTCGTGTCTATAATTCCAGAGGCAGGAAACCCCTTTGCATCTGGCAGCTGATCTTGGCAATGTGGAGTTGGTGGAAGTTCTGCTGAAGGCAGGCTGTGATCTCAAGACCATGGATAAGGTAAATTGCATTCCTCACACATGCAAGGATTATGTGATTTTTTTTCTTTATTTTGTTTAAAACCTTCATAGAGCTGCATAAAGCATTTGTGGCTACTTAGTAAAAGTTAGTAAAGCTAACTAGAAAGGAAATTTCCTTTTAAAATTGCAATATCTGCAGGCTTGCAGAAATCTAAAATGGTTTTAGTGAAGAACTGTAAAACTTCAAAGCTCCAAGGTTCGAATGGTAAACACTGCTTCCAGAAACCTCTCATGGAAAAAAGGACGAGGCTTAAGGGGTGGAAAATGGCCTGTGCCTGTTGTAACTGTGCACCTGTAGCCAGGTTCACTGCCAGGAGAGATGCAGCTACTGACAGTTTCACTAACTGCAGTACGGAGAGTTTGCCCTTGAGCACTCTGGACTGTCTGGAAATGATGGTGCCATCCCAGACCTGTTCAGGTGGGTACTTAGACCTTGCTGCCGATGTTTGTCTTGGAAGGATTGAGGCAAGAACAGCAATGGCTGGAAGTACCAAAGCAAAGTTGCTGGGCAAGTGCTTTTGAAAAGGAGAGTACCAAAATCAGTTTTTACAAATTTTGCTAAATTAGTGCAAGAGAGAGTTTGCCCTTTTTATACTATTACCACTATTATTGATTTTCTGTATGACTGAATTGATGGATTTGATGTTTATTAGAAGCAAAATCTAGCTCTTCAGCAACTTAAAAAAGTAATTTTCCTGGACAAAACTGTCCTGATGGGAAGTAAAGCTTTATGGACTAGGATTGTCTCATATTTCCCTAGCCTGACATGAGGCTTGGGCCTCTGAGCATGGGGGACATGGCTGGCATGGTTTCGGAGGCTGAGGTCAGATGCTGCATTGTAATTAAGCCTTTCTGTTCAGAATAATGTCTACGCTTGCCAGAGAGGAAGCATAGGCATGGGGAAAACCCAGAATGAAATCTTGTCCACTTTAGACAGCACCTTAGCCACTGGAACATTTTCTCAACCTATTTATATTCTAAGGGCAGACACAGAAAATTCCTTACTGCCTGTTATGACCCTAAGCACCTACAAGTTTTTGGCATAGATAGTGCCTTGGTATTACAGCAATGTTGATGGAGTCCAGGACTTGTTATGAGATTTTGGTTCTGAGCTAGTACAAGTTCTGTCACCTTTCTGCATTTGTTTTATTTCTTGAAGTAGCTTTTTCCTTGCCAAATTGCTGCATGACCCTTGAGGCCATGCCACCACTGGGAACATTTGCAAATACAGTCCTCTTTGAACTGAATTGGTGCTGAGATACCAAAAATGTTACTGTCCTTACTAAGCAGTAGGCAGAAAACAGGGAGCCTGCTTCGATTGTGTGGTGTTGTCCTTGCCTCCAAACACTGGCAGCAGGAGTCCTCAGTCTCCTGAGCATGTTATGAATGAGTTGCAAGCTGTTAGAGCTCAGGAAATGCTCTCCCAGGAGCTCTTCCTTCTTCCCATCTGCAGATAAAACTGTCTTTGGTTGTGAGTAACAGTGCACAGAGAGCTCCCTGTGTGCAAGACTGCCATGCTTCACGTGCATGTAGGATGCCAGCAGTGCTTACACCAGCACAGGAAGCCAGAAACACCCCGTTTATCCATCTCCTCTGTCTCCCTGCACAATGCAGAGCACCTCTCCAGAGGTGGGACCGCAGGAGCTCTTGTGGTCTCTGGACTCTTCACATATAAAGTAAGCCTATGCCTTAAAGATTTAATGAAATGTGAATTCCTTGCTTTCCAATGTGATGCTTTTCTAAAAACAGACTAATTAGAATGATCTTTAGGACAGCCAGGAGCTAGAAGTTTATATTAGGGAACTTTATTAACAGCAGGATAGTTGAAATATTTTATAATTTAATTGCTAAACCTTCGAATTAAGGGGTTGGCTTCTTTTAGGTCTAATTTTCTAGAATGCCTAGCACTTGATATGTGGAGAACACCCTGAATATTTAAATCCAAGGGAGTTCCACTCAGTGCCAATCTGCTGGAAACAGACCATTGCAGAGATAACCTTTCAGAGCCCCTGAGATGCCTTTACATCAAAGTGCTGATAGCAGAGATGGGTTCTGGTAGACTGAGCAGATCTTTGCAGCTGGAATGAAAGTGAGTGCTTTAAATAACTTTCACTGTCTGTACTACCCATGAAGCATCACCCCATGGTTGTGCTCATTTCAGTTGTCATGAGAAAAGTCATTGTCTTGCCATTCTGTGAGCCAGTTTCTCTTACCATATCAAACAATGCACGATTTGCCTTTAAAATTGAAGATTTCCAACTTTGCCAGCCTATCCGTCTGAAACGCCATTTTAACCATAACACGCGAATGGACTGCATTTGTCATAGTTTTCATCTTGAGATGCATGGCTTGTGTGAACTTGGAAACAGTGACTGGAGAGTGCAAGCTGGTATGAAGTATATAGCAGTCTGAGTACAGGAGGTTTCTGAAAACAGCTGTACCTCACCAGAAATTCTTTAGGGGACAGTCCAGTGTGGAAAAAAATTGACCACCTCTGGGCTGAGGGGGCAGAGTTCATGCAGAGCATAGAAGTTTAATTATAGCTACCCAAAAGCCATAACATTGTAGTAAATACTTTTTTCCGGGGGCAGGGGGGAAGGATCAGCAAACAGTTCTTGTGTTCTTGTGCTTCTTCTATGATACCTGAGATAATGTTCTGATTTGCTATCTCTGCTTTCAGCATGGAAAAACTGCACTAGCTGTGGCATCAAGGAGCAATCATGCCCTCATTGTAGATATGATCATTAAAGCAGAAAGGTATTACACCACAAAACAGGTAAGAGGCATCTTTCATTACACTGAAGATACTGATAAAGGAAAAGCCAACTTTGATTTTGAAGTGTCTTTGGCTTGAGGTGGTTCCTTTTGGCAGGCTGAAAGACTGGTCTTGATAAATTGAGGTTAGGATGGGGAACAGGGAAGTCTCTACCTCATGCAGACTATTCCTGACTAGCTGTAGAACTATAGGCAGATTCTTACCATTTTCCTGCATTATGCTTTATGTAGAGAGACAAAGGGATGGAGAGAGATTCTAAAACAAATTTAATCTATCTCATCAGCATCAGGGCTGGGATAAGATAGATTCATTCTGATCCCTGCATCCTTTGGTACAGTAGAATCTATGATTGAAAAATGGTTGAGTGCAGGTATCTGTCAATCCTTTGTTAGCAAGCTGCTTTGGCAGGAGCTCCCTTTTCTGTTCCTTTTGTGTTAATTATAAAATTAAATCAATTAAATGGAAAAGAACATGGCAACAAGTGAAGGACACAGCTTAGGTTATCTGAATTTCTCACCTTCTTTCCCTAGTTGTTACTTAAATGTATGTTACGAGGCTGCATAGTGATGGGCTCCCTAAAGGGCTAAAAGTAACTGCCATACTAATTTGTGACTTCATTCTCACTCCTGCTTCCTGCCAGGCAGTGTTTGTTTCACAAGGGTAGCCAAGTGTATACTCATACTGATCCTGTTCCAGGGCAGGCACAGGAATTAGCTGGTTTTATGATCCCACTCCTGGCCTGTGTGGCCAAATCAAGGACACTTAATGTTACAGGGCTGGTAAATCACAGATGTGGATTAATTATGAAAAGTGCCTCCCCCAACACCCTGTATTGTGCATATTTGATTTGCACCAATTCAGCTGCAGTTATCAGGTGTATTGTTGTTTCTTTTGGCTTTAAAGGGTAATTAGAAGTGAAATCATCTGTTGCCACAGAAGACATGATAAGTCTGACAGCAGTAAGCCCATAATGCTCCTAACCTCTTGGCATTTTGTACTGAATTGCTGGAAAAGAAAAAAAGACTTGTAAGCAGATGGTTTTCTACAAGAGAACTAGAGATGTTTGGAAATACTGACGTGCGGAAAAACCCCACAACTAGGTAGTTGTAGAGAAGATACATTTATTCAGCACTGGGTGCATGGGGGATTGGTCCACCAAAAACATGCACACCTGTCTGTACTCACAGGTCTGTTTAAATACAGTTAAAACATGCATATTCATTATTTCTTTATACACATGCATTATTTTGTTAGAAAAGGCAGAGTTATTTTAATCAGTTCCAAGAAGTAATTTCCATCTTCTCTGCCTTGCACTCCTCCCATCTGAGTTTGTGCATTGGTTTCCATTTTTCCTGGGCCATGGTCTTTGGGGGTCTTGGGGATGAAGGCCGTGGGTCTTCCTCGCTGTGACCTTTTCAACTTGGCTCAAAAAGTAACT
>JAWWEE010000085.1:48489011-48518597 GCA_035221455.1 Xenops minutus
TTTGTTTTTTTTTTTTTTTTTTGTTTTTTTTTTTTTTTTGTTTTTTTTTTTTTGAAATTAAAGCTCACAAGATGAACACTGAATTAGGAAGAGCCTGGAGCTGTTCTATAGAATATCCTAAAGTTTACCTTGTACGTGTCAGGAACATGAAATAAAATCTGTATCAGATGAATGGAATCAAACATACATGACAATGCTTAGTTACTGAACTCAGGGGTTTTTTTTCAAGACTCTCATAAGGCTGGGAAATAACTGCTATATTTTTCTGAATTTAATTTGGTTCCAAGCACTTTATGCTCAGCAATTCTAAAACAGGGCATGCTGTCATTTCCTTTTTTGCTTAGTATCTGCTTTGTAATCCTCTGTGAACTTCCTGAAGACATTTTTTCCCTTTGAGGATTGATCTGAGACAGGACTAGTACATAAATAAAATGAAATATAGTTGTAGTTTGAGTGTACCTACCTAGGAATGATCCAGTTCCCTGGGTACTGCTCAGTCAGGGCTGAAATCAGTAACTGACATGATTTTTGCAGAAGTGCCCAAACAAGAAGTAACCCCAGCACTCCTGTTTCAGGTAAGCCACACATACAGTAGGAATATCGCTTTTAATCTGGAGGGTAAAATCCATTTGGTTTTGGTTTCTCCCTGATTTTGCTTATGCGGGCAATGAAACCAGACCCAGGTTCAACACACATGTGTATTTGTGCTTAGACACTTTGCTGAATGGGGTCCAGCATGCTAAACCCGATGGCTCATGCTGCCAGCATAGGATCTGGAAGTCTCCACCTCAGCCACGTGAAGCTGACAGGGTAGAAGCAGGAACAGCTTGAGCAAGAGCCCTGTCAAGGGTGCCTATCCTTTTCCTGGAGGGAAATTAGTGCTTTAAGAAGCAAGATGAAAGAGTAGGAACTGTGCCTGAAACCCAGCCACGTTGAAAATATAACACGTTAAAGTAAACAGAGTCAAGGAACACAGTAGTGCTGGCACAGTATTTGCTGTTACTTTGCTTTTGTGTATCGTGTACCAGAGTAAGAAAGTGGCTTATTTTGCAACTAACTTCATAATGCTTAGCAGCAGACACAGGAAGACTTTGTTCTGTTTCTACAAGCCATACATGGTCCCTTTACAGGCACTGAGCAAATCACCTGTCAGTAGGTACATCTGGCTCTACAGGACACTGTTCACTGCTTGCTAAGCTAACATTCTCTGTTACAAAATTTATCATCCACTTTCTTTTTCAGGCACACCTAGTTCATTGTGATGATGGGTTAGACTTCAATTTGTCCTTCAAACAAGATCACAGTACACAGACCAAGCAAATCCGTTCCTCCCTTTGGAATCTAGCATACAACCACTTAAAACCCTGTGAATGGAAAAAACTGGCTGTGTTCTGGATGTTCACAGATGAACAAATTAAAGCCATTGAAGAACAGTGGACAGGTAGGAGTATCTGAATAGCCAGACATAATATGTAGGCTAAAAAACCCCACAATGCAGTATCGCTTTTAAAACTATGTGAGTACCACACAGTGAAGGGATACAAGCCTTGTCCCCAGTTCCTGGGAAGCAGTTCTGTAAAGTACAGGCCAGTTCTCGTCCCCTCTTGGCCTGAAGGAACCTTCCTCTTTGGACATCAAAACCAGAAGCAGTGAGCAGCATGGAAGGGTCTTGCAGGTCATGCTGCAAGTGAGGATATGAGGAACCTTGTGACACAGAAAGACCTTATTCATGCTCTGTCTGCATAGCTGCCATGAAACAGAACTTTCTGGTTTCAGGCATCTCAAGTCCTGGGAAAAAGTACTTCTACAGCACATATAATACTTGTTTAGTGCTAGTCTAGGGTATATTTCCACAGCCAGGGGACAAATGAAAGGAAAAATTGAGATATATTAGGGTTTTTTCGCTCTTAACAGTAGTGTTAGGATATAACTGGAATTTTTTAAAAACTTTTGTAAGCCTCAGTCTTCATCTTTCTTCTAGGTGAGAATGGAAATAAGAGTCATTGAGTGGGTTTTAAAATGTCTTGCATCTCTAAAAGTGCAACAGCTCAAAATACACTGTTTCCAGCATATCGAACAAATACTTTGTGTATTGCATAGGAAAAAAAAGTCACAAGGAACATGGAAACAGAATGTTGCTCATCTGGTTACACGGTACTTTGCTGGCTCATCAGAATCCTGTCAAACGTCTCTATGAAGACCTGGTGGAAGCAGGACTTCAGCCTGTAGCTGGTAAGTTGACACAGAGCACGTTACACTGACCTCCACAAGATTGCAGTGTGGTGCCGAGGTCCCTGCTGGTGCTGGGATGGTGTGACCATGGTAGGGCTGGAGGACACTCTTTTTGTCTGGGACTCTGCCCTTGCTGTGGAGTGAGGCTGCTTGAGAAAAAGCATTCAAGTGAGACTTGGGATTTCTAAAGGAAGACAAAAACGTGCAAAATGCTTCCCTCCTTTGTCCTGCACACATGGTTAAGGTGTGAGTGGCCACCCTTCAGTTAGATTAGTCTGACCTTGTAAGAAACAGAACATGCCAAGCAAATGTTTTCTTTTACTTTACAGAGAAGATCAGAGCTTCAATTAGCATTGGCATGGACTCCAGAAAATGTGCAATTTCATGAGTTCATCAATAAAACATGGATATATGATGGAATTATGTGCCAGATGGAAAATGACTTTCAAATAATATCTTTGCTGGAAAAAAACCTTGAAGTTATATGACTTTTTCCAAGCTAGAAGAACTTGCACTCCTGAAATGTAGGTTACTTCTTTCTCAAATCCTTGCTATACAACAATTTAAAGAATTTAAGAGTGAATGGCTGACTGGTAGTTTATGACTATACTGCTAAGAGCTACCCCATACAACTTCTACACCTCACTTAACACTGATACACTAATTCTGTGGTAGAACTGAAAATTAAGCTATTTTGTGTTTGACATGAAATGTAAATAAGATGTTTTCTACCTGAAAAAAAATCAAATTTAGTAAGTAAAAATTAGGTGTATAAATCAGTCAACACTTCCAGAAATAGATTGGCACCTGGCCTTATTTGGGATACAGGTTTTGATAAAATCTTGCTAGGATTGTGACAAGTCATTCTTCTTCAGCACTTGATTTATGTAGTTAAAACACAGAAAAATATCATATCTAAAACCCTGTGTGCCTGGCTACAAAATTTTTTATCATGTCATAATACTGTATACAGACTCCAAAAAGAACATTTGATATGTAATACTTAACACACCTAGAAATTATTTACCTATCTCTTGTTCATATCTTGAATTAATATTTGGTAGTGTCCTGAACATATTTAAAGATTTTCTCATTGAATAGATTTCATATCTGAAAAATTATATAAAATGCCTATCTTCTTTATAATAGCATAGCAATATTTTTATCATGTAAGGGAAGAACCAAATTGCCTTTTCTGTTTTTACACAGTTAGCCTTATTTTGCACTGAATCCTACTGTTTGTACAAAAAGATGATCCATATCTTTGTCTGAAATCTTACACCAGACTTGCCCTCTTGTGTGCAACTTTTTTTGACATGGCTGCAAAGCATCACAGGAATGTGAAGAACAGACTGGTAAATCTTTAGATTATGGAATGCATCAAGTTGTGCAACATTAGCTGGGAAAATGTTTAAGCATTATACAGACTCTGTACTTCACCTGGCCCAAGTTGCACCCTGGCATGTGAAGGATACCATTCTGTTGTTCTTCATCTAAGTTGTAGTATAAAATTAAGGTGTATGTCAACTACACTTACTTGAATAAGCAACTAAAAGCACTTGTAAAAGAATAAATTTCATTTTGTCTTGAACACGGGTGGTTAGTATTATTGGGAGTAAACAGAGAGATTCAGACAAAAATCACATTGTATCCTTTATTTAAAAGTGTGCAAAAGATTCCTTAAATATAAAGTGTTTATTTTAATAAGTTCTCAAGTAGTTTGGAGGTAGAACAACAGTTCAAGTTCTTACTTGCCCTCCAGATGTTTACTATAAAAGCACTTTTACTTTAAAAAAAATCCCCTTTTTTCAGAAAACAGTAAAAACATGATATGTACTTTAGGCCCTACTACATCAAATCAGAAAAGACTGGGAGGAGGTACCTTGATTAAAAACCCCCACCGGTGAGAAAGATATTCATTCAGTCAACAACTTTTATTGACTGAACACTGGTATGGGTCTGGCCCTGAAGCAATCTCCCAGTTTGTCCTGCAGGTCTCGCAGTGGTAGAGCCAGAAGAATGGAGCACAGTTCGAGGATATTTAGCAGCAGTGGCTTGCGATATGGTTTGCTGAAAAGTAATCAGATACATCAAAACACTCAATGGTACAAAAAAAGTCCTATTAAAATAGGCCTAGGTGAGCTGTACTTTAAACAAAGATTTACAATCCAGCAAACTGAAAGACACATCAAAATAGAAAACAAAATGGTTACTTGAATAGAAGGAGCAATTTTTTTACTTTTTTATCTGTAATACAGTTTTTAGAATATAAAATGCTAAACTTATAACTAGGTACCATGAGTTTTTATTGCATCACTCTTATTTCAAGGTTGGATTTTTTACCAAATTGTTCAGAATTTTCCTCTGTAGAGCTAAATTAACCATGCCAACTTTCCTTTTAAAGCCTACTATTTGTTATGAGCAGGTTTCTGAAAGAATTCTGAAAGAAAAAGGTTTGCAATTTTATCAACAATTAATTTTCTGCAGAAAATACTAGCTACTTCAATGTAATGAACAGTATTCATTCTGCTTTTAATCAAGGTACACTCTCTCTCTCCCTTCTCAGTTTAACTCAAGAGAAGTACTTCAATATGATTGACTTCCACTTAGGCATTTATTTGCAGAGAGAATATAGAGAATATATCTCAGGGGGAGGGGGCATCACATTTATAACATTTTCAGAAATCAGGTTTTGGTACAGTAAGACAGGTAGTTCTGTGTCACACTAGTCATACAATCTGAATCCAGATATTGTACTTAATGAAATAATTATCATACTAAACCTCTAACCCTCTAAGGACGTATAATTTCATTATGAATTTCTGCTTAGGAGAAGCACTGCTAGAAATGAGGGAGAGCAGAACATCCCTTACACAGCTACCAGTAACTACAGCCCAGATTAAGGGACCTGATGTAGTTCTGCTTGTGCTACTCACACCACTGGATTTTCAGATAGCACAGAGAAAACTCAGATCCCGTTTTACAGGTTAAAATATAACCAAAAAATCTTCAATTTTTGCCCTATATTTCCAGTTAAAACCATTTTTTGCTCAGACTGGTCCGTAAGTCCTTTAGGCCATTGTTTATAGTACTCTTGTATATTGCTTTCACACCCTATGAATGCAATCATTTCAGTGTTTTCTTCAGGATAAGTGCAGATAGTAGGACTCAAAATACAACAAACAGCAGACTTGACTAATGTATTGCCTCTGGACAAGGGTTTTACTTTTTCCCCCTTGTAACTTGCTATGCTCAGCATGTAAGGTGAGTCTATTACTGCTATCATCTTTGTTTCTGTCAGTCCTCCAGCTCTATACCACGACTTGTCTTTAAACAGTGCTGGCATAGTGATGACACCAAACATTACTGGATCAACTGACTACTTCTACTCATGGAAGAGCTGGCTAAAAAAGAGAGACTGGACTACTATTCCTGTGCAATAATTACTACAGAAACAAGAAACATAGATTAAAGTTGCAGTATTTACTTCTTCCCAGCAGAGCGTGCTACCCAGCCCAAAGTCAGTAAATACTGTTCACTATTTTAAACAGGCCTCAAGTTTGAACTTTGTCTAATGGCTCTTCACAATATAATTTTTCTTTAAATTATTACAAATATGTTGTAATAAGAATACTGTAACAAGCATAATTTTGACTTACCTGAGTGACTGGATGATGTTTCTCAACAATGACTGAACTCATGGGTGGAGAAACCCCCATCACTGCTAAACTCCCACAAGTTCTGGATTTTTGTCCCATATCAGCTCGGCCTGTGATTCGAGCAGTGATTGTTCTTCCTGCTTTCTGTTGAGCAGATGTTATTACTTTTGCCATGGGCTATAAATAAATTAAATATTAGTTGGTAAAAAATTCTCAACATAATATTTACAAGACTCAGTATTTTTGCTTAGTTTTATCTGCCACATGCCTAAATGGAACATGTGATGATGAAAATAATCCAGTTATGTTACATAGGACTGAATTTACTCCATCCAGTTGCAACCAGGTTTAATCCATCTTTTTCCATGCTAAGTATGAGATAGCATTTCAAGTAAATTAATTCTATCCTGATGGAATAAGAAAAGTCAAGCAGCATGGATAGTCTAGCTTTGCTCACTGACTACATGCTCAAGTGACAGCTGAAAGTACTTTCATCACTGTGGAAAGCCTTTCTAGCAATGACAGCGGATACAAAAAGCTTCCATGCACATAATGCTGCATCTTTCTCTGACAGCTGAAAGCAAACTGTGTCAGCTGGGGAAAAGAAAGGAAAGCAGTTTAGCACCAAGTACAGAAAAGGGAATGAGAAATACATTTCAAACAACAGGATACTGAAGCAAAGCATAGTCTTTCCATGAAAAAGGGTATCTCAAACACTAGTTGTTCCTGTTACACTATACAGAAGTGTACATGTACTCTTCTATTCTTTATTTTACCACACTTGCCCTTCCAAAAAGAATTTAAAACTACTGTTAGCATACATGGGTTTATGTGACATTAATGAGCATTTGCAAGCTACTGTCTTCACAGAGCTATTTAAACTCTTCAACAGTGTCCTCAACTACATACCTGTGTTGCTCTGAAAAAATGCAGAAATAACAGCACCCAAACTAATATTTGTTATGACTATGCCTTAAAATAATAATTAAAAAAGTTAATTTTAGCTTGTTACCAGTTTTTGAGTTGATGTCACACCAGATCCTGTTGCTGTGCTATTGATGATTACCGAAGAATCAGAATCTAGCCTGGTCTGAGAAGTGCTTGCATGACCCAGATGGCTAGAAAACTGTGAATAAAACCAGAGTTTACAATGAACGAATACAACTTACTAGAAAATAAAATTTTACTCTTTAGAGAGTCAGTCTTTTAACTATTCCAATGAACCTTCTCATTTTAATATTTTTACAGATATTTTTTCTTTATCATTACTGTTTATTGGCTAATTTAAAATCACTTGTCTAAAAATTGAAAAAAAAAAAATAGTGTTAATAACATTTGCTACCATTGGAAGAAAAAAATCAGGAGAGGGGCACACACATCTTTGTTCTAGCCTATACTCTGACACTGAATGTTTTTACAGTGGCAATGTTTTCAGAATGACTCCATGGCAGGTCCAGAACAACCAAGCTATTGGATAGTGATCTGACTAAGCTGACATGACATGACAATAAGATGAGTTCCCTCAGTGTCTGTACGTGTTACACACAGCTTTTCTTCTTCTCAGAGTATATTAAGATCAGAGGGTTTTTTTTTAAAAAACCCCTCTAAACAGCTTTTTTCCATAAAGAACCTTGGAGAGTAAATTCTGCTTATTGTAGTGACTTTGTCTTCATTAGTGTAATGAATTTTCACCAAAATAACAAAGCTTAACGAAAGTACAGCAAGTCACAGCAGTCACTTCATTTTCACAATTCAATCTGAACATACCCCCAGTTTTCTTTTATAGTTCAACTCTCTTCAAAAAGCTCTAACCGAGGAAGTTTGGTTTTGTTCCTAGCAAATACAGTTCTGTTCCAGCTACATGCTTACCATGCCTTCCAGCTGAAGAGTAGTTGCTGATGGAGGTGGTGGCGAGGGTGGATTGTACTGTGAAGGAGGTAGCCTTCCTGCAACAGTGGTACCATTATCATTTCTCCTACTTCCTATATCTATTATTAGAAGCACAAAGTAATGGGATCAGCACATAATCTACCAAATCTTAAGGGGGGAGGTAGAGGAAGATAAGTTACAGCAAAAATTTTAATATTTCTTTGGGATTTCTGTATAATGAAAAGGATCATCCTGTTCTTTATAGGTGTATACATAAAATATATAAAGTATATAAAAATAAACTTTCCTGTATTTTACCTGTCTTTTAAGATGTCTGGAAATCTTTTTCAAGGGGCTTGTTTCTATGTTAGTTTTGATATCTCTGTGGCATTTGTCACATACTTGTAATGCAAAGGACTGAGATTCTTCATATTCCTTGACAATACTAAATCCAGTGTGCACAAGCTGCTCTTATGCTAAGGGCCAAAATCCAGTTTAGGTAGAGAACAGCAAAACACAGAAAGGTCATACTGGACTTTAGTGAGGGTGCAAGATCTCTAAGGGGGCTTGCTGGCAGTAAAATGTTACTTTTACTTTCCTGATAACATAGTGCAATTTCAAGGAGCAATAGTTCACACTCAGAGTATCTCATCTCCACATATAATGGCTGGACACTGGGCAAATCCTGGCTGTAGGGCTGGGATGACCTACAGGCACCCTACAACCCTCACGTCCCCTCACCAGGGTAGGCTGGATAAGGCTGAGCTTGCGCAAAATCCATCCAGGATTCTTTTGTCTCACAATGCTGCCATCTTGAAGATGTCAGATCTGCAGACATAAGCCCAGTATCTTTTCCAAGCCATTTCAGCCTTTTCCTTTTAGAGTGTAAACTTCCTTAAAAGAAGGAGAGGGAGGTGTTCATATTTACTCTCCTATTTCTGAAACAGCTGATGCTAACAGTTCCAGGACAAGGGAACTTTGCTCATTTCAGAGACTAGAGTGACACCATGTGGTAGTAGTGTTTCGTTTTTTACTCTTTGAAGTAAGCAGGAAAAGCAAAAGGAAGGTGCTTCAAGTCAGTGCAATATCCGGAGATTTCAAGAGTGAAAGAATGCTAGAATATGCATTTTGTACATATCTATGTATACACACATTTAGTTTAAGCATAATCAGGACCAGTGCACAGTTATAGACCAATCAGATCTCATCCAAGTTATTTAAAAGAAGTGTTACGGTTTTATAAGCAAAAAGTCATGAATTACTGTGACTTCAATGTTCCTTTAAATATGTAAAGAGGTTAAAAATAATCTTAATATACTATTACTAAAAAAAAAAAGTTCAGTAAATCAGTGAGATAACTTTTACACCACCAACACTGACACTAAATGTCATTAAGGTTGTGATACTTGCACACTATTCATAACCTACATTATACAACCATAGAATCACAGAATCATAGAATGGTTTGGGTTGGAAGGAAGCTTAAAGATCACCTAGTTCCATTCCCATGCCATGGGCAGGGACACCTCCCATGCTACCAGATTGCTATATAACATATATGGTATATATAGGTTATTTGTATATTGCATGTATATTACATGTACATTATAATAACCTAATAATAAATCTGTAAAACAATGAAATTCTGCTTTTATTTCCAATGACAGTAGGTGGCACTGCAGTGTTCCTATAAATTTATAATCCCTGACAGATTCTGGCACATGGAAGTTTTGATGCCCATTGATTACAAGACTAGAAAAAGTAATAATCTACTCTGTCGTTTGAAGACCCTGATGTCCTGATCACTGTTCTTTTATATCTGATGAAGAAAGCAAATCAACAGGTGTACAACCATATTAAATAATTATGTAACTAATTTCATTAAAACCACCACCTGGCTGTAGCAAGAAAGAGATGGTGTGCCTGGGGCAGGGGAGAAGGTGGTACAAGAGGTGAAAAAGTGGCCTGCCTGGGACCAAGGACAACAGAGTTTGTAAGATGTTATGAAGCCTAATTAAAAAGCGTAATGCTAGACACATAAAAGATGAGTTATGGGTACCCTAAACAACCAGCACAGCAAAATCTTTATTTATTGTGCTGGTGTAGAGTATCAGTTCCAGCTTCATAGTAAAAATCAAGGAACATTTTTGATCCATGAAACTCAAAGGTTGGTCACGGCTGCTCTAGAATTCATTTTTCTTCATTTCCACCCTACTTATCCTCTTCTTTACAGGTCTACAGAAAAAATGTGTTTGTTTGACACCACCCATCATTACTAGGGAGACCTGTTGTCTGTTGCATGCTTTTTGAAAACAGTAAACAAACAAATAGAGTAGTTCTTCATTAATAACACAGGGAAAAATAAAGAACTTGGGAAATGCCCTATAATTTTATTCCCAAGTTCAATTTATTCAAGAAATCATTAATTCTTCACCTTCTCCAAGTACTGATCCTATGTTTGTACTAACACACAGCTACTACATTAGCCAGTGTCATACAACTCTCCTAAGCAACTGCACAAATACTGCTTAAGTGTAACAGGCTCAGACAGCCGCTCAGGTAGGTATCATCTTACACCTTCTTCAGGTTTTTATTTCCTCTTCATATGTACATTTTTTTTGGTGACGACTTTCTCTAAAGTAGTTCAGAAACTTTTGTATAAGATTGTTAAATTTAGCAACTGATGTTACTTGTCTAAGGACATTAATCCCTTCTACCAGTACAACTGGTTGTTGAGCCACAATGTACAGCTGTGACACTCCTGCTGGCACAGCTATTTTCTCTTTAACATAGATTGCTGCACCAGCACAATTATGTTCCCACTGCTACAGATGGTCTCACTCCAAGGGTGTGATTTCATTACATCAGTAAGTGTGCACAGCTCTTTCCTGTGTAGCTGCACAGGTTTTACGGGTATGCTGCTGATATAATTAGATTGGTGTTTCCTGTTCTGGCATGGAATTACGACTAAATACAGCACCTGAGAGATTTGCTTGCCCTTTTTATATTCGAAAACAAGATTAAGAAAGAAGGGAGAGCTGTCTGGGAAAAGCTGATTCGTTGCACACTGAGACTCCAGAGCATAAGGGTATTTTCAGGATTTCCCCATAACCTAGTATTTTAAGAAGTTTTCCACCCTTGGCTTCTTGCTCTGCATTCAGCTGCAGGTTACCACTCTCCCAGCAACATGGAATAAAGAGAACACGTTCTTCCTTTCAGCTACAGTAGTACAAAGTTCAGCATCAGAATTTTTCTCAACATATTTAAGAGGGTTTTTTTAAAGCAATAGAAGTTTAATAAACTCTATATTGCCACAAGTCACCAAATTAAACAAACAAACAAACCGAAAAGGAACTCTGTTAAAACAAAAAAAAATAAAATCCCAAACAAACCTAACAAAAATGCACAAGCACTACCAGATTAGAGCTGTTGTTCATACTAACCAGGATCTGGCCTACCGTCCTTGCTCTGAAACATGGTCATTGCTTCCATATTCAAAGCACATACACCACGCATAAAGGCTTTCTTCATGGTGTCTTCATACTGATCTCTTTCACTGTGCAGTCGCACAATCTCAGCTTTTGTCTGTTCCAAATTAGCAGTTAACTATGAAACAGAATAAGGAAACATTTCTTTTGAACTTCCGAATGCAAACTACAAACATTAACCAACTGGCTTTAAAAGTCACTTACTATATTTACAAAGATAATGTGCTTTAACTTCAAAATCTCTGGTTCACCAGAGATGAACAGCTAATTGTAATTTCTTTGTACTACAGCACAATAGTAGTACTAGAGCATATCAAGGTCAAGAGTGCATTCAAGAAGGCTGTCAGATCCTACCTAACCAACTAAGCAGAAATACACATTGCAAGCTTTTGTCTTATAGAAGTTTTGGCATCTGGCACAAGCTAGATTTCTGCAGGTACATGGGTTCACTTACCAGAAGAAAGTATTCTCAGAAAATTACTTAAGCATAGGATGAATTGTCATCACCAATCTCTCTTCTCTACATACTATAAAATACTAAAAATGCTGAGAAAAGAACAGACCAAGTTCTGTAATTCACTACTTACAGTTTTTGTGCTGGTAAGCCATGTTTGGTAAGCCTGTTCTTAAAATTCTAGGTTTAATTTCTTGTTGAAATAAAAATCTCCTAAAACTTACATTTTAAAACTGTTTACTTACCATGCAGCTTTGCACAGGTTGGCAACTTCACCTTATGCTCTGAAAGTTCTTTAACAAGCACGTTGAAAGCAAAATCAAGCTTAGTTTCAGCCTTTAACAGAATAGGTAGTGCAGAAAAAAATATTGTACTCATAATGATTATTCACAACAATAATGGTCTTCTATTTCCATTGTCTTCTTCATTAAGACCTCATAAAACACAGCTAATATTAACAGGATGCTGTTGGAAAACAAATGGCATTCCTATCGGTGGGCAATCAGAGATTTGTCTCATTTCAGAAGTCTAATTTATTTCATCTGTGCATGGAGACCAGCAACATTTTACATCAGATGCAGGGAAAAAAGTCACGTCTAAAAACACAACAGAGATCTTAGATCCACTCAGATCTCCCTGTATAGTTGAGAGCCCTGTTCTGTTGGAAAATCTTCATATTTGTCATGCTAGTTGAGAAAGAGATACTTTGGAGGGATGGAGTTTGGGAGCAAAGGAGCTAAAGAATAAAAGAAAGAATGCTGAATTTACCTCTGCAATTTTGGCTTCATAATCATTGGTGAGCTGAACACATACATCTTCTGCCCTTAACTGACAGGCTCTTGCCACTTTGTCTTTCCATTTTATTTCATTAAGAGAGCGCCATGCTGCCCACACTTTTTTCATCAAAGTTGTCCGGAACTGTTTGTCTGCCAGTCTATTTGCATATTCCTTAGGAAACAAATATAACCACATGTGGAAGTTGAGGTTTGCTAAAAATTTCAGTACTCAAGTGATGATGACTATTTTACAGTTTATTACACAGACCACAGTGGGAATGCCTCAACTGAGTTACAGGTCCTGCAGTGAAGTGGTACAAATATAGCATCAGCAAGCTCCATGTTTCTTCTTGCACATGTCATGGAGCATTACTGAGCACTATGAGAAACTGTATTTGTGAACTCCTAGGTTACACAAAACAGTAGTTTTAGTTTAGTGACACTCAAGCAACAACCTCACATAAATGGTGCAAACGTGCATGTGTGAAGCCATTTAGTGGGTATGTGGTACATTTGGATTCGCTTCAGGAATCATAAAACCTGCAGTCTCAAAGATTGCAGATGATTAGCATAAAACACATATCTTTTAAATTAATTTAGACTTCAGGATTGTTTAGAAACTCCTCTAAAACAATTCTATTATTTTACTCTGTTTCAAAATAGTCAGCAGACAATAGCTTCATTTTTTTTCCTATTCCAGAGAGTATTCTGACAGCAGCGTTCTTTTTAGAACTGATGTTTTCAAACTGCTATTTGACACTGTTAAACACATAAAAATAGAAACACTATAATTTCTTCAAACTGCAACAGGAACCGCAGCAGCTTTGACCCTTTTGAATTCAGAAGTTTCACTTTCATTGCGCTTTTATTTTGTGCACATACCTCTTGACTGGCTTTAACATGCTGAATCCGCCACAGTGTAAACTTTCTCATCAACTCTACTCTCTCCTTTTCCTTTTTTAATGCTTGGTTTAAGTTAGTAATTACCTGCAAAAATATTTATTAAAACTATTTCAACAGTGATTATCTCTGTAAGGTCAAATAGAATGTACTTTATGCCTCAGTTATTTTTCACTTAAAGCACTTGCTTTTAACAGATGCTTTCTCCTGAATCTTCACCTTAGTCTAATAAAATAGGAAACAGAAATTGGAAGTAAAATTCCAGTGGCTTCAACACTCAGACTGCAGCACTTTCACTGTGTAGTTTTAGGAAAAGTTCAACTGAATTGTTACTTCCTCCTGCATCTGCAGGTTTCTGAGCTACTTTCTAATAATTAAATGTTACAGTAGCATAATATCAGAAGAATCTTTTATTTCAATGACTATTTTGATAAATCAGAAACACTTATATTGGAAGTTTGTTTCAGTGATTACTTAACTGAAGATAAATAAAACTTATTTGCAGAAAGCTTGTTCAACTGTCTGACCACAATAAACAAGCTAAGTGGTTGCTAAGAACTATTTTGTTTCAGTACAGAAATTCATACAGTTTCAATCTTCACAATGTTAAATGAAATATTACGGAGCAAAAACTTAGTTTCTTTAAGGGGGTAAAAATGTCAAAGTAAAAGAGAAATAAAGGTCAATTTACCCTAATTACACTTGAAGTAATTAAAAGACGATCCCTCTATAGATTTTTAAAAATGATATCTTCATAATACTGTACGTTAATCCCGTATAAGTGACTTTTCTCTGCTTAAATATACATAACTTCTCAGTTTCAGAATAAAAGAACAGTCTCAGCTACACAAGTAACAATGAAATTGGCTAAAATTAGAAGTAAATTTGCATAAATTATCAAAAAATCAATGAGAAAACAGAAAGCAAATTAATATAGTCAATTCATGAATTTTGTCGAAAAAGTGTCATATACTAAAATAAATCATCAACTTTCAATACTTCATGCATACTGATACACACTAGAAATCTTAGTCTAAATCTGTTTTTGTTAATTATTATATTTTCGCCAATAAAAAGCATTTGTAAGATTTACAATGTGAAAACAAGAATATACAGCACTCACAATATTTGTGAGGCTGACGATTTTGGGTTAAGTCCATGTCATAATACAGCAGTTTTGATAGTCATGGTATGATATATGGAAGCATGGAAGCACTTCTACTTTCCACTCAGGTGGTAGCAATAGTAATTTTCTATTCATACAATTTTTTTGTTTTAGAAATAGAACTATAAAAAAGGCCAAAGAAAAATTTCTTTGGTAGCAGGAAAAAAAATACAGCTTTCAAAGTATAATTGAGAATTATGGCACATTAAATATGAGTAACATACAATGATATCCAATAGAATTCAAAGTTTGAATTTTACATGCTGAAATAACTATGCACATATGCACTAGTTAAATTGTATTACACTAATCCTGTTCTTGTAATATTACATTTTTATTTGCTTGGACTGTAAGATAAGACTGTTTTCCAAAGGGACACAGAACATCATCTTCATCCATATTTTAACTCCTACAATGTATGATTTTTTTAAAAAAAAAAAAGGTAAATAGGAATTAAAACCCCAAACTTCATTAAGTGTTCCCAAGTACTAGGTTAATAATTCATGGTAGCAATGAGAAGACTCAATTATGCTATGTGATTGCAAGACTGCCAAGATTGTATATCCATTTCCACAAAACTAGTTAATTTTGAAGTTGTTTACATTGCTGACAGCAGGAAAGTGTAAATCAGAGACCTCAAATGTACAGTCTGAAGAATATGTACATATGTAGAATTCCTAAGAATCTTAAAAGAGGCTCTTTAACATTTAGAAGACTGCCACACATTTAAAATTCAAGAAAACCAATCTAATAATTGAAAAATTAGAGGCTTTTAAGGTGTAAGAGGTAATAGACTCATCTAAGTCTGTGATTTAAGAAGCAGACAATGCAAAGTATGTACATAAAATGTGTTTTCACTGCTAGTATGGACAACTCTATTAGCAACAATGATTGTTTTTCTACTACAGTCTAAATATATTATTTACTTCTTTATGTTAGTTGCCTCAAAAAAAAATTCTTCAAAAAGATGGACCAAAAAATTCAGTGTGTGTATTTGTAAATAGAGAGGAACAGTTAAAATATGAAATTGAATTACTACCTCATCTTTCCTAGCAATAGAGATTTCATAAGTATGTAGTAACTCCTTTAAGTTTTCCATCTCATTGCATAATTGTTTCACATGTGCAGCATGCTTCTCTGTTTCTTGTTTCATTTGAAGCCTGTAATGTTGAGTCAAAGTAAGTTTCCAATTTTTCAATTCTGCCAGAATGTTTGTCTGGAAAGTAAAAAGGTTGACAATTACAAAATTAGTTAAATTATTCCCTCCTCCCTAATACTGTAATCTTAAATCACTTAACAGTTAAGGAGACATGAATATTTACAGTGATATCTTCATTACACGGGCTGCTTGTAGTTATAAATATTACCACACATAATAAACATCTCTAATAGGGACAGTTACTCCAAAGTTTTTGAAATGAGATATTCTAGTCTTTATATGCAATATGAAACATCAGCAAAAAAGAAAAACACCATTCTCCAATGCAATCACACTGTATCTTTTTGGGGTCCCCCTTATTCTGCAGCCCACTGATATCTGTAATATCTATGATCTCAAACAAAATAAATACCTTAAAACTTCCAGTCCAGAGCTCAAGTATGTTTTCTATCTGATTGAGTTTTTCATCTGGTAAAGTTACTTCAGTTTCACTGACTTCTCTTGGACCACGTGTGGGCCCTTGCGAAGAAGTCACTTCTGGAAGAACAGGATGTTCCATACTGGCCTCAAAAGACTGCTTCACTGATCTTGACACTAAAAAAATCACACAAGAGAATAACGATTGACACCCTGGAAAGGCCAACTGGCCCACATCCTGGATGGAGGTCAGAATCCAGGCACTGATAAGAAAGAAACAAAATATTTATGCCAACAGAAACCTCTTTTTCTCACTCAAACAACACAATTCAAATACATATTTCCAAGACAAAAGCATATTTAAACAAACAATCCTATTTTAACATTAGGCAAATGTACTGCTTCCTTAAAAAACAGTATCTTGCTGTAATTTAATTTTAAAGAGGATGATCACAGCAAGAAGCAAAAATATACCAACGTCTCTAAGTAAAGGCTTCTTGGCTACTAACACCTCAGGTCAAAAATCTAAAAACTTTTATCTTTTTCCTTAATGAGATTGTAAACTCATGAGATCAGCAGTGTTTCTTTAAGCATTCACAAAGCAGCCTCTGGATGTATTTCCATGTTGATATTTACCTTCATCCGTTGTCCTCAAAGTCTTAAATTTGTTCATCTAATTAGAGTTTAAACAATTAGAAAAAAGAAAATATCTACTATGAATTTATAAAATGCCTTACACAAGCCCTCACTTTCAGGTGCAGTGGCTGTACCACTGCAGTAAAGTTTAACGCGTACTCAAAAGCTAATAGGCATGTGTTTGAATTAAGAATAAAGAAGTCAATATTCAAGTAAACTGAAGAAATGTAATATTGTTTTATATTTAGCTATTCTTTACAGAAAATTTTTTATTTGAGTTGACAACTGAATTAAAAAAATTGGAAAGAATAGCAATTATCAGCTGTCATTAATAGCAAAGAGGACAACTTCAAAAGAATACTCTCCTTTTTTTTCATAAACTAAAAGAGGAAACCTCCAACATTGTAGTCTTCACTTCTGAAAACAAATACGGTCAGTACAATTAGTATCTTAGTGTATGAATACTATATTTTGGTCCAAGCTTGAAGAGACAAGTTTATCTGTTTGTCACAAAGCAGTATCTTCAGTGGATTGGAAATGCATGTTTCTAATTTATTCAAGGCAGAGCCTAATGGTTGATACTCTGTTATTGTGGTCCTTAGATCTCCTGTCCAGAGAAAGTGCAGAGTTGTCTGGCTAATACTCCTTGTCCCACAGCTACTACTCATCCTCCAAAACAAGAAGGAAATAAGGAAGAACCATGATGCAGAGGCTACAACTGTTTTTTAGGATTTCTCTCAAGGTAATACACAATGACACATCATAAAATTGAGATCAGCTTGAGCTGAAGAAGACCCATCTAACACACCATTTCTGTAGACTAAATGTCCTACTCTGTTACAATAAACACAAGACCATAAACAGATTGTTCCCCATCACATAGTGTGTTAAGATTGGGCTTTAGATTTTTGTCTTTGTTTCTTCTGCAAAAAAGAGAACTATTGATTAGTTAATGGCAGAATTTGAATACTCATTGCTTGTAAAGATCTCCAAAATATGTGACATGCCACAGAGATGATCCAGACTACTTGAAATGCATCTAAATTCTGTGATAAAAAAATCTGGCTGGTATTTGACAATATAAATTATCTGGCAATGTTACCATTGTTAAATATCCCCAGTTCTGTCCTTCACCACTTGTTCCCATTCCTGCCTGTCACTATGTTCTTCCTTCAGTTGTGATGTGAAAGGCATAAAGGCTTGTTTTGATTTTTAAACTTCTATTTGGTTAGATTGCAAAGATAACAAATGTACACAGTACAGTTTGCAAGATACGTTCAAAAAACCCCTAAAAATACTCATGTAATGAATAAAACCAGGATATTAAAGGAGACTGACAACTGCCATAGACTGAGATCATAATATTACAAGTTCATCACTCGCCTCAATCCTCCTTATGCAGAGATTATCCTGACTCAGCTTTCATTTTTCTCATATACTGTACCTGTTACATGTTTATATCATCATTTTATGTAATTCATCTTGACCTTCCAGCATTGTCATAATTTTCTAGTAGGACACATATTAATTTAATTCTTATTTCTAATGCTCTCCCTCTGTCACCTCTATTCCTTCCACAGCATTGCATGATGTCATTCAGTTCCAGTGTGCTAACGTATCAAGGACATGTAACCATTTCGATAAGTATATAGATAGTATATTTTATTAAATAATCTCCACATGTATTTACTCCTACAAATTTTTAGACCATACTCTTGTTATAATAGAGTTATAATGAAATTAGGTGCTTATCCAGATGTCTGCTACCCAAATATTACTGTTGGGTTTTTTTCTATATTGCTCTAGTATCTGACTTATTCTGCTTTTATTAAGTAAATATACTCTGACAGACTGTTCTCACACATGACATGCTATTAGTGGTCCAAGCTGAGTATAGAAATTTGCTAAAATGTTCTCAGAAGTTTAATGGATCCATACTGAGGACTGGTAGCCTGAAGAGAAGGAATTTTTCCACTGTTTGGGTATGAGTCATCATTACACATCTCTGCATCAAATAATTTACTGCTCCAGTCTTATCAATTTTCAAATTTAATCAACTAACTGGTAATAAGAACAGGAAATTAAGTTTTATGTTTCAAAGTTTAAAAGCATTTGGACATTGAATTGTATAGTACAGCATGTTTATTCCAATTACTTTTCTTATTTGTTTGGAAGCTTTTAGGGAAGATACTATGTGTATCATGTATACTTAAATTTCCTGAAACAAATAGAGAAGCTAGACTTCTACCATCGTAATAGTAACATTCACTTCAGTTTTAAAAACCTGAGGAGAAGGTAAAAATGCCAGACTAAAGAATACTCCAAAAGCAGAATTTAATTTCAGAAGGCATCATATAGCACTGGAAACTCTGTTGGTCTCAATACCATTTCAGAAGGGGAAAAAAACCACTGCAAACTTAAGAAGCTACACAGAAGAGCAAACTTGCAAAAATGCAGTATATGCTACGTACATTTTTGAAACTGAAGCTATTAAAAAACCTAAGTCAGAAAAGTGACATCATTGTTCTCATAAGCTCAACACCTAGGTTTGGGCAGACTACCTGGAGTTGTACTGGGACTGGCACCATTTGTTACTGTTGCAGCTGGTCTCAGTTCTGAGGCAGATTCTGTCCACTTTGACGAATCATGCGCATCCTTTGGAATCACTACAGTATGAAGATGAAGAGACTCTTCATATTCATCCTGTTGAAAAGCAATGACAAATAATTATAAAACTTCAATGACATTTTTAAAGACTAGGTATATGTAAGGAGGAGTGGAAATTACTTTTTATAATTTTTGAGAGGTTTATTATTATTATTATGGTGAAAACTAAGTGGATGTCCCTTAAAGTTGCAAAAGTAAGCTGTTGTCCTACAATGATTATAATAATTTAACTTTCTCTTGTTTCATGTTCACATTCATTCTGAATACAACTAGATGCACCACAATAAATATACAGACTCTGCCAGATGCCAGGACTGGACACTGTAATAGCCATCTTAAGCAAAAACAAGAACTGGAAAAAAAAAATCCAGTTCCAAATCATGTAAGCTATTAATTGCCCAATATTATTTCTAATCACTACTACTGCTGCAAAGAAAAATGTGCATTTTTATAACCATGAAAAGATGCTGCTAAACACAGTTACACTTCACATTCTGTAACATTACAATTTCTTTGGTGGAAGTTGTAAAGCCAATAATCAGAAGAAATTTGATTAACCACTATTTTGTTCAGAGTGGATATAATTATTCTTATCTTATTATATGCATTTTTAAAATTGTATCGGGAAAGTCCATATGTAACTAATAAAGAAACTTTCCTATTAAAACATGATAAACCAATATAACTACTATGTGGCATTATATTATACACCAAAGTAAGCCAGTTAACCTTTTTTGTAATCTTCTAATAAAACAGATTTTCAGAATGAAAATATTTAGTACTCATTGTGAAACTGTAAACTATATTATAGCTTAAACACACAATCCAGTAATTCACTAAATAAGTTCCAGTAGCATTACATGCTGAAACCAACCAAAGCCACTAAAGATTTGGAAAACAATGCCAGTTGGAAAATACTAAACCAGGCCACTAGCAGGTATTTTTTCTTCATTTAGTACTATCATACTAATTCTGTTTAGTATCCCAGTGAGGTCAAACCTCAGAAACGAAGTGTGAATTGAAAAATTAATTTCTTCTTCAAGCTGGGGTAAGTTAGAGTGAAAACAACCAATGAAAGGTAACAATTATGCGTAATATGTTTTTTGAATCTAACAACTGAAAAGGATAATAATTTAAAACTTTCAGTGTAACCCTTACATTTTTGCTGGTTTCAACTGAATAGTGATTTTAAGAAGCTAGGTTTTGTACATTTTAGCTGAATTCTCATTTTCATTTAAATGTCCATCTCCCATCTTCTAATCTATGATGTTAAAATTAAAAGTCTAAATAAATATCCATGAAATTATATAATTACAATTACATAGTGTATTTTTTTTGATAAGCAAGAGTGTTGCGTTCCACATAAAGGTATAGTTAGCTGCAATTTTTCCATAGCCAAATCTTTCTAAATAAGCACAGTTTAGACTTTATCAGATGTTAAAAGAAGAAAACAGACAGCATCAGATTGGTTATTCAACCAGGAACTACATGGAACTGTAAAAAACACCCTGCAGCAAAATTTATGCAAAGGAAAAAAGCCAGTATTAGTCTTTACCTTAACTAATCTAAATTATGTGATGGTGCAGAGGGCATTAGATCACTCCTCTGTCTTCTTCAAAGAGATCATGTGACCAAATCGCAACCAATTCTGCCCCCCCAAACAAGACAGAGCTGATCCAGCTACTCCCATGATTACGTTAGCCAATTCAAAGAGACACAGTAGTAAGATGTCAGGTGCAAGTTTTGTTGGCTCATTTGAGTTTCCCAGTTTAATCACTAGCACACAATCTGTCCTACTACAGACATTTCTAGCACTAAAAATATATATATCAAGTTATAGCAGGAATTTTTGTTCAAGTTCTAACACTCTTATTAAAACCCAAAGAATCCACTCTGTACAGGAATATGCACTCTTGCACACCAAGAAAAAGAGTCAATAGAGAGCATCCAGTGACAAATCTGAAAATAAATATTTATAGATTATAATATTACAACACTGTTGGAATGAAATTAAAAGGCAAATATCAAAGAAAACAAAGAATCCCAACTGTAACCAGAAACTTAGATATAAAAATAATAATCCTGGAGACTGCAGTGAGGATTTGTATGGAAACATCAAGTAATTATTTGTAGCACCTTAGTCTTAAATACTCCATAAGAAGGATGCTGCAAATGGAATACAATATTGACCAATATCATAATAAAACAAAATAAATAATATATCTTTTGGTTTACTTAACAGCTTGGTTCTGCTTTAAACAAAACTTTCAAGCTGTTTTGTCAACTACAAAAGAATCTGTTACTGTATAAAACTAAAGGCCTGAAGGTCAGTGGAATTTTAGCCATTTAATGCATTTCACCTTGGTTTTATAGAAGTAAACATAGTGATGCAATGAACAAAGGGAACAAAAGCATTCAGAGGGGGTTTTTCTCCTTTTTAAAAAATAATCTACAGATGCTGCAAAGAATTTGCTTTTAGGATTGCAGTCAAGGTTACTAAACCACATGAAGAGAACAAATCGAACGGACAAAGTCTTGCACAAGTAAATGGAAATTCTCTAAAAGCTAGTGGATTCTTTTTGTAAGGAAAAGGTAACAATCTGGTCTCTATTTAAAAGCAACACATTACCAAAAAGGCCCAAACCAAACAAAAAATAGATATTTCAAAATTATCTAAAGGAAGTAGAGTACTTCCCTGTCCACATGCTTGTTGATCAGCTGTGACCTCAGTGTTCTTTTTCAACAGTAACAAAACTCCTACAAGGGGCAGCTAAGGACTGTGGACTTGTCTGGTTTGGGGAAAAGAAGGCTTAGAGGAGACCTCATTGCTCTCTGCAGCTTCCTGAGCAGGGAAAGTGGAGAGGGAAGTGCCCATACCTAGTGACAGGCAGTGTGGGAATGGTTCAAAGCTGCACAAGGGAGGATCAGACTGGATATTAGGAAGCATTTCTTTACTCTGAGAGGGTGGTCAAACACTGGAACAGGCTTTCTAGAGAGGTGGTCAATGCCCTGAGCCTGTCAGTGTTTAAGGGGCATTTGGACAATGCCCTTAACAACATGATTTAACTTTGGGTCTGTCACAAAATGGTCAGGCAGACAACTGGGCTAATGCTCATCGTAGGTGACTTCCAACTTGAACTATTCTGTTCTACATTAGACATGTTCTCATTTACAAAACAGTAATTCACTAATAATCCTTTATCATTCTCTACCAATTGCCCTCAGAATATCCTTGATAATCAATCAGATCATAAAACAAAATTCTGGTCCTTCTAAATTTGTACCACAACGCTTTTAATTTTACTCACTACAAAAAGCAGTAGAAACACAGATGTATTACTATCGCTAAACAAAGATTAAGAAAACTTACCCATGAGACATGACCACAAATAGAGAAGTATATGAATTGCAGAAATGAATTGCCTCTAAACAGGTAATTTAAAAGATAAAAGTCAAGTCAATCCACATATTAAAAAAAGAAAGAAGAAAACTCCTTAATTTAACAGTGCTTCTGCTGTACATGCCCATTCCACCAGCTGACAAATGTAGAAATGCATTTCTACAGGGCAAATAGCAAAATCTGTTTTTGTCAAAGCTATTGTATTTTGGACTGAATTCGACCAATGGAAAAAAACCCCACCACCCACTACTGAAATAGGAATAATCAATTATCAAAAGATGAAAACCTGCTGCTTTCAGAAGAACAGCGCAAAGACTTTATCCAGTATCTGTGCATCCTCTCAAAAGAAGCCTAAAATAAACTTTCATTTCATCCCTCAAAAATAATAGCTTTCTATCCTACTGTATAAAGTTCTGGCTTCTTTATAAGACTTAACACAAATAAAGAATAACACCAGGGGAAAAAAAAGGTAAGAAACTGGTACTATTTTTCTTGCAGCTATTAACCCCTGAAGTTTAAATAAGATTTTTCACATAAATTGAATTTCTTGTGAAATGCACAAAAGGGAATCCAATGGAAGATATTTTAACATCAGATTTTTTTGGGTCTAACTTGCTTCTTTTACTATAATTTTTATTATTTTTCTGTATATGTAAACCATGAAGATGCTTGTTTAGTTAGATTTCCTCATAATTATCCTTTGACAAATAAAATGCAATGACAGGGGATCAAATGATATTGCCTCTTTCCTACCTGAAAATCTGAAGAAACAGAACTGTTCTGAATAGAGTCTCTTGGCAAAAGTGGACTTGTGGTTTTCTCCTCATCTGATGACATTCCGCACAAAGGTAGTCTATAAAACAGTAGAAGCTGAACTTAACTTTTCAGTTCCAGTAAACATATATACACCAATATTTTCCCCAGAAACAGATTCTGCTGCAGAAGCTGCATCAATGCCCATTCTCTTGGCTAAACAGATATAAGGCTAGGTAGGAAACTGCCTGATCCAAACCATACTCAAAATCATGGAAAAACTTTCATTTTAAGAAAACAAGACACCAAAGCAACAATGTCAGTTGTTGCAGTTACAGATACACTTCTGTATCAATCCCTCATTCTTATACATACTGTATATTTTTTGAGCTTATCAGCTTGCTCCACTACAAAATTCCAACAGAGCAACACAGGAATGCAAGATACACTGTTGCCCACCCACCAAACAACCTCAATCACAGCTCAAGATAATGCCCTGAACATTTCTGTTCAATACTCTGAAGCTGAATGCTCAGCATCAGTCTCCCACCGCTTTTTTGACGACTCTTGCCTTATGGGCACAGGAAGACAAACAGATATGGAAGGACAAATAACACGTCCGCTTCAAGTAATGTCAATCATTCCAGCAAATTCTAAGCAGGACAGTGAGACATTCTTCGAACATTTGGGAAGTAGGCAATGCTGCAGAACTGATAAGAAAATTTGAAGGCTTTGTGAAAGAGGCATGTATCTTTTAATCCATTACAGCCTTGAATAAGCCCTTGAGTGAAGAACTGAAGCTCTTGTGATAAAACTTGACAGAAGCAAAAAACTTGGATGAAAAATTTATTTTTAGAGAGACCTTTACAACTCTCAATTACAATATTCTCAGTTGTTTTTTAAACAGAAGCATTTTTCTGACAGAAACATAATTTTTAAATTGCTAATTGTACTGTCCTTAAATTGGCAGGAATATCCTACTTAAGCATCATCATATTTTCTTAAAATATCAGACTCCCCACACTGATATCACAGCTCTGTCTATAGAAATACAGATGGAAATTAATTATCTTTTTGCTCTTCAAGCTGTCCTAGACACTGATTCTTCTTGCACCACAAAACCTCTCTCTGCCATGAGTATTTATGCTTTTCAGAATTGCAAACTTGTTTCTGTGCTGATGGACATTTTAAAAATGGTATAAAGACAATTTCAAATACTGAGATTTTCAACAGCCCAAGGTTCAAAAAGTATTATTACCATCTCACTACTTCCTGTTGATCCCTAATATACCAATCACATTTTTTAAGTACAAAATAGGAAGTCTACTGATGGTTTACTATGTACTTTTTATTTTTCTGCAATGGTGTGTAGATGAGACAAGAAATACTATCTTCCTTACCTGTTCTGTTTTCACTGCCTCCTGCTCTGATAATTTCTTTCTTTCCTCTCTCACATAATTATTCCTTATATGTTCCTTTGGTTTTCGCCTCTCTACCTAGTAAAACAGCTTTATACTAGCACTCTACCTTCCTTTAGCTGATAAATTCTTTCAGTATCAAAAAATACTTCTTCAGTAACCTTAAAAAGTCAGCTTCAACTTCATATGCTTTCCCACACAGATAGTTTCTCAAATTGTTAATCCTAACTACTGTAAAAGCCCCAGAAGCAACCAAAGGTGAGGGGGTGTGTGTGCATTAGGAGGACCACAAAGGACCAACTATCTAGCACTTGCAGGAATAAGATGTCTATTTGCAGCCAGAAATTATAAATACTGTTATCTTCCCTTCTCAGTCCACTTTAAAAGAAGTAAACTGTTGATTTTTTTTTCTGAGAAACAGGATGGCAAATGGAGTTCCATGTGAACGCAGATGAGTCCAAGGAAGTGGAATAGAAAGGTTTTTTCTGAAAAGTCTGTTCAATAACTTAAAACCACTGCCCTGATTTCTGTTTTCAAAGATCATGTCTCTGACACACAGTACAATTGATCTAGTTCTCTGCTTATCACTGCAGCTACTCTGTGGTCTTCCAAAACTCAAAAGGTTCCTTCATCAAAAGCATTTGACATTGTCTTATATAAGAAGTCACTCACTGTCACCTCACGCTCAGTGTGTTTGCCTCCTCTTCCCATCCCTTTTCTCTATAACAATGGACTAGTCGTTCACTATGTTTGTCCACCTGGTCTCCTCCTAACTGCCTTTACTGACTTGAATGCCACTTCAGATTCCACTTAACAGTTAAATACTTAAAGTTTGAACTTTCCTCACATTTTTATGTTTGCCTGTCTTACTGTTTATGCCTAAGTCTAGCCCTGCTAGATTAGTTGCTGATTAGCACAACATTTCAGTGAAAATCCTAGTGATCCTAAAATTCAAGATATTTGTACCGAACAAGAGATGCATTGCCAGAATAAATTAAGAGAAATACAATTCTTTTAACCCTATGTTTACAAGGCATCATTGCCACATCATGCTACAATCACAGCATATCCTGAGGTGGAAAGAATCCACAGGGATCAAGTCAATGTCCTGGCCCTGCACCCAGGATCACACCATGTGCCTGGAGCATTGTCCAAACACTTGTGAACTCTGTCAGTCTTGGTGCTGTGACCACTTCCCTTGGGAGCCTGTTCCAGCACCCAACCACCCTATGGTTGATGAACCTTTTACTAATATCCAGCCTAAACTTCCCCTGACATAGATTCAGGGGAGATTCTTGGATCCTATCACTGGTCTGACAGAGATCAGAGCCTGCTCCTCCTCCTCCCCTCAAGAGGAAGCTGTAGACTGCAATGAGGTCACCCCCCAGTCGCCCCTTCTCCAGGCTGAACAGACCAAGTGACCTCAGCCACTCCTCATACGGCTTCCCCTCAGGGCCCTTCACCATCTTTGTTGCCCTCCTTTGGACACTCTCCATAGCTTAGTGTCTTTCCTACATTGTGGTGCCCAAAACTGCCCACAATATTCAAGGTGAGGCCACCCCAGTGCAGAGCAGGACAATCCCCTCCCTCGCCCAGCTGGCGATGCTTTGCCTGGTGCCCCCCAGGACAAGGTTGGCCCTCCTGGCTGCCAGGGCACTGCTCACTCATATTCAACTTGCCACTGACCAGGACCCCCAAGTCCCTTTCCACAGGGCTGCTCTCCAGCCTCTCATTTCTAAGTCTGTCTGTATATCCAGGGTTGCCCTGTACGAGGTGACCTCAACGGCTCCTCTCAATTTCAGTATTGTCAAAAAATGTACTTAGTATCCCTTCCAGTCCTGTCTCTAGGCCATTTATGTAGATGCTGAAGAGCACTGGCCCTAAGATGCAGCCCTGTGGAACCCCACCAGTGACAGGTCACCAGCTCGATATTACCCCATTTAGTGTAACCCTTTGTGCCATCAGCCAGTTGCTTACCCATCACATGACATTTTCCCAGCTGTGGGATGGATATTTTGTTCAGAAGGATACTGTGAGAGATAGTATCAAAAGCTTGACTGAAATCCAAAACAGATTACATCACCTGACTTCCCTGGATCATCTAGGTGGGTTACTTTGTCAGAAAAGCAAATTAAGTTTGTCAAGCAGGACCTTACTCTCATGAATCCGTGCTGGATATGACCAATGACTGCAGCAGTGTTGAAGACTGAAGAAAAGAAATCATTAAACTCCTCTGCCTTGCCTATGTGCCTGTTCATGAGGTGACCATTCTCATCCTGTAACACTCATGTTATTTCTGGACTGCCTTTTACTATCGACTATTTTAAAAAACTAGGTTTTTTGTCTGCCCCAGTACCGGCCAGCTTCAACACTAATCGAGCTCTGACCACATGAGTTTACTCTCTGTAGTGGAGAGCTGCATCTCTGTATTTCTCTCATGTCACCTGACTTTGTTTCCATTAGGTATACACTTTCCTTTTTTGCCATAGCTCCAAAAGAAGATCCCTGCTCAGCAAGCTGGCTTAAGAATAACTTGTCTGCTTTAATCTCAGTGAACAAGCACTAAGTCTCAGAAATTACCAGACAAGTTCCTAAAAGAGAAATCAACTGATACTAAGACACCATCACTGGGTCAGCAAGCTGATTTGCTAAGCTGCAAATCATACGGTGAGATACAAGTGAGAGGAACATCCTTGTGCTTGCCATGTTCTTCTAATCTTACCCAAGCATCTGTCAAAACACGTCTGACTTCATTAAAGAAAGATCCCTACTAACAGCAGGAGATTCTTTCAAACCATACACATATGACTGCTACTTTTAAGAAACAGGATGCAACTATAGAGATCTTGGTCTGACTCACCATGGCTGCTCTCCTCCTTAATTTTGAATTAAATAAGCTGTGCTCAGGTTTTTGTGGTTTTGGCTTTTTTTGTTTTTAAACTAAAGGTGATGCTTTCCAAATAATTTACAGTTTCATTCGGATCAGAGGACTCAACACCTAGGAAAGAGAATCACAGAATGGGTAAGGTTGGAAAGGATCACAGTGGCTCATCTAGTCCAATCTCCCTGCTCTAGAGGGATCATTCTAGAGCACATGGCACAGGATTGTGACCAGATGGTTCTGGAATATCCCCCGTGAGGGAAATTTCAATACTCCTCTGGGCATCTCTTCCAGTACAATAAAGAAATTCGTCCTTACATTCAGGTGGGCTCTCCTGTGCATCTGTTTCCCTCCATTGCCTCTTGTCTTATTTCTTGGCACCACCAAGAAGACCCTGGCTCCATCCTCTTGAACCCTCCCTTTAAATACTGATAGACATTGATGAGGTTCCCCCTTAGTCATCTCTTCTCAAGGTTGAATAGGGTCAGCTCCTTCAGCCTTTTCTCATAAGGGAGATGCTACAGTTCCCTCATCATCTTCACTGGACCTGCTCCAGGAGCTCTGAGTCTCTCTTGAGCCCAGAATTGAGCACTCACTGCTAAGTGAGACCTTACCAGGGCTGAGCAGAGTAGCAGGATCACTTTCCTAACTCAACCTAGACTTTTCCTAATGTAGCCCAGGACCCACTGGCCTTCCTGGCCACGAGGCCTCACTGCTGGCTCATGGACACCTTGTTGTCCACCAGGACCGCCCAGGTCCTTCTCCACAGAGCTGCTTCCCACCAGCTCAGCCCCGAGCCTGTGCTGGTGCAGGGGGTTATTCCTCCCCAGGTGCAGGACCCTGCACTTGCCCCTGTTGAATTTCAGGCAGTTCTCTGATCCTCTCCAACCCGAAGGGCTGGGCAGCCCTGTGGGGTATCGGCCACTCCTCCCAGCTCTGTGTCATCAGTGAACGTGCTGAGGAGGCATCTGGCCCTTCATCCAGGTCACGGATGAACAATTTAAACGACCCTGGGCCCAGCACTGGAACTTGGTGGACACCGCTAGTGACAGGAATACCCCACCTGCCAGCAGGGGCAGAACATACTCTTTCCTTTTGGCTGCACCCCCTGGCAAAGGAGCGCTGCTCACGCTTGTCACTTGTCCCCGGGGCCCCTCCGCCGCTGCCATAGCACCCAGCGACAGCGGAACACCTGCAACCCACCCGGCCCGGCCCCCGGGGGCGGCGGGCGCTGCCGACAGGGAAGGCGCGACACGGCACGGCAGCAGAGCTGGCACCGAGCACGGCGCAGTGCAGTGCCCCGCAGTGCAGCGCCGTGCCCCGCAGTGCAGTGCAGTGCCCCGCAGCGCAGTGCAGTGCAGTGCCCCGCAGCGCAGTGCAGTGCCGTGCCGTGCCGTGCCGTGCCGTGCCCCGCAGTGCCCCTCCCCGCTCACCTGCGGTTCGGCCCGGCCCGCCCGCCCGCACCGGCCGTTCAAACCGACCGAGCGCCCCAGGAACCGCCGCTCCCATAGGCTGCGCGGGCCGCTGCAACGCGCGCCCCGATTGGGCCGTTTGGCGGCGAACCGGCCAATCGAGTCGCCCCGCGCGGGGGGAGGGCGTTGCCGGCCCCCTCCCAACCGCCCGGCCGGGGCTCGCGCCGCCTGCTGATTGGTGGCCGCTCTGAGCGGGGCTGGCGCGCGGGGCGGGGCGGGGCGGGGCGGGGCGGGGCGGGG
>JAWWEE010000085.1:48518668-48529857 GCA_035221455.1 Xenops minutus
GGGGCGGGGCGGGGCGGGGCGGGGCGGGGCGGGGCGGGGCGGGGCGGGGCGGGGCGGGGCGGGCAGTGACTAGGTGGCCGTCGGTTCGAGTCCCGCGGTGCCCGGGAGTCACTGGGGCAGGTCCCGCGGTGACCGGGGGTCCCCGGTTGCGGTCCCGCTGTGCCCGCCGCTCCGTGCCGCTCTTTAGAACCCTTTGGCTCGGGGAAGCGGAGCGGCCCGGGGCTCCCCGCGTTGAAGAGCGGCAGCTGACGGACATTCCCGCGCAGCATGAGGATTTAAAAGAAACCCAAGAAGAAAGAGCCCTTGGGGCACCCTCTTCATTCGTAAAGGCCTCCACCGATGCTATCGGCGAGGCTGGAAAACCTCCCCCAGCAGGGCTTTCGAGCAGTTGGAGCAGCAATGCTGCAGCAGGAGCTCTGTGCCCGCGGCCCCCGGCGCTCCCGTCCCGGTGCCCATCGCAGCTGGCGCGGGCAGCGGTGCGTGGGCTCGGGGGGTCAGCCCAGCCCCACAGTGCCGCACAGAGCCAAAGCCCCGGCGCGGTCCCAGCCGGGATGGCTCCCCTGGCTGCCCTCTCGGGGCTCCGATGGGCTGAAATCCAGCGCCAGGGCTGAAGGGTTTTACCATCGGGCATCACGGAGTACAGAGTTCTTCTGTTTGCCAGCCTTCTTTTATGCTGATACCATCCTAATGGATCTTTCTGTCATGCAAGCTGTGACATAGAAAGTGCTGCAATAATATTTCAAAATAATTTACTGAACTCTCACTACAGCATACCACTGGATGTGCTAGAGCCACAAGCAACCTGGTCAAGGTCCATAATATGTGGTTGTACCTTCTGTTGCATCAACATTTTGTCTAATAGCATGAGGAAGATATCTTAGGCATAAAAATATCCAGATGCACACAGAACTGTAACTTAAAATTTGCCCTTTATATATATTTACAACAATATACAGGTCTCGTTCTAGAATCTTTTGCCTCTGTAAAAGACAGTTGAGCAAGTAAGGAAACTCAAAAATTTCACCTCTCTTAGAAGCATTTAAGTTCTCGAGTAAGCCTTCTTCCATGGTAAAAGCTACTTCAACATTTGTTGAAGTTAGGATTTGGAGAGAGTTGCAATGGAGGGCTGTTTTTAACTGTAGCATCTGGTAAGGTCTGCATGATTTGATCAGCCAGAACTCCAGCTTGAGGAATCATTCATGCAGTCATTGTGTTTCATTAGGGCCTATCATGAAATTTGTTCAGGTTAGATTCCAGAAAAGAGCAATGGAAGGACCGCATCTGCTAGTGGATTTTCTTAGTCATGAAGGAGTGTGTGGTTTCATGGTTTTGTAATCAATTTGGTTGCAAATATCTATGATAGGGTCTTTGGTTGCAGTTAGGGTTAAATGTGGGGTAAAATGAGCTGCATTTTGCAAGGTCTGCTAGAGCATTGGCGTCAGAACTTGTCCCAACACTACTCCTTTTTTTGAGTGCTAAACTAAATCTGACATCCGTCTGCAATTTTATATTGGTGACTAATGGCTACACCAAAGCAAGGCATAATTTATGTTCCCTTGCCACAACTGGCTTTTCTGCAAGGTCACAGCTGAGGAAGGATTTTGTAATTAAACAGAGTAGTCCTGAACAAAGGGGAGTAGGGTTATTACTGTATGGGAGGGGCAGTGGCATTTGTAGTCATGAAATATGGCAAGATGTCTGGTCACAGGACTTCCTCTATACATATCTGGTGTTTTAAGAGGCTCTATAGCTAACAGTGAGAGGAAAGCTCCTCCAAAGACCAGCTTTAGATGACCAAATCCAAATGAGCAATACTGACTCTTCTAATTAGTAAAATCAACCTCCAAATTTACTCCTTTCTTGTGAATGAAATAGGGTCACAATAAAGTAGAACTACTACAATGTTTTGAAATGCTTGTTAACATTTAACAAGGCCTTACTGAAAAGTTTTTTGTTTGTCTGGTTCATGTTAGAAAAAGAAAACAAGTTTCTTGTCTCAGATACAATAATTTATTAACCAAAATGGGAGGATGACATATGCTTCTATCATGCTGTTTATGCTAATTTGTATTGCACACTGCTGGTGAAAAATATTATGAATCTTTCTGCATAAGATAGTTTTTTAAGTACATGACTACCATTCATACATGAAACATAGCCTTTAAATATGTGTTTAGCTTTCGTCTTTGGGAAAATGCAGCCATTTGAAAATTGAAGAAGTCTGCAATGGGTACTCAAACCAGTCTTTGTGATGCAAACATCTAGTGCTACTTCATAATTAGATGGATAAAAAGCAAAGCAGATCAAATGGTATCAAGCTGATTACTAGTATAAAGAGATAATTGTAGATAGTTAGAGAGCAATGAAATGACAATAATTACCCTATTCCCACTCTGTGGATTTTATGGAGTATCTGATAAAACTTCCCATTGAAACTTTCTGATTTTGAATTGTATTTAAAAAATACTATCCATCTTTCATGTTGGATTCTGTTGTACCATAGAACATATAGTTATTTTCACAGAGGGAAGGAGATTTTCCTATGCTTTTATGACCACATGTGTTGATTTGCTGCTCTAGTGCAAATGCCACAGCAGTGATTGAAGCCAGGAAAAGTACAGCTATCCGTGCAGACTAAGAATTAGTTTTGAAACTGTTATTTATTGCCCTGTGCTTTTTTGAAGGAAAGAGGGAGAAGGGAGGCAGGAGGTTGAACTGATTTAAAGGCATTAACACATCTAATGACAAAAGGCCACCTCTTTTGAAACATTTTTGAGGAACTCAAAGTTCAAAGTAAACATAATCTAATTTATATGAAACAGTAATGAATTTTTATTGCGTTCTGTAGTTTTGTATGTTACTGAGACACCTTTTTAGGGTTATTTTCACCCTGAATCTACTGTGATTACGTGATGGAAAACCAGATACTTGATAATAACTTAAGTGTGAATACCGGAGGGGTTACTGTTTAACTCTACCAGGTTAACTGTTGGACTGTTTGCTGGGTGAACACAAAAGCTGTCTCCTCTCATGTGCAACGTTAGATGCTGCTCTGGCCTCTAGGTAGATCTGTGCCTTGTATGATGTAATCTCACAATCTCCTTTCTGCTCCACGGATCTACATGTCTCAAAGTGAACTATTGAGTGTCTGAAGGCAAAGAGCCAGGGAGAAGCCATTAAGCTACGTCTTCTGGGGCTCTACATTAAAAGGACTGTCATGTTATGGCTACTGACCTGTGTGGTCTAGGAACATTCTTTCGCATCACATGAACTGAAATATTAAATATAACTGGTTGGCCGGTAACCTAGTTCAAGTCTCACATTGAATTTTTTGTTCCAACTGCATTAAGAAATGTTTTTCAAAATACCAGTGTTCCATACACAATTGAAATCCTTATTCTAGACAAAAAATAATGGCTAAACATAGTGCATATAGGCAATGTGACACTGTAGTTCCACATATTTTGGAAATTACTAACATTCTTTTCTTGTGATAATGCTGTAGAAACAGACTTATCCTGTGAATATTGAATGTGTCAATGTTAAAGGGCTTTAGCTTCTATGTAATATCACACTCTTTCTTTGTAAAAATGCTCTTCTGACTATGTTGTCTGTTATATAATGTTTAGTGCGTGTATCAAGTATATATCCTTTTTCAGAAAGAAACCCCATGTGAATTGGAATTAGTACTGAGAGATTGAAAATAGTCTGGAACCTAGTATTTGCTGTGTCTGAGAATATATTCTCTTCCCCCTCCCCCCCAAGTGTATCAGCTTATAGCTAGACCAACACAAGACAGTGTTGATGAGCCCATAAATGCTATAGGCCTAGAAGTTTCTCACAGAGCATTGAATTTTTTTTCACTTAAGTAAGTGTTTTGACGTCAGTCAGTCAGTCAGTCAGTCAGTCAGTCAGACTTTTCTCCATCAGTAACAGTCTATCATGGCAAAAGTAATGAAAAGATTTTTCATGAATTGCAAGGATGGTTTTCTGCCATAATGACTTATTGACATGTTAGATAAAGATTTTCCGTTACATGGAAAAAAAATTATTCTCTTACAGTGCATTAAGTAACTATACATTCACATCTTTTTCAAGCTTCTGTCTTTTTTTCCAGTTTGATACCAAAATGGATCTGTCAACAATTTTGCCAAAAAGGACTGGGAATATTTTTATGGTAATTGTTCTTTTCTCCTTTTGAACTGTAGAGAACAGGTAAAACCTCTTCTCATAAGATATCAAAAGATCAATGTCCCTAGAGATTTTTCAGTGGCAAGGCACACATGTACAACATATTTACGATGACATATTCAGCTGCAGGGGCAATAGAACACCACTGTGCTCTAGAGTATAGTATGACTGTAAAATGCACTGCATCAGCTTCTTTCAAGACTAGCATTAGGGCTGCACATAAATCTCTTATTGAAAATCATATCTGAAGAATGAATGACAGTTTGGGGTTTGTAATTGCTCCTCACAGCAGCACACTGTTTTAAAGAAAGATAAGACTGTATTTCGTATGGTAGTCTATAGAAAGCATTTGGCAGCAATTAGACTGTTCTTGCTGAAAAGATGCAAAAGATTTTCCAAGATTAATTGTATTAATGATCTATTCCTAAGGCAAATGCAATCTTTATAAATAACAATTGTGGCATTTATTGTTGTCTTAAAAAAATCTGCACGTTGTACTTGCTTTTACCACTTTCAAGACCTTCTTTCCTCAAAGGAATACTAGGCAGGTTATTTGGATGAGGTTTCCATTATGAAGCACAGATCCATTTGGCAAATGAAGTGCAGAAAAACTCCAAAATGGTTAATGTGATACAGACATTCATCCTCCACGTAAGAGCAGCCCATTTATCTGAGTGATTGTGTAACAGTCATAGTGTTTCAGGATCCCTTCAGCATCTTACGGCAGGATCAACACGTTGGCTGTTGACAGCTGTAAACATGTATATTTGCATTCTGTTTCAAATGCTTTCAGGTCCTTTGCCCCTAGCCGTCACTCCCTGTCTCCCCATTCTCCGGCAAGTTCTGCAGTCCCTGTGCATGTCTGCTCCGCATCATTGCTCGCTGAAGGACACTTTCCTCTGAACTGGTTTCTCCCCGAGACGTGAGTCAGCAAGCAAGGTAGCTGACGACATTGCCGGGACGGGCCACAAAGAGATGTGCCTCTGCAGTGACGCAGCCTTTGCTCATACAGGAGTCAGCAAGGATTTTTACAGCACCTCTACACCAGGTGGCAACACATGCTGCTGCTCTGCTCGCGATCTGGATTTAAAGGTGCAAATGCTTATAATATACAGCGTCCTGCAGAGTTCAGTCAGTACAGAATAGGAAAGTCAGCTTTAGGTATTGAATCCCCATTTGTTCATATTCTGCCCACTCATTTTCCTCATGACTTCCAGGCTCCTATATTCAGCTTTAAAACGTCGTTCTTTTTTTTTTTTTTTTTTTTTTTTCCAGAGCACTGAAAACTATCCAGTCATCTCGAGATGTTCTGTGAGAGGTGGTGTGATATTCAGCCATAGGATAACTCTCCAGATGTGTCCCGAGAGTCAGCGCGTAATGAAAATACATGAGGCTGAAGCTTGAGCTTGCGCTGCTTAAGATGTGTGGAAATACTAAGTTATCTAAAAGACACCATCAAGTTGCCTCACTGTGCTCAGCAGGATGAGAAAAGCACCAAAGGTCACATTAGTCAATCTGGTCCCTCTCCCTTAGATCACAACATAGAATATGACTAAGTGGTTGTGATAACTTTTAGAGCCATAGAATTTTCTAGAATTTGGGTCTTAGTGAAAATTTTTGACAATTCCAGGCTAAGACTCAATATGATATATGTTCTCTATTCTAGGCTCATAAGGACAGTAACAGTATTCTGGCTCTGCTACCCTTTCCTTTTTTTTTTTTTTTTTAATCAGATTGTTTCTGAAAATCATATTGTTATTATCCTTATATCATAGTATATTAGTGTTGACAAAGACTGGTGGAACACCATTAGTTAAAAGGAAAAAAAAAAATTAATTAGATGATCTAGTTGGTGTAAGGGTATGCACCAAAGGTACCTTTTAAGTTTTAGAGAGTGTTGTTTGCACTAATTTTAAAATGCAAAATACTGTATATTATGACATTTTTTTCTTTCAAATTTTCTGGAACCTAATTAATAAAAAAGTTCTCTCTGCTCATAAAGAAATACTCATATTTTTTTGAAGGACTAGCACCTCCAACTTGGACTATAATAAAAACTTTGGTCTTTCAAACAAGTGTTCAGAAAGACTGCTTGTCAATGTATGTCTGTGACATTCAGGCTGAAATGTTTTGTGTGGTATTCATGCTGCTAACTTAAGGTCTTTTTATTGCAGACATCTTCTGGGCTATTAATTCTGGATTCCCCTTATAGTTGCTTAAGGGACATCAGGGGTAGCCTCATCTGGAAAGTTTTTTAGTCTTTTATACTCCTAGCAGAGAAATAAGTGCCTGCAGGGTTCAGTTGATCTCATACATTTCTAAAAGGTCACATGAATCATACTACAAAAGCGCTTATCTCTCTGTTGTGACCATAGAGTCTAGACAACTAGTTCAGATATCTACATTTTAGACATTTGCATTTGCTCAGATGATTCCTATCTTTTGAATTTAATTGTATCTTGAGTGGAGCTACAGACTCTCAGAGAATTCAATTATTAAGCCCCAGAATTTTTCAGTTGGCACCCAAATTCTGCAACCCTGACTTGAATATTGATCTGAGTAATTCTAGTCCCTTTTTGGAGTAAGAGGACACTACTCCCACTACATCAGGTGAGAGACAAATCTGGTAGGGCATGTTCCATTCCAGAGCACTGTATTAGCATAATAAAAACAGTAAAAACAGTGTAAGGGAGGAGTCTTTGTTAAAGGCTTACATGTCTTATTCTTTAAGATTTGTACAACAAATGTAAAAAGCAAAACATATCTGTGATTAAATAAAAATTTGTGAAGTATGTAAAATGCAAATAACAAGTAAACTGACAAATTAGACATTTATGGAAGACATATTATGAAAGAGAAGACTAAGTGTATATAGAAGAAATTATATAGACAAAATCAAATTCTTGAATGTGAACTGAAATTAAGGGAATAAAAGTGCTTATGGACACATTTTTGCAGCCTTAAATGAAAGAAAGGAAGGAATATGAAGGTATGTCTGTGTAGATAAGTGACAACATTTTAGGCAGAATGTCAAAAGCTTTGACATTGGAGTGAAGCCAAACAGAACCAGTGACAGTGAAATGTATGTATGGGACTATATTAAAATGAAATGATGAATCAGCAAAGTCAGAGGCTACTGTTCTGGAAATCCCCAAGAATATCTGCCTTTTAATTACTAACTTTTGGAATTCATGAATTACCACCTAGCAAAGTGTTTTTATTTCAAGGAGACAAATAATGCTGGGTAAAATAAACACTGCCTGGCCCTCAAAGACGATCTCTGATTATCTTTACAAGAAGACTTTGAGAGAGTGATTGAAGATTGAGGTGGCAAATGTAACTTAATACAATGTTATCTATAATGTATTGTGGTGTACAAATAAAATCCCTGTTTTTGCTCACAATATGTGGAATTTTCAGCTGCCTATCCTTACTCAGGAGGAAGGTCTTTTGTTTACAATAGATTTTATAAGAGCATGAACTTGGTGATTAATGATTGTTATCTCTTAATTTAAAAAATGCTATGTCCGAACCAGAAAAAATTCAAGCTAAGGCAAAAAGGATGATCTGTAGCATGATCTGGTTAAAATAGGAAGAGTAACTAGGCAAACCAGAGCTCTTTACCCTAGAGAAAAGATTTTTCTATGGAAATGTTAAAGAGGGCTAAACCCCCCCAAGTGGTTATGAAGGCGGTGCATTAAGGATTTCTTGTTTAGTCTCACTTTCAATAAAAAAGATAGAGAACATCCGTTGAAACTAACAGAAGCCTCATTTAAAGCAAGCAGGAATACTTAGTTCTTTGTCTTGTTTTAGAGCCTGTAATATCTTTTGCAAGAAGCTCCACAAATTCACTGTACAAAATTTACATACCTTCAAAAGAGTGGATAAGTTATAGGAAGGAACATCCACCAATACCTATTGAATATGAAGACATTATCTCTGACTGAGGAATTCCAAATGTTACAAATTTTTGGAGGTTAAATTATTTGGGATAAGTCCCACTATATGCCATATTGTTCCCTTTTTACTTAGTGTGCTCTTTTGGAGACAGGTTACTAAGCTTGCTGAATCACTAGCCCTTGTTCTGACTTAGAATCACCCTTATGTTAGTAAAAATGTTGATTTGAAATAAAAATATATTTAATTGATAGTGTTAAAATAGAATTGCAACAAAAGTATGTAATTTATATTGACATTTTTTCAGGTGAATATAGGAAATAAATTCATTAGTGTGTAGCGATATCTTTTTATTCTACATGTTAATTGCAGTTTTCCTTACTGTCATTTCAGGAGTGTGCTTTAAAAGATTGAAAATTTTTGAATATATCAGTGCTGTATCAAAACCAGTGAAGATTATAAACAGGAGAATAAGTGGTGAAGGGACATGTTATCTTAAACTCTGCTGTTTTCTCGTTCTCCTCCTCCGATGTATATCTAATTTGCTTCTCTTTTTGGTTTGATTTGCTAGGTTTTGTTTAGTTTACTATCTCTCACGTACTTTAGATGAGTAGTAAGTATCGTTGCACCAAAACTACGAACACTGACTTCCCATTTTACATTGTTACCACTGTTTCTTTTCCTTGCATGGGAGAGCATATCTACCTGATAGTACCTACTGTGTGGTCAGTGCTGCAATCACTCATATTTTTCCTGCTTCTCTTCCTCAGAACTGCAGATATACACTTTTCAGCATGGTATGTGAATGTAGATGGATCTGTTTCTGGGAAAGAACTGCACAGTAATAAGAAATTTGACATGGAAGAAGAAAACTAAGGTAAACAACTGTTTGTTGGTGTTGTGGCAGTGTATTTGAGACTTGAGAGGGAAAAGGCACTTTTACAATGTAGTTTTCATTTAAACAGAATTTTTGAATTGCAGGATAAAAGTAGTTAGCATTTCTTGCCCTACAGTCTTGTATCTGGTTTGAGGCAGAAAGTCAGAACTGACTTACGGAAACTGGCATTTAAATGAAGGTGAACTACTTATATTGAGTTACATACATCTATTAATATGAAGATAATAATTTAGAATGTCTTTAAAGACATTGTAATTCTTTACCATCAAGCTTATACTCCCTCAAGTCTATGTGGGAATTTCTTCTTGCAGTACTTGGAAACATACTACCCATCTGTAGGTGGGTATTGCAGTTCTCCAAGCTTTGTTTTCCATTACATAATCAAATGATACTCAAAGTTATGTTGAAAAAGAGTTTTCAACAGGCAGCCTGCAAAAATAGCATACCAAAGGACTTTTTCAAAGTGCATATACTCATCAGTGACTGCAAGCTTTTTGTAGGAAATAGACTTTAAAAGAATGACTCAAATGGATGAGATAGTGTTGAAATAGAAAAACTGGAAAACTGGAATTACATCCAGTAATGTATCTGAACCGTGAAGTATTGGTGTGTGTTAGTGTTGGTCTCTTTTGGGGGTATAGGTTGACTTTGATGGATGGTAGTTCCGGACAGGAGAAAAAAATGGAGAAGGAGATGAAGCAGAAAAAACCTTAAAAATGATAACTCTCTCAGTCCAGAAAAAGACAGAGGCCAATGCAAGTGCAACAAAACAACCTCTCTCAAAAAAAAAAAAAAAACAAAAAAACAACAAACCCAAAAAGCAAATGATGAGCTCCATGCTGATTTAGAAGATATTATGTTAATTTAGAAGATATTGTGAGTATTTGGAATGAGATTCTACTTACATAAATTTAGTTATACAGCTCAGACTTATATTTGAGCTAGAAGTCAAAATGTGTGGTTTATTTTTTCTGAAAGTAGAAATGTAAAACCCGTTACAGGATGGAGGTGATATCTAAAGCTAAGTGAAGTGAGAAGTATTCCATTCTTTGTTGAGGTAAGGGTGCCCTTAATGTGCAGCAGTGAAGGAAAAGGAACGTGAGCGTGGAGAAAAGAAGTTTATTTTTCAGATTCAAATTCAGGAGACATAATATTTATGACCTTGTTTACCTGGAATGTTATGTTGGGAGATTGATCACTATAGATTCTTTAGCTTAAAGGAATCATGGTTGTGTGTATTGACTCTTCCAAGAACAAGACAGCCTCAAAATAAATATCAAAGCAGCATGGAAATCTGTGAGGAGGAGGGAAAGATCTTGGACTGGAAACAGTGGTACTCAGGATGTCATTTGACACAGTGAGAAATTGCTCTGCTGGAATCAAACCCTCCATCTCAGGAAGGAGCATCTTCCCTGTTGGATGCTGCATCCAGTTAGTGAACTGTCAATACAGGCTGCAACAACACACACCCACACTTGTGATGTGTGCATATGAAGTCATGGGTTCTTTCACAGTGATGTGTGATTCAGCAAGTTGTAAGAAGTTGCACAGATTCACAGAAAGCTAGAGCACCCACTCCTCTGGTAGGAAACGTGGAAGGAGGGGAACCAACACTTCCAGATGAGGTGTGTGTGCTTGTAATTTCAGTGATCCTGTAAGAAAGATGTGCACATATAATCATGCTTATGTGTCTGTGATTAGAGCTCTTTAGTTGGGTTTTTTTTAGAAGGTAGTTTTTGTTTGTGTATATTATAAATATCTCATATGTGTCTAATATTATGGTTTATTAGCTTTTTGTTTGCATCTAATACTGTTGTTTGCTTGTAATGCTGAATCTTAAATATAGAGATCACTGATTGCTGGTTAATTACATTAATAAATGGCTTCAATTCTGATTTTCCCTCTGATAATGCATTGCCTTTAACAGGAGATCTCTGAGCCCGGTATGCTGTTTGTGTAGTAAGCACAGCTGTGAAGCACGCCACCACAGAAAGGGAACAACAGGGGTTTTTTGGCTGCTGCATAATAACAAAGTTAATAACGAGGTGATAAGTAAGTTTTTGATTTATGGTGAGACCTTCGCAGTCCCTGAAATGCCTGCCATTGCAACTTTTAAAATTTTGTCTGTGTCCTAGTTCAGCAGGAGGGACCAGTTGTCACTGGGTGGGAGTGATAAAAGCTATGTATTCTACCCCCTCTATTC
>JAWWEE010000085.1:48541363-48561698 GCA_035221455.1 Xenops minutus
ATGAACCACCACCAGCACAGCTCACAACCTCATAAGGGCACGCAAGCTTCTCCCCCACGACAAGGGGGTGTCCATGGGGAAGAATTCCATATCACCACTCTAGAAAATGAATCTGACCCTGTCTGGGCAGTGTGTTGAACCTTGCATGTCTGAGATGACTGGTTAGAATGCAAACTCTGATCTACCACTGTCTGTAAGTTATGTACTTCCACAGAGAAGATTGCTGTGAGGTCACTGTGGTGGTAGGGGTCTGCCTTTCCTCATGTCTTCCAAGGGCTGTGCCCCAACTGCACTCATGTGGCCAAGGACAGAAGCTGTTGGGAGACTCATAGCGTGTGTGTGCTTTGCTGTGAAGACCTGACAGCTGGGCTTTATTAAATAAGTAGCAATCTCCCTGTTCATCTGGTGGACTTAAGGGGATCCTCCAAAAACAGTCAGCATTTTGTTCACTTTGATTTTGACTGTGTAGAGGACAGGACTTTGAGTCCACAACTCATAATGCCTAGCCTTTCTGCTGAGTCCTTGGAAGAAGGGGGTTTCTGCTTCCTAGGTGATGTGCACCCCTTTCATGGGTAGGCAGCAGTCTTGCTTGTGGGGACAGAGGCATGGGTATGGCAGTGGGCTTCTCAATGTCTTGATGTCTTTTGCAGATGCATGCAGCATTATATCAATATCTGTTAATGAATGATTAAGGTTTGGTAGTTTCAAAGGCCTTAATTAATATTTGTGCAGCTCATTATAAATATGATCATATATCCACATGCATGTCCTATTTAGGCATGTGTTATTATGTGCAATGCAATTATCTGTGGGATAGTGATGATTAAGCAGCATAGGATTTTTCTTACGAATTGTATGCTGCTGTTTATTATTTCTGGGACTGCAGTTGTCTTTCCTCAGTCTGATTCATTCTGACTCATACAAAACACATCCTCATTGAAATGGGGTGCACAGCAGCAAGCGCTGTCATGCTAGTTCTGCACCATTAGGTAATTGTTTGAGTCTTTTCTAGTGGAGATGTCTGTAGCACAGGCAGTACAAAAAGACGAGGACAATGTGGGTGTCTGGTGGGAGGATTCAAAGTTAGAGGAAAATTGCCTATTAGAAAAACTTCAGCTAGAGCTTGCTTATTACAAACTTGACAGTATTTCAATTTTAAAATATTTGCACAATGTAATTAGAGGTACAGAAATGACTGTTCATATGCAGAACTAATCCTCTTTAATACAGTGAAAAAAAGACCATGAATATTCATCTATTTGGGGATAGATTTAAGGCCCAGCATTGATACTGGATCAGTTCTCATGACAGAAATTATTGAAAGAGTATTTGAAAATGTGTCTCAGAAATCAGAGAGTGGGATTTTGGGAGGTTTTTATGGGTTAACTGATCAGATTTACTGATAACACAGCAACTTCTATACATTGTTTTAATTCTTCAGTCTCATTTTGTAAGAAATTTAATAAGGCCTATTCTGATTTACAAATAGGATTTTCCCCTTGTAAAAGGTAGAATTTGAAAAGGTAAAATTTGAAGCAATCGCACTCTAGTAAATATATTTTAAATTGATTTTATCTTCTACTGACTAAAATTTGTAAGCTGTTTACTCAGAAACAAGCAGCTTCTATTGTTTGGAGACATATCAGATTAAAGAAAACAGCCACCTAGGATGGCGCATCAGAAATGATGTCTGTAGTCACAAAGGGAGGTATTTATGAGGGATGAGGTACTTCCCTCCCCCATGCTGTGAGCAAGTCAAGAATAATCATTATAGATAGTTGAAAAGTCACCTCCTCCCTCACCTTACAGATGGAAAAATAAGAAAATGTCTGTATAGTTGATTTGGAGTAAAAAGTATGGGGAAACAGAATGGCTGACAAGAAATATGCTGTATTTTTAAAACATTGGTCGAAGTACACTTGATTTGATTTGATATCAGCAGAGGCTTATGTTAGATAGAGACATGAACAGAATTGCCTGAAAAACAAGAAGGGCCCAGTTACTGTATTAGCACAAAAAAGCCAAAACATAACATTATTAGTGAAAACATTTAAAATAAAAGTAAATAATATTATTGATTTTCCTTTCATGAACATAGAGTACTATATAATGATAAAATACTTAACTCTGTTGTTTTACATGTAATCTATCTCTTGTTTTTTTAAAATACCTTTTTGCTTTGAGGTACCTTCCCTGGCTATGAATTATGAGAGTGTCTTTTTTTAACTGTGTAGCTTTCAGTAAAATCCATTATCAGTTCTTTGTTTGAATTCAGTTCACATCATCTTCTCATAGGCTATAAAGAGACTCAATCTGTTCCAGAACAGTAATCACAGTCCATTAAACTCTGTTCCCTGTAGTCTTTGTTCCCAGTTACATGTGATACTGTAATTGTGTGTGTGTGAGAGAGCGAAAAAAATATATTCAAGTGCTTTGCAATTTCTCCACAAAAATTTACCAGTCCAAGTAAAACATAAGCTTGCCTTTAGTTTAGAGTGATGATAATTTCCCTGAAAGATCTGGAAGTGTTTCCCTTTACCAATTGAAAAACCAGAAAAGCCCCACCAGCTCCCCCACCCAAACAAACCCCACCTCGGAGGAGTAGATTTTCACAGAACTATATCTGAAAAAATTATTCCTCTATTAACTCTTTAGTGTTCTTGATCCCCAACTTAATCTGGATGCCATGAATAGAAGACAGAAAAATAAGAACACCTTTCATTTTCCCTTCAGAGATAATGGAGTTCATGATCTAAAAGGCTGTGTCTGTAGATTGAAGGCCTGATATTTTTCTGCCAGATCAAACCTGTTTTGATCTACTCTAACTCTAATGATTTTCATGAGGCAGATTATAAGTCTGGTGTGAGATCATAAGCTTATTGACAGATTTAAGTTAAATAATAAATGCAGTAGCAAAGGATGCTAGATTAAAGGTGCAGGTTTTCAATGTATTTTAAGTATAGAGGGATGAAGTGCCTCACAGCAATCACAGCAGCTGAGAGAGCTGCAAAAGAAATAGAATTCTAGTATTTTTCCCTTCTCTTTCTACTGTTAACAAGAATCTCAGAGCAGTGGAGTATACCGTGGAGAGCTTCAGAGAAGCTAGGGTATTTCACTTTTTATTTAGATATGTAAGATAAATCTGTTTAAATCGTGCATACTGAAAGAATGAGTTTCATCAGAAATGTTGATCTGATCATCATTTTAGCTCAAACTCATTCGTATATTTTACTCGAAATGAGCAAGTTAGGTTGGTTTCAGTGGGCTGCTCACATACTCTTCAAAGCTTTCATTGTTTTGCTGTAACAATACCAATGTGTTCTGTAGTTAATAACCTCAACCCTTGCTGACTCAGAGCTGTAAGTATGTCCAAAACTTGCATAGTGTGACTTGAGGTCTTTGGTCTTTCCTGTAGGCTGCCTTTTCCTCAGTCTGCTGGACACTAAATTCATGCAATGCTTTTACAATCAGCTTTAATGTCGTCTCAACATTCAAGAGAAAATACTTTTGATGGAAAAATGATTGCAGCAAGTCTCAAGAGAGAGCTCTGATGATGAAAGGCAAAATGCTGGTCAAGAAAACCCCCTGGGTATTCTTTTCCTGCCTTATTTTCTGGGATTCATGGAAGTATAACAGGTATCTTTCAAGGCACGAGGGAGTCCCTGGAATTAGTGTTGTAGTCCCTTTTGAAGAGTATTGGTTATTACAGATGAAAACAAGCTTCTGAAGATAATGTATTGGGAGTTGCCATAGATATTTATCTTTCTATAAAATCAAGCATAATCAAAGTATTTACCTCTTCTTCTTTTACCCAAATAAATGGTGTTTTCTAAAAATAATGAATATCTGACAGTAATTTATGATTCCTGAGGAACCATACAGAAACACACAGTGTGAATGCATGGGGGGGAGACAGAAATCTGGTGAAGAAATACATTTCCATTTTAAGTATTCAATTCTTTATTCTGTAACAAAAGAGAAAAGTCTATCTTATAAAAATATTTTGACAGTCTTCTTTTAAATGTAAGCTTTGATATCAAGGCATTTATTTTGCAGCCTAATTTGACTGTGAAATAGACTTAGTAATTATCTGGCCTGTACTTCCTATTTTGTATAACAAATTTGTTTAATTGAAAATTGGATAGCAACTGGAAACCAGTTATTCTTGGTGTGTGTTTGGGTGAAACAGAAAAGATCTAGAGTGAAAACAAATGTGTGCTACACAGTGGACAGCTGTACTATGTTGTGTGGGCTTCATTTATTGCTGTGGGAATAGTAGTTTAGGAAAGCCAAGTGACATGTGAGTTTATATCTTGTTAGAAAATATAATTGACATAGGTGTATATTGGATAATGAATAGGAGACAGAACATGGTCAGTGACCAAAATACTACCTTGAAGTGTTTCCTTAAGCCGTATGAACATGGTCTTAGGCTACTAGAGATATGAAATATTTCATACTATTTTCTTGTAGAGTGTCTGGGTTTTGGCCAGGACAGGGTTATTTTTTTGCAGTACCTCTGAGGGGGCAGAGCCTTTAGTTGTGTGGGTGTGTCCAGGCTGTTATTCTATACCCAGCCCCATCATGGTTGGGGGCGGGGGCAGGAGTAAGGGATTTTCTCTTCTAAGAAGTAGGGTGTGACGTGGTTGAGAAGAAAAGGATGGCATATAGAGGATCCATCCCCCATTTTGTTCATTGTCTCAAGGTCTGTGACACTGGGTCAGTCAGTGGGCAATTTTTGCATGTAAAGCACTCTTTTATATATATATATTGTTCTTTATATTGTTGCTGTTACTGGTCATTTTCTTATCTCATTGCTGTTTCCAGCAAATTGTTTTTATTTCAACCCATAATCTCTGCCTCTTGTATCCCCCACCAGAGCAGAGAAGGGAGCCAGTGTGGATGTGTGTGCACTAAACCATGGAGTGCAACTCTGAAACTGTGACATACAGCTAATGAGGTTTGGTCCTAGACAAAGGGCAAATTATGTGATGTGTGCATGTTATGTGACTCAACCATTTTGTCAATGGAAATGTTTAATATGTGTAATATATTTGCAATGTAGTATCTATTTGAACACTACGTGTAACAAAACATTGACAATTGAATAAAATTACTTCTCATCTAATTTCCATAGAGATAAGTTTCTAATTTTAGTTTAGTTTAGATATGAGCCTTTGATAACTATATATGTATTAAATATTCAGTTTGTAATTTCAGAAAAGAATTAAGGAAGACTGCATATATATATGTATATTTATATATGCATTGGATATTCAACACTTCTGTCAGAAATTTAACATAAGTAGTATTTCTTTGTCAAACTGCAAGACAGCCTTTCTGACATATGTAGTTCCAGAAATAACATGACAAATACAAAGTTAACCTTCCTTTTCTTTGTGTCCTAGAGGTAAATAACACTAACACCTTGGGATCAAAACTCCTTTTAAAAAATGGTTTAATTTTGTGATTTAATACAAAATACAAAAATACAAAATGTGTAACAAGAATGGATAATTTGAGAGAAAAATATAATTAATAGAATATTACTCTTAAAAATAGAGTTCTGGAAAATATTTCAATTAAAACTAATTATTTGTATAGTAGGTGTGTACTCATACTACAGCTGTAGTACAATAGATCTTGAATTATAAGTACTGTTTCTTAAAACACCACAATGTTACAGCATACAATTTACTTCAATTAGCTGAATTATATGTATGTATCAGCTTGTAATATTGTGTCCCATTTTGTGTGCACCAAGTAAACTGACTATGAGAGGTACATTCTAAAATGTTGCTTGTATGGAGAACTCAGTCTAGTTCCTATGATACAGCTCCCATTCATTCAGTGTTTTCAATATAGGATTTGGCCATAGTATCATTATGTTTTACTAAAATTGCCCAATATTTCCTATGTTGCTTATAATTACCTCAAATTTTGATTGTTTAGTCTGAAGTTTCTTTGTACATGGTAATTTTCTTTACTTTAGTATTACATGTCTTTTTAGCGTTAGGCATAAAGGCAGAGAAGAAGTTCCTTTTTTCTGTAGTTAACGTAAGGTTAAATAAATGTTCTTGAATTGAAATTCTTATGTTTTCTGAAAGGATACGGAAATCTGCAACAGGGACAAGCAGCCTTTCAGTCAAGGATGCACTCATTTTGTTTTTGCAACCTTCGGTTTGTATAAATCCACAAAGGATGCTAATGTCCATATTTAGTACTAACCAAGTCAAATAACATATCCTAGTCTGTCATGGCTTGCTTCAGTACCACACAACTCCTTGTACTGACAAGACCATGCATGAGATGTTTAGACAGAGCATTTAAATCTACTGCAAGGTCTCTGAGATGCTCTTGCCTGTTCTGCAGCAGATTGAGGCTGAGCACTGGAACTGCTATTCTTCCCCTCTTCCTTAGTCAGGTGTGGGCACCTGTACAGCATAGAGGAACTAAGGCATAAGAACTAGACTGGATAATGAACGGGGACTTCAACAAGCACTTGTTGAAGGGAACAAGGCAAAAGGTCCAGATAAGAGGAATGGTCTGAAAAAACTTACATCCATTGAAGAAAACAACTTTGTCTTGTGAAATAATGGTGAAAGATTCTACTCCTATGCTCTCAGAACACATTTTTAAAATACCCTGAGGCCCTTCAGAGAATGACAGCCTGTCTGAATAAGGCTACCAGCAGATAGTTACATCTAGACTGCAAATACCCTCTTATGTTTCCCTACATGGAGGGAAAAGTTGTAAGAAAAATTAAGCCAACTTTACAGTAAGTAAGGATTTCCCTTAAAATATGAAATCTCCAAATGTTACTCAAGTATTCAGGGAAGTACCTAAAGTCAAATCCATAGAATATGTTGGAAACAACAGTTACGTTTTTATTGGCAATATGCCACCCTTAGTTTGGAATTGTAAATAAACATGATTTGGTGTAAATTGCAAATGAAGTGTTAATTTGAGCCTCCAGTCTTGCCTTTATTTTTCTCTCTCTTACCCTCCTCATTTCTCACTTATTTTCAGTTGGAAATCAAAAGAAGGGACCAGAATGCTAAAAGATTTTCTCCAGCAGTGTGTATATATACTTATGTGTGTTATGAAAGCCTGTGCTGATTGCAACAGCAGGAGCCAGCTTCAGGGAACAAAAGCTGTCTTTCTCTCCCAGCCATTTCCTGTTCAGGAATTAAATCTTGCATTTGTGAGTGTGCACACATGCACATACACACACATGCAACTAATGGGGCTGGGAATTCACTTCATAAATGTGTTCCTCATAGCTCTCTGTGAGATAATCACAGCTGTAACAGTTTTTTTTGTTTGGTTGGTTTGGGGGTTTTGTTGTTGTTTTTTTGTCTTGTTTTGTTTTTGCTCCTGCAACTTTTATTTTTAATACTTTACTGATTTTGTGTTTCAGGAAACATATATATATGTATATGCATATATATATAAAAATATATATATAAAATTTGGCTTTTTTTTACCTAGGAGGTAATTTTTTCTAATACAGCCAATCATTGGTTCTTCCCCGGGAGAAGAAGATGTATATGTTTTTCCTTCATTTTTTTGTTGAAATTTTCTGTTTGACAGCCCAGAGTGAGAAAGTTGAGGTAGAAGTGCCATCTATCAGCCTGTTAATTATCAGGGGAAAGCTGGAGAACAACATCAAAATGAGACTTTAGAGATGTGAATTATATCACTTGTGGCAGTGTCCAACTCAAATGAACAGTGTCAAAATTTCCATCTTTAAAGGCTGTGTATAAAAACTTGCAGGCATGCCAATTATGCCAGTGAAACTACAGCCATGTTGACATTTTTAACCCAAGTTTTAAATTTGTACTTCTTCAGTTAATGTAATCGTGAAAAACCTTATGTTGGTAGAAAACATTCAACATTTATGGACATTAAGTTAAGGTGCTGAATGCCCATTTCATAGTGATTCAAGTTCAACATCATTTTTTGTTTGAAGTCTTGTTCCAGGTGGAAGGCTACATTTGCAACTGAGGAAGACTAATAATGAACTCCCCTTTACAGTTACAGAACTAGTTCAAATAAAAAATGATGGTCAGGAATTGAGAAAAATAGCCAGTAGTAACTGAAGGACCTTGTCCTCCAAATTCTGGGCAGGATAATAGTATATTGGTTTAGTTTTTGCTTCTCAATGGTGGTGTATGTGAACCTTTTATGAAAAACTTAGTCAGCATTTCTACTTCCACAAAGGCATCTATGAGAGATTTCTTAAAGCCCTGAACTGTAATAGTGTTTCTTATGAGTTTCTTTTGTTACTAAAACTGACATCCCTGATGTGGAGAAAGAGGTGAGAATGAAAAAAAGTATGTACACAAAGAGATCCTTCTTGCTTTAAATGACAGATGAAAAAGTGTGGTAAAGTTACAGTATTCAAGGTGCTGTTGCTTTCACCTTTTCATGGGATATTACAGGTGTTTGAAATCCATCCACAAACTGATTTGTATTGTATGAAATGCAGTGCTGCAATACAGTTTTTAATTTTCTTTCTCTAATATGAGGACACAGTAACAGAATATTAAGTAAAGATAATGCCAATATTAGTGTTGAGAAACAAAGCTTTGCAATGAGGTTGTGTAGGACTTAGCTTGTTGGTTTCCAGTTGGGTTTTGGAGAAAGCTGTCAGCCAGTCCTTGGTCAAATTAAAATTACAATCAAGTGTCAAATATCTTTTTATAATAGTTGTTGGAAACAAAATTTCTTCTTGAGGCTCAGTTTTCTTCACAAAATTGGCTTTGACAGCTTCTGCAGTGTATGATGCCAACTAAGTGAGGATTTCTTGGCTGAAACAATTAAATGAATTGTAAAATGAATGTTTACAAAGGTTTTTGTTTATTTTCTAGCATGCTCACATATGCCTGTCTGTGTTCAGTCTTCCATCTGATAAGAATTTGAATGCACAAATGAAAAAAATTGAAAGGAGCACATACTGAGGTTCTGCACTTGTAAAAATGCATCTTGTGTTGTCTATCAAATTAATTTCTGTGTCTCCTGTAATCATGTGCCTTAAATTCTGTTCCGGTTAAAGTGACTGGGACCAGTTTGTCACTGTGTGTGTGGGGCTAGGGCTGTATTCTACATCCTCTATGTCATTTCTCACGAACTGTTAATGGATCATTCGTAGCAGCTGCCCAGGGCACACCTGACACCTCAGGCTACAAGCTGGGTGTTAAAGAACTCTGCAAGATAGGAAAGTTTCCTGTCTTCACACAAATGACTCAGGTGTGATAACTGCCCTCTGGAGTCACTAGCACCTTCACACCCAGCCTGAGGGGTCATGTCTGCTAATGGGCCACCAAGGATTCCAAAAATATCCCACGACTCACAGAGTAAATCACCCGCATTGTGAAACTCCTTGCCCTGGGGGGAGGTACTGGGCTTTCCCATCTGAACCTGAGCATATTTAATCTTGGAGTTTGGGGACTTTTGTTACCACTCATTGGATCCAGAGGAGGACCACAACCTCAACAGGACTGTGACTGCCACTCTTGACCAGACTGTGACCATCATCCTCACCATCAGGTTTTCCTTTCCTTTTACTTTACACTCAGGGGGGCCACGTGGTGCTCAGCACAGGGACTGGTAAGCTCCATTCTGTTCCTGCCCCAGGATGCTGGGTTGTACATCTGTTTTTTTGTGGGTCAAACAGACTTTTTCTCTGTGTCACTGTACTTACCGTGATCTTTTTATTAAATTGTAATTCTGACTTGCAATCTCTTTTTGAGTTGGGTTCATTTCTCCTACTGGTTTACCTTTAAACCAGCACAAGTGGAAATTTGCAAAAATTACAATAGCACAAATTATTTGTATCACTAACTTTAGAAAGTACTTGAGTGAATACTTATGTCATGCTGGGGACAGTTCACTTTAAATGTATGAGATTTTAAGGAACATTTTTGAATCTATGTTGAAGAATTTTTTTAGGTTTATATTTTTCAACTCTAATTTAGGTTTAGAAACGCCCACTCAAAACTTTTTAGTGGCTTTTACCTGTAATACAGTTTTGTCATCCAAATTGTGGAAGACTGGAGCTAAATCAGAATTCTACTTTTACTGGTACGTTTAATGAAAGAAAAGGGTGAGAACTGGGCTGTAAATGGAAGAGGAAGCTCTGGAGAGTCAATATTGTTGTTCCTCAAAGGAAAGAAAGATTCAAAAGTGATATTTATGGCTACTGGAAGAGACCATTTTCCTTCCTGTCTTTCCCCTAGTGGTAGTTGCTGATTCATCTTTCAATGGTTGTGGCAGTAGTAAATATTTTTCAGGCCTCAGATCAACTATGACAATTTTACTGCTTCTTCTTGTGAACTTGAGACTTTGTTTATGACTAGCATGAGCCATGCATTTATGTCTAACACCTTATTTGTTTGTTTAAGATGGGTTAGTATAGATGTATTGAATGGGTTTTATGTCATTTTTAACTGAACAATTTGTCATAGGTTGTGCTGTATAAACATGGATATATAAAAAATGTGTCCTACTTGGAGAGTGCCATTACCTTTTCAGCAAGTTGATCTGACACTATAACATGCAGAGGATTCATTCTACCCTGAAGCCTCCTTTGAAGAAAAAGTAACATAAGCAGGGTCAGAAAGCATCTGTGTAATGAAGTTCCTACTAGCAAAAAGAATATGTACTTATGAAAGTATTTCTGTGGTCATGTGGTTCCCTGCTCCTATCTGGTCCTGTTTTTGATCGTTTCAAACATGTCTCTCTTTGATGACACGGACATTGGTTGTCCAACTCCCAGCATTCTTCTTTGTTCTGTCTGCCAGGGGGCACTAGCATTAGATTGGTGATACCTGTTAAAATGTATTTTTCAGAAATATGTAGTTTTCAGAAATACTTCATAGTATTCAGAGTGTAGCTTTGGTAGAGTTAGGCTCAGTCTTTAATGTTTGAATTGAGAATTCTTTGACATGTCTGAATTTTGAAAACCAGGCTCTTCTTTTTCCCTTTTCTGCTGTTTTCTAGATTTTCATGGGCCATTTTTCAGACATGTTGGATTAGCTCATTGATGAGGATATATCTAAAACAAAAATTGGCTTACACAGTGCCAAAATTTGAAATATTCGAAGTACAGCTTTCTATGGATTATTACAATATCTTACTGAAAAGGAACAAAATATTTACCTGATGCATAGTTAAACTTCTTTTTAATTTTTTTTCCCCTTTGGAAAGTTCTGACTGTCTTGCAGAATAACAGGGAAAAGACCATCACTAATTATATTACCTCCCTGAAGGTTAGCAAATGTATTATAATAATATTTTTTAACTGATCCTTGTAGCTAGTACTGAGAGAAGAGTCCTCTTGCAGAGGAGAAAATACTTTGCATGATGCATTCTTATTTTAAGATGTCCACATTTTTGAGTGCTCTAGATTTCTTCTCCTGATGCTTCTTGTTCATTGCATATGAAATCCAAGTAAAATTTGGCTTCTTTTCTTCCTCCAGGTCTTCCTGTCTAACCTCAATAATAACAAAATAATACATCTGGAACTTGGTTTTCCTGGTTCACTAGAAAATTTAAGTCCTTACCAACTGGGCAAAGATGCTAAACACTTGCAAATCTGTTGAAAAAAAACTCACCAAAACTTGTTGGCAAATCTACTAGGAAAAAAATGCACCTGACATAGAAAATGCTGTAAGGTTTTCCAGGTCTCCTAGTAGTATGTATTTCTCTTGTCTGTGATGTGTCCCTCTGCATGATGTCTAGCTGTAATTTTTTTCCCAGTTTATAAGCAGTATCACAGATTTTATTTTGCTTTTCTTTCTACCAAGCAATGTATTGTTTGTTTTATGGTCATGTTACTTGTCTGTTTATACTAAGTGTGTTTATATAGTCCATAGAGGTAAAACAAGTTAATCTGAGTCACTCTGAGGCTCAGGCCTTCAGGGAGACACAAACTGAGAAAGTTCATTTTAAAATTCTGAGTGAATTACTTTACTCAAAGGAAAGAATGCAGCAAACCAAATTCATCCTTTCTGTGACATAAATGAAGTTCTGTTACAAAAGAATTTGGATCAACTTGTCTCAAAAGTCACAAGATTCCCTCCCACTCCCACTGATTTCAGAAATATTCATATGTAGTGAGAACTATGAAATGTCAAAGCAAATAAGCTTTTAATTTAGCCATATCAATACTGAAGATTTTAAGGTAAAGCAGTAATGGTGCCCAACCTTGTGCATATGCTTTTCAAGTTATCTGTTAACAAAACATCTAGAGGAAGGTTAAATTTGATCAAAAAGGATAGATTTCTTCATTGTTTATGTTTTTGTAGTATTCTTTGGAGAGAAGTATTCTTGTACTACGCATTTGAAGAGGATGATGTGTTCTGCCCGTGGCATCTTCTGTTGCCTGAGCCTGAATCCTATGTTACCATGTAACGGCAGAGGTCCTGGTTTCCTGTTCACAAGAGAGTATATGACCCAGTCCTCTTTCAGCCAGCCCTTGCATGCAGGGCCCCTTTCATCACAAGGGAATGGGACAGGAAGAGCCTGAAAAGTGACATTTGCTGGAATCTTGCCCCACTGTGGATTGAGGCTGCAAAACTCTGCATGTACACCAGCAGCACTCAGGAATGCTCATGTGTTCTGCACATTTGGTATAGGCCACTATGCATTAAGAGGTATTACTTTTCCATTGTTCCTAGTTGCATCCAATGTGCTTGCTCTTCCAGTTTTTGTTATCATAGTTCTGTATTTTATTATTCATTATTTTGAAAGTAATATTCTTTTTCATGTTGTTGAGCAAATAAATAACATCATATTATTAAATTGTCTGTAAGAATGTTTTATATGTTTAAAGGTGGCAGTCCTCACGTTTAACTTTTGTAAACAAAGCATATGCCTTGCAAAGAGACTCTTTACAGCCTTGTTCCTGTGTATTATGTTGTATTTTAGATGACTGGTTGACCTTTAAATAGTGTGACTTTAACAGAGCTGGAGAAGGGAAGAGACAAGTCTAATAATCAGGACTGGTCATTAAAAGAACTAATGAGCAGCCAGTAGAAAAAGTGTATATTGACCACTTGTAAGGAATATTTTTTTTCTTCCTACTGAATCTTACTATTCGTACCGTTTACATTCCAGTCCTGAAAGTTATCTGAAAAACTTTTATATCACTCTGGCAATGTGGGCCTAGTTTTATGCTTCTAGTTCTAATGGTGTAAATAAACTCATCTGAGTCTGGCTTGAATGCAGAAGGAACTGAAGGCTACTTCAGGAAAGGCACGTGTTTTTAGACAGGAAATGGATCTCAGACCTTATTATACGTCCACTTCTGTATGAAGTGGAAGAAAACTAGTGCATATTAGAGAAGAAACTGGGAAATGTTTGGTTTTTTGTTTATTTGTAAATTAAAAAAATTGTAAATAAAACTCACCATTCCCCACCTTGGCATGACTGTGAGAAGCTCAATGCAGTTTTCACCCAGAAAACTGCTTTTAGTAAAATCTAACTGCTACTATTTTTTACTGAGCTTTTTATGAATGTTTTTATCAGGTATTGATAATAGTCAACCTTTTTCAGATTTTGGAGAGTTTAATGTTCTAATGGAATTTATGCTATGACAGTATTCATAGTACTAAAAGAAGTATGTAGATTTTTGTAGCCCATCTTATTGTCAGAGTACCTTTCACTCTTTAAAAGAATTGCCATGGTACTAAAATTTAAACTGTTAGGAAGCTGCCATATTAAAACATTATTTGTGCCTACTATTTGTTCCCACTATTCATAAAGAATCTTTCTATGAAACTGTGAGTTAAGTATATAATTTATTCCTTTCTCTGCATGTGTGAAGTCTCTCATTCTCAGATTAATCTAGTCATACAGCCTACTTTCCAGTTCTACTTCTGCAGCATTCTTCAGGGTTCCAAGATTTGAAAAACAAGCCAGAAAAGGGAAATGAGAGGGAAATTAATTGTATGAAACCTCTGGTCTGCATTATATGTTGGAGAAATCCCAAGCTCCATTTGGGACTATTAGCCTTCAGCTGCCTATCAATAAAATGGATTCTCTGCAAGTCAAGTGAAAAAAATTCTAAGCCGGAGATCTAGTGTTCTAAAAAGACTTAATGCTCAATTTGTCTTCAGTCCTAGGTCCAGTGTGGTAAGAAAAGCTCAATGTTAAATACCAATAATGCATTTTTTTTCCCTACTAAAATGGTGTTTGGAAACTAAGTAGAGGCGAGCAGGCAAGGTACTTTTCAGAATCTTTTGTTTCATTGTTTTCTCCAGTTCACCACCTGGGTTGAGAACATAAGACTGATATTGCAACAGCTGCTATTGATTCACACGGCTAGCTCATCTCTAATTAGAATAAAATACTTTCTCAGCAGTGGTAAATCTGTAATAACTTAAAAAATGATAATGAAAGCAGAGAATGAACATATGTCCTGCTGTTTGCTCTTGCTCTGGCCTTTTTTTAAGGCTCTTTGTACACTTTCTGAATTCTTCCACTATTTAAAGAAATACTTGGAAAAAAATATTCTACTGGTTATTTCATAGCAACAGCTGCTACCCAGATGTTTTATGTTGTGGATACATCTCTGCCTCACTATGGGCTAACATGATGATTCTGTAAATCTAAGAAATTTAATTTTATGCAATTCATCTGTAAAAAACTCGGTCACAATGTTTTTTATTTTAAAGCTATTTTAGTACTTCAAAGAAAGTCTTTCTGTTACTACATTTGAATTGGCAACTTAGTCATGAGAGAAAAACAACAAACACAGTAGCCATGTGTTTATCATAGTGGAGCTCTTCCCTACCTTGGTGAAATGAACTTTCAGAAGAGTCTCCTCAGATGCTTTTAGTCACAACTTAACCAGCACAAAAGATGCAAATGTCTAGTTTAAAGGCAACACTTGTCATCTAAGTATTTCTGCTTTGGGGTATCCAGAATTATCCATAAAAGCAATTAACCTTGGAAAGGATACAGAAGTTGAATATGAGTTGTGCTGATGAGGCGTTCCATGGCATGGATGTTGTGTTATATACATATCATATGTACTTAATGGCTATAATAAAGATCTGACTACGAAGCACTGCCACTAAAGAGAAGGAATGAAAATTCTTTTGCACTATATGGAAGATTTTAAAATGGAGTTATTTCATTTTTAAATTTCTGAAGTGGACTCTAATCTCAAAAAAATTGTACAAGAAAAGAGCAGGTAGGATTTTTTTGTGCATGAGGAACTGGTATTATTTTTATCTTGTTAATCCATTTCTACTGCTCTTGTGGGCCCACTAGTTACTGACCATGTTTTATCATTTATTTGCATCCTTTGAACATGCAGCCATAGTTTATTCCACTGTCTTTCCCTTATGCTCTTCCCTCCCTTTAACTGAGCCCTATTCTTTGTAAGAAAAAGCACACCATTTATTAGTTAAAAAGAAAGATGGGAAACACCTCTGTTCCTGCAGTTGAAGAGAGCTAAGTTTCTGTCTGACTGGACAAACTTCAGTGAATGCAGTAGTAAGAAAAAGTTGAAAACAGTAAAGATTTCCTTCTGCAATTGTCCTCTGCAAGAGGAGAAAAGACTGGAAGGGATACTAAATAAGCTTACAGATGACACAGAACTGGGAGGAGCTGTTGACTCCCCCAAAAAGCAGGGAAGCCCTGCAGAGAGATGTTAACAAATCAGAGGGCTGGGTAATCACCAGCCATATGAAATTCAACAAACACAAGTGCCAGATTCTGCACCTGGGATGGGGCAACTCTGGAGGTACAGACAGACTGGGGAATGGCATGCTGGAAAGCAGTGCCATGGAAAAGGACCTGAGAGTCCAGGTCGATGGCAAGTTGAACATGAGTCAGCAGTGCCCTGTCCTGGGGGGCATCAGGCAAAGCATCACCAGCTGGGTGAGGGAAGGGATTGTCCTGCTCTGCTCTGCACTGGGGCGGCCTCACCTTGAATATTGTGGGCAATTTTAGGGCACTACAGTATAAGAAAGACATTAAGCTATTGTAGACTGTCCAAAGGAAGGCAATGAAGATGGTGAAGGGCCTTGAGGGGAAGCCATAGCAGGAGTGGCTGAGGGCACTCAGTCCGTTCATCCTGGAGAAGAGAAGACTGAGGGGACACTCATGGCAGTCTGTAATTTCCTCTTGAGGGGAAGAGAAGGGACAGGCATTGATCTCTTCTCTGTGGCGACCAGTGACAGAATCCCAGGGGATGGTCAGAAGTTGTGGGAGGTTTAGGTTGGATATTAGAAGGAGGTTCTTCCCCCAGAGGGTGGTTGGGCACTGAACAGGCTCCCCCACGGAGTGATCACAGCACTAAGCCTGACAGAGTTCAACAGGCATTTGGACAATACTCTCAGGCACATGGTGTGACTCTGGGAAGGGTCCTGTGCAGGGCCAGGAGTTGGACTTGGTGATCCTTGTGGGTCCCTTCCACCACAGCCTATTCTGTGATTCTCTGTTTCTGTCAAAGAAAACCAAGCATGAAGTCCATGTTCTAAAGATAAGCTAAAGCTGATGTTCTCATTTCTTTATCTTTTTATCCTTTTTTTTTTTTCTGATTATTTAATCATATTTGGGGGTTTTTTGTGTGCTGTAATATAGAATAAAGTGTGTGCCTTTTCTTCCTTCAATTAACTAACTAATAAGCTAACTATTTTCTATTTGGTCTAGACAAGAGGAATGTATCTGGGAAAACCAAGGAAAAGACAATACAATAAAATGAAATGTTTTTACAAAACTTAAAATTCTATTTCATAGTGTCTGTTTGCTGCTGACAGTGAGAAACATGCTACCTGAGTGTATGTTTAAATACTTTTGTCATCATTGCAGCAGAGGGATCAGTTCTTTTTATCCCAGCTATATTGATAAAATTGCAGCCATATCAGCTTTCAGGCTTTCAGGTTTTTATTTTTTCTTTTTATCCAATTTGATTTTGAAAGTAAATGCTTCCTAATCTCATGGTTCTTTTAGACCTATAGATCATGAAGAATTCTTACTGACTTCATTTAGGCTTTAATTCTGTCATGTACTTGGAAAGTTGCCAGGGATAGCCTTTGGGAAAATGTTATGTTGTTATTTATTAGAAGCCCAGAAAAAAGTAATCATAGGCCCTGGTCCTCTAATTTACTGTGTATAGACTGAAGGTTACATGCATGCAGAGCCTTAGTGAAGTTAACAGTGTTTCATGCTGGCACAACAATCTGCCCATCTTCTATAATTGCAGGATCAAGACAATGACTTGTAAATTACAAAATTGATGGGCCAAACTGAAATTCTAATTCTACCTCTGAAACTCTGGGGGAGCCCAGTTTCATCTTCACCCAGAGAGCTATGCAAGAGATGTTTGTCCAGCCTATCTTGTAGTGATATTTTAGAGGTAAGTGGCTATATGTCTGGCAGCATTCTCACTGCCTTGCATGACTACTCTGAGATATCCTAATATTTCAAACTTACTGCAGTTATTTAACCTAATCAGTGTATGTAGGATATAATTGCTTTCTCTCCTGTAGGAGGTAGCACAGGAAAGAACTGGCATAATTCAGCACTTCTCTCTTCTGTAATGACAGCCTGTCATTTCCTGTACTCTGCTAGGGATTATGAATAGACAGTGTATGTAGGCTGAACATAGTTGCTTGGTAACCATCTTTTTTACTTTCTTAAATATAATGGCCTCTCTTCAGAAAAACATCAATTAGTTTAATTTCTTTTGATTTTGAAGCAATAAATTTGCTTTTAACTCCTCTGAGTATCTCAATAAATAGAAGGGAGGCTATTTATTGAAACTTCAAGCTATTAATTTGCTTGGAATTTTTAAGGCAAGTCATCTAAGAAACATTAGTGTGGTCATCATCATAATCAGATATTTTTTTTGCTCAAGGAGAGATTATATATAGCACACATTAAACTTTGGAGTTATTATATTCTGAATAATTTTTGTGATGCAGGAGTAAAATGTTTGCAAACTTGAGAGCCTTCTATTTAAAATCCAGTTTGTTCACCACTGGGATATTATGACTGCAAAACCACAGAGAGATTTACAGCCTACTATAAAGGTTAAGGAAAGACACCAGCTTAAAAAACTTGTAAGTAAACTCTGAAAGCTGTGGGAAAGACTTGCTTAAGTTGGTATATTAAAAGCCCTAAGATGTTAAAAGCCTATGATGTAGTACTTCCAAAGTACAGAAGGACTCAGGGGCTGTGGTCCAAAGTGGCAATAATCATGCCATTACAACAAACTGAAAATAAGGCAGGCCCATCAGGGAAGTGAGAAATACTCCTTAGCTGCCTCCCAAGGCAAATATCAGAAGACCAACCGCATCAAGTGTATGTATGCACAGAGCCAGGGGAACAAACACAAGGGACTGGAGCTCTGCATCTAGTCAGAAAGTCATAAGAATAACAGTAACATGGTGGGACAACTCATCTGACTGGAGAATTGTGACAAACGGCAATAGGATGCTTCATAAAGACAGGAAGAGGAAGAAAAGGAGTTGGTATCTATGTATTCTATATATTCTATTTATTGAATGTATAGAAGTCATCTGTGGTGATCGTGGAAGTGCTAACAAATGCCTCTGAGTCCATATAAGAGGGGTCATTTCCAAGGGGGAATCTTGCAGTGGGAATCTGCTGCCCACCTCCAAACGAAGACAGTAAGACCACTGCATCAACATTTGTGTCACTTAAGCAAGATTAATTAACGGAACCTTGTTCTTATGGGTGACTGTACATTTCTTGGAATAACAATAGAGCAACTCACATGTCACCCATGAAGTTTCTGGAATGCATTGAGGACTGCTTCCTCATACAAATGTTAGATGTGCCAACCAGCAGTGAAGAGTTGCTAGATTTGTTACTTACAAACCAAGAAAACCTGCTTTATAATATCTCATTTCATGGTAGCCTTGGCTGCAGTGATCACAGTATCAGGGTGGCTGGAATTTGGCTGAGTATGCAGGTCAGTACTAATGCAAAGGTTTTAGATTTAGAAGAGCAAGTCTGAGCTCACTCAGAGCTCAGTTGGGCGGAATTCCATGGGAAGCTCCCATGCAGGATAGTGGAGCTTGCAAATACTGGGAGTTTTTTGAGAATGCTCTCTTGCAAGTACAAGGCCAGTTCACTGCCTTTCTTGGTAAGGGAAATAGTTGCAGCAAGAAACCCCTTGGCTTAACTGTGAGCTATTGAATCTGCTCCAAACTGAAAGAAAAATATACCAGAGATGGAAAAGTGGACATTATTGGGGATACTGCAGAGATGCAGTTAGAAAAACAAAAGCTGAGCTCAAATTAAAATTGGCCAGAAATGTCAAAAACCACAAGCGAGTGTACTTCAGGTGCATAAACCTCAAGAGAAAACAGAAGAAAAATACTGGCCTGCTCTTGAACAAGAGAGATGAAACAGTCACCAGTAATGCTGAATGGGCAGAATCCCTTAACACTTCCTTCATCTCCATGTTTATCTGCACTGCTGGGCCCCTGGCCTCAGGAGCAACAGTCCAGGCTGCTGCAAACCTGCCATCAGAGGTGAAAGAGTGGTGTGTGAGCCACTACAGGAACTTGGTCTCTACCCATTGATGGGCCTGATGATATCTACCCTAGGGCATTACAAGAGATGACTAACATCATTGTGTGTCTTTGAGATACTGTAGAGCTTGGAGGATGGCCCATAAGACTGGAAGAAGGCCAATGTCACCCTCATCAACAAGTTCTTAAAGAAGGATCCAGGAAATTATATGCCCTTCACTCCTGCTTCAGTCTGTGGGAAAGTTATGGAACAAACCCTGCTGGAGGCTACCACGTGGCAGATGAAACATGTGAGTAGGAAAAGCCAGGATGGATTCACTTAAGGCAAATCACGCTTGACAAACTCAATCACATTCTATGCCAAAGTAACCTGCCTGACTGATGTGGGGTAGACATTGTCTTACCTGGATTTCTCCAAGACTTTCAATATGATTTCCAACAGCTTCTTCCTAGAGAAACTATTGTGTTATGGTCTGGACAAGTGGTCAGTGTGGTGTGTGAGCAACTGGCTGGCAGGTAGTACCCAAGGGTGTTGATAAATAGCTCCTTTTCAAACTGGCAATCTATCACTATTTAGGTCAATATGGTGCCCAGTGCTGTTTAATACCTTCATAATTGATTGGAAAAGTGGGATCAGTGTTTCCTGACACTTTTCTGATGATACCAAACTGAATGGGGAAGTGGACACTTGGGAAAGGGACACCCACCCTGCAGGAAGATCTGGATAGGCTGGATGAGTGGGGAAACAAGAACCTTATGAAGCTCAACAAAGAGAAGTGTAAGGTCTCGCCCCTGAAAAAGCATGGGCTGGGGTC
>JAWWEE010000085.1:48561798-48627274 GCA_035221455.1 Xenops minutus
TGGGGAAACAAGAACCTTATGAAGCTCAACAAAGAGAAGTGTAAGGTCTCGCCCCTGAAAAAGCATGGGCTGGGGTCTACTTGGCTGGGGAGCAGCTCTGTGGGAAGGAACTGGGGTTCCTGGTGGACAAAGCTCAGAACGAGGGACCAGTGTGCTGCTGTGTTCAGCAGGGTGACAGGATGCTGGGTGGCATCAGGGGTGTCACCAGCAGACATGAAGAAATCCTTATCCCACTCTACTCAGTGCTTATCAGGCCCCACCTGGAATAATGTGTTCAGTTTTGGTCCCTGCTGTACAAAAAAGAAGTGGACAGGCTGGAGATGCTCCACAGAAGGGCCACAAAGACAACCAAAACCTGGGAAGCCTGCTATGTGAGGAACAGCTGAGAACTGTTCAGCCTTGAGAAAGGAATGCTTAGGGGAGACCTTATCCCCGTGTTCCAGTATTTCAAGTGTGGCTACAGAGAAGATGGAGATTCTCTTTTTATGAAGAGTCACATGCTAAAAGACATGATGTGTAGAAGTTACTCCTGGGAGATTTCAACTGAAATATTTTGCAACATAAGAAGAGTTGGCCATTAGAATAAACTCCCCAGGGAAGTGATGGATTCCCCAGAATAGAACACTTTTAAGGTCCAGCTGGACAGGGTGCTGGGCCATCTTGTCGAGACTATGCTTTTGCCATGAAGGTTGAAGCAGATGATCCTTTGTGTCCCCTTCCAACCTGATATTATATGAATCGACAAATTCTTTTGTTTATGAAACTAATTTTGTCCTGCACAAAGAGCATAGGGGAGTCAACTCTGGGACATGCAGCACAATAGTTTTAGCAGGAAGTGAAAAACAGACTTCAGTAAAACTCTACCAGTTTGGATCAGTAAAGGACTAAACTCAAAATATTTCAGGAGTAATCTTGGTGATTTTAATAGCAGTAGAAATTTTCGGGGGTTGTTTTTTAAAAATTATTGATATCAGTGCAAACAAACTTTCAAATAGAATTTTGTTAAGTAAGGAGTAGCTAGAAATAAAATGTTAAAATTGAAATAGTTTATCCTTACAAAAACATAGATTAATCCCCAATGCTTAGATCTTTTCCAATGGCTCATTTGGAGTGTTTATACATTTAACAGGAAGAATCCTAATATTTATTAAATAGCATCACTGTAGTGTGGACCATGAAATTTATAACATTTCAGATGATCACCAAAACTATTGTGAATGAAAATAAGAGACTGATAAACTATTTTGCTGCTCTTTGCTTCTGGCTACTTAAAGTTTGAATACTTTTTCAACATTTCTGTTGCTGTGAGCTTATTACCTTTCTGATATTAAGTGCTTTTCCCACTAATCATCTGATGAAATCTTAAAAGATGAAAGGAAGGTGAATTTTTGTGTCATCTACAAACTGTAAGACACATTTGCAGAAAATTTTACTCTATTTTTACAACCTTTGTGCCTAAGAGTTACATCAAGGACTGCAAAAAAGGGCATTTTGAAAGAAGGTAGCAGTTATTTTAGTATTGGTCACGTCACATCACTGAGTGTCCAGCTGTCTAAAGATTTCTACAGGTTGTCATAGAAGATCATTATTTTAAAAATTTCACTTTGTTTGTACATATAAATTAAGGACTGTGCAGGGATTGATTGGGAAGCAGAGAAAAGAGTTGACTTGGAATGGCTGTATATGTTTGTGCAATTCACAAAGTAAAGTTAGGAGCCCTTTCTGAAACAGAAAATACCAGGATATGTGCTACCAAATTTCAGGGTTTTGTCAAAATGTTCCTAGGGAATTCAGAACTGTATGCTGCAAAAAATCACCTGTAGCTAATAAGCTGTCCCTCACAGAGTATTCATTCTGTGGCAAGAAACAGTATTTCAACCCAGGTAGACTGAAGATTCTAAACTTCTGAACTGAAAAGTCATGCATTAGTGCTTATTGAAAACTGCATGTGAGTTCCACAAAATGTGCTTAAAATTATTTTTTATCTCTGAAACATTTCCCAGCTCTCCTCACAGAGACCTCGGTGGACTTTGCAATTCTACCAAAATACAGTATTGTTTTTGAAAATGGTGATGTGATGGTCTGTTCAGTGCTACTTGTTTACATGGGAGTTATATGTCTAAATGCCTTTGAGGACCTTGACCATGAACAGAGTGTATTGTATACAGAACTGTATATGGATGGCTTCTTTTTTTTTTTTTGTTAGTCATAGAATTCCTTTTTGTTATTTAGAAACAGCTTTGTGATCTATTTTGCAGCACGAAGTACCCGATTCTTTCAGTGCCTATTGGGGATCCTGTAGAAGTCATTAATAACTTTTAAAATGTGTCCTTTTTTTGTGAGCTGGTATTTTGTATCATGGCTTTTTATATTTATACTTTACTACTATGTGGAGAATGAAATGTATCCTGTGTTCTTGTTTTTGTTGTGAAAGCCATGGGAGAAGATGGTTTGACTTGTTTTTTCTATATATATTCTCATTATGAAGCCATTAAAGCTTTTTCTCAAGTAGATGTTTTCGAGGATCCTCTGGCTCTCACACTCCTGTTGGAGGGACACTCAGCAATGGAGTGAAATTTCTGCTCACAATTGAAATACCTTCTCAAAATCACAGATTTAATGTGAATTATGTGCTTCCATAATAAGCTGTTTCTCCTCGAGAAGTGACAAGAGAATGGCTATGATTTGTGATAGTAATTGTGTTCTTAAAGATATTTACACCCCAAGCAGACAACGAGTCTCCTGTAATTAACCACGGAAGAAAGAGGAGCACTTCAATATTGTCCCCCTTCTGCCCCCACATCTTTAGCTGTAACACTGTATCTTTGGAGTTTTTTGGTTTTGTTCCTGGCAGACGATATGTGTATATGAAAAATATATTTAAAAGAAAAAAAAAAGGTAGAGAAATATTACAGCTAATCAGCACTGCCTGTCAAGATTACATTGTGTAGAGCAGAAGAATAGTACATATAATTAAACCTCACTGCCTTTATGGTTTCTAATTCTGCCTACGAAGATCTCTAGGGTAATTTTTGTTATAATCACAAATATAGTCAGCTTCTAACAGGGTTTTATTTCTGCAGTGTCTTCCCAACCCCTACAGAAGCAGTGTTTCTACACCAGTAGACTTAAAAATGACTTGGTAGAGAATAAGAAACTAATTTCTGAGTAGACCTCATCATGAAGAAGTCAAGGACTTCAAATGGCAAAGTGTAGAGTTTGACTTCATAAACTGCATAATCTATGTCTCTCTGAATATAGGGAATGTGTTTTTTTTCCTTCTTTCCCACTGTTCTTGTATTTCTTCCCTCTTTTACCTATGTGCTGAGAGACATAAAAAATACAGAAAAACATGTTGTGTCTGTGCAAAAAGCATTTAATCGAGCTTTTTGTATGAAATGCAAGGAATCCTTGAAGAAAAGTTAACCCTCCCCATTAGAAATAGTAGTTTAATTTTAAGGATATCAATCATGATTTTCACTTGTAAACCTATTCTTAAAATCAGCTACAGCCACAGAATCAGAACAATCACTTTTGGGGGCAGAGCACTGGCTACCTTCTCTTCAGCTGGGTTAGTGTCATGGAACTGTGCTCTCATTCATAAACTTTTAGTTATTTCAGTCACATTCCTATGTACATGTACATAGAAGTTGGTGTATTATAGGACACAAAGTTAATCATATAGCACAATCATATTATTATTTAAAAAGTCACAGAATTAACTGTACATACTTACATGTGCAGTTGTGACAATGGAAGAACACAATATTTCTGAGCACAAATATATTCACTGTGTGTCAGATATTATGAGAATAATTTTGAGAAGACCATATAAATACCCATTCATCTCCAGATGACTTATCATCAGATCTTACCATTAAAATAGAGTGTAGAGTGAGAATGTGTGCAAATCTTTCACTTCAACTCCAGCTATAGACTGTAGGTGTGGATTAAACCTATGCACAGTTATCTAACAATTTTCACGTTTCTGAGAAATTTCTGATAGCTTTAGAGGAAGAACAAAGAGCTTTTACTTGTTAGTTGCATCTGATTTTCTATCATCATAATCAGCTGACTGAGTTTAGAGCAGTCTCCAGCATTGGGAGAAGCCAAAATGTGAGAAAATTGCAATCCTTGACTGACTCCCATCCTAGTGCACACACCTGACCTTATGGTTGGCAGGGATCTGCTCCTCTTGGCACATCAATGTTGCATTGGTTTTACTAGTTTAGCTCTGAGACTGGAAAATATCAGTGAGTTAAAAAAAAAAAAATAAAAGCAGAGAAGAAATGGCAAGGGAAGAGGTAATGAAACAGTGATCAGAGAGATGCTCTGCAACATGGAACACTTTCAGATCCCCAAACTAACACTTTTTAATAATAAGACTGTATTCTCGTTCATCATATATATGTTTTTTAGTAATCAGTTTTTACAATAGATACAGTTACATCCTTTAAAGCTTATTTACATAAATATTTTTAATCACAGCTTTTAATTTAAAAAAATTAGTAATTTTTTATTGAAGAACTGAATCACATCTGTTTTCTGTACTCATACAGTAACAAAATATGTGAATACTAGATACGATCTTTACAATTTAGTTATATGTTTTTCCTGCCTGGTGTGTTGATTAGGTTATTCTGGAGGGCTTATTCATTACTGTTCAACACTTCCCTGCAAACACATGCTCCTTAGTATTTCTCACATCCCTGATTTGAGTAGCCATCCCATTAACAAATTTAACATTCAGCTGGTGTTATTTGAAATGTGCAAAATTCATCACTGAGTATTACTGAAATCTTTAAAGAACAGAATAACATTTTTCTTTTCAAAAACTTCTCTGTAATGATGCTGTATGATGTAGTGCTGTTTGGTAGTTTTACTGTACAAAATACATTTGACTGAAAGTGATTTGGGAATGGTATTCCCCAGTTTAGTGTTCCCACTGAAACACTCTGAACGAAGTGCCACTCATTCCCTCCCACCTCCCCTTGTGCTGGGCTGGAGAGGAGAATTGGAGGCACAAAAGGTAAAGATCATGTCTTGAGACAAGAACAATTTACTGGAAACTGCAATGAGATAAGAAAACAAACACTAACACCAACAATATTAATAACAAAGCGTACAAGAGAGGCCAACAATTCAAAAGTGGATACTCAGCTCAAGGAAATCCCTGATGATACATGACTCCTTCCTCCTGTCCTCAGAAAATGGCATGAGGTGATATAGAATAAGCTCTGGGTCCAAGCAATGCCCCTCCTGGCTACTGCAAAAATTAACCCTGTCCTGGCATGAACCAGGGCAGGAAAGAACATTGTAGAAGTTGTCCTGGAAAACTATATATTGCGTCTACATAGTGTAATCCTTTCTTTGGCATTCTTTCTTCTCTGGAAAATAAGAAGCATAAAGTCATCATGCCAGAAACTGGAAAAAAACCAGAAATGATAGAATATGCCATAATGTCTCCCTTCACTCTGTTTTCCCCAAAGTAAAAATCAAAAACAAGAGCCAACTGTGGTGCCAGTGGTAATGTGGTTACTAAATGGGACCCAACACTGAAGAGACTTGGAATGGAAAAGGCACAATTGCTTGTTCTGTGACTTAAGAGAATAATCAAAATCATTGACCCTTCTGTTGTGTAAGGAAGAGCAAGCGTATTTGGGGCCTGCAGAGGACCAGGTGGAGGTCACCTGTGTGCTATATTTAAATGTTTTAGATATTTTGTCTATCTACATACTCTGTAATTGAACCTGTATCATGATGACTGGCCAGGTCTTTGTGCCTGGCAGAATACATATGGACATAATATGATTCTGTTGTGCAGCCTTTCTGTTTCTTTATTTGACTACAAATTAATGATACCTTGAATGATGCTTTAACATTTTATTTATTTTTACAGATTACAGATCTGAAATGGAAGAGAAGCAGTTTAATAGAATATTAGAACTGGGGCTAAACAGTGAAGGTTCTCCAAATGAGAAATGCGTTAGCAGAGATTATTGCTTTTGTGAGGTGTCATATATAGGAAAAGAGTGACAGAAGCTGACAAGTACTGAAGAACAAGAAAAGGCATCTTCTCATAAATAGTATCTGTTTTAGTGTCTAACTAAAAAATAAAAAACCACAATTGGAGAAAAAGATAAATTACTGGTATTTGTAGTTCATATACAAATATAAGTCCTTTTATGCTGTTGTGCACTTCCTTTAAATGTCTTTAGTGATGCTTTTGAAAACAGTTCTCACTGTCACTTCTCTGAACCATTTGTATAATTGTATAATCCCCCCCCGTTATTCAGTTGAATGGTCTTATAAAGAAGCAAAACTAAATGCAGATTTAGTAGACCAAATCATTCTACACAAACTGCAAACCATAGTGCATGATTTAGGGAGGTATTTTTTGCAATCCTTTCAAATATTAAAAATGATCAGAGGCAAGTGTGCCTGTGTGTACATATATGTGTGTATGTTTCTAGTATGCTGAATAACGAATGCATATCTGGTTGATTTGTGCTCCTCATACATTCATGATTAATGGGCCAGTCTTGGATGATAACAAAATGTAAAAAGCTAATTTGAGAAGTAAAATACTATAGTGCCAGTAGTATGAAGTTTTGCACTGCCAGGACTAGCTTCTTGGGTGTTTGCTGTGATGTTATTACACTGCTCCTCAGTGAGGACTATGGACATATGCTTTGTTCAGGACAAAAGTAGATACCCCATTCTTAATTATAGAAGTGCATTTTCCTTGTTAGTTTACAAGGGCAATTGCTATTATTATTACTCTTAAAGATCATAATTCTGTAGGTGTGTGAACTTGTCTATCTTTAATTTATCCATGCATTCATGTAATATTGTTATAAGTAAAAATTACTCATGGGAATGTGGAAATAACATTGTAGAATAAACGCTCTTTCCCAGACTTGTTGGTACTTTTTCCTTCACACAAGGAACCACAGTCTCTGATAAGCCTGGGAAAAAGCCAAATCACAGGCATATTTCCCTGTCTTCAAGGTGTCTGACACCTAAAATAAACCCCACATGTAATTCTAGTAGTGTGCAGAGAAACTCATGTGATATAGGCAAAAAAAGCAATTTATTGGTTAATGCAAACACCACACATACATTAAAACACAGAAAACTTTAATTTAACTGTTGTTATAATTTGCATATTTTCAGTACTCTGACCAATTTACTGACCTGGCTATCAGGTAGACTCTGAATACCAACAAAGTATGTCTCAAAGATTCACTTACATGGCAGAAGTGGTCATGATGAGCTGTTCTTTTGAAAGATCTCACTGTGATCTCATTAGATGAAAGATGGGTGTAGGTTTTTTTCTACCAGGGACAAGTCTATAGTATTTTTATTACATCTTCACAGTTTAATGCATCTTCAATCGTTTATGCATCACCTCTTCCTTTATAGTACTTCAATGCTTTAAAATGCTTACATAGAAGATGGGACCCAATGCAGTGTTGTACTAAGTACCACTCATGTTGGGGGCAGAGCTTTGCCTCTTAGGTTACAACAATTCCCTGGGTTTCATAGGGACCAATACATAAAAGACAAAGTGTATAAAACTGTTTTTATTATGTGTGTCTTATTGTGCTATTAAGTATATTCTCTCTTCTCCATTTGCCCTGGGTTACAGAAACACTCTAGTACTGCTCTTTCCCTTTTCTCCAAATATGCCTACTAATTTAGACTTTGGGGAAGGACTTAAGGTAAGGGTGGTACTCTCTTATCCTAGGAGAAGAAGGTATCCAGAAGTGTGAAAAGACTGGAATGCTGGGTGTTGAAGGCATGCATACCTGTCACCTCAGGCTATGAGCTGGGTGTTGTTTCTTTGTGCTTGCACAAATGACTTATCTGTGGTAACTCCCCTGGGGAGGCATCAAGACAATTCAGGCATATGGCCTGAAGGTATTCATCTCTGCTGATGGCCATAATGGATCCACCTGTGCTGACATAACAGGCAGCCCTAACAGCTTAGAAGGTGTCATAGGCTCTTGAAATGTCCTGTGATCCAGTATTAATAATCTAGTAAAGAACTCCCTGCCCCAGGGAAGGTACCAGAGGTGTTCCCACCTACCCTGAGCCCAACAAAAGACAACACTCAGACTTCACTTGGCAGATTGAGGGGCTCATTCCTCCCTCCACAGGACTTCTACCACTTGGGGCTTGTACCACCACCTCAGTGGATCAAGGCTACAACCAGCGTCGGAGGTGCAGTGACCAGGTTTACCATTGCTGAATTCATCTGGTGTCTCGTGGGTCCTTCCACCAACTGCCCATGCTGGCATTGCAGCCTCAGCCTGGCACTGACCCTACAAACCATTCCTGACAGGTTTTAATGGGTCGGGGGAGGCTGGCTGTCATCTCATTTTGGTCAGGTGGGTGGGAGCTTGGGAATTTTCTGGTTAGGTTAACCCGCTTTTATCAATATTTATTGTTTAGTATTCTTCTTGGTAAAGAGTTATTTTTTTCCACTTCTGGGTGTATTTGATCTCTCTGTCTGTACTGGAGAGAAACAGAGGTATTGAATTGGAAAAAGGAGACTTCTGTCCAAGGTATCTACCCCTCCAAATTGTCTCAAACCAAGACACCATTTTAACATGAAAAAATATTGATGACAGACAACTTTTGATATTTTTCTTTCTAAAAAACTCGCATTTGCAATAGAATACATAATTTAAATATAATGGTAGTAAGGATAACTCAGGGTGTGTTTTCAACCATATATATTGTTGCAAATCCTTCTATTTGCCACTACTTGAAGGATTTTGAACTTAATGACATTTCCATTGAGTAGTTTCTTTGGTATTTTCCCTGACCTTTGGGAGAATGCTTTAAATATTTTCCTTCTTATCTTCAGTTTTTCACAGCATTTTCTTCTCCTTTGGTTCTGAACTATAACTTTCAATTTTGATGTGGGTTTTTCTGTGTATGTGTTCTGTTGTTGTTGTTCGTTTTTTTGTCTGGGCTTTTTGTTTGGTTGTTTTGTTTTGTAATCAATTTCTCTCATATTTTTTCCTTGGCAGAAAACACTGTCCTAACGTAGACACATTAAAGTAACTGAACTCAGTTTTGGTTTTGTTATTAGGTATCCTTTTGAATCAATCCATTTTAGTGACTTTTTTTTTCTTTTTTTTTTGCAGAACTGTTCAGTCCTTACTCCCCCCTGTAGCTTGTGCCAACCTCTTTTCTCTCTAGCAAGTATGAACCAAGGATTTAGAAGCCATTCACCAAAGCCTTCTTAATTTGGAGGATGTTCAGATGGGTAAGCAGACTTTGTTTTTCTGTAAGCTTGTGCATTATATGTATAGGCCTACCACTTTGCTGAAAAGGCAGCTGTTACTGTGATTTGTCTTTGGGTGCCAAGCTATTTATCCGTCAATATCCTCTCCTTAGGGGGACTTTATAACCTGTTCATCACTCTTCTGTTGTTTTCCTTAACTCAAAACAATTATCTAGACTTGATTTGCATGTCTGTCTGTCTGTATCATTTTGAATAGGCCATCATGATGGGTTTCATTTCTGTTCTTCCTTACACAGGATGATTTCCATCATCAAGTAGTATGTTATAAAATCTCAAGTGCAGGAGTATATAACCGAGAAAGACTTAGACGTCTTATTCCTTTTTGCACAAAGGTTGCATACAGCAATTGCAGAGTTGGTTTTAGATTTTTGGATGCATGCCAAATATTTTATTGACATTCATTTCTATGACTGAAGAAAAGCTGTTTCTCCCAATGAAAAACTCCAACAAAGATATTCCTAATAATTTTCTTGTAGTCATTTCTTTAGATGTTACTATTATCTTTCCATCTTCTCTCAATCATATCTCTCACAGCTTTGCATATGGGAAAAGTAAGTAAGAAGCTGTTTGCTCCATTATTTATTTGCTTCATTATTTCCATTATGATTTCATTAAACAACATTACTGTGAAATTTATTATGAAGTCTACTGATAGTATATATACTTTTCTCAATTGACTTTTATGGGTCCAAGTATGATGCTTTATATTTGATGTATTTTATGTTTTGATAGCAGTAGACCTAAAACAATGCTCAGACATGACTGTGCCATTACATTATTTGCAGTGTTGCAGTGAGTTATGGAGTTTCTACAGCCAAGCATCAGAGAATTATTTGAGAAGTACAATAGGGCACAGTTCTGTTCTGAGGGGATTTTTACATTCTAACTATGTTATTTCTTCTTCAACTATTTAGCTGGTTCATCATTACTGTCTTCTCACTGCAGTACCTAGTTCTGCTGCTAAGCATAACGTTCTAAGATAATGAGCTTGGAAGGGACCTGAGGATATTGGTAGTCCAATCTCCAAAACAGGATCAACTGTGAGGTTAGATTAGCTTGCTCAGGGATCTATTTAGTCTGATCATAACAACACAATGTACAGCAGAATTGCACAGAATCACAATTGAGCTGTGGTTTGAAGGAACTTCTAGAGAGTGCACAGTCCAGCCCCCACCCCAGCTCAAAGCTGAGTAGGTTGCTCAGGGACATGTCCAGTCAGACTTTGAGTATCTCCAGGTGTATTGATTTTGGATGGGATAGAGTTACTTTTCTTCATTGTAGCTTGTATGGGGCTATGTTTTGGATTGGTGCTGAGAACAGCACTGATAACATGGATGCTTTAGGTACTGCTGAGTAGCACTTACATGGCACCAAAGCTTTTCTACTCATCACCCCACCTCATCCATCAGTGAGTTGGGAGCTAACACAGCTGGGACAGTTGACCCCAGATGACCCAAGTGATATTCCAGACTGCACGACATAATGCTCAGCAGATAAAGTTGTGGAAAAAGATGAAAGAGTGGGATATTTGGAGTCATGGCTTTTGTCTTCCCAAGTAACTCTTATATGTGACAGAACCCTGTATCTTTGTGGCTGCAAGGAGGTGGAAATTGCATTTACCCTTGCTGAAATCAATGTAGTCCCCCTTGGCACATCCTACCAAGCTGTGTAGGTCTTTGTTCCTCAAGGACCTGCTCTTCAGTGTATTCACTGAATTCCCTGAGAACCGTTACTTCTCCTCTGACATGAAGCTAGATAGAACTGAGACTATCAGTGCCTAGCCCTGTCACGGGTTTTGCCTCCTCTCAGTTTACCTATTTGCTTATTTTAATTATTTACTTATTACTTATCTGGATTAATATTTAGATGTGGCTTGTTCTTCTTTTTCAATGGCTAGTGAAACAATCTTCAGTTTCTGCTCTGCTTCTTACTTCCTGACCCTTTTCTACTCTTTCCTGTCACAGATGTACTACAGCCAGTCACACAGTAGTCCTTACATTTTTAAAAGCTGCATCAAGAACCTTTTGTACTTATTTGCCTGTGAGATGTTTAGCAGACATAGGGTCAGCCTGTGAACCCTCTAGTGACATTAGTGAACCCTTATGCATACAATTAGCATTGATGGCTTCAAAAGTTTGAAGAATTTACATATCAGGGCTTTGATCCTGTCAGTCTCTAATCATGCAGACAGTTCCATCTTTCAAAAGTGAAGTCAGAGGACATATCTCAAATAAGGTAAGTTGGATACAGTCCTTCGCAAAACTATCCAGAGAAGCTCAAAATACACTCCAGAGGGTGGAGGCCTTTTCAAGGAATACACAAACTTCTCATGAATGGGGTTTTCCAAGATCAAATTCAGCAACAGTGAAACTGAAATCTGATTAGGAAAAAGTGATGGAGGGTAACTGGCAGAGAAATTTAGTCTTCTAAGTACGGAGAAGCACTTTTCTGGCATTCACTGAGCAGTGAGCAATGTGAACTAGACTTCATCATCATCATCATTAAGGTCCATCAACATGACACTGAACACAGAAGTGTAACAGGAATTTCCACCCAGTTTTCCTAAGTAATGACTTACCGCTTTAAAATAACCCATGGTGCTGATGCCTTGAAATACTAATCAGGAAAAAATCAATTTTATTTCCCTGCAAATACTTAACAAATATTACAGCATTCCCTGGCATATGAGCACAACATTGGCTTTTTTACCTTTCCTTTATTTGGGATAGGAGGGACAACAGATGGAATATAATGACTATTCTGTATGTATGCTGAATTTTTTGATTTTATGGAACTTGCTTCTAGAGATTCATCTAAATAGATGTGTTACCAAACATATCCTGGAGAAACTTGCCCTTAGACCTGCTAGTGTAGTAATACTTACTCTAAGCTGATAGCATAAGTGTAAGTTTATTACACAAGACAGAATTTCTGCTCCCTATTATTATCCCATAGTGAGGAGACTGGGAGTGGTCAGTAAAAGGTGTTAATCTCATACTGGTGACAGTGAAAAGAACGGCATTGTTAATTAAACTGGGTCTAAAATAATTGTTCCAGGTAACAGTGTATCCACCAGGGGAAATAAAACAATTATAAAGCAAGGTAAATAAACATGTGCTGTTACTTTACTGTGTGTCTATACCATGGCAATTAATACAGATCTATCATCTGTTTTCACTGTGATGTCTAATTTTAAGAGAGCTTATGTTGAGTATGTAGACAACAGCACCTGCCAGCACCTGCCAACAGAACCTGCCAGCATTGAACACCTACTGGTAGGTGACAAATTCCTCATTGCTCTGTCAGATTGTGAGACCTACATCAACATTTCCTGTCCACAGTAGTCTGTCTAAATGTGCTCTTTTGATTATTTCACTCTGCACAGAACAGACTTGTGTTGCGGCAGAATAAGGAAAAAGAAGGATGGAAATCTTAGCAATTGAAAGGAGAATTTATCATTCTTTTTGGGACAAAGAAGGAGCAAGACCTTGAAGTGGCTTCTCCATAGGTACTTGTGGTATGCTTGTCATTAATGCTGAGTTTCTTATCATAGGTTCATAGTTTTACTAAAGGAATTTCCTATCTTTGACATTATAACATAACTTCTGGAGTCATGTGCCTACATGTGACACCAAAAGCTGTCCCTTTACCAGAATTAACATTTCTTGAAATACTTATGTTCATTACTGGCATTAGATTTTTCCATAAATGGTGGGAAAATAACAGCAGTGAATTTTCATCATGAATTCCACTCTGAGTTAATTTTCGCTTCAAATCACCACCATTGCAAGCAGTCTATTTAATGCCAGGTACTATCCCCTGCCCTTTAAAGGGCAAGAAATCCGCAATATAAATTCACCACTTTTGACTTTTGATTCTGTTATATTTGAGAACTCCTGAAGAGTCACTGCAAATGGAGAGAAAGGAAAGTTCTGTATATGCCTTAATGGGAGTATTTACAATGCCATTTTGCCTAGCTGGCAGAGCTGAACAGTTTCTCACAGTCTACCTGACTGGCTAATTGTTCAAGTGCAGTACACATGCTTTCTCTTCTGAGTAGCTGTGAGTGGGTGCTGAAAACAAAATGTTATGCTTGCTGGCATTGAGCAAAGAATGTTTTCAGTCACAGTGTAACAAAGAGTTTGTCTCATAATTTGGCAGTGAGGTTTATTTTAGTACTACATTGCTCTCAGACTGATGTAATTATGGCTCAGACAAGCCATAAAAAAGTAATTTTGAAAAAAATTACTTTTTTGCCTAGTATTTTCCCTCATGCTCTTCATCAAAAGGAAATTAGAAGATAATAATTTCAAATTATTTGAGTTATATGAGCATAATAAGAAGAGTTTCTCCTGCTATTAAAAAAAACAAAAAAACAAAAAAAACCCCAACAAACCCCCAAAACAAAACAAAAAAGCCCCCCCAAAAATCAAAACTTTTTAAAGCTAGAATGCTTTGAAAAACTTTTATTTTTTTTTTCAGTAGGAATGTTTTCTTCAAGATATAATATTCACAGTCCAAGAAAGTGTAGTCTTAAATGAAAAGTTTGACACAGATATTATAGTCAAATACTAACATGTTCCCTTACTGCTCTTCTTTAGGACCACCACTGGTTTTGCCATGATGAAAAGAAAACACACATACACACAAAAAGAGGGCTGAAAAGCAAATTGCATGTCATTAGCAAAATTCAGCTCTTCTGTATATCAGTCAGCCACCATACAAATAAAGACCACAAATTCTTCTCATCCCACTAAAGACAGAAGAAATGATCTGTTGTGAAAAAAAAAAAAATTGCCTTCAGTAAAATCCCACAACAGACCCTATAACAAAGATGGCAAAAGAACACAAAGACAGGTGGGTCATATAGTTGGTAGCAACATATAGGGATGCCTAGAAAAAGAGCAGCTCATAAGCTGACATTAAAACTGGGGGGTTTATTAAGTATAACTCAAAGAGTTAATAATTGAAAAATCTAGAACCCATGTAGGTCTTCCAGTAAATTATTTTACCATCTCAATTTATGGAAATGAAATTTCCAAATCGACGATAATGATAATTAAGCTTATAGAGGACTTAGAAAGGAAGTGCCTGAGACAAACAGTTGGTATGAAGTGGAATATATTCATAACAAAACAGTGCCAGTCAGAAATGTCAACATTCCTGTACTTCTTGTTATCTGTTAAAGAAGATGGAAATATCTTGGGAAGGCTTCAAAAATTGTAGGTATACCATTAGACAATTGAAGGAATATGTAAATGGGCCTGAATGGAAGAGCTTTCATGTAAAAAACATGTTGAGAAAGAACCTTGGCAGCAGAAAGAAAGATCTAGAAACAGTCCATATGAAAAATAGGTTAGTTAATGTCCTTGAAAAACTTTTAGAAGCCTGCAACTAGTTCAAATTCCTGTTTAACTGTGCTTATTTATTTTAATTTATGGATTCTTTCATGTTGCTTGGGTAGGTTTTCTTGAATATGGGTTTCAATTTCTGAGTCAAGTATGAAATATTAATATAAATTATGTGGTACAGAAAATTTTAATAAGCATAACTGGACTCTCAGCGCTGTTAACAGAAAATAGTGTTAGCCTTGGCTTCTTGCAGTCAATGTAGTGCTTTGGAAAAAGAACCGCTTTCCCATGCCAGTGTGATGTCTTGATACAGTGTAATTTTAAGCTGCTACATTAACTCTCTTTAGAGGTTAGGGGAAGCAGTCAAAAGCATTTGCATTTTACTCAATACTGAAAAATGCTACTAAACCAGTGTAACTCTGATTTTCTTAAGTTCCATGGCAGATTTGCCACTTACTCTATTGAGCCCGTGCTTTGACCCTGCTGGTCCACGGTTATGCAACAAACCTGGGACAGATTCTTTGCCGACAAACCAGTTTTGGCTGAACTTCCAGTAAGAACCTTCAATAAAAGGCATAAGAGTTTACACATTCATTGATTATGAAGCCAGACAGTACCTTTGTAGTTACATTGACTGACTGTCTACACTCTTTAAGTTATGAGTCTTCCTTTGATTAATTGCTATGCAAACTTCAGAACAATGTCTAAGTTTAACCTAAATATGTCAAGGGTGGAAAACCCAGCCTAGGTTTTTGAAGTTACTCCACTGTTAATTATTCTTCCTGTTAAAATGTTATGCCTATTTGCCTAATGTTGTCTAGTTTGAAGCTTTAGGCTTTGGTTCATGTTGTCTCCTTATACATAAAAATGAATCAGATCGTCCCCCTTTTTCCTATGAAAAACTGACCTCTTGTAGTCTTTCATGAGAAGACTTTTTTTCGCCATTTTAAGGACTTCTGTGGGTTTTTCTCTCAACTTTTCAGCACTTCTGTATATGAAAGACACATTATTCATGTCTTTCCAGAAACTCATCTTATGTGGTTTTTCGCCTTGCCCATGGCTAGCGAAAAGACTTCACTTTTGATTAGAACAGCAGCAATTGTTTCAATTCTGACTCATTCCCATCCAGAACTATAGAACTCTGCTAGGACATGCCCCTGTTAAAAATAATCCTATTCTCATGTAGACTATTCTAAAATATTGCGTTTTAGAATATGAAAAATGCAGTGGTTAAAAAAATGATGACCAACAGATTTTTAGTATGTTTATCTAAATATGACTACCATTTAACAGGACTATCACTGGGGGGGAAAAAAAAAAAGAAGAAAAGGAATTTTTGTTCATATTTTAATGAAGTGTAGGCCTTAGCTTTAATTTAAATGTTTTCCTGTTTATAAGCCCATGTGTTATTATGAGTTATTGTAAGGTTTGCATGAAAACCATAAAAGTGTTTCACCATTTCCAAATATCACAATCTTAACATTCAATATGTCTTAGAAAATTAAAATGGTTACATATTGCTAAAATATTTAATATTTTTTTGTATATACAGCTTAGCAAAATGGCATATTTATGCTTGTTTTATTCACTTGTGTTTAAATACAAGTACTTAATTTCATTTGCATTTTTAATTAAGCAATTATTCCACAGTAATGACAGCTTGTGTTCATATTTCAGTAGATGTTTATTTAAAAGAATCATGAAGAAAAATGCACTAATTACAAGAATATCTATGATACAGGATGCAAAGATATGCTTTTTTAGAGAAGAGTCTTCTGTAGCACAGGTTTTGTTATGCCTGATAGGATGTCAGATGAATATTTGCTAACTTCTAATAAACATTTTTTTCTCAAATTTGTGGCTGAATACCCAGATGGCTTAGGTTAACTCCCTGTTGACCAAGGTGATAACCATTTATAAGACTGCACTTATTCATGCTACAGGGTTTTGCCAAACCCTTTTCTTGGTATGGTTTGTCTAAGAAATGAGTCAGGTTAAAACAAAAGCTGGAATAAAAAAATATAAGATTACTAACTGCAAAGAAGCTGGATCAAAGCTTGGGTCACAGCTTGAGTGAAAGATGGGAATCAATAGTTTAAGTATGATTGGAATATTTGATTGCATGTCACACACATAATGGATGATGTTGGAAGGGGTCCATGGAGACGGTGAGTCCAAAGCCCTGTTCAAAACAGTCATCTAGAGCAAGTTGCTCAGGACTATATCCACCTGAGTTTAAAATATCTCCAAGGACAAGAGACTCCACAGCCTCTCTGGGCAACCTGCAACAGGGTTGGACAACACTCACAGTAAAATACATATTTATTTTGTATATTTATTTATGCATATTTTAAACATTTTTAATTGACTGTTTCATACTTGTCTCTTTATTGATTTCTTTTGCTCTTCATTTTCTTAATGGTGCTCACAGAAAAAGCTTATTTTGCAAAGTAGAACCAGAAAATATCTCAGAAGATAAATTTTAGCATCTCCTCGCACCCAAGAAGATAAATTCTACTTAACTCCTTCCTCATAGATATTTGTGTAAGCAAAATGCTTTTGAAAAATCCTCCAATCCTGAAAATTCCACAGTCTTAGACCACATGTCTCGGTGCTTCACTATCTTACCTCTGAGCAGTTTTCCTCAGTGCTTAAGGTAATGTCTCTGTGGTTAGCACAGTACTTCTTGTCTGTTTTCTAGAGCCATTGAGAAATTGTTATTCCATTGTGGAAAATTTTTTTGTATATTTGAAGACTGTTGTCCTGATTCTGTCAATCTTCTCTCATATCAATCCAGTTCTCAGTTTGTCTTTCTATGTAACTTTTCCTAATCCTCTGATCATTCAAGATACGCTTCTTTAAACTTCATATTCTGAAGAAGCTGTGTCCTTTTTCAGGTACTATGCAGTATACAACATGGCACTACAGCTGAAGCCATACTGCTAATAAATAGAACAATTTCCTTCTTCTGTCCTGCATTTTCTTTGCATTTAATATGACATTCATGCATGTGAGTTTAGATTTAATTGGAGATTAGTAGTGGGAAAAAGAAAATAAGATATGCAAACAGTTGTCTATGCAGTATGCCTGTTATGCTGTGTAAATGCAATTTTGGGCTTTTCCATCATTGATACGTGGCTTATGATTTGTATGTATTTGAACTTAACAAAAATAAGGTACCAATATTCATAGGGTATCTGGACTTCAGAAAGTCTGGAGACAAGTTATCTCTTGTAGATAGATCGTGATGGAAGGCTAATTGCTAATTGAGTCATGCTTAATCCTCTTCAAACAGTAAATGTAAAACTTTAATTTAATTAGAGCATTAAGGATTTAAATAGCAGGTAAGACCTAGAAGAGAAATTTGCAAACAGTGGTGTTCTTAGTTTGAAAAAAAACTAAGGGAAAATAGTTATATTTACAAGTATACAAAGAATATTAAATGGGGGGCAAGATAATAAGTCCAATTGCTTTTATCAGTCCTTGAGGTCTGACCAAGAAGTAAAGGACTTCTCTACAGACATGGAGTAATGTAACTGAAGTGTGCAGACAAAATAATAGGAATAATATTGCTGGATAAATTGTTTAGAGTAATTTTTTTTTTATCTAATTAAGTGTTTTTTACTTTTATCTATAAAAAGACTTAGAGAAGTATCTTGATTTTTTCTAACATTTTCAGAGATGAGCAAGATTTATAGGAGGTAGAGTGGAGGTTTTCCTTGCTGTATGATCTGACTAATCATTGCCATACATGGCGAAAAATCCACAAAATTTTATTCCTGATTTTGTTATTAAATAATGTTCTTGTAGATAACGTGATGTGAAAGCCTTTCTTATAGTCTATCATTAGAGACTGGAGCAAGGACTAATGTCTTGATTAATGTAGAGAAGGAAAAGATACAGTGCTTCATGATGGATAAGTCATAGTGGATTAAAAAGAATAAGAAAAAGGCAAAAGAAATGAAAAATATTCACAAATTGTAATTCAGGGCTTCCCATGATGTTCCCAGACTGGATGCACACTGAGACTCCCCTGTATTTTTAGAAGTGTAGACTTACAGTAGGTCTTCTTGAATTGTCTCATTTTCCTGTGTTTGGTCTTCTCTTCTTCAGACTTTCAATATTATACTTCCAAGATTTCTGGGTGCTGTTGCCTAGAGACCACTTCCACCTATACAATGGATACTCATTTAATTGGAGGCACTTCTTATCTGGCCTGAATTGCTGTGTTACCAAAGCTGGAAGCAGGTGTTGTCTTTTTTTTCCTTTTTTCTTTAAAATACAGTTATATTTGTCTTCTTTGGAAGGGTAGGTATGTTGGTTGTAATCTAATTTTTGAAAGTGAAATGTTTATTCTGTCTTACTTTGTAGTAATCACCAGGAGTAAAGTAATAACAGATGCAGCTCAGGTAAAACTGGTATTCACTACTAAAGTAATGATTCATCAATTCCTTGCATGTGGACTGAAAGAGATTATTATTACAGGAAAATGTAAAAATCACTGTTGTAATACTGAGTACATAATCTGGGAAATAATACCTTATTGTTGCAAATTATAACCTGAGTTTATCACCTTTACTGACTTGGGTATAACTCGAGTCAGAAAATCAGATACTTAATTTCTAAATTACACCAATACCTCTTCTCTCACTTTCTGGCAACATATCAACATATTTTGATTAAAAGAAGGTAATAATTTTAATTCCAGGTTAAAAACTCACATACTGACAGAGGAGAAAGCATGTACAATTTGACGTGGCTGCTCAGAACAAAGAAAGAGAAGCTCTAAGAGCACCCAGTCCTTCTTTGGTGGTACACTTCAGGTCATTACAGAAACAAGAATAAAGAGCAGTTTTATACAAAGACACAGTTTATGCAAGAAGTATTCAGAACAGATCAAAGAAAAAAGACTGAATTTAGTGTTTTTGTTTTCTGAAAGACAAGCAACCTGTGATTCACTAATGTTATTTCATTAACCCTTACAATTTGACTTTTTTCCCTCCCGTAATCCTATGGATTTATTTTTCTGACACTTCTGACCTTCTTACTTTCATTTTCTGGTTTTGTACTTTGAAAAAAATATCTTTCCACTAAAGATTCAGAGACAGGCAAAAAACAAAGATGTAGTCTCAAAGATGCACAGAAAACACAATGGAAAATAAAGTGTGGAAAGCTAGGTAGCTTGCGACAAAGAAACTACCGAGGGAAAACAACATGTTGTAGTGAAAACTTAATTTTCTTTACTTTTCTTTGTTCCTACGCTTCAGTCTCTTGATTCTGAGTGAAGCAGAAAGGTATCTGGCAGGTCATTGCCTGGTTTCAGAGCTGATGTCACAAGCAAGAGAAGACAACTGAGCTAGATTTACCAGGAAAAGGTGACCAAAACCTGAAGAGAGGTGTAGGGGGGCATGAGAGGCACTAAGGAAGTGCCTGGGGACACAAGATGAAGGAGGCTCTCTTATTTCCCCTCAGTCTCATTGAGACCATTGCTTGAATAGTGTTGTGAAGAATGGACTTGGAGCCTTTAGGTAGTACAGATCAGGAAGGTAAGGAGGAGTACTTGCAGTTTACACAAAAGCACAAAGGCCATTTCTCATTCTAGTGAGGTTAGATCTGCAGCATGATGCTACAACTTCTGAGTTGTTCTCAGGTACTGCTTTTGTGGTGCACTGGCTTTTAGGACTAAATTACATATGCTTAAGCAAGAAAAGGAAAATATTAGTCCCCTTGACCAAAGGAAATGTAAATAAAATGAGTGACTTTTGTCTTAATAGTAGTATCTGGGTTTTTCTTGTTTGTTCATTTATTTGTTTGTGGTTTTTTTTGCTGAATATATATAGTTATTTTGCATCTTTAAAGCACAGTTATTCCCATTCTTTTGAAATTCTATGAAATTTCGTAGTGAAATGTACTTTATTTAGATTCCTTAGAGAGTACCAACAGTATATTTTTGTAACCAAGAATGATACAGGTACATATAAATATTTTGTTAAGTATTTACAGGTGATAAGAATATTTGTTATTTTAGTGAGATGATGCCTAAAGAAAAGAAAAAGCATGAATTAGCTGTCCTTAGAATTGATTTTGGTTTTAGATATAAATGGGTATGAGAGCCAGGCTTATTTTAACCTTCAAGCTTGGTTGAAACTCTGTTATAGATAGAAGATGAAATGCATCCAGCAGTCATTACTATAGTGTCTGAAAAGAGGCAATTCTATAGTGCTAAGTGTCAGGGCGAGGAAAGAGAGGAAATCTGTCTGCTTCAGAAAATCTATTTCTGGCCTCATGCTGCATGACATCTCTTATGTATCCTGAGGGTCTTCATCTAAAGAGAAAAGGGAGTGATGCCTCCTTTTTTTTTTTTTTTTCTTTTTGCTACCCACAGTGTTGTGCCCACATGTTTTACCAAAGTCAGCAATACTCCTCACCATTATTTATCTTTCGATGGAGTCAAAAAATTGTGGTGAGTCATGTTTTAAAATGTGCTGTTTTACCAGAAAATATTCACAAAGAACAATGACTTGCTGCTTAATTGCTTGCCTCACTTGTCAGACTTAAAGGCTGATATGTCTGACAAAGCATCTATTTACAAATCAGTTCCAAATGGAGTAATGAAATAAGTTTGTATTTCTATGAAGAATCTTTGAACAGCTCATAGACATTGTAAACTGTTTTGCTGTATTCTCTAAGGCCCAGACCTGCAGACCTTTATGTCTATCTATCTATCTATCTATCTATCTATCTATCTATCTATCTATCTATCTATCTATCTATCTCCTGTGCACAAGTAGGTTTATTGTGCATTAGGTTAGCTACATTATGTCCTCACAGGATAAATTTTGAAAGAATGGGTCCTTTTTTCTATCAAATATCACAACTGTACCACATTGGAACTGAAGAATTTTGAATTTTAAGCTTTAAAAACTAAGTGAGGTTTCACATGTGTTTGAGAATATGCACTCAAATGGACAATTCAAAATTATAGAAAAGAGCTACCAGCAATATAGATGGTTATATATTGTTCCCCTTGTGAAATAAAAAAAACTTGTAAATGATGACCAATAATTATAAGAATCCCATTTGACTAGTTACAAATGCAGTTTTAGAAAGCAGGACTGAAAATGGAGGTTCCTTCACTTTGCTCCTCTTTATGACTGTTTGGGATACTTGTAATTACAAAATCCTTTTTTTTTTGAAGGTTTATATAAAAACTTCTGAATGAGTATTGCCTTGTTCTCCAAAGTATAGATCCAGATCAGAACCAGCATTCTTTTGGATGAGTTAGGTTTCAGTAAATGTGGGATGTCAGGTCACTAAGATCATAAAACTTTGAATTTCAGTTTTACATTCTTGTTTCCACTGACTAATAAGTTATAAGAGGACCTTTTTTCCCCTCTCTATAAATACAATATCGTAGAATCATAGTATGATTTGGGTTGGAAGAGAACTTAAATATTACCTAGTTTCAACCACTTTGTTCTGGGCAGTGACACCTTCCATTAGACAGGTTGCTGAGATGCCCTATCCAGACTGGTTTTGAACACTTCCAGAGATGGTTTTGAATAATTTTATAGCATTTAGATCCCAAGAAAATGGTAGAAAATTACAGGATAAACATCAACACCTTTCCATCTGTGGAAACAGTTTATACAAGGATTTAGAAAGTAATTTAGATGAAATTCATTGTGTAACATATCACAGAAAACATGTGTGCTGGTTTAAAGGTAAACCAGTGGAAGAAATGAACCTGACTCAAGAGAGAGATTACAAGCCAGAGTTACAATTTACTAAAAAGATTACAATAAATACAATGATATAGAGAAAAAATTTGGTTAACCCACAAAAACTGGATGTATAACCCATACCCTGGGGCATGAACAGAACAGTGTTTGTTACTCTCTGTTCTGAGCGCCACGTGGTCCCTCTGAGAGCAAAGGAAAAGGAAAGAAAAACCTGTTGGTGAGGATGATGGTCGGTCACAGTCTGGTCGAGAGTGGCCGTTGCAGTCCTGGTGAGGTTCTGGTCCTCCTCTGGATCCGATGAGTGGTACTGAAGTCCCCAAAACCTGAAGATTATATGTGCTCAGGTTCAGGTGGGAATAAAATCCTTCATTTTACTAGCTGAAAAATACAGAAAGTCTAGCAGTAATTGCACGCAGTCACTTTTCTAGATTTTGGGTTCAGAATCTTTTCCCGAGCTCCCATATCAAGTTCTACACAGTAAGTATGAAATGGAGACAATAAGAAGGGGAATAGCTGTAAGAATCTTTCCAGCTCTATTATTTATGACTTACTCAAGACATTTTAAAATAAGGTTTATAGAAAAAAATTGAGATCAGGTCCTTGTTACTTAAAATTGGAGAATGTTCGTATAGCTATTACTACTAGTCTATGATTATGGACAATTGATCAGAAAATAGCTTTTCTGTATCTTCAAACTGAAAGAATTGAATACCCTTAATTTTAGTTTTCTTCTTACATATTTCATAAGACTGTGATTCTTTTTAGGTACAGAACCTCATATGTTAGAAATGTTCAATTTTTATGTATTTAGTAGTAATATAAATCAGTAATCAGTAGAAAATAAAATAAATTCTAAATATTAAGCATACTGTTTGGCTGTATCTGCACTGAAGAAAAAGGGACTGTTGGCTGCCATGGATGGATGTCTCCTAGAAGTATGAAAGTATTGTACCCAAAATAATTGTCTGATTTGGCAACAATTGCAAGCACACAAAATTCAAAACATACCAGTGGATTATTACCAACGTTACCTTTTCCCATCAGTTAGCGTTTCCTGTTTCTCCTAAGATCTTCAACAAAGTGTGTAATGGGAGAAATAATCACCAGCTTTTTGATTGGTTGTAGAATCACACAGTTTGATGGTTCCTGATTCACTACCTCATACCTGACAATGATCACTTCAGACTTTGGTCAGTCTAACATAGTTTTCCGAGTTCCCCAATACCTAATAGAGAGAGAAGCAGTTATATCTAGGATGGGAATCATTGCATCCTGAGACAATTGTCTATGAGAAATAGGAGGAATCACCTTACAGTTGTCCCTGCCTTGCTTAGGTAACTGCAAAGAAAATGTACACAACTAATATAAATGCAAATATGTATGCAAGTGTTAGGTGAGGTGAATTCACTTGTGGTAGAAGGTTAATAGAATGATTAATGTAAAGAACATAATTTGTTGAATCCAGATCTTTATGTCTTCAGTAAAAACTTGACTTGATTTTCAGATGAACAGGGATCATAAATTTGCCTGTTTGATTCATATTTGTCCAGAACAACTGTTCATTTCACTCCAAAGCAGTAAGAAATAATCTTATTTTTTTGTTGAGTTTCACTGTTCTCAGAAGTTACCATATCATTGTAAAATGTAGAGCAAGCAGGTCACCCTCCAACTGGCAAAGTGAACAAGCATTGTACTTTGACACTCTAATAAAGAAATCGGAGTCCTCCCCATGCAGCTGTAAATCTTGACTTCAATCCCTCTGTCTGGCCTTAGCTTGGGCAACAGCTTAGCTTCTGTGTATTACAGTTCCTCTATTGGGGTATAGTTCTCCTGTGTGGACATCTGCACATGGATATCCTCCTGATTTTTATCACTGACAGTTTTATAGTCAGGTGTTCCCAGAGGCCACCAAAAAGATCAGTTCCTGATGATATTGCTACATACCTTTGAAGATTCTTCACCTGTTGGTTGTTGCTGATTACACTCTGTTCCTGCTTGCCATGGTTTATTATACTCATTCTCTTCTCACTATATTTGGCTCTTGACCTAGACAAAGCCATGGAACTCCCTTGTCACAAGAAGACAAAAGTAGCTCATAGGAAACCAGCATTCATCACAATGAAGTCATAGCCATACCACACATTTGATAGATGTGTAAAGGTCAATCCTAAAAACCCAGTCCCCACATCCTTGCTTCAGATGTCTATACAGCATCTTTCATGTGTATGTTGTCTTTCATGCTGTTTCACAAATAGCATTATTGTCTGAATTATACAAAAATTACCATATTTTCAGAAAGTCTGCCCAGAGGACATCATACATACCAGTAATCTTGCTTGTGATATATTGCCACCATAGCAGAAAATGCATAGTGATCAATGAGTCATTACTGTTAAGATTTTCTTTCTGTTGTTTTTATTAAGTAAATATATCTTCTTTTGCTGTCAATTCTGTGAGTCAGCTAATTTGTTCCCTTAATATTAATTGGTTCTTTGAAATAATTCACAGCAAATTTGATTCCTTGAACAAATATCAGAATAACTTTCTGCTTTAGAATATTCTTCAGTAAACTCTATAGAAGAACAAACTCATTCCCAATAGAAATACCATTCCACATGACCCGCAAATATACAGCAGATCTAACTACTACTTATTTCTGAAGTACCTTTCTGAGTATCCAATGGTCTGTCATAAACAAGGGCTTTCTGTCACACATACTATTTAACCCCTTTGGTAGTAGAATCCTCATGCCTGAACTGTGATGTCATGATCATCCGTCTTTCAACAGATTATGCTTAAACAGTGTCATGTCTAGAATCCACAGTGTTAAGTGGAAAAATCCTTACTTTAAGTCAGATCTTCTGACATGTCTTCAGAAACATATATGTGACAGAAAAAACTGCTATTAAAATGCATTCTCTTTTGTAATAATGAAGTAAATACTGCAGTAGTGAATGCTTTTTTAAAATGAGAAATAGCCTTCATGTGTTAGATGTAAGCCACTACATGTGAAGTAACAAGGTTGACTTCCGTGTGCCTCCATGTAGCAGAGGGCTGAGAAACTTCTGGATGGTGTGGGATGAGGTGGAATGTGTTTGAGATTCACTTGATGAGTGAGCTTGATTAAATACAACTATGTGTGCAGAAGGTTGCTTTCAAGGATGTGATGGGAAGCATTCTTTGCTTGGTTTTCCAGAATAAGATGTTTAAGATCATAGGGCTTTGACATATTCTTGTAGCTTGGAGGAGGCAGGGGGTTGTGATTGTAAGCAAGAGACAAATCTAGTTAGGCATGGAAATATAGGGGAGCTTTATGCCTTCCACAATGACAAACACTGATCATATAAACATGCTAGCTGTTCTTTTTACCATTACGACCATGAGACTTTTTTCTCTTATCTGCAGGAAGCCTAAAATACATCTTGAAAAGGTGAATGCTAATTCTCAAAAAATTCAGTTGCCATAAGATGTCTAACACTCTAATGTCCCAATAGCAACATGTTATCACATGAGAAGTAATAACAAAGTGAAAATGTAATACGAAATTTTAGATATTTTTGTGGCTTGTGGAAGTTGGAGTAATAAATGCTATGAGACAATTCCCCCTATATTCAGCATTATAACAGATACATGCATTTAGCATAAAAAATATGTTTACAGCTTATATCAGCAGGAAGGTCTGATCTCTTGATATTTGACTTGAATGAAAATACATTGTAGTTGTATATTGGCACACACAGGTCTGTCCACATATGGTGTCCTCTGAATTTGTTCCGTGGGGGACACATTCACCTGTTTGATTGTCAGATATTCTTTCTGTTCTTACCTGATTATTTCTGAAGTGCTGAGAAGTCTGTTGAGTTGTAATTCAGCAGATAAAATTGTTCTGACAAGATGTTCCTGCATGTGGAGTTAAACATTGTTGTGTGATGGCATAGTGTCTGACAATTGCAATATACGAAATATATGTGAGAATTATCATTATTTAAAATTTGGATCAATTTTTAATGGTCTAGTGTTATGCACTAACCTTGTGGTTAGCTTTTCGTTGTAGTCTACCATTCTCCAATGTAGCACAGGATCCTAAGGTGGCAGAATTTGTTATAACATGTCATGAGATGAAACAAGGCTCTGGAGTCTATTTTTCTCTTCTGTCTCCAGACTTTCTCATAGACTGCTGTACCAGAAGCCATAACAAATAGTGTGTCAGAGATGCTTCTTCTTTAAAATTAGTCTCTAGTAGATAATTGTCAATAGACCAACCAGAATGAAATTACATAGAAAAAACACCATGAGTATATAGTTTGCCTGTTCATTTTGAGAAAAAGCATTTCAGTGGAAGAAAAAAACAAACAAACCACTTCCTGAAAACATGAAGCATTTTTATTTTGTGATATTGTGGTCTGGCTTCTGTCTCAGAAGGTAAGGTGCATTTAATCTGCTGTGAGCAAAGAACATTCAGAAGAACTATATGTGTTCTTTGATAGCTCTCAAATTTAATGGATGTTCCTTTCTACTATCTTTGTTAGCTATACTTAACCAATCATGCACATTTTTCAACTTTATCTAGGAAAGAAAGAAAGAAAGGTTGACTGCTCAGGAGCCTTTGTTTGGATATAATGAACTTCTTAAATAGAGTTTTGAAGATTTCTTAAACCTGTCTGACTCTCTCACTAAGGTATTAATTTTCTGGGTTTATTTTTGTGGAAATGTTTCTGCATTTTCCATTAGTGCTTCATCAAATATGCATTTATGTTAACTTGTTTAATGATGTAGCTCAATTGGGGTAATTGATGTGTTTATTTTTCCACTTACTCAAGACTATGCATTGACAGAATTGTTTTCCTGTTGCAGGTACTTAATCCAAAAATTACTTTAGTGTATACTATTTCTTTAGATATTCTTCCATGGGGAAATGGATTGCAATTAGATGGTACCGTTCAAAGAAGGAATGCATTTTTAACATCATTTCACAGAAAAGTCCTATCATGTCTTGTGGTATTTGCTCTCTGGCTTTTTTCCTTTATTTTTTTGATTTTGTTTATGACATGAATTTTCATATACTTGTAGCTGTATATTTAAAGATTATGGCTTAACTATATGGTACAGGGGAGTTTAGATGACCTATTTAACTTGAATATATTTTGAAGTATCAGATAATCAGAGTCCCTCTTTCAAGGGCAATTTTGTTTTATGAGGGATCTCTTTTAATTCATATTGATAAGGAAGCATCACATAAAGTTACAAGCAAATTTGTAAGCATCACATATACTTTTGAGGGTTTCAGATAGCAATGATAATAATAAGAAACAATAGTCTGTCAGCTTCTTCACAGATAGGATGGGTCACTATTGTCAGCCTAATAGTTGAGACTTATAAGGGTTATAGGACCCTGTTACAGGGCTAGAATAGGAAGAGGGTTTTTGAAAGAACAGATCATACAACTGACGTGGATATCAGTCCATCTGACAGAATACCTTTGACCCAGAGATGGGAAGCATGCCAGGTTGTCTGTCTGCTTCTTCTTCACATAACCATAGATAGTTTAACTTGGGGAAGGATACTGGAAGCAGCCAGGAGAAGTTTTAAAAATGTAATTAATATGAAAAATAAATTTATATGGATTTTTATTCTCTTTATCTATGGGGTTTTTGCATGTTTTGGTTTTGTTTTACATGGAGACTGTTACAGTGGAAGTTACAGTGGAAATAGGTCCTCAGAGATGAAAGGACATAGATGTGTATTCAAATTTGGCTTACTGTATTAGCTTATCTGGGGAAATCAGGGAATCACTAGAGTACTCAGAGAATTCTTGAGCTACGTGGCTAGTTTGAGCTCAACACCTACCGAACATACCTAAAAGCCACTGTTTTCAAACTCAGGTGTGGTTTGTCCTTGTCCATGACAGAGACCCATAAGCAAATTAACCTTAACTGGATAACGATGTAAGGTCAGTTGACAAAAATTGCAATGAGAAAATTATTACTCAATATAAAAGAGAAAGCTTGTGAGTTATTCTATAGCCTGAAATACAAGAATTCTAGATTGTGTTTGTTATCAGAAATGGAATAAATGTGACCATATTGCAAGCTTTCCACAGGGAAAATGTCGTCCATAGTTCTTCAGACACTTCAGTGAATTACAATTGACTGCCATGGGAGGGTTTGTTTTTTTTTAATTCTGCTCCTGTGTGGAAAGATAGGTCTGACAAATGGAACTACAATTTTGTGGGAAGGAAAATGCAAGAATCATCAAGGCTGCCTCTCCCATCTCTCCAAAGACCTTGTCTCTAAATGGCAATCCTATCTGACACGCAGAGATGATTTTGCTGAGGTGTACCATTGATTACTCTGATGAAGAGCTCTGAGGTAGGACAAAAATGGAATACCATAAACACACTAAGAAACACCTCCTTACTGAAGGAAGGTAAGCTTTACCAGAGTCTTACTGTTATGAGCTGAAAAGCAGTGTAATTACTATGCTTTTGTTCTAAGTATTATTTATATAAAAAAATATAAAATTTAACCAGAACTGATGATATCAAGAAAGTAAAACTTTGCCTTTTCTGCTAAACCCTCTTAAAGTAATACAAAAGTTTTCACTTTGGTTTAATGTACTAGCAATAGCACTTATAGCAGTACCTTGCAAGCTTCCATATTTTGTTTTATTACTTTTCAAAGAATATCAGTCAGATTATGCCTGAGATAAAATTAGCAATAAATTACTTTTTCTTCACTTAGATAATGATGGAATTTTCTCATTGAAAATAACAGCTCTGTGGATTATTAAGTGGAAAAAATCTAATATTTTTAGTATCTTTTAAATCAATACTACTCCTCTTTTTCATTCTGCATATTCATATAAAATTAATATACTGAGATACTAATCTCCCATATTTTGCTGGAAGTTAATGGTAGCTCTGCTTTTCTCATGCTTTTGTGACTGATACTGAGTCTTAAAATTATTTTCCCCTGTAATTTTCAAAATGTCAAAACCCTGCAAACCAGTAATTTTTAAATCTGTTTGACATTTAAAATATGGACCTAAACTACAATTTATAATGAAGGTGTTTGTATCAGAGGCAAGACCCAGAGATCAGGTTTATTATGGATTTCATGTTGAACCATAGCTCTAAACAAGATGTGCAGGAGTCGTGACAACAGTTGGTCTCCTAAATGACATATGTTTCTATTGTGCCGATGAACTCTTTAACCGCTCACTATATTTGCATGCTGAGTGATAGGAATTGGTGATACATACGCCTTCAGGAAGGATACGACACATTCATATTATACTGAACTGTCTTAAATAGGGAATAGGATGTGTTGCTAAGGATACAAGAAAGAGCAGAAGTCTGCAGCCACTGCTGAGCTGGAAGATTACCTTTATCATCTTAAAGAGAAAACAAGAATATTAATTTTGTTACAGAGTTTCAGGTGGCCATCCAATTATTCACTGAAAAAGAAAGACACCAGTTTGACATTTTTTATACTAAATCCTTTGTGCAGAATAAACTTCTAAACAAGAAGCTAGAAAAAAATGCAAAATTGCCTGAAGTCTGAAACAGCATAATTAAAAAAAAAAAAAGTCATTTTGATTACATTAGTTGTAATAATTACAATAATCTTACAAAAAATGTTTTGGGCCCTCAAAAACAGCTGTTGTAGTGGTTGCATTTTAAAAGCTGGATATTCAACATCTGAAAAATTCCAGTAGCTCCAGTTTTTCTGTTCTGGTCTTCACCTTCAGTACAAGAGATCATAAGCTAAATCATTTCTATGAGCACATTTCTCACGACTAACATTTTTACCTTTGTTTGTTGGTTATCTTGGGGGTTTTTTAATGTTTGTTTTGCTTGGTTGGTTTGTTGTTTTTTTTTGTTTTTGTTTTGTTTTGTTTTTTCAAATGGTCAGCCTGAATCAAATTGAATTCAGCACTGAGGGAAATAGAAAACATAATGACTGTACAGTAGCATTTACAAGATCCATGAACATGCAGGCAACTAAGCATCTCCAGTGTTTAAGGATACATAAGAAAAGGGTATAAATGATGTTCACTTCCTTCAGGTTGTTCCTGTGACTGAAAAGAAGACCAGAAACAAACAAACAAAAAAGATAGACCTCACAGTGATGGCATGTTAATAGCCCTATCTGATCATGTTAGTAAAGGAATAAACAATCATCAGTCTGTACATTCTTCTCTCTCAGACATAGATCTCCAGCATGATTCATAATTGCTTTACATTAAGTTATTTATTTTGCCATTTGAACTTGAAATATTGTTTTATGGACTCTGATCTGGCTCATACTACCAGATGTCTGGTGCTCATGGTATTTTAATTTATATTCTAGCAACATATACATTAACCAAAACCCAGGCAAGCTAAAAGCAAAAGAATAGAAATGAGGAATCCTGAAGAAAAAAAAGCCCCAAAGAGAAATTGGAGAGAAATGTGTCTAGATAATTTCAGTACCATGAATGCTTCCCATTAATTTTACCATAGAGGAAGAAATCACCTTCTGAAAATTGGGACAGTCATGTTTTCTTCCTACAAAATTTGTTTTTAAATCTCTGCTGCTCCTAGCTAGGTGATCATACTATTGTTCTTGCTTACCAAAACAATTGAAAGACGTTGAACTTTACAAGCCCATCACTGTTCTAAATAAATTGTTCCTTTTGTTATTCTTCATTTATATTTTTTTATATGATTACATAGTGTATTTGTGAGAGAAGAGGAAGAATTTCCATATTAAGAGCAGGAAAGGTAATGTTTCTCTGGCAAACAGACCTTAAACAATTTGACTCTGCACAGCTTTTATTTCCAGTACTGTGTGTATAGAAGAGGTCATCCTAGAGGTCAACTTTGAATTCTGCTTTTAAATAAATCCTAGACCTTTCATGATTCAATATTGTCCAGGAAGTCTGCCAAGCCTGAGAGTTAAAATGTCCATTATATGCTAGTTTTCTTGGGGTTATACGACTAGTTAAAGCTGAGGTGACTTTTACAAGGCTTGGAAATGAAATAACTTGGGTTTTGAAAATGTCACTGTGCTGAAATATTCCTTGGACTCTTAGGGTTCACTTTTATGTAAATTCCAGAAGTGTTTCTGGATCCAAGGGAACTGTTATAACCAATTAATGTCATTATTATGTTTTGAAGACTGTGAGGGAGTTGCATGGTTCAAACTGAAAGTCATCAGTATATTAGTCTTGCAAAGGTAATAATTTTAATGCTTTTAACTAGGTGTGACTTCCCATTGCACATGTCAGCATGTTCAATATTTTGAAAGTAAAATGAGGCAAATGAGGGAACATAGTATTTGGAAAGAGACAAAATAAAAGTTCAGAAAAGGCTGGATTCTTTTGTTCTCAAATAGGTGATTATTTTTTCCATTGTATTATGATGAGTTGTTTTTTCTTTATATACTTTCTTGTATTGTAATTCTCATTTTTCATTTGTTCTTGTATTTTTCTTCTTATGGATATTGGGCCACTTCCAAGGGATCCAGACATTTGACAACAAAATTATATTGACAATTATCCTATATTACTACAAGTATAGTTTATCCATTTCAGACATCTAGGGAGATCTAAGGGGGTTTTTTTGTCTATATAATGGAGATTCATAATAACCATTTTGGTTTACAGAAGTTTATGTAACAAAAATTAATATAGCAATTATTTGAGATTTGTTTATTTGTTTGATTCATATATATACAGAATAATTTTATTATGAACCTGACCCTTAATTAGCTTTATAGAGTAGTCCTAATTATATCAAACTGTGTATCCCAATTCCAAAACCATTTTAGAATACTCCAATTTAGCCAAATTACTCCAAATTACAAAGTCCTCTTTTCAATAGGTAAGGAGATCTAATTTTGTAATATAAGAGGAAGGGTAAAGGAATAAAGACATTATATAAGATGGGGATTCAAGAGCTCTTCAAGAAACAGGGAGCCTCTTTTCAAATGACTACAGGAAAAAGCACCCCTTAAAAAATTCCTCTTAACAGAATTTGAAGGTGTACAGGTTTAATACAGAGCAATCAGAATACAAAATGACTCAGTTTTCCCAGCCTCTTCAGACTGCGTTCATTCGGCTTCTAAAATCAAAATTATTGGGTTACAAGAAATGTTTTTGTAAATACACAGGATGTTGAGTAAGGGCACAGAGTTCTGCTGTTAAATGTCTGTTTGTTTCAAATCTACTTTTCTTCACACTGGTTAATGCAATTTTGGAGAAGGTATATTGCCAACATATAAACCTATTAAATAAAGACCAAAATAGATGAGTGTCTCTCTTAGTCTGGTTCTGATTTTGCTGTAGCTTTCTCCCAAGTTGTGAAGAATAGTTCAGCATTCATGTTAAGGAAAGCTAATCCTATTCCACATGCTGTAGCTTTTATTTGGTTTCAGCTGCATTGGCTGTCACTTTCTTCAGGAATTAATATGTAAACATTGTTGATGTATCAGATTCACCAGTATCTTTTCCCCATGGTGAATGTTGAGTGTCACATATTAGTTAATACATCATTCTCATTTGATTCATGTCTTCTAAATGTTCCATGGGTTCATTTTTCCAGTAAGTCCTTTGAATATGTATCATTGCATTTCTCTCCACTAGAAGGAACTGTCAGGAAAAGGATACTTTGTTTCTAAAAGCTTATCCCATGTAGTGTTTTTTTTAATTACATTTTTATGTGGAGTGCCTGGGGATGTACGTGTTACAGACACTATAAAAGAGAGATTGGATTAGAGTGTCAGGAAAACGATGGGAGTTTCATACTGCAGCTGTCTGGAGTCAAATCAGTGCAGTAAGCGGCTGGAACAGTTCAGTTTTGTTATAACCTCTTTAGGCTGCATTAGCACTTACGTGAAAAACACGACAAAGTTGCCTTTTTTTTTTTTTTTTTTTTCCACAGAGGATATAAGACAGCAGACTTGTGTCAATGACCCAGTTGTAGTTTCTCATGTGGTGCCTAATACAAATTACTGAGCTAATAGAAATCAGTGCAATCAATGACCCTCTTCTGCAATTTTGAGCTTATCTTTAGGAACAGGATGAGAAGTAATGAACTCAAATTGTAAAGAAGGATTCTTTGGTTACATATTGGAAAGATCCTTCTAACTCTACAGAGTGAGTTATATAAGGACATTATGACTATTCTAAAAATATTAGGCAAGACATGCCTGCTGCCTGTTATGACGTAGAAATATTTTGGTTCAGGATGATGGGTAGGATGATCCTCTGAAATCCCTTTTTTAGCATGAAATGAACATTTTCAGGACAATCTACTAAGATATTCTTTTAAGTTTTTGTTTCGAATTATTTGATTGTGTTATAGAATGTAAGAGATGTAAATGCAAATCAGAATAAATAAGTAATTTCTATAAGGCAATAAATCAATGGCAGATTCTTCTACACAGGGTCTGTGTAGCTTTTGATCTCTAATCTTGCTCAAGGAGACACAAGTTTCTAGGGCCTTGAGATTTTCTTTTCAAGAGCAACATCATTCAGAGTCCTGTGTGAGTTTTGTTACCTCTATGGCTGTGTCTTCAAATTTTCAGAGCCATTATTCCCTACGGTTCAAAAATACTTAGTTAGCAAATATGAATTGATTGTCTGTTAACAAAAAAAATCCTGATTTTTGAATTTGGCAATAAGAGAGACGAGTTCAGGTTGCTCATCCCTTCTATCATGACCATTGTAACTTGCTTCTTAATAAGACTGAAGCTATTTACAATTTTTTTTTTTTTTAAATTTGTTTCTTTTTTAGCAACAAAAGCCTTCCTGGTGTGAGCATGTTTTTGCAAGGTGAATTTCTTAGTATTTATACACATTCTCCCAGGGGCTCCCAGAGCCTTTCCCTAATAATCTACAGGAGCTGGTTCTTTAAAAGTTCCTCAAGAATTATTGTTTTGTTCTAGTTTTGAAACTATCTATATAAAGAATCACAGGTGATAACTCAAACCTTCTGGCATGTAGGCCTGACTTGGTTTTGCACTTCATAGAATAATAGAATTTTAATGTTTGTAAGGGACCTTAAAGATCATTTAGTCCCAACCATCCTTGCCATGGGCACAGACACCTCCCACTAGACCAGGCTGCTCAAGGTCTTGTCCAACCTGTCCTTCACCTCTGCCATTTCTGGGGTACTTACAACCTGCCTGGGCAAGCTGTTCCAGTGGCTCATTATCCACACAATAAAGAATTTCTTTTTAATATTTAGCCTAAATTTCCACTCTTTCAGTTTGTACTCATTACTCCTTGTTCTACCAATACAGTTCCTGATAAAGAGTCCCTGTCTGGCTTCTCTGTAGGCTCTGTTCAGATATTGAAATGCTGCTATGAGACCTCCATGCAACTCCTCCAAGCTGAAGAACCCCAACTTTCTCAGTCTATCTTTTCAAGGGAAGTACTCCAGTTCTCTGATGGTCCTTTTGATGCAGCCCATGATATATTTGGCTTTCTGGACTGCCAGTACACAGCGCCAGCTCATGTTTTTCATCAGTTGTCAGCCCCAAGCCCTTCTCCGCAGGGCTGCTCTCAATCGCTTCTCTCCCCATCCTGTAGGTTTTGCCTGGAATTGCTGCAACCCGGATGTAGGGCGTTGCACCTCATTTGGTTGAACTTGATGAGGTTAGCACAGACTCACCTCTCAAGTCTGTTGAGGCCCCTCTGTATGACATCCCTTCCCTCCAGCATGTGCCTGAACTGCACAGCTTGATGCTGTCAGTGAACTTGCTGAGGGTGCCCTCGATCCCACTCTCAGAACCATTGTGTGTGTGTGTCTGTGTGTGTGTGTGTGTAAGGGGTGGGACCAGGCCTTCAGCACTAAATGAAAGCTAAAACCTGAGATTCCTCCCTTCAACTTTAGAGACCACCAAATCAAAGACTCCTAGTTGTTGCTGTAGTCAATGGCAGCCAGAACATGTACAAGGGACACTACTGTAAAGTGAAAAAAAAATCCAGATATTGTGTTGCATTTTAGCATGAGAATAAATTTTTCACATAAATTATACCACATGCTATGAAATATTGTTTCAAAATCAAGCTTATTTATGCAAAAACCCTTGAATATCAGCACAACAGTGCAATGCTATCACTCCAGTCACTCTACTAGAAGTTAAGACTAATACTGTTCTGGCTCATAAGAAAGCACCTAATTATATTCTTTTAATAAAAAGCAAAAAAATATCAGTAGAAAGGTAGAATATATTTACACTTTTCATAAAGTCTGGTAATAGTACATATGCCACCAATTTTTCAGGGGGAAGGAAATGAGTTTCTGTTTTATTTTATCTGCTTTAAGTCACTGTCTCTCTACAAGGCCAAATGATTTTTTGCAGCTTGAATACTGTAGATTTCATGAGCTAAGAAGGATTATTTCTGTCAAGTATTGCAAAAGACTCAGGCTTCTCCTTATGTATATCTCAGAATTTGTGTTTTGAAATAGTTTTATCTTGGTGTGGGCTTCCCTCACACATGCTGACTAGTAACTTTCATACATTCTGTCCCTATCTGGCTTTCACAGAGACCAGGATATTTTAGCAATGACTCATAATCATTTTTGTCTTTTGTGTTTCTTACTGTCTTAGTGCAAAGAAAGATATTTTTAGTACTTTTTTTGTCTAGTGATCTAAAAATGTTGGGCTTTTATTTCCTAATTATTGTGCATAGCATATGGGTGCTGACCACAAAATGCTGTATAATTCATAAAGTCTATGAGACATCCTCTGATATTCTTATTTGTTGAAGATTCTCTTTTATTGGCTCAAAAACTTATTTTTATTGTAGTCATTATGATAGTTATACCATAGGGATGGTTTCTTCTCAGTCTAAAATCAGCTGTTCCCTTTTACACCTGAATGCGGAAACCTTTCTGTGTTTCCCCACAATACTTTCTTCATAATGTATGCAATTACAGACCCAAACAGCACCGCACACTAGCACCTCCTTCCCAGACTACTGTTCAGAAGTGTCTGCATTATGTGGTGTGGATAAACTCTGGTCTGGAGCACAGGAAGATCATAACACTACCAGCTGCCATAATGAGGGAATAATGTGTGATTGTTTACTTGGCAGTGAAAGTAAGAGCACTGATATGCATTAAGGAGGAGATATTTACCTGTAGTTATTTTGTGGAGTTCATTGCTTATCTCTTGGAATCTAGTTTAATATTTCAGGAAAATGTATATCGGTTTCCTCTCCTTTCTCTCTTGGCACTTGTATTTGATTTTGGATGGGATGGATGCTTTTGGGAGAATAGACTTTGAAACAAGAACCTGCAATACAAGGGTAAGGGAAGTGAGGCACAGTTGTACACTAGGTAGCTGAATGATCAATGATGGTTATTTTTATATGTTACACTAGCTTATATAAAAGGCAACTCCATATATAGCAAATACTTTTGCTTTAAATTAACGTCACCATTCTCTGTATACTCACTGAGTAACATCTCAGTAAGGATTTCTCCCTAAACTGACTTATAGCTAAATATTGACAGGTCTGGAAACTACTATTCGGAAAACCTGTCTGAATTTTGAGTATAGAAATAAGTACTGAAGATTATAAGGCATTAGATTGGTGTTCAAGGAAAATACACATACATTAAAAAATTTCCTATAAGCTAATTGAAGTACTCCTTGTCTGAGGCAAAATAACAGGAAAGCTGCTACAGTGTTCAGATGACAAAGGATTAGAATACAATTATCTCCATAATACTAATTTAATAAATACTAATTTAATAAAAATAAATCTTGTCAAGCATGACTATTTTTTTTTTTGGAGAGGATATAAGTCAAATTAATAAAAATTATAGCATAGTTGTATTAAATAAGATTTTGTAAGGGTTTAATTCATTATTAAATAGAATCCTATTTTAAAATGTTGTTGTTCTTTAGTACTGATAGATCAAACATGGGTGAATATTAGGAACCGATGGGTGCATTCAGAAAATGTTGGGGTATTCATAATTGAAAGGGTTATATTTCTTTACCACATTTCTATCAATGACTTGGAATAATCCCATTCTGGGATTATTTAAAGGGGTAAAAGAATAAATCATTAAAAGAATCACTTATAATAATCACTTGGTAAAGTACGTCTTTTGAAACAAAATATGGTTTTGTACATGCAGTCACAATGTCATGAAGCCAGAGATGGGGGCTAGGATCAATATATGCACAATCTCTAACTGGGAAACTTGAGGAAATTCATAGACAAGTATGTATATGAACTCCTGGGATGATTCTGTGTCAATGAATGCAAAAGAAATTTTTGATTATTTAACTACAAGGAGAATGGCAATGACTGTTTTCCTCTGTGTGCATTATTGATGCTACTGATGTTGGAATACTGAAGTTCTGTCCTTCACAGATTAAAAAGTGGAAGCATCACAGAAATGATTTCTGAGTTGGATGACTTAAATGTAAAGACCTCAAAAGTAATATCCTATGCTACACTGAATCAGATCAGGTGACCCAGTCCCATTGGACCTTAACTCTCTGAATATGAATCATTAGCTGTGACTTATTCCTTGGACTGAAATATAGGGTAGATATGAAGTGCTTTCTCTTGCTGCTCTGACATTTACTACATTTGATTATACAGAGCAGTGCAGAAAGGTGCATAAGAATGCCAAAGCAAAGCCCTGCTCTTCCCATGGAAGCTGGTGGAGATTTTAGTATATAATGAAGTCTTACCTTCAGTCTTGGAGTATTTTTCAGGCCTGTGTATAAATCAGACGACAGAGAGAAAATCATATTAAAACCACTGATTTTCAAAATATTTTCTTCAGTTCTGCTTGATGAGATTATAGGTATTTTTTTCTAATGGCGCTGTAGGCTATTATCTGTAAAAATGCAGTAACATTTTGATTTTTGAATCCTGTCACCTTAAATTTAAACAGTCTCCTAGCAAAAGTAAGCCCTTTTTTCATATTTTGATTTTCAAATACCATTTCAATTTTGTTCAACTTTACTTCATCAGTACAGACTGAGATATTTTAATAGTGTTTTCTGGCTGTTTGCCTGTTGAGTCACCTTTACATCATGACAAGATTTTATTCTCGCCTATAAAGTACAATCTGCAGCCTGTTGTCAGTCACTTATATCAATGAATGTTGTAATTCTAATTCAGGTTCTTTAGTCTGAAGTCAGCCATGCTACTTAATCTTTTAGAACAGCTACACAATGAAACCTTCTCAGCCTAATGGACTCAGGCATATCTTTTCTTGGCTAATACCCAGAAATTGATTGTTAGTTTCTTTCTTCTTTTGTTCTCCCTTTAACTGAGAGAAGTGCCTTAGAGCAAAAAAACCTCTTTTCCATCCTCAGGTAATGCTTCCTTTATCCCTACCAGATGAACTCTTCCAGACCTAGGAACCATACTAGGAACTGCAAGGAGTCATCTTTTTCTCACTGCCAAAAAGCATCCTTTCCTCATATAGCCTGCAACGCCCAGGAAAATCATAACTATTTTTATCAGTCCCCAGTGTGATTCTTCAGTTAGGAGCCATTTGCAGGATGAAAGGAATGAAACATATTTCAAAAGAAAGCCAAAATGTTCTTCCTGACAATTAATTTGAGCTAAAGCAACTCTGCTCTAAACTAGGGCAGAGTGTAATATTTGGTGTAATATTTAATTTTCTCAATACATCAGAGCTACTGGGAAAGAGCAAAAATGATTTTAAGAGACAGAGGTATACAGAGACTATTGCAGAAATTTTGACTGAATGTTAATTAATTAGTGAAGGCAAGTGTGTGATTCTTGCATCTTTTGCATTGAAAAGCTATGCCTTTGACCTTTGTTCCTCCTTCTACTGGGACCTTTTTCTCCTGCATTACAGACTGAGCACTTTCCTCTATTAGAATCACCCTGTCACCACTATTTAAATGACTGATGGAGTTTTTTCCTCTTTTTCATGTGTCTTCATAACTCATGTTAATTCTTTCCATATATTTAGCCCTAATTTATGTATCAATGCTTAGATATATAAATAAAAAATGAATGCTGAAGGGGAAAACATGTATCTCCAAGTTCCAGTTTATCTATGTTTGAGTTAATGAGTACCTAATTGGACCACCAACTTTTTCCTTACAAAACTGCAAAGTGTTTGGGTAGCTGTTAATGAGCATACACATAAGGACCTCTAGATTTGCCTGTAAGAAGAAATAGTGTGTCTGGCTTCTATACAGCTCATAGACTTAGACTACACTCCTCTGGTTCAACATAGTGCTGGGAGAAGTGACCGTCATTTTCTTTAAGACTCATGATTGGACTACTTACTGTGGATGTATGAGGCTGAATTGCAATTCAATCTGTCTCTAAAAAGACTGAAGATTGTGTTTTCTACTTGGAATAATTCCCTGTCTGTATGATTAGGATGTTTGAGTTTAAATAGCTCTGTAGCCCCAAACACAAGAAAGATATCAACCCATTGCAACAAGCCCAGAGAGAGCACTAAGATGATCAGAGGGCTGGAGCACATCTCCTGTGAGGACAACTGAAAGAGTTGGGGCTCTTTGGCATGGAGAGGAGAAGGCTTGGGGGAGCCCTTATTGCAGCCTTGCAGTACTTAAAGGGAACCTACAAGAAGTCTGGAGAGAGACTTTTTATAGGGGTGTACAATAATACAGGACAAGGGTGAATGGCCTTAAGCTGAAGGAGAGTAGGTTTAGACTAGATATTAGGAAGAAATTCTTTACTGTGAAGGTGGTGAGGCACTGGAACATGTTGCCCAGGGAAGTTACGTATGCCCCATCCTTGGAGGTGTTCAAGGCTAGGTTGGATGGGGATGTGAATAATATCATCCAGTGGAAGCTGACTTTGCCCATGGAACTAGACAATTTTTAAAGTCCCTTCCAACCTAAACCATTCTAGGATGACTCTATCTCTAATTCCTTCTTATTCCTTCTCATGAAATAAAGGAACACGAATAAGGAGGCCTATTTCATCCTTCTCCCTTTCAGTGCCACAAGCGCTTGACTACAAAAATACTGTTTCATCAACTTCTGAAGTCTAAGAGATGCAAAGTGTGTGTCTAGATCCATACTTAACTCTTTTAAGTTAAAAGCAGTCTCCACAATTATCTGATCTGTCCTCCTGCTCACTGTTTGAATCAAGTTGTATTTCTCATGTTGCAGGAGAAGACACAGGTTGTTTCAGCATGAGTTTCAGTTGATAGTAACAGGGAAAAAGTGTAATTGGAGGTGGATTTGGATTCCTTATATAAAAAGTGATTAATCAATTAACTGAGATGATTTTTCATGAAGTAAATAAAAGAGGAATACTATGAACTCTAATGTTGTGTGTCACAAATACAGCCAGTGAACTGTGACTCCAGTGGTTTGCTGGCTTTCCCACTTTTTGAAATTAAGAGGATCTCCTATGTTTCCCTCTTGATGACTGAAGACTCCAGCACCACTGTCCTGAGACTGCTGAGCTGTAACATTATCACTTCCCCATGCCTCAACTGTCCATAGCTTGTTTCTTCTTTCATTATGAAAACAGAGTGACTGAACTGTTACTGGGCAAACAAATTAATAGAGGAGTTTTGTAATTTAAATACATATGCTTCTATGATAGCTTCGTAGAGAGTAATATTCTGTTACCCTGTTCTGTTATCCTTAAAAATGATGGTTCTTATTTTACATTTATAGAGAAAATGCACACAATGACTTGAACTAGTTTGAAGCTGGGTATATCTAGAAGTTTTCATATGAAAACAAGAGTTACATTATTAATTGCAATGTTTTCATTATTTTTTTTCCACATTTTTTTACATCTTTGTTTACAAAAGTCATGCCAGGTATAAATTGAAAAGTAACCTGCTCCAAGATAGCTCTAACACAATCAAGTTTCTATTGTATTGTTATTTAAAGTCTACCTATTTTGAAACACTAATTTTTATTTCAGATGGCTATTGATCAGTGACATCTTAACGACATTTGTAGATTTTCATGCTTGAATTTCAAAGCAGCTATTCAAATTCATCTGAATTGAATGTATTTCCCATTGTCTGGTGTATTATTCCTAGAAAAGAGAAACGTCATATATCCATCTGCAGCTGGAAAAGGAGAAGATAACTGAGGTGTTCTTTCTTTCTGTTTTTCTTAAGAAATAGTAAGCAAAAATATGTTAAATGACTTACAGATGAGATGAAACAAACCATATGGTCATAAAAAAAGATCTATGACTCTCTGGAGTTCTTTTCAAATGTAAATATGTGCATAGCCTCCAGGTCTTGTTCTGTAGCTTTTCTGGTCTCCTCTAGACATCAATTTGCTATAGCAGAAATTCTGTTTCATAGCATAGATTCTTTAGTGTCTGTTAATTTGTAGGCAAGAATAAGCCTTCTTTAAGAGGCATATGAGAGGCAAGATATTTTTCCTTACCCCAAATCTGACAAAATATCTTTTACTAAACTTTCCTAATTCTTTATATAGCAATTATTTTTTCTTATTTCAGAGATGAGTGTGTGGTGTGGTAAATTTTTGTGGTAAAAATGCACTAATTCATTGAAATGATGTCTCAAGTTTAATTTTATTTCTTAATCAGTTTCTGTGGCAGACCTGAGAGCCATAAATATATGTGCTTGTGTGCACACACCCATGCAGACATACACATCCAAGGTACCAAATAAATTAGTTTAATTTTTAAGAATTTCAAAGTTAAATTTGGGATTGTCAAGGTCTTGTATTCTAAAGTCACTGGAGAGAATCACCAATGAAACCTAGGGAGTTGTAAAATACTTTCTAAATAAAAGTTGCTTAGTTCTGTAATAAGAGTCCTGGACAGGAAAGACCACTTGTATAGAGGGTACCATTGTTATTGTGTTTGGGCTTCTTGGAACAATAAAATTCAAAGAATGATTTGTACATTTTTTTCCGGTTCATCGGAATATACATACAAATGATACAAAGACAAAATGAAGCACTTCCTCAGAAACGCAGACATTACAAGTGATCTCTAATTTCAAACTTTTCTGATTTCCAGAAAGCAGATGATGAGATGACCTCTGTGGGACATGGCATTTTAAGAATTGACCTTCTGTTGCCATTGTGTCCAGAATTCTCAGCAATATGTCCATCATTTTTAAGACTTTTGACCTAATTCAATGCCATAGTGGAACTGAGCTTTTCCACTTGAACTGCTGTGTCACCATTTCACACTCTAATTTATGATTTTGCTCTGCAACATCTTAACTTGGACCAAATTTTAAGGAAACTCTTAGAAATCTGAAGCAAATAAAATTAAAGAAAGCAACTTCACCCCACTGGGCAAGGGCTTCTGCTATCTCGTGGTTTATCTTGTAATCCTATCCTGGAAAAGAAGAGGGTTTTAACCATTTTAAAATTATTGATGTGAATACAGGTGACAGCAACAGGTGTCCTTTGTCTTGACTTTAGCAACTCTTCTGGCACTGTCTCCCACCATAGTCCTGCATCCAAATTAGAATTGCAGTTTACATGGATGTGGAAGTCAATGAGTTAAAAACAGCTCCAAGGTAGGTGGTCAATGGATTTTACTCTACCTTAATGCTAATAACAAATGTAGTACTTTCAGGATCTGTCCTGAATCACGTCCTGTTCAACATCTTCGTCAGTGTTCTGGACTCTTGTCAGGTCTGCAGATGACACCAAGCGAGGAAACCTATTGATATGCTTGAGGCCAGGGCTGTCATTGAGCTATACACAGACAAGTTGGAGAGATGGGCTGACAGAGGATTTAATGAAGATAAACAAGGAAAAAAGCAAATTCTTCTGTTTGGGAAGACAGGCTGAGGGCTTACTAAGCTGGCAGCACCTCTGTTGAAAAGACCCTGTGTGCTGGTTTTGGCTCGAGTAGCGTTAACTTTCTTCACAGTAGCTGGTGTGGGGTTGTGTTTTGGATTTATGCTGAACACAGGGTTGCTGATATAGAGATGTTTTTTTACTGCTGAGCAGCACTTACACAGAGCCAAGGCCTTTTCTGCTTTTTGTGCTGGTGAGGAGTTTGGAGGTACAAGGGAGGTTGGGAGGAGACACAGCCAGGACAGGTGATCCAAAATGACCAAAGAGATATTTCATGAAATATGAGACCATGCTCATCATATAAAGAGGGGAGAAGATGGAGGAGTGGGGGGACACCTGGAGTGATGGAATTTGTCTTCCCAAGTAGCTGTTATGCATGATGGGGCCCCACTCTCCTGGGGATGGCTGAACATCTGCTCACCCATGGGAAACAGTCCATTAATTCTTTGTTTTCCTTTGCTTGTGTGCATGGCTTTCACTTTCCGTACTAAACTGTCTATACCTCAGTCCCTGAGTTTTCTGGCTTTGACCCTTCCAATTCTCTCCCTGATCCTGCTGGTGGGGAAGTGAGAGAGTGCCTGTGTGGCATTTGGTTACTCACTGGGGTGAAACCGTGACACCCTGGAAGTCTTGGATGGCAGCAAGCTAAATGTTAGCCAGCAGTGTTGCCCTGGCAGCAAAAAATCCCAAGGGTATCCTGGGCTGTGTTCACAGGACCACAGCCCATAGACCAAGGGAACCAAATAATCCTCTACTAGCACTTATTGGGTTACTTTAGAATACTGCATCTAGTTTGAGCAACCTCCAAAAGTGCATCACTAAATAGGCCTGAGTTCAGCATCAAGCCACCAAGATAGAGGGTTTTTCATAGACAATCTTTTCTGTACAAAAAAATGCTGTCCAGGCAAATTTTTGACATGTTTTTTAATGGCTGAGACCTACTGTCCTTTCTGATGACATCTTTTGACTTTCAGTTGCGTGCTTTACATTTAATTTTATTTTATTTATTTTTGTTTTTATTTTGTTATTCTTGCTGTTGCAACTATGGTAGTAAATACATGTATCATATATCAGATTTCATTAGCTACAGTGGTGGACTGCAAAAATCAGAGTAGGTACAGCCTGACTTGTGTCATCCACCAGCTACCAATTTTTTGTGGCATCCAGTACTTTAATATCTGAACATCCCACAATCATTAAGGTATCTATCCACTGCAGGAAAGTACACAAGCATCATCATCTCCAGTTCTCTAATAGATGATGTGTAGAAGTCTGCACACTTGTAGTCTAGTGAGGATTGGATGAGAAGGTCTAAAGAAACTTACCTTTTCATCTGTTGTATCCAGAGCTGAAGATCTATAAACCTGGAAGAACGGGGGGGAAAATTATTAGCTATAAGAACATGTCCTTCCATTTCAGGAAGAGGGTTGCAATATTCAGAGAGAGCAGAGGTGTCATTCAAAGCTTGTTCCTCATTTCGTTTTTATCATGGAGACTGTACGAAGTCCAGATATGAATTTTCCTGTGACTTATGTGAGTTGAAATCGCTTGAGGTACCTAATCTTGCAATGCAGTCTTGAACTGACCTATAGCAGCAGTATATGTGAAAAAATAATAAGCACAGGAATTAACATTATAGCCACTAGATGGATGTAGGAGGATGTTATTTATAGACAAAGACATACTTAATCAGTAAAATTGTCTCTAAACTTTAACTTAGGTACCCTATTCTTAGAAATGCTATTCCCTTCTTAATAAACATTTCAGGCAAGTATCTCTCACACTGCCTTTATTTTGAAATGAAGTAGTTAAAATGTGTTTAATTGAAGTTAAATGATTCAATACTTCTAAAAATAATTGAATACATATTCATGAATAACAATACCTCTTTGAGCAGAGTGAGCCCATACTTTGAGTGGGTACACGCTGTTCTTCATTAGTCAGATACAGTATGACCTGCACTTGGGCAATATGAATGTAAGCATTGGCAGAAAAGTTACTGAAAACTGACGTTGGGAATGATGCTGCAGTGTGTCAGCTGCTGTGTGACAAATGTCTTTGTGCTTAGCCATGTCCTGAAGTAAATGGAGGTAGCTTATCTCTCAATGTACATGACTCTGCCTGAAAAGTGATCTTAGTTTCTTTGCTAAAAGCAAGTCAATACAAAACATTTGCAACATACATATTTTGTTTAAAACAGGCCTGAAAATAAAACATTAAAAAAAAAAAAAAAAGAAAAAGAAAGAAAAAATAGTGGAATGTACAGAGCGAGAAAGTTTCAAGTTGTTTGTCTGGTTCAAACGAGCTAAGCAAGTCCTCACTGTAATTTTACCTCTCATCATTTACCTCCACCTTCCTGTTTCTAAAACACTGTTTCCTATTAGAGTCCAAGGCTCTCCTACATAAGTCTTCCCTGAAAACCAGTTGCTTGCCCTGGTGACAGCCATTTATGTACTTTAAATTTGCCATATGCAAGCACTACCTTAGTAGCAGCGTATTTTATCAACTAGAGGTGTATTTCTGCAGAACAAAACAAGACAAGGAAACATTTCACTATGAATTTTATCAGCAACAACGGAAACAGCAGAAATGAAACAAATATGTAATTCCTGTAGGTATTTCTGTAGCTCTTCACAGCTTATTCCAAATCTATCCCAAAAGGTTTAGTTACAACGTCTGATCTCAGTAAAGAACTGGTATGTCTTATTTAAGTAGATGATGGAGAGAAGTCTAGGTTGGGACGGACCTCTGTAATCTAATGTGTTGCTCAAAGCAAAACTAACATCAAAGTTAGATCAGGCTACTCAGAGCCCTATCAAAGCTGACCTTGAATGTTTCCAGGGATGGGACACCCACCACCTCTCTGGGCAACCAGTCCCAGTGTTTCGCCACCCTCCATGTAAAAAATTCTTCCTTGTATCTAGTATGAATCTACTCTTTTTCAGTTTTAAACCATCACCCTTTCTTCTATTGCAACAGGCCCTGCTAAAATGTCTGTCCTTCTCTTACTTTAAACATTGGAAGGCTGCTATAAGTCCAGTCTGGAGCCTCCCCTTCTCCCGGTCAAGCAATCCCAACTCCCTCAGCCTTTCCTCGTAGGAGAGGTGCTCCAGCCCTCTGATCATCTTCGTGGCCCTCCTCTGGACCTGCTCCAGCAGGTTTGTGTCCTTCCTGTGCTGAGGACTACAGAGCTTGATGCAGTGCTCCAGCTAGGGTCACAATAGTGCAGAGTAGTTAAGCAGAATGACTTCCCTGAAACTACTGGCCATGGTGCTTTTTTTGCAACCCAGGATAGAATTGGATTTCTGGGCTGCAAGCGCACATTGCTGGATCATGTCCAGCATTTCATTGTCACTAGTGGTGTCCCCCAAGGTTCGATGCTGTGCCCAGTATTGTTTAACTTATTCATCAATCACTCCTTCATCAATGACTCCTTCATCAATGAGGGACAGATGCCTCCTCAGCAAGTTCACTGAGAACACAAAGCTCTGGGAGGAGTGTCCAATACCTCAGAGGGCTGTGCAGCCCTTCAGAAGGACCTTGACAGGCTGGGGACATGGGCAGGGAACTGCCTAAAATTCAACAAGGGCAAGTGCAGGGTCCTGTACCTGGGGAGGAATAACCCCCTGCACCAGCACAGCATGGGAGCTGATCTGCTGGAAAGCAGCTCTGTGGAGAAGGACCTGGGGGTTCTGGTTCTGGTGGACACCAAGGTGTCCATGAGCCAGCAGTGTGTCCTGGTGGCCAGGAAGGAAAATGGGATCCTGGGGTGCATTAAGAAGAGCATTGCCAGCAGGCCGAGGGAGCTGATCCTGCCCCTCTACTCAGCCCAGGTGAAGAATCACCGGGAGTGCTGTGTCCAGTGCTGGGCTCCCTTGGACAAGAGAGACATGGAGCTCCTGGAGGGGGTCCATCAGAGGCTACAAAGATGGTGAAGGGACCAGAGCATCTCTCTTATGGGGAAAAGACTGAGAGAGTTGAGCCTGTTCAGCCTGGAGAAGCGATGACTGAGAAGTGATCTCATCAACGTCTGTCAGTATCTGAAGGGAGGGTGTCAAGAGGATGGAGCCATGCTCTTCTTGGTGGTGCTAAGCAAAAGGACAAGAGCCAATGGGCACAAACTGGTGTACAGGAAGTTCCACCTGAATGAGAAAGAACTTTACTGTGCAGGTGACCACCAACTGGAACAGATTGACCAGAGAGGCTCTGGAGTCTCCTTCACTGGAGATATTCAAGAAGTGACTGGACACAATTCTGTGCCATGTGCTCTAGGATGACCCTGCTTGAGCAAGGAGGTTGGACCAGATGACCCACTGTTGCTCCTTTCCAGGTTACCCATTCTGTGACTTCATCCACCACGGCCTCTAAGCCCTTTTGGCAGAGATATTCTGAACCCTTTTATCCTCCAGCCTGTATTGATAGTGGAGACTGCCCTAAGCCAGCACTTTGGCCTCACTGAATGCATGAGGTTCACATGATTTTCCCATGGGTCCACTCCTCAACCTTGTCCAGATTCCTCTGGATGGCATCCCATCCCTCAGGCCTGTCAACCACACCATACAGCTTGGTGTCATCTGCAAATTTCATTGATGAAGACATTAAACAGTACTCGTCCCAATGCAGACTGCTGAGGGAGGCCACTTGTCACTGATCTCCATCCAGATGTTGAGACATTGACCACTACCACTGGATATGACCATCCAGTTAATTCCTTATCCATTAAGTAGTCCATCCATCAAATTCATAACTGTCCAATTTAGAGAGTGTGGTGTAGTGGGGAACCATATCAAAGGCCTTTCAGAAGTCCAGATAGATGGCATCAGTAGCAGTTCCCTTGCCCACTGATGAAATCTTTGTATAATAATAGTGAAAAAAAAGAAACAGCTCTTTAAGTTCTCAGATCAGCTCTATAGAATGGACTGAGTTTTAGGGTATAAGACTATATCTGTGAGGATATCCTAGGATTACAAAGGGTAGCATCAGATCTTCAGTGAAAACAGAAGAATTTGATAAGGCATTTGAAAGAAGTCTTCAAAAGGAATTCTTTTTGGGAGGCCTCCTCTCCTAGGTGACTTCTCTCATGGAAGTATTTTCTCATATAAATGCACACTGACCCACAACGTATACACAGAATTGAAAACCATGACTGAAGCCTAAGCAGAAGCAAGGAGCAAAACAGTGGGGAGAGAAACTTTCTAATATAGATTTAGCATAAATACATTGAATTATTCTATACATTTACCTATGTCTGTTACAAATATTAAATACACCATTTTGAATATCATACATAAATGTTGTGGGCTTTTTTGCAATTTGAATGATAAGTGGCTTCAGATCAGCATGATGTAAATTTGCTTGGCAACAATAGGGCAGTCTTCTCTCAAAAGTGTGACAAATGCATAAAAAGGTGTTCCCTAACTTACCAGCACACCCCTTATTATGTCCAAAGGGTAGAGCAATGAACCTGTTTTTCATCTGCAAAGGCCAGAGAGAGAAAGCAAGAGGGAAACAAGAGAGAGAAAACATTCTCTGATGAACATGAACATGAAATCTTTAAGATATTGGATTGCATGTTTGAACAACAAAGGTCAGAGAGAGTATATTCCTGTTGTATATGTCTCATAGCCTCAGATCCTGCCAGGATATTTTCAGGCAACATCTAAAGTGAGAAAATCTTCAAATTCAGTGGGGAAACTTGACAGCTGTGGTTTTAGCTTGTATCTCTGTAAGTTAATCAGTTCACTAGAAATCTCAAAAACAAAATAAAATGAAACAACATCAAACAAAACCAAACCCAACAAACAAACAAAAACAAACAAAAAACCCCAGAGAAAACAGAAATTCTGTAAGTTCAAATCTAAAACATCCAGAAATCAGCAGTTTCACTAAGCTAATGTGTTAATGCATGTTATACCAAGGATTCACAGCATCAGTGAAGGTTTTTAGTCATAATGATGAGACTGAGGTTCATAATTTTGAAAGAATTCACAAACTTTATTATAACATCTCAAAGAAAATGTCCAAATATTCCTTTCCTCACTTCTTTTTATTAATTTCATTCATATATTTTATATTGTGCACATTGTAACATGTCTTTTTATACAATCTGTACATATAAAAGCCATTTATCTCTACATAGCCTTTTTCTTGAAGAGTCATATTAAAATAGTAGGGTTTCTCCAGCTAAAAAAGACTTAAGTAAGTGATCTTGGGTTAAGGATTATGTCAGATTAAAAATGGGCACTGCAGTGTAGATAGATGCAATCTATAAATCAAAGTGTTGAAAACGTAGACGGTTATATGGATTTCTCTGAGGTATTGTGCCAGAGATAGGCAGGAGTATGTAAGTGTGAAAATAAAGAAAAAGCAGACACTGCAATACAGAAATTACCTAAGCCTATGCAAAGATTCCATTCACTGAGAATTCTCTCTGCTTTCAAAGTAGGTGTTAAATAATGTCCTGAGGAGTGGGATAAGTAAATTAATTAAACTGAAATACAGCAATCCACAGGGAAGATCAAAAGTCTATATGCTGAAGAGATCATCCACATTCAGGAAGATTCTTGAAGCATAAGGAATCAAATTTCTTAAGCCATTAAGCTTACACAAGTAATTTTTGAGGAAGATGCTGTCTCTCTCTTACCTTACTAGTGAGATTAAAATACTGATGTTGCTCTTTCCCATCAAAATAGCTAGATCTATAAAATTCAGACAAACAACAGTGGTCAATCCAGAAGAAACCTGACTTGGTTAATTACTTCCCTTTGCCAAATCCTCCTTGTCCCCAGCAAACTTACAGAAAGGATTCTGAGTGTCTAAGTACAGAGGATATCCTAGACCTGGCACAACCTGGATTTAGATCAAAACATAGGACAGGAGCAACATTCACCCACTGTTGGATGCTCTCCTGACACTGGAAAAGAGCACACAAACCTTTTTGGATCACTCAGTTGTTCCTGAGCTAATAATAACATGTCTGAGGGAGATGGAGGAATCCCATGCAAACAGATTGCCTAATGTTGTTTGTAGAGAAGAGATGTATTTATCAAACTGAGAACCTGTACCTCCCTTAACTCTGAAGTCCCATGAAGACTAGTTTTCTGTACGGCCCTGGTAAACATTCATAAACACATGATTTACTGATTTGGTACTATAGACTGAGTGTGAATTTGCATGCTTCATTTTGTCTTCTATAATACAAAATAATTCTAGAACACCACCATTACAGCACAATACTTTGCCACGAAATATGGGAGAGTACAGACCAGCTGGGTACAACAGAAGCCACAAAAGACAGACTATGCTGATTGTCAGAAGAAAGGCCTTGGAGTTTGTTTTGGACACAATATTTTCCCTTTTGATGCAATAAAATTATCTCCTCGCTTTCTTGCTTACTGGTAGATAGTCCATTGCATATGTTGGTGTAGTATGACCTTTTGACAGTGAGTAGGCCACATTCTATCTTGAAAAACAGTGACTAGTTCAACTGGTATATCAAGGTTTGCCATTTCCCAGTTAAATTTTAGGAATATAGTATGAAGCTGTCAGAGTGCATGACTCACAGGAAAACATTTCATTTTAGCAGATGCGGCACATCATGCCTGACCTATGTTCTTCATGCTGATTCTCCTCAGCATATTAGGAAGTCACTTGAATGTTAAGTAAAACCTTATCCTTATGTTTAAGACACTCTTTTATCTATCCTTTTGTGATGCCCAGATTACTGGAGAGATGAAGTGACAGAAACTGTTCTCCCTAGAAATAATGGAATGGGCATCAGCAGAGATAAAGTCCTTGCATGAAGAATTTGGAATTTCCTCAGTGACAGTGTAAGAATGACCTCAAAGTTCTGCTTACTCTCCCTGTTATAAAGCTGTGGTGCAAGCAAGAGTAACTGTAAGTGTTCAGCATCAGGAAATTTCTTATATCCTGATGTTATCTGATACTCATGAGACATCATAACAATGGGAAAAAATGTTTTTTATCCCATAAGTAGCAATTATTTTTGTTTTTTTCAGACAGTAGTAATCTGAAAATCTTCCAGATATTTGCTCCACATGTGGATCATATTGAAAGGGTGTATGAATAATATGGTGGTCTTTGCACTCTAAAGAATTACCAGTGAGATGTTTTTTGATTATTAGGACATACACAGGTGAACGCAGGAAGCACCACTTCAAAAGACCTAGACTCTAAAAAACAAGCCAGTTTACACTGAGATTATTGATGTTCCTTTCCTTCTGAGGGGAAGGAATTCTGTGCTGCCTGATTTCTGTGGTGCCCATGGCTAGCCAAACTTGTCCTAGTGTATGCAAAAATTTTAATGTATGTTTTCTGAGACAGCTGTAGAATGTGCTATAGGAAGACTGAAAGCAAGGTACAGATCTCTGATGGGGAATAGCAGCTCAGTGACAGACACAGCAATTGCAGTCCCTGATATCCGTATTTTTTATAGTGTTTATGAAACTATGTCAATAATTTCTGCTTCCATGCTATATTTTCAAACCAAGGCCAGGCAATTATAAAGGTTGTTTTTCATAAACCAGCATATAAAGTACAAAAATAATCTGACAATGGAAAAGAAGGGAAAAGTCCTCATCAGTTCTTTCTGCACTTGACTATTGATTTTATTAAATACATATGTGTATTTGCATATAAACTCTGTGAAATTTAAGTTATTCCACAGGGAGAAAGCAGGTAACACAGGCATGGACCACATCCTCATATTTCATTTTGCTAACTTATTAATTTTTCATAGGTTTACCAGATTTAGTTTCAAACTTTTATACTCACAATGGGGATAATATTAAGTTTCTGAAGTGGTACACTTCAGATTTCACTTAAGATTTGCTGCAGTCACTTATTTCTCAACATGTTGCTGATTACAGTCCTCTAATTTTGAGAGGGCTTTTGGTCTTGGATGACCTGTGAACCCTATTTCCACAGAGACTTGCTACACAGGGAAGACTACAGCCTCTTACAGATTTTCAATTTTTCTATTGTAAAAGAAAAAAAAAAATCAAATTGGAGATAAACAGGATAATTTTTCAAATTGTTTCATTTCTTCTAGTCTCCAATATATGGAAAGAATGTACAGTTTTTTAGATTTGCATATTAATTTTATACATCCATCTATCATGTATGTATGTATGTATGTATGTATGTATGTATGTATGTATGTAGCTAGCTCGCTATCTGTCTGAAAATTAAACTGAATCCATGCAAAACCCTAAGCTTTCTGAATGTGTTCAAGAGAGAATTGAGAAAGGAGTAATGCTTACATAAGAGGTACTTCCAATTTCAAAAGATGAATAGAACTCAAGGTACTCATATCTAGCTACAATGTATAAATGCATCTCTAATTAAAAAAAGGATAACATATTGATGATAATTATGAAGTTAGAGAAAAAAGTGCCCTTTACTTCAAGGAAGTATGGAACCATTTTCAATACTCAGATACAGAGATTATACAGTATATGCTATAAACCATTGGCAGGAATAGAATTTGGAATTAATTATTTTTAGAACACTTGAATAGCTTGTGAAATAGCTCAGAGAAGATTAAATGTTTTCTGCAAGTAAACTCTATCTATTTACATTTGTCATTGCTTTCTTCATTACCAAGCAGCTATACAAAGCAACAACTCAGATAGGACATATTTGAGTTAATTTCAACTTTGCTTTGTGTACGGCTTTTCAGAAAAGCATGCTGAAAAAATCAATTTAGAAATTTCATTCTATTTTTTCCTAAAAATTCCAGTGTCAGAGTAGCATTAGTAAATTATAAGGTGTGCTTCATTATGTCTTTGCACCTTTCCTCCAACTCTGCTATATCAATTTTAGCAATGACACCTCCAAGACCATGGTAAAGTGTAATGACATACTTTAATATGTAAAGGGAATGACCTCGGCAGCAATTCTGTGATTCCAGGTGCACACCCTACATGCCTCGTGATAAAATGCTGGGATGGACCTAACTGGGAATTGCACTGTATTTTCACGATATTTTGCCCAGAAAATCTACAAAGAGCTATTCTGTGCTCTGACAGAATATGCTTCATCCTCTTCCTAGGGACCAGAAATGCTCAACATAGTCATCTTCAATTTACACTCCACTTTAGCACTCTAGTGTTTCATTTGGAATAACTGATGCAGCAGACAGGTGGACAGTTTTGCTATCATAATCATTATTAGATATTTCTATTTCTTGGCAACTTTAGTCCAGGATTAAGCCTATATTAGCAAGTATTTTGAGCATCTTTCTTAGACGTGGGGGATATAGAACTTGATAGTTTAAGAGTGGACTCACTTTGTTTGGAAGTTCAGACTGATCTGACACAGGGAAAAAAGCTAAATATGTAAAATGTCTTATATAAATTAAATAAATACAAACAGATGTTGCAGCAAATAATGGAGGAAGTGTTGTATATCCATTTTTCAGCAGCATGAAAAGTTTTAAAGAGAGTAATACGTTTCAGTGAAGACAGCTTTTGAATATCTCACAGAATGAAACTTCACAGCCCCTCTGAGCAACCTTTGCCAGTGCTCAGTTACTCTCATAATTTGTAATTTAAACTTAAAAAAACCCTTTTAAAATTCTAAGTATCCACTTCTAAGCACTGCCCAAATTGGTGTACTAATAGGACCCTTGGTCTGACAGCTATGTAATGTTTTCTTTTGTTTTATTGCACAGGCTTTCTTTGCAGCATAAAGAAATGGCAAGCTGTACACCAGCACAAGAGATACCTACAGTCTTCATTTAAAGCATTCCAGAACTGTAAAATTAATTCTCTATTTCTCATCCATCAAGCTGTCCCCTAACCTTGAAAATCTCTGTGATTTACAAGGTTGGTCTTTTTTCTCTTACATCTGATTTGCAGATCAAATACATTGCTGTTTACTTTAGCTTTTGTTCTTTTCAAGCTATTACCTTATCAGGAATCATATTTAGAGCAACTTTTTGCAGCAATACCAAACTGTGTTTGAGACTGCAATATTCAGATAATGAGGAAAAAAAATGGTCTAGACTAATAAACTGAAACTTCCACTCATAAATTGTAGAAGCAGTAATACATACATGGAATACTGAGTTACAGTATATTTGGTGACTGTGTAGTACAATTTCAAGAGCCAAAACTGACAGAAGAGGCTAAAATTTTCTTCAGCATCCTAGAATCCTTTTTTCATTATCACCCTGCAATAAAACCCTCAGATGCAGGAATATAACTTCACTACAATTTTTCAGTAAATTACACTTCTAATAGTCTTCTAGTGACAAAAATGATAGTTTTGCTCTATGCATGTAGCAAGTTTGGCAGTTCTCTTAAATGATCTATGTTCTAGAATCCAGAAACCAACTTTTCTTTCTCATATGTTCAGCACCAACCCTCCTCCTTTTGACAGTAAAAGGTTGTTGGCAAACAACTTTTCAGCTTTTGTCTGTGTAGAAAGTTCTCAAAATTGTGTTTCCCATTACTCTAATCACTGCTTAAGGTTTAAAAGTAACCACATGCAGCACCATTTAACCAGTGCTCTTGTAGTATGTTGGGTTAATGTGTTGTGACTGCACTGTTGCTGCCTAACGCTTGAAATCTTGAAATCCAATTGAAGTGCAACTATATTGAGTTGGCAGCTTCTTAACACATTTAATCTGTTTCTTCTGTGTATTCTGGGTAACAACTTTGGGCTTTATATCCTAGGGCATGGTGCCTTTTTTTGTTTGCTTGGTTGGTTTGGTTTGATTTTTTAACTCACTGAAAAAAATACAAATAGCGTTGTGTTATGAATGGGCTTAGGTCTACTCAGGTTTGAATGAAGGACAAAAGAAGACCAACTGTATTAAGTAGCTTTGAATATTTCTGCTGCTGATAGCTGGTGGGAAGACTACAACCTCTTTAAAATGTTCCATTTTTCTCTAGCTGACTTTGTTTACGTATTATCATAGGTCTTGTTTGAATCAAAGATTATTTTTCAAGAGTTATTAGAAAGACACAAGAATGAGCCACTTGATTCTTGAATTTTGCACTGTTTTTGAAGGCCTGGCAGATTTTAAGCAGACTAGGATATTTTTGCAGTTTAAGCATAGGGCCCATCACTGTTGTTTATACTCTGATTTTAATAGTCCTGTCCCTGTGACATGTAGTGATTTCCTGGGAGTATTTCATGGGGAATCAGACTTTATTACATGTAAGTTTCATAAAATCAGGCTAACTTTTCTAAATGCTGTCTCATTGGCATAATTATCTTGCAGCTGCTTAAATACTGCAATACATTATTTTTATTTTACTTTAGGATTTGTTGTTCTTACAGCATTTGGAGTCTGGTATAGTGTCAGGGGTAAGTAAATGTTCACAATTTTGTCAAATATTTTTAAAGTGAATTAAGTTTAAAATCCTTTTATATTTGTTTCTGCAAGTGTTAAAACAAGTAAACCTGCTGACTGAAATGTTCATGAAGGCAGCAAATACTAAGTAAATATTAGAGACTATTGGAAAAAGTAAATTCTGATTATAAGAACTCAAATAACCTTCACAGAAACCTGCCCCTAAGAACCTCCTGTCAGTAAGGAAACAGACAGTGTTTGTTATGGTTCCTCCACACACTTTGACTTCCATTTTAAATATTATCAATGGAAAAATATTTGTGAAAAATCTCAAACAATGCAAGACACACACACCATCAACAAGTATTGTAAATATTTAAACCAATATAGTCACAGTTCCATCAAAAGATACAATTCTATACATCTTGCCTCATTTGTTCTCAGTTTTCCTTTAAATTATATTTGCCTTATATTCTTTTTTTCCTTGTTTGTGGCATGATTTAAGGTTTAATGGTACTATAGTGAAGCCTTCCAGTAGGTTGTGTGGAGGGTATGGAGACTCAGTCACTGTCAGTACTAGATTTGCACGCATATTTCTCTAATGAGATAGATCCCACTGATCTTGCCCATTGGAGTATCGTGAGGTTTAACAAGACCAAGTGCAAGGTGCTGCACCTGGATCAGAGCAGCCCTGATATGAGTCCAGGATGGTGATGAACAGATCTAGATCCCAACCCTCCAGTGTTCAAGGCCAGGCTGGATGGACGTCCAAACAACCTGGTCTAAAGAGGAGTGTCCCTTCCCATGTCAGGCGAGATAGAAATAGATCTTTAAGGTCTCTGTCAACCCAAACCATTCTATGATTCTGTGATCCTGCACTGCAATAGGTAAGATCAGATGTTCTCTCAAGGTTGCTTCCAGACCTGTTTTTCTGGGATTCTAAACTCCTTCTCCAGCATGCAGCTCAGCAGCGTTATCTTTGAGTAATATTTTTATTTGAATGTAGTAACTTTGAGTCATTCAATAAATAAATAGCATTCATAAATTGAAGAAATTGGAGCTTTCAGTTTCCGAAAATCTGATTTATTACAGAAAAAAAGTAAGTTCTTATAATTAGATCATCAAGAGCAATCTTGACCTTTGTCTTCTGAAGAACAGTATCTAATTTATACATCTTCTATTGAGAACAAAATTAAGCGTGATGAAACTTTGTCCTTGTAGTGTTTCTCAGTATGCCATAAGTGTATCAAAGAAAGTACCAGTGACTTTGGGATGGGGAGAAGAGGATGTTTACTTCATTTCCAGTCTGCTCTAGCCGTTCTAGCTGTTAACCAAATGAAAAGATTGTGACCTTGCTTGCCTTTGTATTTAAGCTCTCAAAATACTTTCCTTGACTTTGCCCATTGTGAAATTAAAAAAAGGTAATTTTTTTTTTTATTCATATTAAGTAATAATATGTTGGTGTTTTTCCACTGTCCAGTGCTTGCCTTGAAATGAGCCTACTTACCAAAGTTCCTACTGAAAGTAGTTCTAAGCATGTAAATCAAGATCTTTGAAATGTTTAATAATTTGGTGTTGTCAATATTTTAACATTCAGCACTTTCTGAACACTGGTCCTCTTTGTGACGCTTCATAATTTGCATTTCATATATGGTGATTGTTTTTTGAATACTGCAGTGATTAATAAAGACATTTTATGATGGCACCAAAAATTTGTAATACTATATAGTCATATAAACAAAAGCACATTACATTCAGTGGGAACTGAAGAAACATACACCTCCCACTTGTGTGCTCAGTGCTTTCAAACTCTAATTGTCATAGGCTGAGAAGGGTTATATTGGTGAGCTGAGAAAGTTGAGACAGAAAGATGCCAATTTGCTGCTAAGCCAATTTGAAAACATGGTCTGTACTTTTAATTGTACTAGTATTATTGTCCACATAGTCTTCAAATTATATATTGACAATATTTTTAACTGTATAATGCTATTTATAAATTCATGTTAATCAAACCTCTTTAGAAGAAGCTCAAGTTGGACAAGGGTAATGAATTAATTTCTTATTTTCAAGAATACAAAATCGCACTGCTTACTTGACAAACATCCTTTGGATGGTGTCTTGCAAAACAAAGTTCTACGTGTTGGCCTATTCTTTTTTTTCAAGAGTGTGAATGCTTCTAGCATTTTGGGACACAAGTTCTTTCCCTCAACATGACATAATAGACTACCTGAATTTAAAGATAATGAAGTGTGGAAGTGCTTAGATAAACACGCTATGCAAAATGTAGGTATTGGTCATGAAAAAAATGCCATAATGTTGAAAGTGGGTGTATTATTATGTACTCATTTATTCTCAGTGTCATCTCAGATTTCTGTCCATTGCTTTTACTGATCTGTCTAATAGGTTATTCATGTCTTCTGTGAAAAAACCCAAACCTTTAGGATGGGCTTAATAAACTATAAACAACTATTATGTGTGTAATAAAGGTCCTGTTACCCAAGACCTGACTATTTGCTAATGAGCACAGCTGTTTTGACTTAATTAGCTGGTGACACAGTAACATTTAAACTACAATTAGATAAAATAAATACACTATACACCTTGAGCCTCCAATGATGTGTGAGTAATCCTGCGCAGATAATCTCACAACATGTATTTTAATATAGCATGTGCCTTGGTCATAGATAACCTTGCAGGTTTATGGCAGAATTAAATTCACTTTCTATCTTGTTTTGTTTTGGTTTTGCTTTTGTTTTTAATAGATTAACAAATACCCTGTTATACACACTTAAATGTATTTGACTTACAGTATTTCCTATTTACATAGATATTAGTCTGCCCATTCTTCCTTAGACCACTTATTTCACATCCGCAAACTGCAGCTTTGCTTTAAGAAATTTTTTCTACAACTGTGCAAACATCTTTGTAATCCCATTCAGCAATCAATGCTGTACTATGGCATTAATGTTTGTTTTAAGAGTGCCTGTGAACAATATGCTTTATCTATTAAAACTGAGTAAAATGAGGAAAAAAAATGTTCATTATGCCAGCAAAAGTATAAAATGGAGGTTAGGTTCATTTGTTCTGTGAAGAGCACATGATTTTAAAAATAGAGGAAAAGCAAAAACAAGCCATGATCTACATTTAGCTTTAATTTTTCCCAAATTCTTTGTGATCCTGTTTAATAATAAAAGCAAGGCAAATGAGAAAAGTAGTCTTCAGAATTCCATAACAAGAAATATCAATGCTGACAATAATATATAGAGTAAGACTGAATTTTCATTAGATATGTTTGTTGTATGATGCCTCCAAATGTTGTGAAGTGAGAACAGAGGCTTTTCACAATCGAGCAGAGTGCTATACCGTTAGCCACTTGTGATGAAGGAATGCAGTAGTTATGTCCAGGGCTAGTAGAGCTTGTTAGGGATCTACAAAACAATCAGAATTTGGCCTCAGACATTCTCTCTTACACAAACCACTCTTTGTGTTATTTGCATGTCTCAGCCATTACGGTACCTTCTTAACTTGCTCAAGTGGGGAAGTGCTGTAGTCTCCATTTTGGAGACACAAAGCAGGTGATGAAGTGGATGGAGACTTACTTATCAGGTGTCACAGAGAAATTTGCGGACAAGATAAATTTTATCATATTTCTGTAACTGAATGACAGCCTTCAGTTCTGATTTCAAGTCTCTTGCAGCCTACCCACCCAACATTAGCTTCCCCTTTTCCTTGTCCAGAAATACTGCTGAAAGGAGATGTCACGTCACTCTTGATGTTTGGGATTTTCAGGGGCTAGAATGTGCCCTATCCACTAACCTGCAATGGTCAGTTTAGGGACTACTGACGTTAAAATTTGAGTTAGTGGAAAGAAATGTTCCCTTTGCCACTTGGCAAGCAATAAACAGCAGAGAGACAGCTGCCACTGAGGCTGGGGAAACACAATATAAAAAGACAACTAGAAATATCAGAGATTAATCTGGTTTGCACAGAGGAGACCTCAGTGACAGCTCTGTATGAAACAGGATGTTTTAGAAATCAGTTTTTTGAGCAGAAGTCCAGCTGACTGTGTTTTTTTCTAAATTTTTCAAGATACAATTGTTTAAAAAATTGTAGTCCAGAAAACATGCCTGAGGCTTTTTGATGTGAAAAAATATTTCATGGCTGTTTTCAAGTCCGATCCTTTGGCTCCCTTTCTTTGAATTTGACTTTTTTCTGAAAAGTGCACAAAAGTTGGAACAAGATTTAGACTTTTAATAGGAGAAATTCTTTTAAATATGCTTGTTCATTTTAATTACATGTGTTTCTGTCTGTTAAGCTTTTGAATTCTGTAGTATTTTGAAAGCCATTAGTGATCATTTTTTCTGTTTTTGTTTCTCCTCTCCAGTTTCTAAATAGGGTATGTTTAGAAAAAAAAAATAAAAATATCACTTTCACAAAGGAAACAGTTGAGTTATTTTTGTCATTATTGAGCTAGTATTGTACTTACAATTGTATCATTCCCACTACTTTACAATGTCCTACTAATTACTCTTAACATATAGCTTTTATCTTTTGTGTTGGTATATTGATTATTGCTTCACAACTCTGTAGATTTCTGCCAGTATTGCCAGCTGCTCCTTTAAACTTTTACCAGGCAAAGAACTCATATTTTCTGTGAAATGTCAAGAAATGCAATTAACCTTGTTTTGACCTTTTCTCTGCCTTAAGTATACTGCTTTGGATTCTGTGTATAACAAAGGGTTGTCTTTCACGTTGTACAAACAAATTGAAATACTGAGAATAAGCCTTCACACAAATAGGATATATATCAGGTTATGCATTAATGTGTGTGTATATACACATTTTTATGTGCAATACAGATAAATATATGTATTTATATACATGTGTACATAATATAATGAATGTGAACATGATGTCTATTACACACATAAAACATGCAAATATATTAATAGTATCTATTGTTAGAGGGAAGTGTGCTTTGGAAATTTCTCCCCAAGTGTTCTGCGTCTGTTATTGTGCAAACCATTTTTTCCTCAAAAACATATCCTAAACTCACAAAGTAGATCATAAGGAACTATTACACGACACAAGATAAGAGCATGCATAGTGCACAGTATCTCAGCTGACACCATGCTTCTCTGGTAGGGATGGAAATTAGGTGCCAGGAACCTGAATACACTCTCCCTTCTGGGAGAGTTGGCTGCTGGGACTTGGCCAGCAGCTGGGCAAAGCTGCCCAGCCTTTCACCAGAGAAATTGTTGCATGAGAGAAAGCTGAGAGAAGTGAGAGTCTGTGCCCCTTTGCTTGGCAACTTCTTTTAAGCTCAGGCCCTTGGCCTCAGTCTCTACTATATCCTCACCTCCCATGTGAAACTATATGCCTTCATGACTCCAGCCCTGACTTGTTGACCTGCCTTCACCCCAGACTTGCCTTGTCTCTGTGGGCTTGTCTGTCACTGGACTGTGCCTGGTCTTGTTTACTGTCTCCAGACTTGATCCTGTCACTCAGTTGCTGACTCGACTTCCTGGCTTGACCTCAGACCAACCTCATGGCTGTAAACTTGTCTGAGGATTGGGATTCTTAGCCGAATATTTTTACTGTCACTGGACCTGTCCTGCCTGCCTTGTTAAGGTGCTGTGAACGTTTTGCTCCTTGTCATTGCCCTTGACTGCCTTATTGTTGGGTTTAGCTCCCAGTTTCCCTTGCTGAGCAGCCTGCTTCTGCTACTCCTGAGGTTAGTCCTAATAATTTTTTTGAATCCAGACCTAATCACACACATAATCTCCCTTTATTTGGATTTGTGGGTGTTCAACTTGATTATCAGATTCCTAGAAACAGTTCAAGTTGAACATCCTAACATGGAAGTTTAAGTTTAGACCAGGTTCTATCCCTTAATATATCTGAAGGACTCGAAGGAGTCCTAAGTAAGTTCACCAATGATGCTGAATTGGGAGGGCCTGTTGACACCCTCAAGGGAATGGAGACCCTGCAGAGAGATCTCAACAAAGTAGAGATGGACAATCACCAGCTGTATGAAGTTTAATAAGGGCAAGTGCCACATTCTTCACCTGGGACAAAGCAACCCTTGTTGTGTGTAACAGACTGGGGAATGAGAGGCTGGAGAGCAGCACTGCAAAAAGGGACCTGCGGGTCCTGGTCGATGTCAAGTTGAATATGAGTCAGCAGTGCCCTGGCAGCCAGGAGGATCAGCCCTGTCCTAGGGGGCATCAGGCAAAGCATGGCCAGCTGGGCGAGGGAGGGGATTGTCCTGCTCTGCTCTGCTCTGGCGCGGCCTCACCTTGAATATTGTAGGCAGTTTTGGGCGCCACAAAACAAGAAGAATATGCTATTAGAGAACAACCAAAGGAAGGCAGTGAAAATGGTGAGGGTCTGGAGGGGAAGTCTTGAGAAGAGCAAATGAGGTCACTTGGTTTTATCAGCCTGGAGAAGAGGAGACTGATAGGAGATCTCATTAGGTTCTTTAATATGATCACGAGGGGTTACAGAGGGGCACATACTGATCTCTTCACTCTTGTGACCAGTGACAGGACTTGAGATAACAGCATGAAATTGAGTAAAGGAAGGCTTAGGTTAGATATTAGGAAAAGGGCTTTTACCCATAGAGTAGTTGAGCATTGGAACAGACTCCCCAGAGAAGTGGTCACAGCACCAAGCCGGTCTGTGTTCAAGAAACATTTGGACAATGTTCTTAGGGACACTGGTAAGCTCCTTGGGGTGGTGATGTGCAGGACAAGGAGATGGATTTGATGATCCAGATGGATCATTTTACCTATCAGCATCTTAATCTCCAGAATCCCCCAGATTCATCAATCCCAATTTTTTTAGAGTACTTTACTCCTCTTACTTAGGCAATGAGCCTTTTGAATGTGTAGTCATTCAGCATATCTGCCAACGTACTCAATGTCAGTCAAAAGTTCCACCATCTTAGAGCCAGAGAATTTCAAGTAGAAGAATAGAGGTGCTATTTTTAGTGTCCTGGGGAAAAAAAAAATTAACTATCCTCTGTTATTTTATGCTTTCTTCTCCTCTGACATCATCAATTTCCAGATATGTTACTGGAACAGGACAACCATTTGAATTATTGTCTCCATGGGCTTTCTGGAAGAAATGGTTGACTTAGAAGGTTAGGAAAATGAGATTAGTAGTGAGTCCATTACATGTAGAGAATACATGGGATGATAAGTAGACAGCGCTGTAATGACTAAGGCAGCTGAGAGAATACTTTGTATGGTGTTGCTCCTAGCAACAAAATTCACAATTTGAATATGTGTTTTCAGAAAAACATTATTAGATGAAGAAAACTGAATCTTCTCTTCCTGTAATCTCCTTTATGTACTACTATATTTTATGTATGTGATCTCAGCCAAAAATGAAATTAGCTCAATAATTTGTAAGTTGATAAGTAAGAGAAAAGTTAACTGCAGCTGCATATCTCTGTAAAAGCAGTGATTAATCTAAATAAAGTCCTTGACTTGTTTATGAAACAACACAAGTCAGAAGTCTTTCAGGAGAATACTTACTATTTGGTACTTCTCCCCCAATTTTTTCTTACTTTAAATTGCCATTTTGATGTTGTGTTTAAAATATAGAGACTTAAGTAAAATTGTAATGCTCCATTATGAGCTCATCAATTTTGGTTGTAAAACCTGTGACACCCTAGAGGTAAAATAAATTTGACTTCAGATAAGCTTTTTATACAAGTTTTCTTATTTTGGGAACTAAGTGTTCCTAATATTAAAAATAATATCAGTGAAAAAAAATAATTGAAAAACAGTAAAAGGCAGTTGGAAAAATTATTCAAGGCAAGGGTAAAATAAATTATATTGCCCAGAAATAGAATAATCTTGATACATGTATTTGGAACATGTATTAGTTAATTATCTAAACTGGAAAATATTTTCTAAGCACTTTTAGATTTATTTTGCAAACTGTTTAACTAGGCACAGTTTTATAATTTAGATATGACAAGACATCATCAGGGAAGGAAGACTGAAAAATAAACATCCTTTAGAAATGCCAGTGTGAAGTATCTACCCATACTGGTGAGTTGTTAGTCATGTGAATATTTACTTAGAAACACTTCCCTCCTTCCCCCTTACATGAATAACTGATCACTGGGAGAAACCAGATGTTTTAAGTCTGTCTTTCAAAGATGACATAATAACTGTAGGCTTTCAAATGTGCACTTGGTGCTGTGACAACTTCCCTAGGGAAAGGGATATATATTTATGTGTTTATATTTTTATATATGTGATTGTATATTTATGTATGTATTTGATTACACATATTTGTATTTATTTATATATACATTTGATATAGATAATTCTAGGATGGGGGAAAGTGAGTCAGATTTTGGGCTTACTTTCTGAGCTGTGGCAACAACCAGAGAATATTAGAAGGTTTTAGATTTATGTTGATGACTCAGATAGAATTTTAGATAAACCAAGCTTCCTTAATCTTTGACTCAGAAGTAGCTTAATGAATGAACTCTACAGGCATTCCTAACCTCACTATTTTTTAAATGCTTTACAGAATTACATTTGAAAGGAGATATTTTCTTGGAACATGTTATTTGCACACAACCACAAGTACTCCTAAGCAGTTTTGGAGGCTCAACTCTACTCCTGCCAAAATGCAAAATCTCTGCTAATTTAAGTGACATCAAGACTTGGCTCCTGGTACTAAAGCATAAAGCACTTCTAGGGCTGCTGTACATTACACCACTCCTAACCTGCTTGTAACCCACTGCAAACTCACATGCCCTTCTCCTCATGTGTTGTAAAATATATGAATCCAGGGCTCATAAAAGCTCTTAGGATGTTTGCAAACTGGATGTAACTTACAAAACAAGGAAGATAGCATGAAGTGTCTTACTAAGTAGTATAAAAACAGGACGCTGTGATGCTTACTTAGAGTTTCACTGTAATTTCAGCTTCTGCTTATATGCTTCAGCAGTCATGTTAATTTGACCAATAGAATTGTACTACCATGTAAATTATTTTCCATATTTTCCATCAGCATGTGCAAGCCAGCATGTGGTTTGCTTGTTTGCACCTCTGACAGCATTGTCTGGATGCTGTGCAAAAGTATAAAACCACAGCAACTTGAATGCAGAGGTTTTGTATCTTGCTGCATAATTTAGTACTGATTTTCATCCATTTGCTTCAAGTCTGTGTTTTTACTTCCCTTTGTACGGAGAAAAACGTAATTATTCAGTTCTATAAATACTGTTAGTTGCAGCACAGGATAAGAGACCTGTTTCAAGGATTCACTTTATGTTTATTTATGGAAATTTTAAACCAAATCTTATGCTCTTTCCTGTTTCTTTCAGCTACCATAGTTTGTTGAATACTTCCCTTTAAAGTGAACAGTCATAGGGTCTTTGCCCTTACGCTGGAGAAATTGCTTCCAATTCCAGGTGATGATTAATCAAAAGAGAGCAAGATGTGATTTGTGTATTTGATTCCTTTGAACTGAATTGCTTTAATAAAAACAGTATTCTATACACTACAGCAGATACACTGATCCTAGTTGCCCTTTTGTACACCACTACAAATAACATCAGCTATTCCACTGAGAATGGAGGAACTCCAGAAAAAAAGGGAATTTGAACTTTCTTGTGAGGAGCAAAATACATGTTTCATGGCAGAGCCATGCAGTCCAATTGCAACAGGTATGTGGTATTCATGAACTTTACGGACTCTTTTGCTTCTTTGTTTCACAGAGCACTTTTTATTCTAAACAGTAATGGTTTTTAGCTTATGAGGAAATAGAATGTGTTCTCTTTCTAAATACAGTTCCTGACATTTAAAATCATTCAATTGAATATATATTAATTCTTGATGTTTTAGCCCTGGTAATATTTGCAGAGAGGAGAGGAGAGGAGAGGAGAGGAGAGGAGAGGAGAGGAGAGGAGAGGCGAG
>JAWWEE010000085.1:48627374-48641551 GCA_035221455.1 Xenops minutus
GAGGAGAGGAGAGGAGAGGAGAGGAGAGGAGAGGAGAGGAGAGGAGAGGAGAGGAGAGGAGAGGAGAGGAGAGGAATCCCTAAAGCACAAAATAATCATCAAATAGTTGCCTTCAGATTCAGATTAGTCTTTCTAAATGAAAATACTTCCTGAAATGCAATCCCAATAAGAGCCTTTTAGATATAGATTTATTAAATGTTTGAATTCTGTGAAGATGTCTCAGAAGATATCATAGAATTTGGTCCAGATTTTGAAGTGCTTTATACTCACACTGATAAAAAATTAAAGAAATATTCCAGGAGTTGCTGAGCTGATGAGAACAATTCCAGGAAAATCAGATTATTTTCATTAATTTAATCCAGAATGAGCAGTGCCAGTGCAAGGCACACTTGCTGTATTTTATGATGCTTATTTTCTTCCACAAAACCTATTGTAAAACACAGTGAATCATCCATTTTCACTGCTGTGTATTTTATATCTTAACTCCTGTTAAGATATACTTATCTTCAGAATTGGAGCTTATTCTGGGCTTGATTCTGGCCTTGGGTTTGATTACACATACCTTCCAAGAATGAAACAGTATATGTAATGGAAAGAATGCCAACACCTTCTGTGGAAGTTCTCTTAATTACAGGATTAATTTGTTTTTTCTCTTGGAAATTCATTAGGACAAATACACCTCTTTCACTTGTGTATTTGGAAAAAAAAAATCAGAAAGGGAACACTGAACACACAACACTGCTCAAATGTAGCCCATTAAACTTGTATTTCCACATGCTTCATGAAACTAACATATCAACTAATATTTCAGCTGTGTTATATGTTTCAGCTTCCTACTGCAAACAATGCTTTCAAGTCTCTTCAGATGCTCATGCAGGCCACAGTGAAGTTTCAGTCAAATTGTGGTTTACATAGCTTTTCATTATTCCTTAAAAATATATGCAAGAATCTACACTCTGAGGCACCACACACATGATTAAAATATCTGCAGGAAGAATGTGCATTCATGATTGAACAATCAGATTATTTACATTATTTGTTTACAGATTTTAAATTATAAAGTATGCTCTTCATTTAAAAGGTAGCCTTGGCATAATTTCATTGCGTCTATAGCATTTATCTAGTCTCAGGGAATATACCTCACAGGTCCAAATACATAGGTATAAAAATATCAGTTGGTTGCAAAGCCTCTGAATACTTCAGCACTGGCTGTCAGGAATATGAAAAGGCCTTTTAAAATTTTTATTTAAATGGACAGGGCATAATCTATATACCATACTATAGGTGAAAGAGCTTTAAAATTGCTTGCACTGATCAGTAATGCCACAATAAAAACAGATTTGTTTGTTTTAAAAAAGAGATATAATTAAAAATAAAAGTGAAGTTGTCTAGTATGAGGTAATTAATGTAACACCTTAAAAGGTAAGTTACATTGTAACAGGGTTTGCTATTCTGGATCATCCCACTGTGCACATAGAAGACATTTTTGCAGCACACAGTGAATTGTATTCATCAACTTTTACATTCATATGCCTTTTTATCCATAATTGTTTAATTATTAAGCTGAATATCCTGAGATACTTTGCATCTCTTGCAGCCCTCTTTCACTTTTATGGCTTTGAATAATTTGCCCTGCTCTGGATTAAGTTAATGTTTGTATTTTTTGATCAGTAACTTTTCTTACCAGTACCTGCATACTGTCCCAGTATTGAGGACACTACAAATCAGTATAGACTGTGCTGTAGTATGATGTAGCTCTATTACTTTGTAAACCTTAAAGAATAAGCCTCTCCAAACAGTACTCGAAAATATCAGAAATCTCTTTAACAAGAGTGTTCAAACACAGAAGCAAGATGATGTTTGAAAGAAAAGCAAATTTCAAATTATAATACATAAGATTCAGAATTGATCTCAAGTTCACTCTGTGAAGAAAACCAGGATTTATCTTGTTTCAAATTTAGGCCTTGATGCAGTAAGTGTCTCCAGCACCGAATAGAACTTTTTTGTACAAAGAGCATTCCCCGAGAGTTCAGCCGAATATAGTGCTTAGTTAAGATCATGCAGTGGTCCTTTAGGAAATAAGGCCTAGGACTTCTATACTTAAAAGACAACAGTGTGTGAAGTACAAATAAATTACAACACTAATTATGCCAATAGCTCTATATGCAGTTGTGGTGGTGCACCCGCCTCCCAAGCTGCTCTGTGATCACAGGAATTCTTGTTAGGCCTTGGCCTTAATTAATGGCTCCCAGGTGATGGAGCTCCCCTTGAACTTATCAGAGAAACTGTCCACAGCACCAGGATTTTCTGTTGCTTAACCAAGGAGGAAAATGAGAGATAATCAGCCATCAGCAGTAGCCTTGAAATATTACTTATCTGCATCATAGCCAAAGTAGAACAACGTAATTGTTACAGGAGTTCAGAATAATTCCAGTAATTACCATGTTGGATTAAGGCCAGAATGAAGATTGGCTGATAACTAATGTCAGTCATCTTGTGAACCTGTAAATGGTCGTAAGTGAGGCCCTTTTAGCTCTCCTGGGCCACAGCAGGATGACTAGCATCTCCCACTGAGTGGAACACCTTTAAGAGCTTGCAAACCCTCAGGTTTGCAACACTTGTAGGACAATTGCGGAAAGCTGATAACAAGACTTGGACTGATACCTGCCCCCACTCCTTGACGCTCAACCCTCACACCTTGAGAAATGCAGAGGCATTCAATGTGAAGTGAACTTGAAGGGAAGTTTTCACTGGTATATATTTATACATTTGTATGTAAATGTTTTTGGGTCTATGTGTGTGTGTCTCAAATTAATTTAGAGATCTTATAGCAACTATGGTATGAATGTTGCCATCTTGAGTCTATATTTAAGCCACTCTTATAATTGTAGTAAATCCTGTTAAATTGCTTTGCAAATATTAAATTAATCAACAATTAGGAGCTGCTGAATCCTTTAGACACTGACCAAGTCCAGAATGAGATTTGACTCAGCCACACCTATACTCTCAGGAGTTAAGAAACAAGGGAGTCCTCTGAACCTCATGACTCAACAGGAGGGTCTCCTTTACCCTTTTGCATCCTTATCCTTTTCCATCTCTAGTCTCTGTGTAAATCATTCTGTGTTAACTCTAATCCACTTTTCCTATATATATTTTCTGTGTGTAGTAAATAGGAGTGAACCTCACCACTGAACTTTGTCATTCTTTCTCAAATTTATATTAACCCCAGTTTTTTAATACCTTTAATGATGGTTCTTTAAGTGACCTAAACCATTCATTCATGTTAGTGGTGCAACCACATTATTCCTCATGTCTAGAGACAAAAAATCTTAAATAAACAAGACACCAAAGAACAAGAAAGAAAGCAGTGACATCAGGAAATTATCTGTTCAAGGTCAGTACAGTAGGCCAGAAGACGGCCATAAACTAGGATTTAGTAGATACTCATTTAATGTGCCTTCTTGTCCAGAGAGCCACTCATTCCTGCAAATCAGATTTTGAAATTTAGACAGCAGCAAGACAAAAAGAAACAAATGCTATAGGAAAAAGGGCCAAAATGGTTTAGGTATTAATAGTCCTCCTGTTGGTGGAGTACTTGGCTGTTAAGGTTGCCTCTGCTTACATTACATGAAGATTTATTTAGTGATTCTTCACCTTTAATTTTAGAAAAGGTAGATGATCTTTTGATCAAAGGCAGCCTTAGCCTGTCTTGTTTTTTGTTTGTTTTATGAGGCCACAGGAAAACACAGTCTGATGTATATTTATTATGTGTATGAATCAGTACTACAAAGACTGATTTAAAAAGTGATCTTCATTTGACAGCAAAGAAGTATCAAATTTTTCCCTTTCATTCAGTAGTCTTTGTGCAATAGTTTCAACTGGTTGTGGGTAAACATAATGATACACAATCTTTAACGTCAAAATCAAGGAAGGATCTCATCCATAACTAAAGAAAACTGAATAATTTTTCTTTGCTTTTAGACAAACAGTAGACTTTTTTTCTGTCTCTGTCACCTGAAACCATAATGAATTCCTTCTGTACATTTAGGTGGCATTTTCCTGCTGTTATTTGAAAAAAAGAGGTGCCCAAATGACTCTTTCAGGACTGTTGTGTTAAATCGCTGTGCATGGATGTAGTCTGAAATGTTTATACACTGCATACAATAGAATCCTGAAGTGCTTTTGTGTTTGAGGTAAGCTGTTTACCACAGCAGCTCAAGAGGATTCATGTGGGTCCTTGACCCCTTGCTGAAGAGTAACATTAAATATTTCTATGCACTTTACATCTGTATTCTATTCATCTCCCACTGCCCTGTTTAAGTCCAGGAAATTACTTGTAGGACTGAATTGGTGATAAAGGTGGAACCCGTACAAAAGAAACATGTTCTGTGGTGTGAGATCCTGGTTCTATGAAGCATTTAGCTTTGGTTTCAAGGGAAATGCTATAAATCTTTGCTGGTTGCCATTTTAAGTCATGGTTCTATAGCCAGATATTATTGCATATTTATATCCTGAAAAAGAAATAATGGTGAAAAAAATCCTAATGTATTACAGACAAGCAGTTAAGGTACAAGTTTAAATAAATAAAAATAGTAATAACAGCAAATTATCTACAGTATTTTAACACAGACTTTTTTTGCCATGTACTTTTGAAACCAGTATGGATTAAACAATTTTTTAGAGTCACAGGTCTGCATTTTTCAATTCCTTTACAAAATAATTTTAGGAAGGTTTTGTTGCTTTTTGACCAGCTGGAGATAACATCTTTCGGTTTACCCTGTTGGAGGATGAATGCAATGTGTATGTGATCATATTCTAGGGTCATCCACTAGCAATAAATATTGTGTTGTTGAGTCTGTGATACGTGAAAATGAAAAAGTCTAGATGTGTCATGTCTCTACAGAAAACTGACAGAGCAGCAGATATGAGCTTAATTGAATGCACATAAAGATAAAATTTTATTTCTGATATGAAAGAGTACTCTTGAGAGCAAATTTCAGAAATGTCTAAGCCATCAGATCCAAGAAGTGGGGAAACAGAGGTATTCTATATAAAATTCTCAAACTTGAGATGTATTTTTTCCATCTATTTGGAAAAGTTGCTGGTACGCAGGCAATCCACCTCAGGATGCATTTCCTGGTGGTAGAAATGAGACCTGCTTCCTGCCAATCTGAAGTGGGGGCAGAAATTTTTCTCCTTTCATACAAATACTCCTTGTGGATAGAAAAGAGAGTGAGGAGACATTATGAAGTTATCTTTCAAATATTCTTCATGTTTCCACAGCAAACTATCTGAGCTGGGACGGTCAGTCCTATCTGTGTGCTGAAGGTTCGGGATTGGTTTAACTTGATCTGAGTCAAGTGAGTCAGTCACTGGTCTAGCTGAAAATGCATCCCATTTTGACATACTTCCCTTTGCTTTCCAGTTTTATACTGCAGGCATATCTACTCACCAACTCATTTTACCCTGAAGCCACACAAACAATAAAGCTGGTGATAAGAAAGTGACAGAACGAAGAACAAATGGAAGAACTGATTTCTGCAGTAGAAGTAGTGTTAACATCAGTTTAATCTAACTATGAACTGCACACCTTTTAGTTCTAAGGACAAAATTTGTTGTATAATCCTATATGCCTTTTTACCACAAAATGCCTACAAACCTATCTTATGAATGCCTCTCCCTCTAATGCAGTAGGTGAGGAGGAAGGTGGCTGCTGTAGTGGTCCTTTCTAAGTGGAATCTGAAGGTAAGGTTAAAAAAAAAATCTGAAGTCTGTCCACTGTGCTTTTATCACAGTGATTTCTTAATATATTAGTCCTCTATGTTCAAAACCTAAATGTAGTTGTGTTTTTTTTTTTCTTTTGTAGTTGCTAGATTTGCTCAAGAACTCACAAGGAGTGTGCCTTTGTACTAATCATTTTATTTCAGTAAAATACAGTAGGGTTGGCTTAAAATACATTTCATATAGAGAAATGTTCCTTTTACATAGTCAACAGTAAATGGATGGAAATAACATTTTACCTCTGTTCTTATTTTTGTTGCACAAATAGTCTTTTCTTTTGCTGCTGTAGGAAAATTTTGTTCTTCTTGTATATTGTACGTGCCAAGTTTAGTCTATTTACAAGGAGGTGCTGTTTTGTAACACCAGGTGCAATTTTCTAATGCTAGGATTACTGAAAGGGATAGAAAAGTAATAGGTATTTCTTTTCTGTTTCTCTACTTGTGTTTCACACTTGACAGCACTCCTTGCATAGTTCATTCAGTTTTCCCCTGGCTAGCCAATCAATAAGCTGGTTTCCTTTACTGTTTGAGTCTCTTGCTCAACAACAGAGGAAAAGAAAAATATTTCAAATCTTAGGAAAATATGCATATAAGTTCACAAATACTGACAGAAAGACTCAAAGGCAGATGGACTATCAAAAATTACAACTCTGTAGAAAACACATGCTAGGCATGTGCAGGGGCAATGATGGTACCTTCCCATTATCCTACTTTTCTACTACGGGTATTAATCCCAGTCTAACACATTTTGGAAAGATGAATCCAAGTCCCCTGTTTGTTAATGGAACTTGTTGAATATTTTCTGATTTTAAAAGTAATTCTAATATAAGTTCCTACCTGATCTCTTCACTTTGTCTCACTTTTTGGCAATACCACTGCATTAATCACATTACACACTTTGCCAATGCAATTGCAGATAAATGTACATAATCATAAAGGAGAAACTAAATTAATTTTCTTTGCTAAACAAGGGGTATTAACACAGTGTGACAAATTATGATATAGCTTTCTATCTTTGATATCACAGCATTAAAATTATGTTGATCATGGTAACACACATAACTTTCTACTGTCAAAAAAAAAGACTGCACAAGCTGATATTTACTCACTTGTGCCCAAATGAATCATTAGTCTATACACATATGCTTTTCTGATGTTTTCTTAAAAGCCATGGGACCACCATCACTCCAGGCAATCAGTTCCAATGCTTCACTCTTCTCCTAGTCAGGAATTTTTCCACTCAGGAAAGCAAATATTACTCCTGGGACTTTCTACATCACTTATTTTCACCCTATTCTTCACTCTCAGTCTTTGCATGTGAAGCACAGGCAGTTTCACACTGTTGCTGCAAAGTGTTCATGGCCCACACTCTGGGACGAGAGTAAGAAGGAGGGATATAGTGATCTCTGGGTGATCATCTGGCCTGTTGCAACATGTTCTGAAACAAGCAATTTCGTATCTTCTCCCCTCTCATCAAACGCTGTCTTCTGAAATAAAGTGCACGCGTGAGCATCACTATTTTTATTTTTCTCTTCTAGCGGGAAAAAGGGCCTTGCTTACAGGGAGGCTTCCTAGGCTTGCCGGCGGAGGGGGGGTTTCTGTGCTCGGCTTTGCCTGCTCGGGGCGCTGGGTGCGGCGGGGATCGCCCCTGGTTATTGATGGTGCGGCCGCCGCCCGCCCCGCGCTCCGCCGCTCCCCCTCTCTCCCCGGCGCTGCCGCAGAGGCTCCACCGCAACGCGAAGCCCACACAGCCCTCCGGTCCGCCCCTCCTCTGGTCTGTCACGCTCGGCGGCTCCTCCGGGAGACTCCTCGCTCCCTCCCGCAGCCTCTCGCCGAGAGAAGGAGGCAGCGGGAGCGGAGGGAGCTGCCGCGGCTCTCCGCCGCCTGCCCCCGGTAAGTGATGCTCCGGGCGCTCGGGCTGCCGTGACTGCTCCCGGGCAACTTTTCGTATAATTTTTTTTCTTTTTTTGCATGCTTGGCTTCAACTTTTCCACGGAACTTACAGGGGAGGGGGCAGAGCTGTCTTAGGGGCAGGTCGAGCGCTGGACGGGAGTGCGAGGATCCCTCTAATCTCTCTCTACGGTGAGCGTGAGCAGTCTGTGCTCGGCTGCTGCTCACTCCAGCTCCATCCAGATCTCGCTCGCTCTTTGTACAGAGAGAGAGAGAGCAGGTTGCACAGATCCGAGGCGGTGTGAGCGTCTAATCTCTGCTTTAGAAGCTGACTGGCATATTAAAGCTGGCAGAACTTTTGTACGCTAGGGGAGCAAAAACAAGGGGTGTCGAGGTTCGCAGACTCTAAATGCTTGAAGAAACAAGTTTGTAGATGTTCTAGCACTAAGGAAGGCGAGGAAAATCAAAGGTACCGAAAGACTGTCAATTCCAGCTGCTCAGGGAACTGACACTTTCTAAGACCGGCTAAGAAGGGAACAGGCTGGGTTTCAGACCTTGCAATGCAAAAGGGGGGGGTGGGTTGTGGAGGTGGAGGAAAGAACGAAGGAAAGAAAGAAAGCAAGCAAATAATCAATTTAAGTGGTTTTGAAAACACTGTTGCTTCTCTCACGGTGGATTTCCTTCGAGGATTGTAACTCACATTGACTGCGTTGGGAGATTAGTTTAGCATTCGTGACCCTTAAGGGGGAGCGGGGGACTCCCTTCCGTGCAGCTTCAGGAGAGGACTTTCCCAAAACACAGTAAGTTCCTGCTTTGCCGGGTGCTTTGGGAATTTAGGTCCCGAGACGCCTCCGACAGTATATGGGGAGGGGAATGTGGAGAAGTCACAGTCAGGAAAAGTATAATCCAAGTCCCAGGGTTAGGAAGAGCCATGGGATGGTGAGTTTTTTTTAGACACCCCCCACCTAATTTAAAAAGTATCGGAGGATAGAAGAGCCTGAGGAATTCAGAGAGGCATAGGAGCTTGTCTGGCAGTGCTGAGGTGAGGCAGGACGCCGCAGGGACTGGAGGGCTGGGTGACATGGAGGTAATTGAACATGGAGGTCACTGATTAGTCTTGGGACCCTAATCCTGCAAAGCACTGTGGACGCAGTGTGAGTGGGGGGCGAGGGTGGGAGCTGAGTCATGCTGGCTGGGGCGGCCACGACACATCTGTACAGAAAGGAGGGGGCTGAGGAGAGAAGGAAGAGATGAGGAAGAAGCATATAAAGATAGGTGGGGAGGAGGGAGATTGTCTCATGGAAGGATGCTGAGATCACCCAGAGGCTCCTCTGTGACGGATTGTATCCTCTTCTCCCTTCCTTAAAGGATTAGGACGCTGATGAGTGTATCTCCGATGGAGGGGGGGATGGATTGCAGAGGTTAGTACAACACAAGAGAAACCTATTCAGATAAACACACTTGGTACTGCTGGTACTTGGGCTGCATTGCACTGCAGTGCAGGGAGATAACAGCAACTTCAGCCTTAGGAAAGAGAGGGAGCTGCTGAATTGATCTGTAAAGGTGGCACAAACTATGCCAAAAATTTATGCTTCACAAGAGAATTGCAGCTAGAACTGGAAGTAGAGCTGTAACGAGATAATGGAAGGATCTTCCTGATGAATTCACAATTAACCACAAGGGGTTTTACAAATAAAACAAAACAACACTCAAACCAAATAAAGATCTCTTACTGGATTGTCAATAGAACACTTCTGTTGGAAGTTGTTTTCCTCCAAGTTCTCTATGTGAAAAAGTCCTAACTGTGCCATATATCCTCCCAAAGTGAAGTTTTACAATGGTTGTTCTTTTCACAGATTGAAGAGAGAATGAAAACTACCATTTCACTGTTTCATGCAATATGCAAAGTTTTCCCTCTAATGAGCCATTTTTCCAGTATTTTCATAGAGAACAAGGCACCATGGTAAACCAGAGACCCCATTCTTTCCCTCTCACCTAGGAATTTCTCTGCAATTTCCCTGAATTACAACATGCTTACCTTTTTTTTTTTTTTTTTTTAATCTGTTTCCATAATGTGGGAGCAAGAAGAATTTCTTTTCTGTATTCCAAAGAAATGCAGAAATCACCAAAATATAGTCACAGTAAGTTTCAAGTGGACTTTATTTATATTTAGAGGAAAGCTTTCCCTAAGCCATATATTGAGAAAAAAGCTGTCTGTCAATTAAAATTACTGACACATATCAAGCCCTCAAACATCTTGAAAAGGTACTTGAAGAAAAAGAAGAAACAGTAATTTAATGCCTGTATTTCTGAAGCTGCATTCCTACTGCTTATTCAATAAAGATGAGCCTGAATATCAGTGGCACAGACTAGACATAGACTTTCTCTGATGTGTCACTGCTTTCCAGAAAAATAGAGTTGAATTTGGCCAAATGATATCAAATCAACTGTTTTCTGATTATATATTTGAGAAATCTAGTTTATTTTCAATAATAATAAAGCAAAAGTCTTAGTTTTTTCCTCAGTTCTGAGCACCATGCAAGAAAGATCTTTGGAACAAAGGAAAATCACATGAAGAATTGTTATGTTTGCAAAACATGGTGTTATCTCAGGTGACAATGTGAAACATATAATTGAGTTTGTATGTGCCTGGGCATGTGAGATTGTGTCAGTTGCTTGCAGTAATGGCAGATTTCAAATCAGTTTTTTTAATTGTGTGCTCCAAAGTACAAAGGATAAATGTTTACCCATAGTGGTCCTGATCATTCTGTTAAAATCGCTATGAATTGAACTGTAGGTTTCAATAGGAACTAGAATGAGCCCAGCTATATAATTATTTAGGGGTTTTGGTTAGGGTTTTTTGTTGGTTTGTTTTGTTTTGTTTTGGTTTGGTTTTTTGTTTTTTTTTTTTTTTGTTTGTTTGTTTGTTTGTTTGTTTGTTTTTCTTTTTGTGTGTGTGAAAGTAGTATTCGTAAAGATTTAACATTCTCAATTATATGAAGTTGGTTCAGCATCACAGGCAGATCACTTGGGCTATATATTGCTGTGAATCTTTGCAACTATATGCATCACAGGATGCATATCAATGCATGTTTAAACAAAAGCTCATCAATTAGATTAGATGTGTTTGCAAACCTGTGATAGGGAATCTGCAGCTGCTGCCACTACTTTTGTAATTTGTAGTGCATAACATTTTCCTATTAAAATGGAATGGCATCCGTTTTAAAATGATTTAGGGGTCTAGATTTACAGCTTATTTTCTTTTAAGTGTTTGTAAGCAGGGTAATGGAAAAAAATTAATTGCAAGTGTGTTCAAAGTATTGACACTGGCAAGAAAAAGGTCGTTAAATTTTTCTTTTAAATTAACAAGCTGATTAATTTTTTAATTAAATGTTATATATTCTCTAGTATCTATGTTACAAAACATGGTGCACCTTTTTTTTCATAGAACAGTAGCTGAACACCTAAAAAGCTTTAATTCATCTTTGATTTTGTGTATTGCTACATAGTTCTTCTAGAGACATTCTAAACATGCAGAGTGCCTACTCTTCTGTAAATATATATGATGCAGATCAGTGATATGTTAGTCATGTTTGTTTTCATATTAACATTTTTATGTCAGCAACAAATAAATAACTTTGCATCAAAGATAACCAAATACAGATTTCTTTAGCATGATTGTGATTGAAGCTGTTGTTCTCTGGTTAAAACAAAACAGAAGGGGTAATGCAACACTGAACACATCCTTTCCTTCTGCGTTGTTCCAACTCTCAGTCATTTTCCCACCCAGAGAGACTAATAAAAGTTTAAATGTTTCATACATGACAAAAAAAATTACCTAAAGATAAAGCCTAATACACTGTAAGGTAATTAAGATATCATTAATGTAGTTTCATTTTTAAGACTAAATTCTTAGCTCCGTTTGTCTGTATTTCTGCTGACCAACTGCTGACAGTAAAGACTTGCCATGCATCAACAAAATAATTAGGTGGGCATTCCATCCAAATATTTTTAATTGAACTAAAGATAAACCATATTAAAAATGCAAATGACACCCATCACGTAATGTAGCTGCTTCAGCACACAAGGCATATAGCTTTATATTGATCTGAGACTCTTGAAATATATGGTATTACTGTAGCTTCGTGTTTCCTTGCCAGCCACAAGATTTTTATTTCTTTTAAGATAAAGCAGCATCCCAGTAGCTGTCTCTCTCTTTCTCTGCAGGTTATTTTTGTGATCATGGCTGTGTGGGTCTAGTTATGTACTTTGTTCTAGAATGGTAGTCTGTCTCACAAACGTGTCTTGTTTTTTGACTGAAAATCTGTATTACAATGAACACGGTAGCAGCATTAAAGCATCCTGGGGGTTTTTTCCCCTTTTAATGGCCATATGAGGGTTTGTGTAAGAAAAAGCTTCATGAGATACATCATGGAAACTAATTATTTAATCACTATTTTACCATTTAACCATGGTAACCACAGAACGGAGAGATGACTTAGCTCATAGTATCTCATAGGGCCTCTGGGTTTTTAAGTGCCACCATTTTCATTCCCTATAGAGCTGGAGGATAAACTTCCCTTTCTGTAAGTATAGCAGTGCTTATGCCAAGAAAGTGGTTTCACAAACAGAATTCCACCATCCCCACTTCCCTTCATGATGTGAACGTTTTACTTTTATCCATGAATCCCAGCCATTGCTGCAGCCTTACAAATGAAGTGGTCCCCTGTACTGTTCCTAAGGCTGAGAAATAAGTGATTCCTTGGAACAGAACTGTCCATGAGGCAGCAGTGTGCTCCTGTAGCCAAGAACATCAATGTGATCCTGAAGTTCATTAGGAAGAACATTGCCAGCAGATTGCGGTAGGTGGTCCTGCCCCTCTACTCAGCCCCAGTGGGGCCACATCTGGAGGGCTGTGTCCAATTCTGGGCTTAAGAGAGGCATGGAGCCCCTGAAGTAGGTTCAGCAGAGGGCTACAAAGATGATGAAGGGACTGGAGCATTTCTCTTACAGAGAAAGGCTGAGAGAGTTGAGTCTGTTCAGTCTCGAGAAGAGATGACTAAGAGGGAACCTCATCAATGTCTACCAGTATCTGAAGAGAGGGTGTCAAGACGATGGAGCCAGACTCTCCTTGGTGGTGCCAAGAAACAAGAAGTAAGGGGCAGAAACTGATGCACAGTAGGTTCCACCTGAATATGAGGAAAAACTTCTTTACTATGTGGGTCACGAAGCACTGGAAGAGATTGGCCACAGAGGTTGTGGAGTCTCCGTCATTGGAGATATTCAAGAAGTATCTGGACACAATCGTATGCCGTGTGTTCTAGGATGACCCTGCTTGAGCAGGAAGGTTGGACCAGATGACCCACAGTGGTCCCTTCCAAACTGACTCATTCTGTAATTCTGTGCTTCCAGCTGGAAGTCACTGCTCTCTCTCATGTAGCTTCATGTTGTTTCTTTTTCATCTCTGTGGATCCTTGTAATCCTGCCTTTTGGACAGCTGATGATATAAGAATACCAGCTAGAAAAATGGGACAAAATATTTATTTATTTCCATTAAAAAAGAACATGCTTGAAAATTCTACCACAAAACATATCCAAGTATCAAACAATAGAGGTAAGATCAATAATGTATTTTTCTATTTCCTGATCATGCTGAAAGCTCTCTGCAGTGCACTTAGCTTGTCTTCCTTGTACAGATATGAAGGCTTAGATACTATTTGGCATTTTTCATTTTGACTCTCAGGCTAACAAGGTAAATTTCTTGGTAAAGACTATAGAAGGTTTTATAGTGGTGGTTTATTAGTGCTTTTTGAGGGGATTTATTAAACTGTGAATGATTGGGATCCTTCTTCAGAAGTCACAGGAGGCTGGTCCTGAAAGAAAAGATAAGACCAAGTGTTGCCATGGTCTCCTATAAATTTAGAAAATACATATTCTTGATTTTACAGTGCAAAGTTTTCAGTTTTTACTGAATTGCATTTGACCTGATTTTGATCAACAAGTTAGAAGATAATTCTAAATGAATTAGATGAAGGCACCAAATATTAACATTTCACATATCTTGTTCTACTTTCATATCATCAAATAGTTGTACAGTTGATGTTGTTTTTTTTGGGTGGCAGTATTCTTGGTGTCTACACATCACTTCTTACACACAGAACTCACTGTTTCTCTTCTTGTATAGCTGGTGCACAGTCTGCCACTGACACTGGATTCACTCACCCTTTTAACATCCTTTCTCATTGTGTGTGCAGCACCCCTTTCCAACAACTCAACTGTTATTTCCTGTCAGCTTTGTTAAATAAATCACATTCTGGAAATATAGAGAGCATTAGATGAAAATACACTTGGTGATAGAAGACATATAACTAAAAAGCCTTCTTACTGTGTCTGGACATTTTGCAAGGGATCTGTTCAGGGGGGGGAAAAAAGAAAAAAGAAGAGGAGGGAAGGGAAGGGAAGGGAAGGGAAGGGAAGGGAAGGGAAGGGAAGTGAAGGGAAGGGAAG
>JAWWEE010000085.1:48643571-48682841 GCA_035221455.1 Xenops minutus
GCAAGCGTGGGTAGAGCCCTTGTAAATCTTCGTTCATGAAGCCTAGCCATGATGACTAATCTAGAATATTAAAATCCATGTTTGCATGGAGTTCATGTTCCATTTTGCAATATAAAAATGTATACAAGAATGAATCTATAAAATATATGAAAGTTATGGGGTAATTAAAAAAAAAAAAAAAAAGAAATGTTTGTGAATCTAGGTGTGAACCTTCACAGAAGTGCACCATTTTCTGCCCAATTTTACTTAAAGAGACTGAGTTGTGGGGCTATATGCTGTCCATCAGTGAGATCTGGATTTATACGACAGTGAAGCTGCTCTCCATTGTCTTTCTGTTTACAAAAGAACAAGCAATCTTTTCCTATGAGGGTGTGGGTTTCTGGTAACTTGAGAACACGTTTTCCAGTTTATTAGGTTCAGACTTGTCTTTGTGTTCTCTCTTCTCAAAACTTTGAGTATTGACTAGCAATTTTCACTGTCTGAAGCTTTACAATCCATAAAATTGGCACCTTGTGAGACCCCTGTGAATCCATTAGTCATATTTCTATTTTACAGTTACTATCTAATGCAAATCCTAATATTTCCTCTGTAAAAAAAAAAAAAAAAAAAAAAAAAAAAAGAGAGAGAGAGAGAGACAAAAGAAGTCCTCACATGATCTACAGCAATTCTTACATTTTGATAATACTTTCCAAAACTGGTCTTTATATAGCATGCAAATCTGAAAAAGAATTTTAAGATAGGTGCAATTTAAATTAATTTAGTAATAGTTTTATTCTGCACCTGCTCTTAGGTTAGTTCTTTGGAGTACAATGGGAAGTTTTGATGGAGATACTTTCTACATTAAAAACCTCAAAAATTAACTTGTGTTCATAAATATTTCTTTTCAGCATTTGTTTACTACTAAGTTCCAGAACTTTTAATTTCCATCAAATACTTTTATGTGTGACAGTTGGTGTTTGAGTATACCATTAGGAAGTGCTGTGCTGGAAAGTTGGCAAATTGTGGACAAGTGGAGAAGAATTAAATTTTAAGATTTTGTTGCCAGGTTTTTATATTGATCGTAGATTTTATATACAGAATACAGAAGCAGACAATAAAATCCAAAACATTTGAAAGATATTGAAAACTGAACAGTCTCAGCTTGAAACTTGTTTTCTAGCATTTTTTGATTTAAAGATGAACAAGTTCATTTCTTTTAAGATATAAATTTAGGTTACTAACAAGACTCAGGGTCTGTGAGATTCAGACCCCTATATAACATCAAGGTTCCTATACCCAAACCAGAGGAAGCAGCTCAGTGTCTTGTATAACACATGTTCTCCTGTGCCAGCATGAAGTATCTGAAGTACTCCTAGGTAAAAGAGTATATCAGAGTGACACTTACTTGTGATTTTTATTTTTGTTTGAATAATTATAACATGATTTTATATTAGTGATATTTTCAGTCACTAATATTATAAAACCCTTAAAGAGTCATGTGAAACTCAGTTCATTTTAAAGATCATGATTTTATTTTTTTTAAATAACCTTTACATTTCTTTGTTTTCTGAAACCATGAAAGACAGGCAATTTTTTTTTTTTTTAATTATTATATCCTGTTAGATAGAAATCTAGCTACTTTCTATCTGTCAGAATCTTTACACTGATGAGTCTTATTTCTTCTACAAGTGTTAACAAAGCTTGTATTTTCTGTGTTGAAATTAAGAAAGTATTTTCAGGATTCTTATCGCACCAAAGAAGTACATTCCAGTATTCTCACAAATTTTGGTCTTAATTGGGAGAAGTAAGATAAACCACCTGACTAGTCCATTTGCATTCCTTTGGGAGACAAGCACTGTCAGTTCTGCTTCAGGAAAGCTCTGCTATGTTTCATTCTGTTCCCTCCATTACTTACTCTTCCTCAGTGCAATAGTGCACTTTTCCTCCTGAAAAATGGGAGGACCTTGCAACTTCGCTCCCCAGGCATCAAGAAAATGCTGAAGCATACCAGAAGGATCAGGAGAACTGAACACGAAGGTAAAATTAAATGAGGGAGTGGATCTGCTTTGCAAATTTCCTGTGAAAATAGAGAGTTGGAACAGAACCAACACAGCAACAAACAGAATACGATTGATTTGAAATTTGGGTGGGTAGAAGTACTCTCTGAGTAAGAAATGAGCATTTATGTAAGGCCTGACAGAAATAAGGTTATCATAAATAAAAAAGCTGGGGAAGACAACAACATTAATTTTCAATCCAGCACATTGGGTATAACACAGGTACACACAAAAATCTATAATATATTCCCCGCAGAAAAAAAAAAAAATCCAAACAAAAATTCAGCAACCATTTGGGTTCTCATTATTCCAGACTCCTTGGTTTTGGGTGGTCAAACAATAGCAAAATTATATGCATTTTTATTGATGTGAGCTCTTTGACATGATAATCTAACGTAGTACAAGAATCAGGGATTGCATAATGAAGACTATACTACTATAAAATATATGATGAGGAAACTGGTTATTTTTTCTTGCTTATTTTTAGCTGCTGCAATTGAAAATGTGAACTAAACTTTCAGGAAACAGAAGATGAAATTAATGTAAAGCTAAAGCCATAGTACAAATACGTCTAAATCACTCAGATGCTTGACTGTTTTTATCACACAAAAATTCTGATTGTGCAGTTTATTGCTCCACAGAAGTGATGAAGAGACTCATGACCTGTAAAATATGTTGTCCCTTTTACACAAAGTAGGGGATAACAAAAGGAATGGGCAGTAACAATAAAAAAGAAACGACAGTCTTTAAAACTTTATTAACCTAAAATCTTCCACTAGTCAGTAATTCCCCTAAAGGATGGTAAGAAAAAAGTTTAAATAATGATTCTGGTATGAGAAAATCAGTTTTATTTAAAGAAAAAAAATACTTTTAAAAGCTTTTTAATCAGAAAATTTATACATTTGTGGGTTAGTTGTTTTTCTTTTTTTTAAAAAAATAACAACTAAGAGAGATTCTTACAAATAATATAATTCCTCTCCTAAATAGACTGACTTATTTACACAGACAGATTTATAAGTTAGATCTTATACTGCCAGTAACTGATCATAAAAATTAAGAAATTATATTTTAGTGGTCATCAGTGAAATAAAAAAAGAATGATGCTCTGGCACGTATAAAGGGTGACAAATCACAGGAGGAATTACACAGAGGAATTAGAACTACAGGGAGAATAACACACATATACCAATATCATATTATCTCATTATCTTATATATTTTCACTCATGTCAATCTTGATTTTTACATATGCGCCCATAGACTTTGCCCAGTTTATCTTGCCAAAACAAGCTTAAGAAAATGAAGGCTACCAGGATTAAAGACCCACTTGCACGCTTAATTCTGTTGTTTATGTGTCTCTGTCTTGAGTCTGTTTGCAATCTTGGCAGAGAAATACCTTGTTGGACTTCTCATGATGCAGTCACCAACAATTTTAAGCTTGTGCAGAATATGTCAATGAATGAGATATATTTATGCAACCAGAAGATAAACGGTACACTGATATCCTGTTTTCTATAGACTGATAAAATACATGGGCCCCCTGAAGGGTCAGAGAGGAATGGTTAAATAATGTATGCTGTGAATGTGTCATTATCCAGAAAAACATTAAAAGAACATTACAGCGGTTTCAGGAAATTCACAGTTCAGGGTGAAGTGTACCATATGTCCATCAATACTTAGGCACAACAGGGTGCATTAAGAAAGCTATTTAGGTGGTTCCCCATTGTGCCAAGACTTTTGAGGACATATGGTACCTTTCACCCTTGACTAATATTTCCTTTTATTCATTGTTTTCTGTAGCCACCTTAAACATTCTTTGAATGTCATTTTCATTTCCAGTTATATATGTATGTGTGAATGAACATGTATATGAGAAAGAGCGGGAGATGCAGTTTACTGTTAGAAGACTTCCTTGGAAGTCTTCCTTCTCTATTGTTAGAGACTGAAAGACCTTGTGCCAAGTTTGGCAATACTCATTCCTTCACAGCCTGGGAACAAGTGAATTTCTGACAAGGTACACAAGATACCAAAGAAAGAATCAGAAGTGAAAATTGGACAATAAAATGCATGGAAGAAGAGGTAATTGTAGTTCCAATAACAGGAGGAGTAATAGTACCAGTACCAGTACTAGTAATAATAACAGCTATAGCAGCATGAATAGTAATAACAGTAACGCTATATAAGCCTTGGGTACTTTTACTAATGGACTGTAATTAATTACCTAAATAAATTTATAACAGAGCATAATGTCATTCTTTATTTGAAGAATTCTTGATGTCTAATGTCCCATGGTGTGGAACCCATCTCTCTATTTTGTGTTCCTTGTTAATTTTCTCTAAACTGATAAACTGAATGTATGCTAGATGCCTTTTCAATGTATAAGCAAGTAAGTTCCCTGTGGAATGTGCCAGGTTTCTCTTCTATCTTAATGTTGTCCTTCTAAGTAGGCTTGGTATAAGATGCTGATATGCACCTTTAAAGGTTGTTCAGAAGTTTATTCATGAAAAATATGGAAGAAGTATTCTCTCCAAATGAGGTCATAGAGAATTTGAGTAGATTCAGAAAAGAACAAACTATTTTGGGACATTATTGCAGTACTCAATTTCTGGTCTCTTTAATTCCTATCATCTGTATGCTTGACTGAGATGCTTACTCCTTAGCCTCATGTCTAGAAAGAATTAAGCATCTGGGATGTGGAGACAGGAAAGCTAGTATACTGATGTGATAGGATTCCAAAGAAAGTCAAAGGAATAATGTCAGAAAAGGATGCATTAACTCAACTGCTTTGAAGGCTGTGGTAGCTTGTTCATTGCCATAAGAAGGTTCTTATGCCCCAAATGGAATGCAGAGACATCTGCCTTTTCACAGGTTAAGTGCCAAAGGCAATGGAAATGTGGTATCCAATATTCATTATTTCATTGATTTCTTGTCCCAGGGAGTGAAAATTGCTTCAGTGTGAAAGGATTTGACTTCATTTCCATGGGAAAATATTAAATGTGATATAATTTCATAAAACAGGGAATTTTCATTTTTCCCTGATGAATTCTATTCTGTTTTCATGCAATTAACAAGTATTTAGGCTAGAGAGAAGAAAAGAATGAGCATTAATTATTCATTAACTGGACTCTTAGAGCAGTTACCCAGGGGAAAGACTGAAGTTCAAGCATCTATTTCCAGAACAATACTAAAATAAAACACTTAAAGATTTAATAACAAGTTGAGAGGTGGTGGCAACATAAACAATTATCCATTATTTGTGGAAATCTGTTCCATCTAGTTTCTGTTATATTTCTGTCATATTTCTGTTATATTTCTTTGTCTTTAAAAGTCTCAGCACATTAAGTGTTTCATTATTAGAAAGAGCAGAAGTAAATATAACACTCATAACCCAGGCTCTTTTGGAAACTGAGTTTGCTTCCTTCTGAGTATCAGAGCTAGGAATCATAAAATCAGGACTGGAGATGGACAGAATAAATACTTCACTGTTTTGATTTGACAATATATAGGAACATCAATTATTGACTTACTAGGGAAAATGGTACAATAAGGTCCAAAAAGACAGTCATAAAAAAAAATAGTCCAGAAGAAAATATGAAGCTGAAAAGCATTCTAATATGGATGAGAAGTGGTTATTTTTTGAATCTTCTAAAAAACCCAAACAAACAAACAAAAAACAAAAACAAGATACAAGAAAAGAATGTCAAAGAAAAATCCAACTTATAGAACAAAATTTGCAGAAGAATTACAGCAGCAAGAATTGCTGAAGTACATGAGTTGCATGCACATGCATCATGCGCTTAGTTGGCCTGCTCCATGTTAAACAAAATTTACTAGATGCTAGAGTATTTGTTCCAAGCTGATTTAGCAAGTTATAGTTAATGCTAGAACAGTAGACAGATGAGGCCAATATATTTCATATCCTTTCTCCTGAAAGCACGTTAGGAATAACGCATTGTATCTAAACACTATTTTGGTATACTAGGGACCATGGCTGAATTAAAGTTGGCAAACACTTTTAAGAAATGAACCATTAATGAGCCATACTTAAGATACAGGAAACTAAATCTCTCCTACATATTAGTGGTTAAATCACTCATTAAAAATAGTATTTAATGAGCTAACCCCCGACCCCCAAACTGACAGTGTCAAAGAAGCAAATACAGTGACATAGGGTAGCTCATGTAAAATTCAAATCCCTCAAGGAAGGTTTTCTCAGACTTTGAAAAATCAAGCATCTTGGACAAAGAACTGAACCCACTCACAGTTGCTCTGTGTTCTTAAAGACCTATCTTTTTCAAATGTACCCTCTATGTCTCTCTTCACTAATCTATTTGACAAATGCTAAACACCATGATATTCTGTCTTAAAGGGGTTTGGAAGCATGAACTTTGCAAAACTCCATTGAAAGGAATTTTATCTGAGTCTGTATGAGGTGAGGATAAGGGCAAACTACAGGAAAGATGTACAGGATATCATATGACGCTGATAATAACATCCAAAGCTATAAGGAAAGGTGAAGTGCTGAAGTCTGTATTTCACTTCAAAACCAAAGTAAAAACAGGTTATTTGTTTATCATTGTTCCTTCTCACATTCAAAACTTTTTTTCCAGGTTTGAAAGAGGAAGATAGTAAGATGAAATTTCAGTGCCAACTGCCTTCATAGGCCTGTCTTTTCTTGTCCCCATCAAGAGTTGCAGAATTTTTGTGGAGATTTTTTAAATGTTCCCTCTAATCCCTCTGTCTTCTAATGACTGTTGCTACATTTTGGCACCAAGTGTAATGTGCCTAAATGTACGTTTCCTTACTTTATTTAGAGCTTTTTCTTCTTGAGCTGTAGTAAATTAGCTACTCTATATCCTTTCACCTTCTCTTTTATTTCCTCTTCCATTTTGACTTTTCCCCTTCCCTTTTCCTCTTCCCTTTTTCCTTTCACTTTTTCCCTTCCCTTTCCTTAGCAAATCTCAGTACACCATGGTGGAAAATGCTTTTTTCTCATCCAGAAGTTTCACCTAGGACTTAATTTTCCCAAGAGTTAAATCATTGGCCAAGATCTAATTTTTTCCAAGATTTAATTCCATGGAACTGACAAAGAAACTTTGTTTATTTAAGCTTCTTCATCATTGCATGAGATTCATGTTCAAACTTATGATATTTATTAGGAAAACTAGGGATTGACATCCAAGTTTCCCAACTATCCTAATATTCTGAGGGCTAGGAAAAGACATCATACATAAAGTGTCACCTTGGATTTGATAGAGCGTTTCCCAGGAAATGTTCCACTGGAACTTCAGCTTTCAATAAATAAATTGGAAAGGAAAGAAAGAAAAAATAAAGAAGAGAGAAAAAACTTGAGTGTTAATTCTGAACAGCTGCATTAATTCAGATTCTTTGGATTTACCTCAGGTAAATCACATGGTCCCACCATCATCTTCAAGAAGTTTGAAATAAATAAACAACATCAATAAAATTCATGTAAAAAAAAAATCCATAGAAACCCCCTTTGAATTCTTATTTAAATAAAGTGTCAAATATATTTGTTTCCTGCCCTAACTCCAGAGAAACTGGTAGTATTTGTTATGATTTGCACTATCATTTCTATGACTATTTAAAAGATCAGATTTCCCAAAAATCTCTGAAGCTTCATGAAATGCAGAGAATACCTATTTCTTTGATTCATTGGCACCTTTCCCTCAATAACCTTTAACAAGAAAAAATGTATGTTCAGGTACCTCAGTTATCATGTGCACATGTGCATGTGTTAGTATTTTCAGATAAAAAAAGTCATTTAACACATATGTACATACAGAATCGACCACCCAGAGACAGAAGACTTTATAGTCCTATTAAACACAAACACTTTCAAAAAGTCAGATATGTGTATGTAAAGAAAGGTGGGAGGCATCCTCGGAATTTCTCCTGCTGGGCATTGGCAGGATATAAAGTATCACAAGTTTTAACATTTTAGGGAAAAGAGTAAAATGATCCCTGGAGATATCATGGTCACCGGGAAGAAAAGTCTTAAAACAGACTGCAAAATGAATCTGACAATTAAATTTTGTCTGGACAATAAATAAATAAATAAATAAATAAATAGATGAATTAATTAATTAGTTAATGAAAAAAATACTTAATCTGAGCTGTCAATAAAGTAATTGTTCCCTTTGTCTCTCTAATAACCTATTTCTATTTATGATTTTATTTATCATAAATAAATCACACTATCAGGGAATAGACACTGCAAATTAAAGAAGCAGGATGACTCTTCTTTCAAAATTTATTGGTAAACTATTTTAGATTAAAAAAATGTATCTGTCTTATAACTGTCAGCCATTAACATCTACAATGTGTACAGTGGACAAGAATGTGAATTACTTTGTATTTAAATATTTTTGCAATCCAGTACTGTAAATATTTTTATTTTTTTAATTTTCCCCCTCCTTGTAATACTGACCCTATTTCTTTGCATAAATCTAATGTAGAAAGTTGTTCCTTATTATCCTCCCATCCACCTGCACCTTCCTGCCCCCTCCTCCCCCCAAAAAAAGGTGAAAAAAAAATTCTATTTACAGAAAAGAATGATACACAAGGGAAAAAAGTAACAAAGTATGAATAAGTAAAGCCCTAAGACCATTCCATCTTCCCCTAGTTTTCTAGGTGAAGATTGTCAAAAGACACCCAGGCTGTTGACAAATTATATTAAAAGTCATTGAGATACTTTTAGGCTTTTTTGACAAAGCCCCTCAGTTTTTGCATTAATATCAACACACAAGGAGAATTAAAAAAATTCACATTTCAGCATCTAGACCTTGTGTTTGAACAGAGTGCTATCCCTTTCTTCTGAGTGCAAATTCCCAGTAGCAATGCTTTATTGTAGTAAAAAGACACCTCTTCATTTTATTGAAAATCAAAATAGAACCATATAAATTACCAAAGCCTGAAAGGAAAAAAATCTCTGTTTTATAATCCCAGGTAACATGTTGGCTTGTAAGAGTAATTTCTGTAGTGGCCATGTTTCTTGCTCTTTATTTTATTAATTATAATATTTAGAATTAATATCACTTATAATTAATATTAATAATTATTTCATTATCTATATTTTATTAATACTTGTCACAATAAACTCATGTTTTTCCATCCTTGATTTTTATTAATCTCCTTATTTTCTTGTTTCTTTTTCCCTTTGTCTTTGTGGTTAGCTTTTTAGATTCATTACTCAGAGTCTACTATGTAGCATCAGCAAGAGAGCAGACTTCTTTTTAGTTGATTGTTTAATGGTGCAAGTTCACACTAACTCCTTTGCCTGGGCTTTTGTCTTCCTTTAGTGGGTATCAGTTCTTGAGGATTAACTGTGTCTGGCTTGCTGAAAGTTGAATCACACTTTTGGTGGTTTTGGCTGTGCTTTCTTCACTTACAGGAAAGCATCTGGAATTAAACCACAGCCTCGTTTGACAAAAGCAACATGTTCCAAAAAGCAGCAGATGATTTGAGGGAAACAGGGAGATTTGGGTGGTAAGTGCTGTGTTTATTTTCTATATGAGGACTTGAGTGATTCCTTCCTGTAAGAATAGAAATACAGCAGTAAAGAGCAAGGCTTGGACAGGACACTGAAGGACATCAATAATTTTATGCTAACAGCTTTGCCCTTTGTCTTTATTGACTTTTGCCTTTTAACCTGCAGTTAAGCTACATTTAATTGCCCATCTTCTGATCTAGTCCTACCATTGGAGGGTGAGACAAAATGTTTCTAATAATGTCAGGAAATATGCCACAGTAGTTTGTAAGAATGTACTTGGTGAATAATTTACTGTCTTTTATGCAAATACTCCATTTAATAACCATGATTGAATTACTAAACTTGAGGTGTTTCTGACCATCTGGTCCAGATATAGCCTTCCAGACATTGTAACTTCACTAACAAGCACTATCTAGTCTTGACACCTGAGATTATTTGGAGGGAAATATAGACAAAAAACTGATGACAATCATTGTGCACTGGTTCATCATGTGAGATCTATTCAGGTTCCTGACCACAGCCTAGTGGTAGACTGATATCCCAGGGCTTGCTTCAGATAAACTGAACAGTGCCAGTGAGGCTGCATACACCTTACAGATACCATCAATGTGTTATCAGAGATTTGGTAAATCTATATGGATCCAATGCATGAGTTCACTGGAGTGGCAGTGCTGATGCCCTATTTGTGTGCTGAATGGAAAGATTTCTGTCAAAGATGTCAATAGAAAACTGCTTGTTGTTTTTCTGGAACAGGTTATGTTTGGGTCATGGAATGCATTGTATAGAAAGAAAATAGATGGGTCTAATGGCATACAGAACTGAGTATAATGAATTTTCACAAGAAGAAGATCCTTATATTTTCTATAGTCAAGCCTTATATTCTCTATTTTATTATTTTTATTTTTTTTTAAGTCTATATATTAAGACTATTTGTCTGCATGGAAAATAGAGATTTTTTTTTCCCAAGTCTTTACTTTTTTTTTTTTTTTTTTTTTTGATTGCCAGCACTGAGCAGTGAAAACTTGCTTGTCCAACTGCTCTGTGCTGCTCCCTCATTATTAAAATGAAGGATGATTCTTTTCACTGTGATTCCAAGAACTGAAAAGTACAAAACATATTTGAAACACATATCCTAATGAAGAAAGGGAATTTTCCAGAGAAGTAGGTACAGAAAGAGGGATAGCTCTTGGATCCAGAGGGAAATACAATTTTCTTTTACTGAGGCAGCCTTAAAAGTACAGAGATATGTTTAAATATGTTTAATTAAAAAGAAAGTTTTAAAAATAATGACATTTCAACTTTCCTAAAATTTGTCTTGGCAGTGCAGGTAGTGTGGGTACAATATGAAATCTCATTAACTTTTACTGAAAATACTTAGTTTATGTCATCCAGTCTGGATGAAATTTCTCCTTGCTTGACTCTTGTTAATACTTATTGACCAAGTTGCTTCATTTCAGCAACCATCACTCAGCACAGACCCTGGAAATGCTCATTTAAGAGGTCCACAGGAAGCATGATAGACTATTCAAAGTGCAAATTAAACCCACAATATTGGAGGGACATTCCAATGATCCTGTCATGTCTTTAATGAGAATGAATTTTCTAGTGTTTGCTGGGTAAAAACAACATATAGAAACTTCAAGTAGCCAGGTAATGATCAGCCTGATTGCAAAAGTGACAAAAGCAATCAAAACTCTAGAACTCTATTATTTAAATACAATAAGGCAAAATAAGTAACAAATTACTTAAAAACCCCAAACAAACAAATGGCTAGTAAAGTTATTTTCTTTGTATGTGCTTTCTCTGTTATTAGTTCACTCTGTGAAAGAAGGCAAGAAATTTCAAAGTATGTCCTGTGTTTTGTTTGATCACCCTTTCTTAAAAAAGAAGCTTTTGATTAAAAAAAGATTGAAGGAAAGGATCACTCTACATAGCTTTTGCTGCTATAATTTAATTAGTTGGTATGGCTATTTCAGTTTTGTAACACTGTCTAGCTTATTGTTAGGGCTGCATGGAGCTGAGTCTAATTCTAAGGAATTAGATGCTATTACAACCAGAGAGTAGATAACATCTTCCCTTGCTGACAGTAATAAAGCTATTTTGTAGGTCAAAAGAAAACAGGGAAAAAGCTTAGTAATAGGGGGTGGACCATAGATGAATCTTCAGTCCAAACTGTGACCTTAAGTGGAACTGTGGATCAGAAGGGTTTAGAAGACTAAGTGTTTCTAATGGCAATGAGCTGAATTAGACATGTCCATGTCACTGTTAAAAGGATGGTGAAGCTCATAAAACTTATCAGCATTGTGGCACCCTTCTTCAGGATATTATTTGAAAGCTATTTAGAGCATAGCTGTAATGCAGGGAGGAATATAGTCAAAGTATAAAGTGAAGAATGTCCCATCTCCTAACTTTGCACCTATAATTTTCTACTCTGGCTCCCTCAAAGAATTAATTTTTACAATATTGTTGAATTTTTATTATGGATAATTCAGTTAAGATTTCCTGACTGTCAGTGGACATAATTTATAGTTTTTGTTCTACACGTGCATTTAGTCTGATTTAATTTTCCATTAGATTTTTGGTTTGTGCTGCTTTAAGCAGAGCTTTTGCAGATCCTGGTTTCATGCTTATATATCCAGCTGTAAGTGAGGAAGAATCAGGCCTGTGATCAAAAGCACTGTGAGAAAATGATTAGTAGAGATATTTGGTTTTGGTCATACGTTAAGGCTCTAAGAGGCAGTTAAAGATGGCATTTTTTGTTAAAGGCTGATGTCTACATACATTTTCCCTTCAGGTAAATATGTATTTTTTTATCTGATAAAGGTTATATTTCAAGTAAAAACAAGTTAAAAGCAATTCCTCTTGTTTTATTCTAATAAACTAGTTAAATATTTTAAGAGGAACTGGGCAGGTATAGCATACAGGGCAGAAAGAGTTATCTCTGCTGGTTTGATGAGGAAAGAAAGTAATAAACTGGGAAGAGTAAGATTGCAGTATACCATGAAATACCAGTCTCTTCTGAGCTCAGGATATTTGATGTGTTCTATAATAATGAATTCCTATGCTCATCTTGTGTACCAGTCTTGTGGCTTCGGTGAGGATGCAGTGACAAGTGCTGGTAGGACAAGTGGTGAACATGCCGTCTGAATCAGGAGGGGCCTGGGGACTGCCACTGCTGGTGGCACTGCAGCCTTCCAGTAATTCACACAGCTTTGACAACTACAGCCTGAGCTAAAGGCATTGTGGCCTGAGTGTGTGACTCTCAACATGAGAGACAGAAAATTTGCCTAAAATATAGAAACCTATCTTTTAATCTTCCAACATGACCCAAAATGAATCCCATTTACACCAGCTTTGGTAACAGCTGTTATTTATTTTAAATAAATGAATACCTCTAGAAATAAATACACTTTATTGAGAAATCTAGTCTTTACTGGGTCATACTGAAGAACATACTACTCTGTAGAAATAAAAGAATGGCTGTTCTAGAGCAGCTTTGTGCATGAAGAGATGGGAAGGAAGTTTGCAGGTATCCCAGTAAATTCAAGGGTGGGTTGTAATTCTGCCTATATGGCTCAGGTCTGTGATCACTTGTAGGATTGCATCCTTACTGTTATTTGAACTGTAAACATTGTCGAAGAAATTCAGTAAAATTTGAATATCATTTTTCTTGATCATAGTATGAATAGTACATTTCCATTTTTTCTTAATCTTGGTCTGTTTTTTTGAGTGTTTGTGTTTGGTTTTTTTTGTCTGTGTGTGGGTTTTTTTGTGTTTTTGTTTTGTTTTGTTTGTTGTTTGTTTTGGGTTTTTTTATGACTGAGAGCACTTGCAAGACAATAGCATTTTCTCTATGTGAGTTAACGTAGTTCAGGTGCCTATATTTAACCTGGGATAAAAAATAATTTGACACATCAAGGTAGTATAATTGGAAGTAGTCATGATCTAACCAAGGATTATACCTTCACATGATGACTAATTTGAAGCAACTGATAAACTCAGAAAACACAAAACACCTTGATCATTGATAATAAAAAGTGACAACAGAAAACCAGAAATAAAACCAGAATCAAAATGTTAAGAAAAATATGCATTTGAAACTTTACATCAATGTGCAAAATGTGCGTCAACTTTGATTTGTGAAGAGTTTTACTGTTTTTTTCTTCTTTGAAAAGCAATTACAGATTCAAATGAAAAGCAGGAAATATGCTATACTAAGTTCTCAAAAGTATATGAAATGCTGTAGCTACATTTGAGTGTGACTTCTAGATTTATTCTGAAAACTTCAGTATATGAAAATATGCATATAGTTAATTCACTTGTAATGCTCAGTGAGTCCTCTCATGGCAAAGATATGTGTCTTTGTACAAAGGAGTTTTCTGACATGTCACAGATTTATATCTTCATGGGATCTCACTGATTTAGTTTGTAATGTCCAACCTTTATTTCAGATGTAGCAAAATATATGCAAAGTGCCACATAATATTGAAATTTGTGAATGTGATAAAATGGGAAATAATAAATATTAGAGTGAAAAGAACATTTTTTTTCCCTCTGTGTATGTGTGTGTGTGTGTGTGTGTGTGTATGCAACTGTGACTGTCTGGAAAAAATGTTTTTGTAGGTATTTCTTGAAATAGTATTTCCATTTTAGGTAGAACGACAATTTTCCTGGTATTTTTTTTTAATTTGAAAAAATTGAACAGGAATGTGGTGTTTAGTGAAAGCCAGCAAACACGTTGGGTAAGACAGTACAAACAAGTGTATGTGTCTAGACTATCATCTGTGGTTTTGCTGCTTTATGCTACTCAGGTATTCATTAATCTTCACTCTTTCAGATTTTCCAGTTACTTACTCATAGTCAATCAGTCCAACATAATTAAGAGGGTGGGGAGCTATCATGCATGGGCTGTAAATTATTCCTCTTTGTAGTTATCACCGTAAAGCAGGGATTTCAGTTTGTTGAGAAAGCAAAGCTTTATAAAATAACAGTGTGCGAATTAGGTATTCTGCTTGGAAACTTAGACCAGATAAAGAGAAATTTCTGATTTCTGCTCAGACAGAAGTTTTGCTTGGTCTATGTGCAGGTTTTTGCAGGCAGAATTATGCTATTAATGAGGTAGAACAGGTGTAATTCCTTGTTGACGTACCTGTTCTGTTATAAGCTACAGTGTAAGTTCAGTTACTTTTGCAAATTTATGTTTTTAGAGCCTGCTGAACTCATGAGGTAGGTGTTCTACAGAAGAATAAAGCATGGTTTTACCAGCACTTGCATTTAGACTATTTGTTCATTTGTTGTTACTAAACTCCTGCTATCTTTCCTACATATATATATATATCTATATATACATACATATAGAAACCCTGCAGTAATGGAGAATTTCACAGCTAAGAATCCCTAAAGAAAGACAGTACCACTGAAAAATAAAACAAACTAACACCATCACCTCCCTCCCCCCGCCCCCAATATTAATCTAAGAATTAGAGGAATTCAGAATTCAGGTTAAATAGGTTGTATGCATACTGTAAAATAATCTAAAATTACCGAAATCTAGAAACACATTGTAATCATTAACCCTCATGAGACTGCCTGGTACAAGTTCATTAAGTTCTTGAAAGTATTTGTAGAAGTCTTCAGCAGATTCAGTGATTGTTTTGATGCATTACATGTTCACTAGCAGCTAGTAGATACTTTAGCCACATACAGGTAAGGATCAGATACCTAATTCAGTAGACAAAGTATAACTTCTAAGGAGCACCTTGAAAACTGAAAAGCTGTAATTAGAGAAACTGCCTTAGCATAAAAGTTTCACCAGGATGACCTACTTAGAAGGATCATCATGTACCTAAAATCAGGCTACAGTTTGCAGTCATAAATATTACATCATGTCTTTTTTTTTTAAGGCTGCATTTCTCTTCCAGTAAATGCTTCAGTTCCCATTAATAGTTAAATAGTACCATCACATCTGATTTCTTTGAGAAATATCAAAATTAATCTAAAGGAAGAGACTAAAAATAATTACATTTTCCACTATAGGTGAAATTCTATTATTAAAAAGCTAGAAAAGTATCTATTAGATTCTAATGTCACATCTGTGAGATTTTAGGCTTCTTTTTTTTTTTTTTTTTTTTTTTTTTTTTTTTTTTTAATCAGAAGTACATCATGCACTTAGTTTTTCTAATGCAGTCTATAATTCTTCCTATTCCTCAAAACAATACCGGTCAAAACAATACCAAGACTGATGTCTGGAATTTACTTCTGGAACGTACTGCAGTCAGTATCTACAACAGAATGAATAAAGGAAAACTTTTCAAAGCATTAGTCTGAAATGCAGTTCACACTGCTTTAGAAAGAGGAGTAAGATATGCTTCAGAAATTTCCAGCCATTTTTACTCTTCTGTCATGTCTCACTGCCTCCTTAGTTGTATTACTGCAGTTTTTCAGAGGTAATGCTGCAAAATAGATCATTAAAATGATCATGGTTAAAAATAACCTTTCCTCCAAGCTGAAAGCAGGCAGTGTTTTCTTAGAAGCACTGCTACAGAAATTTTAGCCTGTTTTCTTCCAGAGGGGAGGCTTCTGCAATCTGTTGCAGTGCCCAGATTCAGACACATACCCATCCCCCCCTATTAACTTTAGACACATGAGTAATGGTGCAGATTTGTAATTGATTTTAGCTGTTCTAACTGTGGACTCTTGCCAAAGAAGTATCCTGAATTTCTTCCTTCCCTTTGCTCACACACTGCTGCCATTTCTTTCTCCTGCCCCTAGAGCAGATGTGTGATGAGCAAATTGCCTTGCAGATATGCCTGAAAACTGCACAGAAAAGGGAATGGCTAGTCTTCAGTCTAATAAGCAAACTGCTTTTGACTCATTGTGTCTGCATTTGTGATCTTGGAGTTGCACAAGGTGGAAAGGTACAGAAGAGGAACAGGGAGGAAAACTGGGACAAATGTCTTGGTGCTTTCTCATGCAACCACATTAGTGGGAACTCATGCTGGATTTACACACTCTGGGAGGAACTAACTGATGATACACAGTTGTTCCAGTCTGCTTCTACTGGCACTGTAAACAGGGAAGAAAGGAATGTTTCTGTCCATGATTTAGGTATTGGGAATCTCCGAAGTGTCCAGTTGCCACCACTTCCATCCATACTGCTCTCTGCACTGAATTTTTTAGGGTGAGACTTCATATTCCTAAGACTCAGTGTGAATGCAATGGCCAAATTCAGTCAGCTTTGAGACACTGGTACAGATGTGATGAATATTATCTTCATATGTGTGTTAAGCGGCAGGCTGGACAGAGAACAGGTATTTCATGGTCAGTCATCAAGAGAAAAGTTAGTAACCCTTTCTTACAAAACAGAGAGTTCAAATGGGGAAGGACATTGCAGACAGAGTCACTATGATGTACAGCGCATGGAATTGCTTGGTTTCTTTCAGAATAAAACCTTGTATCCCAGACTAGAGAGTAATAAATTGAATTCTGAAAACTGATAGAGATATTAAATTTATCTTCAGCATATTTTCTATGTAAACAGGGGTATTTGTATCTCTGAAGAGAATAAAGGTTTTTATATTCAATAGCCCTGTACTTTGGTGTCTAGTGTTTAAATGAAGATTTGTATTGTACTGTATCAGTGTGAAGAAGCATCTAAAAAAGAATAAACTTTTTTCTCTTATATTTTGCAGGTTGACTATTACATCTTCACATGTGCTTAGGCTTTTTCTGCTGATGTCCAACACGCAATAGATATTCCAAACACTATTCAGTAGGTGCCTCTGCAGCATAACAACAGTCCTTCTTTGATACAAGATGGAAGACACATACAAAGATAGGACTTCATTAGTGAAAGGGGCCAAAGATATTGCCAAAGAGGTGAAGAGGCAAGCAGTAAAGAAAGTGAATAAAGCTGTTGACAAAGCCCAGGATGGTTACACACAGAGGTCCTACAGTCGATTCCAGGATGAAGAAGATGATGATGATTACTATGTGCAAGGAGGAAATTATGGTGTTGAAGCTAATGATGATGAAGGATCAAGTGAAGCAACTGAAGGACATGACGAAGATGATGAAATTTATGAAGGAGAGTATCAGGGAATCCCCAGCATGGGGCAGGGTAAGGATGATGTGGTAGCCTTAGGTCAGCCTATACGTGATGAATATAAGGATCGTCATGAACTGGAAACAGAGAGGAAAGCTGATGAAGAAGAGCTAGCACAGCAATATGAATTAATAATACAAGAATGCGGCCATGGTCGTTTCCAGTGGGCCCTCTTCTTTGTGTTGGGAATGGCCCTAATGGCTGATGGGGTTGAAGTTTTTGTAGTTGGATTTGTGTTGCCCAGTGCTGAAACAGATATGTGCATACCCAATTCTGGATCAGGATGGCTTGGTAAGTAAAGTCTTTGCTCTGTCATTACGCTATTACAAGAGCTGGCTACAGGAAGCCTAAATATGTATTTGTCAACACCAATGCTTGTATAAAAATAAGTATGTATTGAATGTAAATAAGATATATCAGCAAAGTGCATGTGCATTAACAATAACATTAATTAACAATAATTATGGATTCAATGTAGATTATAATTTTTTTTTAGATGGTTGTTTTCTTATTCAGTAAATAAATCACTATAAAGGAAGACTGCAAGGTAAAACTGAAGAAGAGAAGGGCACATTTTGTTCTCATATACAAGAGTAGACATACAGATGAATTAATTTTTAAAAACAACCAAAATTACAAAACTAACCCACAGATGTGGAACCAGAGTTCTGCTGGATTTATACAGTGTAATAAAATGTAGATGATACGACTGTTCAGCAACATTGTCATAAGGGTATGGGAACCTTTCCTTTGGTGAGGTGGGATACAATTTAGAAAATGCAGGAATTTCAGAGAAAATTATGTATAGTATAGCCTTTCCCTCTTTTTGTCTTTAGGCCTTTTATACCAATGACTGTTCTCTAGCCATCTAAAAAGAATAACGTTTACTTGGGGTTAGGGGGACAAATGACTGAAGATGCGCCTGGGGCATGTTTTCTGTGTCCATTCTGTTGGTGGGGGTGGGCTCTGTTTCATCCTCTTGCCTATTCCCTCCTGTGGTGTGGCAAAGAGTCAGGCAGAGCCAGCATTCTGCGACTGGGTGGGAGCAGCAGTGCTGCAAGCAGGTCCATGCTTGCCCTTCTGGAGCATGCCTGGGCACAATGGATAAAACAAAGCTCTCATGGGGCAGGGCTGTGGAGAAAAGAGGTAGAAATGGTTCCACAAGAAAGAGGGGAGGGACTTGCTTTCTTTAATGTGATTTCGTGATCCAGTCCTTGGAAGATGAGGACATCTTTAAACTCTAATCATCAATTTTTATAATTTTTTGCAATTTTCATATTGCTAGAACAAAAATGATTGATATCAAACCCATTTTTTGATTGTTGATAAACCTATTTGTTTTACCACATGCATCTGTTCAACGAATGGAACTGTAGAAATTGTCTTTATTCTCCAGGACAATAATATATGAGTAGTCACCAGATCTCCCTCCAATTAGTTTGTATTACATTGTATTCTTAAAAAATAGTGTTTTATTTGCACAGCTGCAGTAAGCATTATGGAGTTGTCTGGAATTGTCCCCAGAGTAGCAGGGGTCATGAGGATTCACATCCACAGATGAGGACTGACCCATATTAAGAAGAATATTGAGAATTTCTCTGTCACTAGACCTTCCATTTTGCTGTCTTGAGATATACTGGAATGACACAGTCAATGTTTAACTAAAATTCAGTCTAGAAGCTATTAAATACTTCATAGTTACATATGTGTATGTATGTGTATAAAGGATGACTGTTGACAAAATTAACATTACAGCTATGGAAATCTTAGATGTACAAACAATGTCTTTTTTTGTCTAAAACATATAGAAATTGTAATGTATCTTCCTTCTGTAGTAATATAACACTAACCTCTCTGTTGTGGTATTAACAAACAATTCTGTTCTAAAAGATTAAGAAAAGAAGAGAAGTGTCCCAGTGTGTGTTGAAGGCATTGCTACATGTGGTCATTTTATCAATAATTTCACAAAAAAAAAATTACTTGCCCATTATTATTAGAAATATATTATAAGCTGCAATTGAGGAGTATACTGATGTACATATTGCTTATAAACAGAATAAATATACTGCTTGCCAACAGCATAACCTTAATTCCAGTAATACAAAATATTCATTGTAGCACTGAATGTTTAGTGAAAGCATTTTTATATTGTCATAACTAGGCCCTCACAGCCATGCATTTAAATTATTTTGCTGTTGTGATTTCACTTCATAATTACATTCTAACTGGGGTCTTCCAGACAGGCATAATTTTTTTTCATGATTCTAATTCTGTAATCCAGAGGGCTGTAATGCTGTTAGAATACTGAAGTCATAGGACCAGTGCTAGAAGCCATAAGGTAGAATTGGCACACATACACAATATTTTGTAGGCAGTAGCCTTTGTAGGCAGTATTTTTCTAGACTGTTAAGATACATACTAAGAAAATACTAATTTGTCTTTGATAAAGCACTCACTGACTTGGTGGAAAAAGTGATTTCTCATATATCATGCTATAATAGTTTACTGGGGAACATGAGCTAATTAAAACCATGTGACAGTATTCGTCAACCGTCCCTGTTGCATGTTTTGTTGTTGTGGGTTTTTTTAAATTTACTTACCCTTGAACAATTTCCCAAATTCCTTACCTATTGACCCTTGTATGAGCTTGAGGTCACTGTTGATTGATCACCAGCAGCACTTCAGGGCCAATAAAGTCATGATAACTATGTTGATCAGGGTAATGAACTAGCTTCTGATTGGCTTTGGATTTAAATAATAAAATAATATGTCTTTATCTCCGAAAAGTTGTTTTTTTTTAAAAAGAGGGAACCAACCTGCTTAAATTCTTCAAGATCATAGTGACATGTCACTCTGCAAGAGGGAAAGGTGTCCTTTGCCTGCTGTATAACCTGGCTGTACTTACCAACTCCTACATGTAAGCGGATTCACATGGACCTCTTGGGCTCTGGCACTGATGATTCAGGACTGTGCCGTCTTGAGACAGAGTGTAGGCTTGGGCCTTAAGATCATGTTTCAAACCTTTTCCCACTTGTATCTTATCTCTGTGGGTTTATGTGCAGCTCAGAAGTGGACTGATTTAAGGTCAGTGCTCTGGGCTCTGATTTGGGTGTACATTTCTACGTAACTTTTTCTCCATGTTTTTGCATTCGAGTTGTTCTTAAGTTTTATTGTGGATGTGTGTGAGGGAGTTTCTGTGAAATATAAACTATGGTCTTTTGCTTCCTCAGCATCTCTGTATCTGAAATATTATTTTTTCTAAGATAGGCAAAGCTAGTGCTTCCCAGTATATGTGTTGAGGATGCCATGCCACTTCCGCCATCCTCTCCCTGGTTCTCCCATGGAACCTGTAAGTGCCCACTCTCATGTGTGAGACCTTTGGCAGTTGCACTGCTGTCACCATTGCTAGCAGTATATACAGGCTGACTCCTACTTTACTGACCCATGATGACACCAGTTGGTGCATTTTTCAGAGAGATGCCTCCATCACTTTTTCATATTTTATTATAGAATTATAGAATTGTATAACAGTTTGAGTTGGGAGGGACCTTTTAAAAGTCATCTAGTCCAACCTCCCCAAGCAGGGACATCTTCAACTCAAAGGTCTGTCCACCTCAGTGCTAAAGGGGTCTCAGGATTACTTTGATTATCTTGAAACCCTTTTTTTTTTGCATTCATATGAACAAAACCTGACAATTGATTAGACACTTGTATTCCCTGACTGCCATCCTTTCTAGAGGCCAGTGTTCCTCAATGATTTCTGCTAGTCTCCCTGGTCTGTTTTGAATCCCTATGGGATCCTCTGTATGAAGTTTAGACTAAATGATCTCTTAAGGGTGAATAGTCTTTTGTTCTGTCTTACTTAACATTGGGTTAAGCAATATGTTAGCCAAGACTTTAATGCAGTTTCATAGATAGTACAGTAACAAACACAGAAATACTTTTTATATGTTAAATATATTCTTAGCTGAGTGTCAGTCATACAGGCAGTCTCTTCCATCTAAAAAACTCAAGTATTTTGGTAAATCACTAGACTGATAATGCAGATATTGTGAATATGAATAGCAACAAACAACTTATTTTGGAAGTCAAAGTATTTTCTAAAATCACACATTTAGTGTCAAATAATGCCTTGGTGTAAGGGTTTTTTTGATATTATGGGAATTTCATAATCAAATTTTGTGTAATATTTGCAGAAAGAAAAGTATCAGAGACATAACTAGGTCTTTTGGGGTGAAGTGGCTTTCACCCTTGACAACAGCCTACCAATTCTGTATTGATTGCCAACTTTAGCTGTTTTAATGCAAAGCTTCCCATGTCTACTCTGTCTTAAAACCTACTGAACACAACCCAGCATCCAGAGTCCTTTCTCTTACATGGCAAGGACTGCTCCCCAAGGTTAGGTAGCTGATACAAGATGTTTATAAGCTCCGCTAAGAATACCAGATGGTCACTAAATTTTTCCCCTCCATAGTTTAATAAAGTACTGGCTTTCCAGATCCTTGCTACTCAATTTGATTCTGCTTTTGCACTGATCATTTTCAACAACTTTATATTCAACAAATACCTTCTTTGAAACATCAGTGACAAATACAAGTCCTTCACTTGGAAGAGAATAACCAAAATCCCTGGTACAGGCTAAACAATTAACTGCTGGGCAGCAAACAGTTCTGCAGAAGGGGATCTAGGATTTTTATGAGGAAACAAGTTGAATAGGACAGCAGTGCCTTGGAACTGCATTGGCAAGGATGGCCAGTAAGAAGAGAGGAGTGGTTATTTTCTATTTTTGACACAGTAATGCCACTTGTTGGATTCTCTGTCCTGTTGTGGAGCCATCTGAAAATAAGAGATTAACAAATTCTGACAAATTCAGTAGAGGACCAGTAAGGTGATTAGAAAAATGCAATATGATATTTAAGAAGAAGCAAAATAATAGAGGAAGAGAGTCAGATCTATTTTTTTAATGTGGACACTTGATCAAGGTATAAAATTTCTTCAAGACAGCACAAGAGATATCAGAAAGTTAAGTGCTTATATATGAGTCTGGGAATTGCTATGTTCACACACAAAGTATCCAGTTAAAGTATTGTTCCTGAAACCATATCAGACCTTTGTGTGTGAGGAATCTCATTGAAATAACAGTGAGAGTCCACTGCACTTATAGATAATAGTAGCAATAAATCTTTAGGAGCAATAGAAACATGTAGAAATAGAGCAGTAGTCATTGAAATGGGTGCTAAATATGCTGGAGCAGGTTGAAAATTGGTCCGTAGGATTAATGTCTTACTTCTTCAGCAGGAGGTGCCAGAAATACAAATGCCATCATGCATACTGTTCAACTTTGGTGCAGTTCAGTTCCCTTGCAATGACATTATTAAAACCTTTGTACTGCAGTGTTTTTTCTGCCTTCCAAACACAGTTATTTGAGGGAGAAAAATTAAGAGACAGATCTTTATCCTTTTTAAGCTGTTACCATATGTGGGCCAGTGAAAATTATGGTTATGTTTGGTATTCTTTTCTGAGGGCTTAAAAGGAACAGCGAAGAGAGTATGCAATGTGATTTTGTCTGCTATGAACTGGACTAAACCTGTATCACATGGAACATCTTGGGATTGTCACAAGACAGGAACTGGGAGCACAGATTTGAACCATTAATGAAATGCAGTGTACTCAGTCCTTTGCACTGCTACAGGCTCCCATTGTAAACCACTTTTTAAGGTTGGTCACAGCTGCCCCCATTTTCTGACTCCAGTATTGTTCCCAAACCACATTATTGAAGCAAGTGTTAACAGAATTAACAGACATATTTCAAATATTTTTCTTCTTTCAGGTTGTTTCTGAATGCAACTTTAATGAGTTGGAAGGGACCCACAATGATCATTGAGTCCAGCTCCCGGCCAGGGACAGCACAACCCCAAAAATTATGCTATGTGCCTGAGAGCATTGTCCAAACACTTCTTGAACTCTGTCAGGCTTGGTGCTGTGACAACTTCCCTGGGGAGCCTGTTCCAGTGCCCAACCACCCTCTGGGGGAAGAACCTTTTTTTTTTACACTCAGCCTAAGCCTCCCCTGACCCAACCTCAGGCCATTCCCTCAGGTCCTGCCACTAGTCACCATAAAGAGATCAGTGCTTGTCCCCCTCTTTCCCTCATGAGAAAGTTGTAACTGCAACGAGATTTCCCTTCAGTCTCCTCTTCTCCAGACTGAACAGACCAAGTGACCTCAGCCACTACTCATACAGCTTCCCCTTAAGGCCCTTCACCATCTTCATTGCCCTCCTTTTGACACTAACAGCTTAATATCTGTCCTATATTGTGGCACCCAAAACTCACCACAATATTCAGGGTGAGGCTGCCCCACGGCAGAGCAGAGCGGGACAATCCCCTCCCTCGACCGCCTGGTGATGCTTTGCCTGATGCCCCCCAGGACACGGTTGGCCCTCCTGATTGCTAGGACTCATATTCAACTTCAATATACCTTTCCAGGGGGCTGTTCTCCAGCCTCTCATACCTTTTATTTGCAAAGAAAATTATACAGTCTTGTGCTTATAGTTGTCTTCAAATATCTGAGTCAGAGATCAATTTTGTCTAACTCAGTTAAAAATCTTTGGGCTGCTTTTTTTGCTCATAATGGGTTATGTTCTGGCCTTGCCTATCCCCTCACAGATAAGTAATTTTACCATTTATGTCACACAAAAGTGGCAAAAAGGAGGAAATGCCTCCCAAAGGAAAAGCCTGAGGGCTACGTTGATTTCAAACATTTAATTTGGCTGTCGTCTTCACTTTTTCCTCCCTCTCTCAATTGCCCAGGGATCTTTGACTGACAATACATCACTTCTTAAATCAATGTGTCAAACTGAGTTCTTTTTTAACCAAACAGAACATTTAAAATATGGTGGTGCACCAAGTCTGTGTTTGGTTAGTTCTACAGCATGGTTCAGTCATAATCTGCAAGTTTTTGTATTTCATGTGCACATATAGCTCTGAATTTTGCATTTTGAATAAAATGCTGAGTTATGAAATGAAAGAGAGGTTGTATGAGTTCCTTGTTAAGAAGAAGAAATATTTTCACAGTGAAGTGTTAATGAACTTCATTAAGACACGGAACAAACAAAATTTAATGGCTCTTCGTCACAGCTCAATAAATCTCTTCCTATGCATTTTATCCATGAATTTAATCAATCAAGGAGTTTAGCACCTTTCAAAGTTTGACTTGTCATTTTATTTTACACTATATTTTGAAGAATTGAAAGAAAATTGTATATTATTATAGATACAGTTTGAAATAGCTTCTTATTCCAGACCTTTGGCTTTTTTAAGGGAGTGTCAGTGCTGAAAAGTATGGAACACAATTAATTTTTTAATCTACTCTGCTTTTTACTGCAGGTATAATTCTTTCCTTGCAATGGGTACACTGTACACACCTGATTCACTTTTTTGAAGTACCAGTTTTGTATTGTTTTAAATGTATGAAATATCACTGCATTCATAGTTGATGCAGAATCAAAGTCACTATATTATGTAAGTGTAAATACTGAAAGAATAATACAGAGCTACTGCTGGGATAGATACATGAATATGGCATATGTACATTTTTAAAATTCTTCATGCAGAAACTTGTTTAGCAACAGCTGTAATAATAGTGAACAGTTTGACCAGGATACTGTTAGTCACTGACATTTATAATAAAGTCCATTTTTTAATTTTTTCCTATCCATTTGTCAATGCTTTGTCAGCCCTATAGAGAATGGCAAGGCTTGATTAGAGGCAACAATCTAAATGTAAAGTTTTGTAGTTTTACATGCTACAGAAAAACTAACAGGCCACAGGAGTCTGGGAGGAGTTGCTCACAGATATGTGAACAGAACTGTGGGTAACTTAAAGTTCTGGCCATTTTTTTTTTCATTAAAGAAACTCAGATATTAGACACAGAACAACTCTACTTACTGCTCAGACTTCTAGATGGGCACTTCTCTACTGATGGCTGGAAGAGGTTCGCTGGCTCTGCTAAACCTATGACACCTCTACCCAGCATCTATCAGTCTTGGTTCCAGCTAGTGACAACAAAACTAAATGTTTTTGATAACACATTATGTACGTCAAGTTATTCTAGTTTTTCTTAACAAGTAAGTTTTTCTCAGGATAAACATGTCATGGACAAAGTGTTATCAAAGACTCACAGAAACCTGTATAACAGACAGACAGATGTCTTTATATTACTTTTTAAGAGGATTGTAGAAAGTTCAGAGAGTACTGTAAAGTAGAAAAATTAAGAAAATGGTGTAAAGTGAAACTGACTGTATATCCATGTGTTAAAATAAAGTCCATGTTCCCAATAACAGACAAGGGTGGCTTGTTTGCAAATTTAAGTCATGTTATCAGGAAAGAAATTGTTTGCTTTATACTGGCTAGCAGTAGAGAGTTTCATATATGAATTTGAGGGAGTATGGATGAATATAACCCACGTGATGCATGACTATATTGTTCTGCTTACTTCTTTTCTCTGGCATTTGTCAGAACTGCTCATTTTCACAGAGCCACAAGTATTTTCCTAATCCAGTAGAAGTCAGGGCAATTTTCAAGGTTGGTTCTGAAGTTGCCACTAGCAAGTCTTGTTAAATGGATATCAAAAATTGATAGATGTATTCATCTTAATAATTTTCAATCTAGACATTATAACAATGCCTCCTGGTACTCTTGTAAATACATAATTGAAAATCCTGTTTAGCTTCATCAGCAGCTGCAGGTGCATTGGCACCACACAGAAGATTATTCTTATCTGTTATTCTTAATTCTAACATTGGATTGTTAAATCTGTTTCACTGACTCTAAACAGGAAACTAGAAAGAAGACACGGGATTATTAGCAATGGAAATTTTCTTTTTCACCTTCATGCAGCTGTGTGATAGCTGAGGTAGACCAGATATCTTGTAAGGTGCATTGGGAGGTACATGAGTTTCAGATCCTTGTTAATTTTGGTAACCAGTTCCTGAATAAATTAGGCCTAATTCAATGTCTCTGTCTGAAATCATGAGTTGTGTTTGGGTTTGGTTTTGTTTCTTTTATTTTTGTTTGCTTTTGTTCTGTTCTAGGGGGGTTTTTTTGTATAATTTCCTTTCTCCCACAATTCCATTGGAACAGTAGTGCTAACAGTCACGGTACGGATGAAACAAAATAAAAAGAAGCTATTTCCTCCCATTTAAAGGGAAAGAAGTTTTTCAGAGTACTGGAATATAGTTACACAAAAGAGAGTTAGCGGCTGAGTAAACACTGAAGAAATAATCAACTGTTAGCTTTAACATTGAACAGAAACCTTCACTAGGAGCATAATTTTATTAATTAGTTTTTATATCAAGTGCTTTGATTTGCTGAGTTGGATGTATCTGTTATTAATTAAAGTCTATATACTTTGGGATTTTTGTTTTAATTCAACACTAATTAAAAGTTAGTGATATTCCTGGGCTGGGCTGTGTTTAGAGTCAGAAGCAGGACTAGTTGAATAAGAAATTAATATTCAGGCAATAAGACATGTAGCCAAAATGAACGGTTTTGATATGAAATGAGATGATTAATGTAGATGACTGCATGGGCATTTTAAAGCTTTAGTGAAATATATTTTTAGGCTTTGAAATTTAATTAATCCTAGCTCATTGCGCAGTACTATGCACTGTTCAATCACATGCACCATTTATAATCATTCTGATTCTCAGGATTGCCATGGAAGTGCATTTCAAATTGCAAGGTCACAGCAATTTCTACCATGACAGGGTCAATTCAGAGATGGACAAAGACTGCATCTAAATCTGAGAACAGAAAAATCCAGAGGAACCTCCGCAGTTGCAGTGGGATAGAACAGGAATTAGAGGGGTTAGGACAGCTTCACTAGGTGTGTTTTATCCAAAACTTGTCTGTTAGGATTTTCTTGCTAATGCTGGAGGGAATTGTTGGATCAAAGGAAAAGATAGTGTAAAACTAGTGCCTTCAGTGATAGCACCTAGGGGATCTGTCAACAGCTTCACCTCATCACCTGGTATTACCTGCGTTTATGTTAATGGCTGTGCTCTATATATTGGGTATTGGTAACTATCACATGTAAAATAGTGTTTATATGGGAAGAAAAATGCCACATATTGGCTGGTTTTAACAGTTCCATGTTGTTAAATTTGAATGCTGGTTGATTATTTCTGTTGTGATTATCAAAGACACAGTGCTTTAGTCTTTTTCTCTATAATGCATTGTTGATTTATCTAGGCAAGCAAGAGCTGTATGAAATAGCAGAATGCTGCTGTCTGCTGGAATAATCACTATCAGTATTCAATGTGTAACTGTTCAAATGAAGAAATGGAATAACTTCAGATCAGTTTTTTGTTCTGAGAGATCTGTTATGGAATAAATAAAAATTATACTAGCATCTGGTAGTAGACGACACTTTTTTAAAAAGACTTGGTTATTGACATGGTAACATTTTTACGGCAGAAGTGATGATGACATTATACTGCTGCCTTATCTGAAAATACAGCTGTGAAGAAAATTCCTCATCCTAGCAAGTAATCTATTACCTGTCCCATTTTCTGCAGCTACTGAGCTTCTTCTACTAATTTATTAATTTATCTAATTTGGATATGAGGATAAGCAGAAGCAGTTATTCCTTTTGTTATTACAGTGTTTCAATTAAAGTAATATCTGAGAAATGTATGTTACTAATGAAATAATACTCTGAAACAGTAAAAAAAATATCAGCACACGTAGTTGTGTGAATTTTAGATATGTTTTAAGATGTATGTCACTAGAAATCAGAGTGACTAGAAAGGAGAGTTAATAGCATATAGAAATTTAGAGCTAGAAAGTATTATGTTTTTCAAAACTAACAGATAGTGTAAGTGTCCAGAGTTATATCACCTTGTTTTGCACTAAATATATAAAGCAGAATTAGTTTCATTAGCTCAAGAAAAGGAAACATAGTGGCAAAATGCCAATTATTTTCCTGATGGAATTAAATTGAACCTTACACCACAAGCACTTCAGATTGTAAGTCTCACGACTGAGATATAGGAAACACATTGAAATTAGGCATATTAGATACATTTAATATGAGCATGCCAGAGGAAGCAAAACAAATTACTAATACTTGAATGAAATTTGTGTGAATGATTGTTATGACCCATTGACTTTCCAGTGGACAGTATTTCTTTGTAGTACTCAAAAATCTTTGATCCAGTGATGAGTTTTCATCTCTGGAATTTTCCTCAGGGTAGACTCACACTGCAGTAGATTTCTGATTTGGAACTAAATGTTGTTTTTCTGAAGGAAAAAAAGAAAAAATGGTGGGGTGTTTTGTTTCATTTTTGGTTTGGATTTTTTTGTTTCTTTATTTCCTGGAGACGACAGCACTGTTCTCAATTCTTCCTTTCTTCCAAGAAAAAAAAATTCTTGGCTCATCTTTGGCATTTAGAAGAGCACAGCAAGGTGACGAGTTTGGGTAGCCATGTCATGAGATCATTTTTACTTCAGTCTCAATGACAAATAAATTGTAGGTATTTGTTGGTCTAACGTTTTGGTCGCCTAAAATTCATATAGTCAAAATTTGTATTGCATTAAGTGCTTTCTGCTTTCTAAATATGTCAGAAGTCACATTTGCTTGATTTCAGTTGTTTTCCAGCTGTCTTGGAGGTTCTATACTGGCTTCAACATCTACCTCTTTTTTTGAGTTAAATTCTCTGGCAATTTTGGACTTGATTCTTTTAAAAAGGAAGAAGTATGTAATAAGCCCTCAGTTTTGTATCATTTTTAATTTCCATTTAACATTTTGTACTTTTTTAGGCTCTATATTTGTGTTGTATTTGTGAGACTTCTCTTTAGAAGAAAAGTACTTGGCTACCATACAGCAATTGTTCTTTAACTAAATCAATTATCAAATTATGCCTGTCATAATATTACAAATCTGTATTGTTTGAGTTGCTTATGCTGCAGTTAATGATTTTTCTCAGTACCTTAAAGACTGTAAACAGTTTTGCATGAAGAACTGTTGAGTTACCTACTCTTCCTGTCTATGCTTGTCAGCTGAGTATGATACTAATTTTGCTTAAGTTCTGTTTTCCTGATTTTCACATGAGTTCCTCTATTGCAGTTCATCATTATTGTCTGAGAACAGCATCTGAACACCAGATAGAATTAACTTTATTTTTATTTGTGTGGAGTTTCTGGGTTGGTATGTGACTGAATGTCATCAGATATTTTGTAGGCATGTTTGAAATTGGTGCTTGGGTTTGTAGGGGGAGGGAATTGTTTCGGTTTCTTTTCCTATTGGTGGAGTAGAGGGTCTATGTCTTGTAATAATTTAAATTGATTAATGTGAGGTATGAGTTGTATGATGTGTATTTTTTGTAGCTTTTACATGTAAGTACTGAAAAAAACAGAATTTTATAATTTTTTTTTAATTTGTTTTGTGTTAAAACAGTATTTTTTGTTTTTCTTGCCTTCTTGAAGACCCTAATGTTTTTGTATTGCTCAATGTGTTTCAGAAGGGGAGAGGAGGTTGTCTTTATTTTTCCACTGATCTCACTGGAATTTGGACTTCTCCTTTGTGCAAATTTCTATCTTTCTTTAGTTATTATGGAGATCAAGTTGTCCTTTTTTACTGACCTGAAGGATATTCAGAACGTCTTGTGCAGGAAACAGCTAAAAAAATTTGCAAAAGTATCATGATCTGTCATGTGAAGGCTTGTCACTTTTGAATTATTACTATTGGAGGACTAAGCATATAGGTTACTCAGGTGCAAGCCACACTTGAAGGCTCAGGAATCACTGCAGTGTGATGGACGCTGTACAAACTTTTATACTGAGACTGAGGTGTGGCATTCATTTGAAAATAGCTTTATACCTTTCATGTATTTAAACAGATAATCCCCCTCACCATGATTTCTAAAAATAATTCTAATAATGCAACTAGAACTTGACTGTTTGTAAATATATATTAAGGCAAATTTCTAAAGGCTTCAAAACAAGTGTGTAACTAAGCATCTGCAGTAAAGAGTATGAAATTTCATATTGAAGCCTGTCTGCAACTGTCCTGAAGGTGAAGGCAGGAAGAATGGATTAGTCTGAAGAGTGGTAATAGAGAAAGAGCCTGATATGCTGTGGCATTTGGGGATTTGCATACATTGCATATAATTAGGTAAGAGGAGTCATTTAACATCTAAAGTTAAGACACAAAGCGATTGCTGTGAGAAACAGCTAGCATTTAGATAAAGGAAATCCGTAGCTCGAGAAGGCTTGAACTTGCGAAGACTCATGCAAAATTTTAATTTTAGTTAATCCAGTGGCTGTTGTACGCATTTTTTGGAAAACAGTACCCATCAACTTTTACTCATGGCTGAACAATTGGTATTTTACTCTAACCACTTAGTTCTACACCCTAAAAATTTACTATTCCGTTTATATAAAGCTTGCTGTTCCACCGTTACAAGCACCATTTAGAGAAAAGAAGAAGTAGTTATGATGGAGGAATATTAGTTTGTGGCAGTTCTTTATGTACAAATAGTGCAGTGAAGGTACATCTGAGGAGATGAATAGCATAGTCCAACAAATAAGAAGAGGATCTAATATGCTGAATACACATATGGTTTTAGAGACATCCAAAGGCAGGATCTGTAGAAAATTTGAATACTTCTGTCAATTCTGGAGTTATTACAGATTTCTTATATTTGTTGTCTTAATGGAAAATCGTTTGCTTTAATTACAAACAATTAATTACAGGTTATGTTTGACAGTTCCTGCATATGTTGTGGTTCTTTTCAGTCTTTTCTGATAAAAGAAACTATTAATGGAATTATAATTAAGTATTGGTCTGAAAGATTATCATCTCTAAAGTCCAAATATACTATTTATCAGGGTTAAAACTATGATAAATCTGGATATTCTTATCTTTATATTCATTATGCTACTTATAGGCATTGAAGTCCTTTACTATGAATTGTTATATTCTAAACAATAGCATATGGGAAGATCCTAGTACAAGTAAATGAAACACTGATTGCAATATAATTCTTACCAAATGTGTTTTTCTCCTTATGGAGCTGCCTTAGGACCACACTTATAATCATATTTTCCAAAATATAAGTAGTATTTTAATCTTATTTTTAAGTATTTTTTGTAATGAGATTACTTTTTCCAGTAATATGAAATACATTTGTCATTCAAACAAATGACCTAAACAACACAAGGAAAAAAACAACTTTATGCTACTTTTATAACTAATTTATAATAGATGTGTTAATGCAAAAAAACCCCACTAGTGAATCCCACAGCCTCTGAGTCTTTCTGTTTCAAGGAAGTCTGACTTTACTTTCATTGCTGTATTTTTATCCTGGTGAAATATACTTACAAACTGTTTTCTCAGAAGGTTATGTCTGTCATTTAGCTATCAGGCCATGAATTGCAACAGATTATTGGCAAGTAATAAACTTATGGCAGCACAAGTAAAATGCTGTTTAACTGAACGTCAGTGACTGATCGTGCATGTATTCTTATGCCATTGTTTAAATTGTCCATTTGCATGATGAGTGAGTTCTTGGTCAGCTGCTTTGTAAGGCTAAGAGGCTGCTAGCAGTCTGAAAGATGCTGTGTGCACATCCATTTCAAAAATACTTAGCCACCTGGCAGCCAAAGTGAGTGCATAGCGAAAAGCAATTCCAAACTCAGGTTCCTTCATCTGAAGAGGATGCAAGTGTGTATTTTGTACATTTGTGCAATAGGGTAAAATCATTGAAATATGTAGAATTTCTGTTGTGGAAAGTAAATACAGGTTGTTAAAACCTGGCAAAATAACTACAGAAAAGAATATTTTAGAATGGTGTAAGTCTCTTTTCAGCTGCCATTTTCCTCTTCTCAGTGCTTTTCCATCAACTAACATTTTAGATTACATGTTACCTTGTGGAGAAAATCAAAAACATGTTACCAATATCATTAGAAGTCTTTGTATTTTAAAATAAATTTTAATTTTTAAAAATATCTTCTAAGATCAGGCTGGATGTCAAATCAGTGTGTCCCTTGTGCTGTATTAACTAATTTCTCTAGAGGCATAAGTGTTCTGTACCAAAAAGAAAAAGGAAAAACAACCAGTCTTGTGTTCTGTAGTAGCTGCTCAAAAAGAGAATATCACCCTCAGGATGACGCACTAAATCCATGTACATGTATGTACACCCATATAAGTTGGGGGGTTTTTGTGATCAGTGTTTAAAGGCAATGAGAAAAGGGAGTAAAGTCTGATCAGCAACGGAGTATTTAGGTTTTATATATATAAATTTATGCAAAATGTAATATGTGATTTATGAAAGATACACAAAAAATTTATTGTTATTCCCAAGAGATTTATGTTCTGACCGGTGGAAAACACAATAAACAAGAGCTACAAAGGACAAGTATGTGATAATCTAATGATAATAAGATGATAATCTGATCACATTGGTTACTTGGATGTGTTGGGTGGTTGTTCAGCTATTTTAACTGTTCATAGTTAGAGTTCTCCTTTGCCATTTGTCACTTTTATGAATTATTGTGAATATTGGTGCAGGGGAAAAGGTCTTAAGGAACTATTTGAAAGCTGAGAGGAAGGGGACTTTCATTACAGGCTGCAGGTAGGGCTTAGACTAACAGGGGAGGGGAATGCCAATCTATCCCACTCCTAACAGGTTGATGCCAGTGCCAACAAGAGATGCCCAGGGTCTGGAGAAAGGTCAGAAGTCAGGGAAGAAAGAGGTTGCCCAGAGAAGTTGTGGATACCACATCCCTGGAAGTGTTCAAGACCAGGTTGGAGCAACCTAGTCTAATGGAAGGTGTCCATGCCAATGACCGGGTTGTTGGAACTAGAAGAGCTTTAAGGTTCCTTCCAACTCAAACCATTCTATGATTCGATGATGTTCTGTACAAAGAGAGACAGAAAATACAATAATGAAAAAAGACAGGAAAATGCACTGAAACAGGTGTTACTGGTAGCTACAGCAAGTGCAGGCTGGAAGGGATACTGATCTTTGGTCAGGATGAGGGATTGTGCAGGGCCTGCAAGTCAATTAGAAAAAGATTCAAAGTTAATATAATGGGAAAGAATAAGCTAATGCTGCAGCTCAAAGAGTAGCTTATTTATAGAAGTTTATTGACAGGATGAGAATATTGTTTTTAGCAGCATCTTTTGAATCCTCTTTAGGAGAAATACATCAACATAGGAGTACAAAGCACAATACAATGACCAAAGGATTTCTCATCTAAAAGAAAGGTTCATGTTTTAAAAGTCTCAAGACTTGGAAACATTTTTCTTTCATGGTTCATAGTGTTTTGATATTTCTGTGCATCTCAAGGAAAGTGATTACTTGGTAAAATGAAGATTATTGGCATAAAAATATTTCAAAGTTATGTAAATAAAGAAATATTTCACTGGCTTTCTCTATTTCTTATATTAGAGTGTTGTCTGGGAAAGCCCAACAATATTTATATGTGAAAGAATACACTTTAAGAGCAAAAATTAACCATTTTGTTTGCTGCCTTTTTTTTTTTTCTTTTTTTTTGAAAGTGGTCTGCTGGCAATTCAGCTGTTTACCTATCTTTGTTGTGTTCTTTCAACTGCTATTGACAAACAAGCACCAGATCTGTGGGATGGAGTTTTCAGAGTGCTAATAAGCAGTGATCCACCTGCAGCATGGTACAGTAACCTTGAGCACTGGAGAGATCTTAAAGCAGTTGAGTCAATATGCTAAGTCAGACAATCTTTGCCTCTTTAGGACCAAAAGATGCATGAGCTGTATGCTTTCTCAGGAAAATCTCAACTTATGAAACAAAAATATCTGATCAGAATGAAGGAGCTGCCTGATAAAAACATCTGCTCCTAAAAACCTCTAAATTAAAAAAGAGTATTGTAATGTCTGTGTCCTTCCTGGGCTAAGAGAAAAGTAGACAAAGATATCTTAGTAATTCTGCAAATTTTGAATATACCCACATTCTCATCATTATTCTTTGATGAAAGACAAAGAACCCAGCAACATCTAGAAAATGTTCATTGAATAAAGTTATTTTGAGAAAAGACTTAACTTTTGTTCTGAAAGAGTTTGTTGCTTTTGCAATTCTCCTGTGATGAGCAACAGTGGATATGTTATCCTGCCCTAAAGCTGGATGGGGCTTTGAGAAATCTGGTCCAGTGGAAGCTGTCTGTGACTATGGGAGACGGACTGTAACTGGGTGATCTTTGAGAAGCCTTTTGACTTGGACCATTCTATGATTCTATAATCTTGCTAATATACATTTAACACAATGTGCATTTTATCAAATATTGTGAAATTATGTTTCATGAGGAAAGAGCAGGGAAAACTATCAGTACAAAAAGCGCAAGAGGGAACAGGGACATTTTTGGGGTGCATGAGACCCTGCAAATGCCAGCACTTCAGGTGTTATCATCTGGAATTCCAAGCATGGAAATGCTGATGAGTGACCTCTACATTAATATGTGTTTAACCAAGCCCAGGCATTGAAATGTTTTATTTCAGCTTCCTTTCCCATCCAACTACCTTCTTCAGGGCAGATGTGATTCTTTGGGAGGCCAAAATTTTAGACAATAGGAATTAAAATCCAGCAGAGATGCTGAAGTATTTGTCCATTCTTGAGACTAATCAAAAAGAGACACAAAGCAATAATTGCTAGTATTTTAACTGCTTCCAGCACCTTCATAGTTAATTTCTGCTCTGTAGTAGGTGTATAAGATAGTAGCAATATGCTAGGTATATAGAACCCAACCTGGGAAGTTCAGTAAGAAAGTAGATGGAAAAATAATTACATATATCAAACAAAATACAAATTTGATTATTCTGTCCAAAACTTGGGAATTATTTTTTCCTTCTGACAGTTTGCTCAATGTGTTGTGCATCTTTGTCAAGTGTTCCACAGGGGATTGGTCCTTGTACAATATGCTAAGATGTGAATGGTCAAAATGTTAAATATTTTATCTTATCTTTCTGTAAGAAAGTACTCTACATGGAAAACATCAAGATTAAAAAAAAATATTTTTTTTACCTATGTAATTTTAATATGTATAGCTAAACTCTAATGTGTCTACTCAAAATTCTTTGGGAGGAAAAAAGCAACAAAAGAATCCTGAGCAACAAATCAAGAACATTACAGTGTTTTTGTTTACAAAGGATATTGCTCTTTTAAATAAAGCAATACACTGAAGGAAGAGGGAGAAAAGGACAGTCAAGCTGGACATCTTCAATTCTATAGATCTTATGTGGAAAGTGTTTGTTTTATAATCAGTTTTCTTTAGAGATAGTACATATTACTATTAGTGATTAATCCCCTGCAAGACTGCTTATTTTCTAGAAATGTTCAGGCAAATTGTTTCTGTAGGGAAAGCTATAATTTTTTTGCAATATTTAACATGAATACAGTTTATTACTGAGAAATAGTGGCATATTTTTCTCCTGTTCAGACTTATTTGCCCTCATTTTTATTGTTTTAGCTACAAGCACCTTGTTTAATATTTATATTAAACTTCAGTGTATCTGGTAACAGATGACAAAGACACAAAAGAAATCTGTTCTCTCTAGATATATTTACAAAGCTATGCACATAATACATGTCCAGGGAGAAAGAATAAAATCATTTGTGTACTCTTTGTTTTGGAAATATAGAAAATTAAATGTTTTTGGTGTGATCAATTGTGATCAGTTATGTAGCTCACAAAACAATATCTCATTTTTTGTGTATTACAGGTAGCATAGTGTACCTTGGGATGATGGTGGGGGCATTCTTCTGGGGAGGCTTGGCAGACAAAGTGGGAAGGAGACAGTCACTCCTGATATGCATGTCTGTCAATGGATTCTTTGCCTTCCTTTCATCATTTGTCCAGGGCTACGGCTTCTTCCTCTTCTGTCGTTTGTTTTCTGGATTTGGGTAAGCTCCTCTCATTTTGTTCACTTCCACAATTTCATGTGTTAATAAAACTTTATTGTTTGTAAAAGTAATTATTTAATGCCCAAATACAGTCTGTATCAGGGGTGAGAGAATTAAACAAGGTTGCTGCTACACTCCTAAATAGCAACAAACAGGGGAAGAATAATGATTCTAAGGGAAAGACACGACTGAAAACTGTGAGATTGAGTTTGTTCTTTTTTTGCTTTGTGAACTTGACCAACTTGCTTAGCTCTTTTATGCCTCAGCTTCTCTATGTACAGTATCTTGTTCAATCAGGAAAATAATATCCTCCTCACAGGTGTACTCTCAGATTTTAGCAATATTTGTGAAGTTTCTAAAATGTTTGTGCGTGTAATATTTTTTATATCACAGCAGTCAAGATTGTAAAATTTAAAATGGGTTCCTGGACTTTGCCAAATGTTGTTCTCTTCAGAAGAGTGGTGTTTGTGGCCCTGAGTTTTTTACTTTTTATTTAAATAACTTCTCAGTTGTTGGAAAAGTTTAGGGTATTTCTAATGGTTGATTAAGTTTATAATTCCAAATTTCCTTGAGAAGGGATTGAGATACACAAGTAAGTTACTATGAGAAAGCTTGTACCTCTACAGCACCCCTGGATAATGGAGAGCTCTGTTCTGCAGAGTGCTTAGTTTCGCACTTCTGGTAATTGCTTGATTTAGATCAAAACTCCTAATTACAGTTTCAGTTCAGGCCACTATCAATTATCAGGATGATGAACAGGCAGGAGCTGGTGAGAGCACAGTAGCTATGTTGTCCAGTCATGCACATGAATATCACTGTTCATATGTTTTGTTGACTGTATGTTATGTAGCCACAGTGCAGCAACACGTGATATTTGTGGTTTTAGAAATCCCTTGAACTGGTCTGAAACAGGCTAGGGCTAGACAATCACACAAAAAGTAATTACTAAGTAGTTTTAAACTTATTTAGGAAGGGGAATGGAAGGGCAAGAGGAGAGAAGAAGATGTGAGCAGTTGTCGAGCTAGAAGAATCTACTTAGTCTGTCACCAGATTGCCAGATATGACTGTAAAAGACAAAGAGAAGTGGCAATATTCTAATTATTAAAAGAAAAAGAAACCATATAAAAACAAAATAAAAAAATCCTGTGTCATAGGTCACCACGAGTTCCAGGTGTTATATTTTGTCACTCCATAGAGAAACACTACTGCCCATGTTTCATGACACTTTCATTCCTATGATCCCGACAAAGTCCAGAAGCTTTTTGTAATACTGCTTACCCTTCCCAGTTCACTGGGGAAGGCAGTGCTATAAAGTTTTGTCTTTTGGTAGACAGGCTTGTGACACTGTTCGTTTTCACCTAGATTGTCCCTTTTGGAACATACTGCAAAATTTACTATGCATCATGACAAAGTTGTCTGCAGGGTCTCCTCACCCGTCACAGCAGCTTTTACAGTAATGATCAGTGCCTGTAGCTCTCCTCATGGTAGATGTATGTCCTGGGTTAAGAACCGTATTCTCTTGTGTACCCAGAGTATGATTAATGGTCTTTGAAGGAGCAGGCCCTTCATATTTGTATCCCACATGTCTGTGTGGGTCCCCACTCTATCCAAAATTCACCCACCTAATCTTTGAGAGCTACACGAATAGATCATAGATAATTTGTCACCATGTACTACATTTTAAATGGGCCCTCCAAAAGAAAACAAATACAAAACCAATGAACCAACAACAACAAAAAAGGCAGGATGAGCTGCAGAGTCATTCACTACAGAGAAAGATGCATGACTGGCTCCCATTTGCTATGTTCTTTGAAGACTAGATTTTTCCCCAGAATAATCTCCTTCAGCTAGCGTCAGAGCTGCAGTGTAGAAGTCATGAGGTTTCTGGATAAGAATCTGTTTCTCACGCCTTCGAGATGAGGGAAAGCTCATCTTCATGGTATGTTTCCCTTTTTTCATTCAATAAGAATGTCACCAAACTGCCACAATTTCTCAAATATGGTGGACAGCGACATAGAAACTTCTTCCAGTTCCTTCAGGACACATGGATGTATCTCATCAAGGCACATTAACTTCTGCCCCTTCAGGTGTCTTAGATGTTCTCAAACCTGATCTTCTCCTAGAGTGGAATATTGTCATTTTCCCAGTCCCTACCTTGCCTTCTTCAATTGGTGTGTCTGGAGCACTTGGTGATGAAGACTGAGGAAAAAAACAGGGCCCACAATTTCCCCAGTCTTCCCTTTCTTAATGATGTACCACTGTACCTTTGTTATCATGAGAGGAAGCTTTGCTCCAGTGTGATGGTTTGACCCTGGATAAACACCTGGTGTCCAGCAAAACTGTTTCAAGGCCTTTCTTCCCCCCTGCTTTCGCCTTCCAGAGGGAAGAAAAAAAAACTCAGCTCGGAATTTATGGCTAGAGATAACAACTAAAAGAGGAGCTTTGATTAATACCATGGGCAAAGCAGAACTTAGAAAAATGCTTAAATTTATTACAACAAACTAAAAATAAGAAATAAAAACAGGTTAGAAACACCTTTCCACCACCACCCCTCAGTCTGTCCACGTCCCCCGCCTTCCTCTGATGGTTGGGGGACAGGGAATGGAAGGTTTACAGTCAGTTGTTGCTGGGTCAGCCATTCGCAGATGTAAGTCCAAAACTTAAGCAGCAGTTCTGTCTCAGGGG
>JAWWEE010000085.1:48682941-48694812 GCA_035221455.1 Xenops minutus
GGAATCATAACTCTGAGTCCTTCCCCTGCACTCCATGACTGTGTCCACCAGGCGCAGGGGAAGGACTCAGAGTTATGATTCCCCTGTGACCGTGGTGACGACTGTGGTGAAGCACCCCATGGAATGACCCACGAGAGAGATCCTCTGCTCTCTCGTGGGTCATTCCATGGGGTGCAGTCTCTCATGAAAAGCTGGCTGTACCTGCTTAGTGTGGGCTTCTCCCTCCGTGGGTCTTGGCCACAAGTCTTTGCAGGGCTCCACTCCACCCTGGGGGCCTCCTGCTGAGCAACAGCCTCTTTCATGCCTCCCCCTGCTCTGGCAGGGAGATCTTTGCACCCCGATGGATCCCATAGGCTTTGAGGGGACAGCTTGTAATCACCATGGTCATCACCACATAGTCAGGGAATAATAGCCTTAAGTCCTCTCCCTGATCCTTGGGGTCCCTCCCTCTGTTTCTGCCTCCTGCACTGGCCTTGATGTCTGCATTGTGATGTTGTTAATCCATGGCTGCTGATTTCCAACTGAACAACAAATTCTTAAATATGGTTTCATGCAGGGGCGTAACTTAATGGTTCAAAAGCAGGAGCTGGCCCTCTCTATAGGAGGGCTCTCTATATTGGCTCTACTCTATAGGATGGAGGGAAACTTCCAGAGGCTTCCAACAAAAACCACTCTTCCTCTTATTAAAAAAAAAAACTAGTCAGAGAAACCCATGGCATCCAGTAATTCTGTGTGAATCAAGGAGTCCAAATATGAAATTGGAATAATGTTAAGCAAAGACCTGAATGTTATGTTTTAAAGGCAAAATAGTATTATTCAGACTGGAGAAGAGTTTTCTAAGGGGGTGGAGAGTTATCTGGACAATTTCATTAAATGAAAAATCGATAAAATATTAAGAAGTTTTCAAATTATATAAAATCATTTAGGCATATAGAGTTTAAACTGGTCTGTTATCTTCTAGATAATAAAAAAATATAAGAAGCATTAAAAACTAAACCCAGTATCTGATAAAAGATTCGATTTTTTTAAAAAATACTATAAAATAGTATTCTATATTCTCCTTGCAGTAAAATTATGTTTATAGAAGTAAACTGCTCAAGGAAAAAAATATGCCTTCACATACTTCTTTTTAAATTTTATTTTTCACCTGAAAAAACCCTAAAACTAGCAAAACTTTTGCAAGCAAGCAAAAAAAAAAAAAGATTTTGAATGCAAAACAATATAAATAATATTAAGATATTGCTGTATAAAGGGCATTGATACATATGAAAGTCTGAAAGGTGAACTTCAGCTAGATAAAAGAGTAAAGAAATGTTGGAAAGTCTGCAAAATCATTTCCTTTTACATAAAATAATATCATAACCATGTTTCTTTCATTGATTAATCCAAAATCAAAATTCAAAAGGAAATTGAATCTGAAAGCCTGATAAAGGTCAGGCAGAGGGGTTTAGACATGGTTCCCTACAAAGTAAAGACCTAGGTGAAAAACTGTGAGCTGTATTCAGCATTTGCCACTGGGGGAAGGTGCAAAGATTTATCATGAAAAAGCACCTTGTTATGTGTGTCTGAAATTGTCAAAGAAATGTTTCTCTGATACAGAATATGATTCACAACATTGCTGCTAACTTGAATGAAACTAGAGTAGTTGTCCAGTGAACACTACCACTATGAAATACTATTCTCAGCTACAGAGTTTTATCTAATTTCTATTTCTAAAAAAATAATCTAAGCTATTAGTTTATTATTTTTAGTACTTGTAGATAACCTTGTCTTATCCCAGCAAGTTTCATTTTGGTTGTTTTGAAGCAACCAGAGATGATCCATTCAGGAAAACATACCATGCTTATCCAGCCCAACTGTTACTTCTAAAAGTAATCAAAGTTTCCATGCAGTTAAAAGCTAGCTTCAGTGAATATCCTGAGATGAACCAGGGTCTGAAATTTTTCAGCCAACCTCATCTTTTTTTTCCCCTTAGAAGAAACTTACCCTTTCTCATGAGCAAAGAAAAAAAAAAGCTAAATAAATGTGTCTTATTTTAAAACTACACATTATTCTCAGACTACAGAGATTGCTTTCAAGCTGCCAGAATTACCAGGTGCACCTTCGAAAAGCTTTCCTCATCCCTCCTCAGACAATATCTCTAAATCTTCCTGCAGTACTCCTTCCACATTATTGGAAATTACCACAGAGTGCTGGTGTCACTGTAGTGGCACTAAATTCATAATTCAGATATTTTCTCAAATTCTTCACCCTTTTTTGTGGAATCAAAAGTTAGGAAAAATCCCAAACTGTGGATATAGTTCCTTGTAACTTGCAGTTTTAACGTGATTGCAAGTCCACACATGCTGACTTTTACCACCTGTTTTGTAGTTTATTTGTAGTAGCAAGAAATTCTTTGAGTTGTATATCTGCCTCTTGAAGGCCAAGACAAGAAGGGTGTTCAAGCAGTCCATATACATAACAACTGCAGAAATTTTCCAATAGAGATACAGACCACGTGGACACAGGACAAGATTGTTGGCCTACACAAGCAGCTGCCTTCAGGAACTTCAGATCTAGATCAAGAGCCTGCTTTTATATTTGTGTGTCATCAGTACTTAGTATCATATTGTATTTATTTTTTACCACTTCATACCTGCTTCTTCTACTTCTTTTTGTGAAAACACCTTATGTCCTCTCACCCTCAAAAGGCCATAATCTTTCTGTCTCTAATTCCTCTGCAGCATCCAGCTGTCCCCCACCCAGGGCTATCAGCTTTTTACACTGCAAGCTAATGAATAGCTCTGCAGGTGATTGGCTTCAAAGCTGATAGCCTATGCCAGAAGGGATAAACGCTTCTCAGTGAAGCCAAGGAAGCAGTTGGCAAGGTCTGAGCTTTCCAAATAGCTTTGATTCAGCCTTTGTAGCTTCAGATGTGGGTAAAGGTTGACTAATCTAAACCTTGGATAGCCAGGCAAGAAGTGTTCTTCCCCTTGCTGTTAAGAGAACAGGTCAGTGTTCTTATGGGCAAGGAAGATTATACAAAAGGAAGACTAGACAACAGAAACACACAAATAATGTAGACAGACTATGTGGCAGAAAAAAAAAATCAAAAGACAAATTATAGAACCATAGAATCATTCAGGTTGGAAAGGATATTTAAAATCATTGAGGCCAACCACTAATTTAACACTGCCAAGTCTACCACTAGTCCGTGTTGCTAAGTGCCTCACCTACACACCTTTTAAATCCCCCCAGGGATGGAGACTGTACACTTCCCTGGACAGTCTGTTTAAAAGTTTGCAAATGTTTCCATGAAGAATTTTTTCCTATTATACAATCTAAACTTGGCACAACTTGAAGCTGTTTTCTCTATCCTGTTGTTACTAGGAAAAGGAGAGACTGACCCCACCTGTCTGCAATTTGAGGTAGTTCAGGTAGCTGTAGGGAGTGATAAAGTCCTGCCCTGAGCCTTCTTTACTGCAGCCTAGACATCCCCAGCTCCTTCAGCCACTCCTTATAGGAATTGTGCTCCAGATGCTTTGCCAACTTCATTGGCTTCTCTGGACATGCTGCAGCACTTCCATGTCTTTCTTGTAGTGAGGGACCTAGAATTGAACACAACACTCAAGGTGTGGCCTCACCAGTGCCAAGCACAGGGGAAAATCACTACCCTCATCCTCCTGGCCACACTCTTCATGACCCAAGCCAGGATTCCACTGGCCTTCTTGGCCACCTGGGCACACTGCTGGCTCATGTTCAGCCACTGTTGACAAGCACTTATTGGGATGTCCTTTTCCTCTTGGCAGCTTTTCACCCCCCTTCCCCAGCCTGTGGTGCTGCCTGGGGTTGTTGTGACCCAAGGGCAGGACCAGGCACGTGGCCTCATCGAACCTCATACCACTGGCCTCAGTCCATGGATCCAACCTGTCCAGATCCCTCTGCAGAACCTTCCTAACCTCCAGCATATTCCCACTCCTCCCCACCTTGGTGTCATCTGCAAATCAACTGAGGGTGCACTTGAGCCCCTCACCCAAATCACTGATGAAGAAATTAAACAGGAGTGGCCCCAAACTGAGCCCTGGGGAACCCCACTGGTGACCAGCTGCCAGTTTGGTGTAAATCCATTCACCATGGCTCTCTGGGCACAGCCGTCCAGACAGTTCTTAACCCAGAAAAGAGTGTACTTGTCCAAGCCATGAGCAGCTGGTTTCTATGGGAGAATGCTGTGCAAAACAGTGTCAAAGGCTTTACTAAAGTCCAATTACACAATATCTGCAGCCTTTCCCTCATCCCCTTAGTGCATCACCCTGTCATTGGCAGAGATTGTGTCGGTTAAGTAGGATCTGCCTTTCATAAACCTGTTGTCCTATATGTGCTGTGCCATGGCGCTCAGGGTCATCTGCTTTTCCCAACACTGAGTTCAGGCCCATAGTTCCCCAGATCCTCCTCCTGGCCCTTCTTGTCAATGAGTGTCACTTTTCCCAACTTCCAGTCAACTGGGACCTCCCCAGTTAGCCAGGCCTGACAGTAAATGATGCTCACTGAGCACTTCCACCTCCTTTCTTTTGCAGCACTAGGTGGATTAAGTTCCAGCTAGACTTCAGGCCTTCTGATTTTCTCCCTTCATAACCTCATGACACCCTTGTAGTCCTCCTGAGTGGCCTGCCTGTTCTTCCAGAGGTCATAAACTTGGGGGTTTTTTTCTAAAGTTCAACTCTATGTTGCCATCTGGTCTTCTTTCCTGCTAGCTCAACTTTCAGCACATGGGAACAGCTTGCTTCTGCAACTTTAGGATCTTTTTATGGAACAATGTCCAGTGTTCTTAGACTCACTTACCCACCAGGACTGCCTCCCAAGGGACTCTCTCAACCAGTTCTAAACAGCCAGTCTGCCCATTAGAAGTCCAAAGTACCAGTTCTTCTTGATGCCTGTCTTAAATTCTCTGAGGATCAAAAACTCTGTCATTTTGTGGTCACTGTGCCCCAGATGGTCTCCAACCATCATATCACAGCACCCACCAATCTTCTCTTCACAAACAACAGGTCCAGCAGGGTGTCCTCCCTTGCTGGCATCCTGACCAGCTGGGTCAGGACATTATCTTCCACACAGTCCAGGTATCTCCTGGTTTGTTTCCTCTTTGCTGTGTTGCTTTTCCAGCAGACATCTGATAAGTTGAAGTCTCCCACAAGAACAATGGGTAGTGACAGTGAGACTTCTCCCACCTGCTTATAGGCTATTTCACCTGCCTTTTCTTCCTGATTGGGTGGTCTGTAATAGATGCCAACCATGGTATCTTTCTATCAATTAAAAACTTGAAAAAGGAATTAAAAAGAAGAAAATCTGCAAAAGAATCATTCTGTGATTACCAATACTGACATACATGAAAGCAATTTTTTGACATATCTAGTAAACTCTTTGCTTGAATTTTACATCATATTAGAGTTGATTTCTTTTTTTAATAGTGTTGAGCAAGTTTGGGGAATTAATTATTTACTCATCAGTTCAACTTTCATCAGAACTTATAGTACTGTAGAGTTCAGTAAATAACCATATGAGTCTTTTTACAAGAACTCTCTTACTATTAATAATAGAGGCCCCTTGTGCACCTGCAAGGCAGCTTCTTTAGTATACATAGTCCAAAGAAACACTTGTATTTAAACATGGGTAGGATGACCAGCAAAGCTTAGTCTAGAGTGTGCTGAAGTTTTCTAGGGTATTATCCGGCAATTCTCAAGGAGAACTGGTCAATCTGGCTACTCACCGTTAGATACTTTGCCTGTCTAATGGCAGTTCTGAAAGGAAAAAGAGAGATCTTTTTTCAGTGAGACTTGTGGTAGTGGGCTAGTGAAGTGTTAACCGGAAGAGAGAAGATGCAATAAAATGGAACAACAAGGGGTGATGGGCTGTTTTCAAATCTCTGAATCTGTGTTTAGAGCTCTACCAGTTTTTAACAAATTGCAAATAACAAGGTGACAAGTTGCAAATGCCATCTCACACAGACACTGTCTTTATTTTCAGACTGGAAATTGTCCAAGTTTGAAAGAGAACACAGGGTATTTCAGAAGAACATCATCCTACCTTGTGCACTTAGTATTCTGAAACGGTTTGGCTTTTTTTCTAATTATCTCTATTCCTTGTTTGCTTTTGCATTTTAAGCCCCTTTGGCTAGCGAATCTACAAATAAACAAAAGCTTCTATCTGAAGCCAGAGGTTCGTGAATGCCTCACAGAGGTGTTTTCATTCCAGCTGTCACACTGTAAAATTGCCAAAGTCTGTTGTGGCAAATCACTGCTCTGAAGGTAGATTAGCAGACGTTTATCATCTTTGTTTGTGACAAAGAAAATGCAAATGTATATTAGCTGATTGTTTGTTTCACTGAATCCTACCCTCCTAAGGTGTATCACTTAAATCTCCTTTTGGCTTCTCCTTCCCCGTAATTTTCCAGACAAGCATGAATGGAGAGTGTACATAAATACATAAATATGCATTCTCTCTTGCTCTGCCTACATTCAGTGGGGTTTATCACATAAGATGAAAAATAACTGGAAAAGGTTTTAGCTGACATTTTTCATTCTTTTGATTAATATTTATGCTATTCTCTCACATATGGAGCAATATGTGCAGTAGCAAAAGACTCCTGCTCTTTATTAAGTGTTCTTCCATACATTCCTACATAGTTATGGAAAAAAAACAAGGCTGAAGGCTTGCATCCTGTTGTTTTAGGTCCAGAGAGTGATCTTTAGAGTGAGAGTATTTATTTTATAATCTTGAGCCAACCTCAACAAAGTTTTGCCTACTGCTGGTATCGGATTGTACCTCATTACAGAATCTGTTATTTTGGAGACAGTTATCACTCATGATCATTAACCAACATGTTTAGATCAGTGTTTTTTTAATATTTAAAAAAAAATTTCAGGTTCCACATAGTTTATCTGTGGAGATGTAAAAAATGTACACACTCAAAATGTATTTGCACCTTGTAGACACTTTCTGTGACTCTTTAGGAAGTAATGCATAGACTCCCTGCTGTGTGATATGTGGATATCAAGCTTAAGTCCACTGCTCTGGCTATGATGACTAAAGAAATAACATACTTGAATAACAGATGAGATGTAAAAACTTCAGTTTGCTTGAATAATTTGGTATTTAGGAAAGTTAAACTTCTTCCCATTTTTAGAATGAACATTCTTCAAAAGTCAGCACATTTTTTACAGGCTTTTCATCTGCACATGCAGACATATCAAGAGAAGAATATAGTTTCATGTGTCAAATTATTTTCTACAAATGAGGATGAGCCATATAATTTACAAACACAATAACAGCAAACAGCCCATTGTATCAAACTATTTCATTGCAAGAAGTAGACTTAGTAGTGTACCATGTGGTTAAATAGTGTTTGCATTTCCCTTAAAATAAAAGATGAAGTTTTCCTACTTAAAAATTAGTAGCAACTCTGCTTTTAATTTTTTTTTTAATTCCCTCCTGTGCATTCCACTATCCATTCCGCACAATATTGGTGGGGAACAAAGAGGCAGTCTGCTTTCAAACTTAAAATATAAAAACATTAAGAACTAAATTCTGTTCCTTCCATGGATTTTTTTTCCTTTTTTAATTTTAAAAAGTGCATTCTTCTTTGCAGGTGTAGGGTGATATGGAAAGTTGTGTTTTGGTATGGTTTGGTTTGGGTTTTTGATTTGAACATTTGATAAATTAATTCATCTTGTGCAATTGCTGATGAAATATCTGAAAAATTCTCACAAGGGAGTGATGGAAGAAGTCAGAAATACTCTGATACTCTCTTGTCCAAGTCTTTGAGAGGTAGTTTATGCTTCTGCTAATGATGTTCAGTATACCAGATACAATATTAGTTCTTTAATAGTAAACAACTGTAGTACCTAACACATACTAAAATTCCTGCAAGAGTCAGACAGAAAGTTTTTTGCTCCTTAAAAAAAGTTCTCTAGTTCCATTCAGTTTTTAAGGAGTTTTCTTGTTTAGTGTGATAACATTTTAGCCAGTCTTCCTCTGTCTTTCTTCTGTCACTTGCTCTGCATTTAGGAGCAAGTTTTCAGGAGTGGAGACATGGCTACTGCAATCTTGAGCACAAGAGCAAAAGGACAGGCTTCTGCAGTAGGATGCTTCCTCTCCATATCCCTCCTTGGTCCTCCAGTTTCACTGTTTATTAGCCTCCCTAAGATTTTCATAATAGTTTTTTAGTCCTTTTAACAGCTTTGTGATATACGAAGAGCTTCCTGGCTACCAGTATCCTCAAAGCTTGTAGCGGTATCACTCTGCATTACAGGAGGCCAGGAAGAAGAGTTTAACCAGCTGAGAGGTAAACTTTCTGTTCCCAGCTTCACAGAATATTCTAAGGGACCCAAGAGGATTACTGAGTCCAACTCTTAAATGAATGACCCATACAGGGATTGAACCTACAGCCTCAGTGTTATTAGCACCATGCTCTAACCAATTGAGCTAATCTCAGGTACAAAGATTTAAGGTGCAAAGAAGTGCATAACACACTTTACTACACTATTGCTAGGAAACAAAGACCTACAGCTCTAAATAGCAGCACTTGTTTGTAAGATGGAAGTACATCCTTTCTTTCTCCTTTTAACAGTAAACAGGTTATTTTCACTGTTTAATCAATGTGAATATAGTATCTGGATTTTTAAACTTTTCTTAGGCTGTTGATGTACCCACTGGAAATGCCAGCTTAATCAAATCAGTTGAAACAGAAAAACCTGTGAGTTTTCAAAGCTGATTTTATTCCTTGTTATTTGTATATCCTAAATAACTTTTTAACTTGTGGGCTCCAAAATTCCTCTTACATGTCTTTTCACTAGAAAAGTTATCCTATTAATTTTGTCAATACGATGTTTCTTCTGTTGCCTGGGAGAATCTTTAGAGTGTAACATGTATGTCAACCCACCTGGTTCAGTTTTAGATGCTAAAGCAGCATCAATCTCCCATCCTTCATGGTACAGTTGGTTCATGCTGAAAGGTAGGAGATGCCTTTTTTGCTGCCTTTGGTCATGTTCTCTTTACATTTTATGGCACTGAGACAGGGTAGGTTATTTCCACTTGAAGCACCTCCCCAGTGATACAACTACCCTTCAGCACTTTCCAGCTTTGGCAGGAAAGAGCATTACTGCTTCTTGTTCTGCTAGTGAATTTTTGACATAAGAAAAGGAACTCTGATTAGATCCATGAGTATTGTATTTGGGCATTATTTGGGAGTGCAATTCAAAGCCGAGTCTGAGCCTTGGAGGGTAAAATGCCGTTGTTGTAACCCATTTATATTTTGGGAACTGGAGAGCCTTGAATCAATAGTAGTACTGAGACAGCAGGTCTTTCCCATCACAGAAAAATGTGATTTCACCCTTGGCCATGTCTTCTTCATCATTCCTTATCCTGGGTGTTCAGGAGAACCTCAAAGGACAATGTCTCCTCTTGCCTGCGAGAGGGCAGCTTGCCAGGGAAGGCTATCTGTTTTTTCATTCATGAGAATAAATAGTATACAGCCCCTGTTAGCTGTGTATGTAGCAAGAATTCCCAGAGGCATAAACCTTTTCATTATTGGAAGAGCCTGTAAGAGCTAGCAGGCTCAACTATGAGAAACTTTCATTGTAAAACTAAATGTCGACCAGAAGTATTTCATGAGAAGACAAAGCTTAGTTGGACCTTCTACTACCTGAATGGAGCCTAGTTTAAAATTGGAGAGAGACTTTTACAGGGGCATGTAGTGATAGGACAAGGGGTAATGGCTTTAAAGTAACAGAGGGTAGGTTTAGGCTGGATATTGGGAAGAAATTATTTCTTTCCTGTGAGGATGGTGAGGGACTGGAACAGATTTCTCAGGGAAGTTGTGGATGCCCCGTTCTTTGAAGTGTTCAATGCCAGGTTGGATGGGACTTTGAGCAACCCAGCCTAGTGGAAAGTGTTTCTGCCCATGGCAGAGGTTTGGAACCAGAAGACCTTTAAGGTCTCTTCCAATCCAAACTATTCTATGATTCTATGAAGAACTGTATAAAGGCAGTGAGAAAACAGCAGTTGCCTAAACAAGCATAACAGCTCAATCCAATATTTCACCATGGCACCTAGATATATCTTAAAATAAATTGTGTGGCTATGGCACTGAATTTTTTTAGTCATGAAATACCATTTGTGTATTCGTGTTTTCATTATTAGTATTTGTTTAAATCTATTTTGCAGTTCATTCTTTGCTTCCAGTTTAGCAGTTCCAGATGATACCATAAATATGCATTTATCTTTGAAATTCATGTAAAAAGTCAAACCATGCCATGTACTGCTTTGAAGTATGTAATCTGGTATGTGAGAAGGTATTTTCTTCATTGGGAGAAATGAAATTTACAGGGACTTGTTCTGTTCTGGAACATTTGACAGGTTGTATTGGTAGTGAGCAGATAGTAAACGATTATTTGGACACTGGTACCAAAAGATACATATTCTGAGTTACTTCAATTTTTGTAAAACCAACTTGAATATTTTTATTTTTTTCCCTCCAACTGACTTTCAGAGAGTGTTTATTTTACCATCTGAAGAAACGAATATTGTATGAATGGATAGGCTTTTCATAAAAAATTAAGTAAAAAGCCAGCATGGGCTTAGCCAGTCATGTAGTGCAACTGAAAAGAATATATTTTTCAATATGTGAAAAAAACAGTGACATTTGGTTACTTCTTGATTACCTAAATCACGGGACATAGGAAAACTATCAGTTATTCTTTGGAAAAATGATTAATATTTTTCTATTAAAAGCAATGTATTTTGACACTTGTCAGCAGACTGCCATGATTTTATAATGGTGAAAGTCAAGACTCTGTGAAGGTTTCTGTTCCAGTGACTGACACATTGACAATTCCCTTGAATGCAACAAATAGTACATAGAATTTTCAAAGAAATATTTGACAAAATTTGTATCCAAACTGATGAAAGTTTCCTCTAGAGTTCCCCAATACATGGTGCAATTTGAAAAACAAAACAAAACAAAACACTCTTATCAAAGAAGCTGCTTGTATTGTGGCTTTTTGATGACTGGGGCTATGGCTCATTCCAGCTTAGCTGTTACTTTCTTTCTTAATCCATGATCTGTATCTCCTTTTAGGATCGGTGGAGCACTGCCAACAGTCTTCTCCTATTTTTCTGAAGTGCTTGCTCGGGAGAAACGAGGTGAACACCTGAGTTGGCTCTGCATGTTTTGGATGATTGGCGGCATTTATGCTTCTGCAATGGCTTGGGCAATAATTCCTCATTATGGTAAGAAAAATCCAGCTCCTTATGATTTGTAGCTCTCCTAATATGAAAGCAAAGCTCTTAAAGTATAGCTTAAGAAGGGGTATTCATATCTGTTCTCAAACTACTGACCCCACTTTTGGTGGATATTGTGAGAATAGGTTGTACCCTAAATAAGAAGTAATTTATTAAAAGATGCAAAAATTAGCCAATACCTATGTTTGGTCTGATTCTTTACTGAAAACCTGAACGCATGAAAATACAATTGGTTTTATTGTTGAATCTGGATAAAATAGATGATGTGGAGATTTACACCAGAGAAAATAAATTTAAAAATTGCTGGATGTCAATTTTGTGTTACTTTTGATACAGAGATAAGAAGAGTAAGAACTTTCTTAATGTTTGTAGTGCTGAAATCTGAAATCAGTCTGAAAATAAAACTGTGCTGAATGTTTCTTCATAGATATTTTTAGTGGTGTAAAAACAGATATATGGAACAGAGTACACTAAAACACTGTAGGGATGCATGAGGGCAATAGCTGAAATTATACACACGTGAATGTGGTGGTTTAGTTTTCTTGGTTTTGGTTTAGGCCTTCCTTGGTAACAATGTCATAACTAAGGAAGTATTCC
>JAWWEE010000085.1:48694912-48716410 GCA_035221455.1 Xenops minutus
TTTCCCTTTTGGGGTTGTTTTGGGATTTGTTCTGTAGACTCATAGTGTTTGATTGTATATAATTGTAATATATGTGAGTATAAATATATATATATACTTTTAATACAATTGTCTTTTTGGTACTTTTTTTCCTTCTTTCTCGGGGCAGGGGGGTGGAATCCGTGTGGCCAGCAGTTGGGTTTGCCAGGGTGCCAACTCAAACCCCCACAATGAAATATAAGCTGCTTTGTGAAAGAGCTCTTCAAGTGCCCTGACATGGTTAAACATAATGTGGACGTACAGATTCAATTCTTAGTTTCCTGGGCTTGCTTTTTAGAAGAGTTAAGTGCTCATGGGTCTCCAGGGTTGATGAGACTGCTCAGAGGTTCTTAAAAATCAGCCTCTCAAGCACTTCTCCCTGGCAGTCCTCAAGTGAAGTAAAGCAGTACAGCAAGTTAGCTGGCATCCAAAGCAGCTTTCTTTAGCCAAGCAATGAGGTTTATCACAGCTAGATTGTGAAACAGAGGATGACTTCATAAGGTTTGCCCAAAGTGATTCAGCCATTTAGCGAGTGGTAATGTCCAGAAATAAATTACAATAATGCAGACTAGTCAAATACCTAGACTCTTGCATTAAAATTAATTTTAGAGTCCAGTACACTGAATCTGTATTTATATCTTCAACCTTGCCTTTTGACTTTGAATTGCTGAAATCAAAGAGAGGAATTTGTGCTGACAAAGCACCATGTGGATTTTTTTTTTTTTTTTCAATTAGTAAATTGCTCTGAATGCCAAGTATTTTTTTGCTTTCCAATTGATTTTTATTTTCTTTATCTTTCAGTGGAAAATGCAAACATTATGACAGACTGATTTATATAGGTTGTCTAAATATAAAATTGTAGATTTTATAAATAACAATATTCTTTACTGAGGTGCTTTTAAAACATCACATGGCAATATATCTCAATGAATAATAATACACTTCCTTATACCACAGCAGTGGCATTAGAGGGAAAACTTTTCTTCTTTCTTTAGCACTGGAAGAATATCAGCAACAAAAACCAGTACTGCAATGTTTTGGGGTTTTTTGTTGTTGTCATTTCCACTTACAAAAATATTTGTTAAATAACATAAGAGAAAAGAATATAAAAAATCTATTTTAAAAAGCAATATTCTTCAGTGCTAGCCATATAAATCATTACTTGCAGTTTATTAAGGAAAGTTGTAATGGTCAAAAGGAGGCAAAAAAAAAGCAAGCTCTAGACAACAGAGACAATCCTTCTCAAAACCAAAGAAGTAAGTTCGTACATCATTTTGACAAAATTGTGTTTATGGGGTTTGGTGAGGTCTTTATTTGTCTTTACTTATAAACCAGGCTTTTTTTGCTATATTCTGAACTTTAAAACCTGTGTTTTAGTTCCTAGTACAAATGTGAAATCATTCCTATTCAGGCAAAATGTTCTGTTGTCATGCTGCTGTGCTGAGCTCAGGCACTGCAAAGGGGTCCCAGGGCAAACCCTGCTCCACCATTTGGAGAATGTGGTCACATGTTGCTATGTCCTCCTGGAAACACTCCAGGTCAGAGAAATACCCATGCAGATTTGTACCACATGCTCTTATGAGAAGACTCTTATGATATTTTCTTTTAGAATTTCTACTTTGTTTCCATGGATTTCTTTTGCCAGAATCAATCAAAGATATAGATTTTTCCCAAATCCCTTCCAGGTCTTTCTCATCATTTACATCTTCACTGACCAGGAAGCAAAACATAATTACAAACAAAACACCTACTTCTATATCTCAGTTTTATAGTACATAGGGATTTCTGAGCTCTCTATTTCTCACCTGAGAAGTAAACAGTGTTAATTTTTCTCTGCTGGACTGAGAAGTTACTGAACAGCAGTGAATGATGTTGCATCTGTTGAGAAGCAGTAAACTATCCTTGAGCATAGTGGAATTATTGTTAAACTAATAGAAAGACAACAGCTCAACACAATAGAGTAATTTCAAATATTGTTTTTTCCCCTCTTTTACGAAAGTATTCCTTTCATTTTTACTGCTTCTTATATAAGCCACTTTAAAAAGTCCTAGATTCCAAAGTATACATTATCTAGTCCAAGGCAGTCATGGAAGCTAAGTATGTATATATATATATTTACCAAATGAACATTAACTGTATCTTTCAGTGAGAAAACAAAGATGGCATTCTCTATATGTAACAGTTTATCTCTTTTGTTCAAGAAGCACAGCAGTACTGTCTGAAACACGAGTAAGGCTCTGAAACACAAAACAAAGTGTACCTAACAGTTGTTTTGGCATCAGCATGTTGTTATGTGAGGAATTAACTTGAAGTAATGCTGCAGTGACCACATATGGAAAGGCTAACATTATCTGGAAGGCAAACATATTATAGCAGGGACTTTGATTTATATATCTGTTGGCTCTTGTTTTAAAATTGAAAATGGGTATAGACTTACTCAGGGTCTCCTAAATCAGAGCTGAGGCCATGGATGAGCTACTAGAAGAAAAATGCTTCTAGTTGCAACTAATTAACAAAGTTCCAGAGTAGGCTGCTACAAAGAAACTGCTTTATGCACTACTTAGATCTGGCTGGATAGGAAGAATAATGGTAATTTTTTAAATACTTTTGCAAGTGCAACTTTAGATTTAGCATCACATTAGTTCAAAGACTGTCAAATGTATCAAATATGTTTTACAATAATCTTTAAAATGTTCATTTCCAAAAAATGAAGAATCCTAAGACTGAGAAATTTCCATTTAAAATCAAGACATTGATGTCTTACAATTTCTTGTACCAAGTTTATATGTTGGTCTGAGAATAGAATGCAGAAAGAATCATGAAAGCTGCTTTATTAGTTACACAAAAAACAAACAAACAAACAAACAAACAAAAAAACCCACCCTAAAATGAGAAGGGGAATACTTGGCCAAAAAGAAATTGAATTGCAAGGCAGGGAACAGAATGGTGCAGGTGTTCAGACTGTTACAGCACAAGCTGCACATGAAATCTGAAGCTTTTCCCACACTCTTAATACCCCACTTCCAGTATGGACCAGAGGAAAGAAGAGATAGCCATGTCAAACAATTTTAATGAACAGGTCTCCACAGTGTGATCAGAGACAGAGACATTACTTCTATATATACGCACCAAATTCCAATTAAATTAGACTGGGTTATTCCCTAAAAGACTGCAAATTTAGTTATACAGAATCAAGGGAATAGGAAAAGTACATCTTTGTAACACACTCAATGCAAAAAGCAGATTCAAGTCTAAACATTTTTTTCTGACCAGGGTAATCACATTGCACAACAGATCTTCATCTATTCATTTTTCATCACTAGAGCCCTTTTTTTCCACTGAATTGAGGAGCTCCTGCTTGTGTTCATAAGAAAGATATTTAGCACCATTCAGGAAATACAAATTTGGAGTAGAAAGAAGTGGAATAAGAAACCTAAGGGAAAAGCATTCTGTTTCAGAATATTTCTTGCCTAGCTGCAATATGTCTCTCTAGGTGTAAGTAGGAATGTATTAATATATTGCCTATTCCAGCAGATTTTTCTATTGTGTTGGAAAACAACTGGTGTTTTATTCTGTGACTGAAAGAGGACTAGTTGCAAATTATATTTCTGCTTCAGTCATTAGAATTTTACTAAACCAAGGAAAGCCACTTTTACTGAATGTATTATTTTTCTTTTTGAAAGAGTAACTTCTTTACAGTAACACAGAACTTAAAAATGCTGATGAATTCACACTTGACTTGGAAAACACCATGTTCAAAATATTAACAATAACTTCTATTTTTAATGTTTAATTATGTCTCCCACTGGAAATTTTGCATTATTTTTTTGGTCTGTAAAACATATTATTTCTACTTTTCTCTGAACATATTCACTTACTAGTTTTCTCCTGTCAATATCATTAAATGAGTTTTAAAGGGTAGAAATTGTGATTTCATTTAGGTGTGAAAGAAGTTAAGTTTTAAATGCAGCTGTAATATAGGCCTAACATAAACTGCCAAATACATTTACAGAATCTGCATCACTGAATATTGTTAAGGGCACATCAAACCACAGCCTGTCCTCAGTAGTTTAGAACCACACTCAATTCACCTGACCTACCACTATATACCTGTCAACTGTTCTTAATTCTACTTTCCATGAGAAGATGTTTTTCTGTAGGCACAGGAGTCCACAAATGGTTTCTATTTCTATCGGAGTGTAAATGTGATGCGAGTGGACAAATCTGTTTTTCTTTTGAGTAGGAAGTGACTTGAAAAGTGGCCTAAAACCCATTTCTGTTTGTAGCAGAATATCGTTGAGGTGAAGCAAATGAATTCACAGGAAAAAAATAACTTTACTGGCAATGAAAATTATTTTTTTATTACCTTTTGGGTAGGTGGCTTGAGAATAGTTTTTGTAGTATTTTACTTGTCATGTTTGCTCTGTTCTAGTGTCATCCAGTTGGAGATAAAAAAGGTAAACATATCTTCTCAATAAAATCCCCTTCTGTATGATACCATCAGGAACTGTACTGTAGTAAAATAGGCAAGGAGGTAAGCAGAACTGCACAAAGCAACTATGCAAATGAGGTAATAGAGAGCTGCTGGCTCACAGTGCAACTCACAGCATGTACAGCACCAGACAGTGTTAATGGAAGAATTAATCTCTCAGCCTGATGCAAATTTAACTAAGAACATGACAGCCTAAAATTGTTGAGTGGCAATGAAGTCCTTATTCTATCTTGTTTTCTGTTGGGCTAGAGGGTTTCTCATGGGACATGGCAGCAGCAGTATAGGGGTAAAACATCCTATGCTAATGCTGTGTATTATCAGTGCATTTATAGATTTAGAGCATAGCAAGTACTAGTAATAAAAGCAGAAGCATCTTAGGACTATCCATCTTCCAGTACTTTTGATGAGCAGAACTGGATCCTTTTGAGTGATGGGAGCTTTAAGTGTGGACTTACAGAGATTTCAGTCTAGCCTGCTGGTCTCCTCCCATTATGAGGAGAGAAAAGTTTATGCACTGCAGCAAAGTGGAGCCAAAAGGTTGCAATCTTGTGGTGATGATCATTCCAAGATGAATGCCATGAAAAAATTGTTCCCCAGTACCTAAATTCTACATAGTATATGTTTCAGATAACATGAGGAAGAATTTGAGCTTTTTATGTTTGTCAGCCTTTATTTTTGTAGAAATTGGAAGGTTGATGAATGGCTTCATTACTAAGATGAAGGACTTGAAGACAGAGGCTTTCCTAGCAGCTTGTATAGGCTAAATTTTTTCAACAGTAACCCATGAATTTGAGCATAAAAAATTCTCAAGTACTCTGAAAAATTAGGGTCTTAACTTCGTTATTACTTCTCAGTAAAAAAAACCTGAAAAGCCACTCTTTTCTACTTTGTTGGGATTGCACATACTGATATCTGTAAAGTGTTTTTAGACACGGTTTGTCTGCTTAAATCCGTAAGCTTCAAAGTGTCAATGTTGATGGTGATGCTGTAAATAAGTGGCTGTTACTTTTACAGTAATCACTGCATTTCAGATATTTATTGTAGAGCTTCTAAATTTTGAATTGTGTATTAGAAGTGGGTCTGAACATCACAGAAACAGCTTGATTTCACTCATGGCTGTTTCATCAGCTGCTCCTAGCGTTTCCTCAGTAGTCAGGTGCCCAGCGTCTTATAAACGTATTATAAATTATGGTTTAGTCTTAGGGAAAGGATGACCAAATTCTTTTTTCCGCCCTTACTTTGCTGTAATCCCCAGAGGGAAATCTGACTCTTTCTGATGCAGTGTACCCATCCAATCAAACAATAAGGATGCATCTACATGATTTATAATTAAAAAAATCACACTTGACTGATTTCATATTGCTGCATCACTGCAGTTACTGTGACCGAAACAACCAGTGAAGGAAATTATGCTCAGTAGTCATGTCTACAGAGGTGATTTACTGTTGTTCCTTGGATGTCAACACCTGATTAATGTGAGCTAGAAATGGGAAAAACAGTTATGTTTGATTTCTTTGTTCGAAGTTGGAATGTGTTGAAACAGGATGCCATCAATGATTCAGGCATGCAAGAGGTGCATCAGTGATGTCTTCTTTAATCTTGCAGAAAGCAAATAGGAGAAAACTGTGATTAGCTGCAAAAGGAAGGGGAACAAACTGCTTATTGATGGTAAGACAAACAGTAATGAGCTGAAATTTCTGTCAAGGGAAGGTAGTACAGATAATGAAAAAGACTTTATAATGGTGTGTTAGTGAAGCATCTATATAAAACGGCTATGGAAATAGTGAAATCTCAGTAACTGAAATTCTTTAAGAACATAATTTGAGAATATTGCAGAGGCCCTTGCTGGTTCTGATTTGGAGCAAGTGGATGCACTGGATGCCTCAATGTCCTTCACCCCTGTTCTGTTAAACAGATACTGTTGCTCCAGAGTTTGTTGGGGTGGGCCAGAAAAGAGCAAATGAAGAAAAATACCCCAAAGGATAAGAGAAAGGGAGAGCTTCATAAATTAGAATTGAAAAAAAAAAAAAATTAGAAAAAGAAACAACATTAGACATTGCCAGCACAAGTAGGAAAATGCCTGTCTATTGAACTATTCTAGCTGGTAGCTCCAAAAGGAAGACAGAAGACTTCTGGGCCAAATAACACTGCACTGGTAGAAACAGAAATTTACAAGTCAACCCTTGTTTAATTTTTTTAATTCTAGACTCTTAAACCCCCCCAAAAAACAGCCAACATGTTGTCTGTCTTACTTTTGTCAAATAATTTTCTAAAAATCTGCCTTTTTGTGCTAGTTCAGAATAAATTCAAGCCATAGCAACAACTGTTGGGAAAATGCTGAGCCCAAGGCTACATTTTCTGACATACGGTAGTTCCTGTTCTTTGCAAAAGATAATCTGAATTTTATCAGTTGTCCAGAACAAAGAGAAATGTCAGAGAACATGGTTTGGGGAGGAGCTCCATGTTTCTTTCCTTGGTTGTAAAAAACCCATGAATGCACCAATAAATCTGCAGAATTTGAAATCAATGTATTAGCTTTATTTTTTTTAGACTTGGAGGAAAGTTGTGATACAAATTTTAAACCAAGAACAGATCTTCATATTTGCTTTCTTCATACAATTGCCTTTCTGATACATCTTCTGTCTTCAGGATCAACCTTAACCAATGAAAAATACTGTTTGAGATTTAAAGAAGTTGTAGCTTTGTTAAGTTTGAATCTGTATTTGCTCTGGGACTGTGTCATGCTGAATAAATGGAATAGATGAGACGTAAAGGCATCTTCTACATAATGCGACATCTGTTGATCTGTTATGCATTCCTTTAAGAGACAAAATGATCCCCAACGTGCTGTGCTTCTACCCTGCAAATACTTAATGCACTTCCATTAATCTGGTATTCTGCAGATGAAGCTGTATCTATACTTTTTAATCTGAATTAATTGAAGTTCATACAAGGCAGTTTTAAAGTTAGCTTGAGTTATCAACTTCCACTCAAGAATTGTTCTTCATTTGAAATAATCCTATGAAATTAGATTACACTGAATGTGTACTTTAAAAAAGCCTTCATCTTTGGGCACAAGAAGAATGACAGAACACAGCAGAATTTATAACAGCTGCTTATGCAAATCTAGCTAGGAAAGCAAAACAGATCACTTTATCAGTTTGCTATTTTCTAAGCCGTAATGCAGGGTTTGACATGGTCATTTCAATGTATTTGCAAGTGTTAGAAGCTCAAGTAGCTTTTAGCACATCTACTTAATGAGCACTAAAGGTGCTCATTAGTGCGCTTCAAATATAACCTTCTCCTGGGGGTTCGGTTGAGGGCAAAAAAAGAAAACTTGTTTATTGAGAGATTCAGTAAATGTCTAGCAAATTGTTTTGAGAGCAAAGAAGTTATATGGCCCACTGTCCCGGGATTTTCTATCAATGACCCTGTGATCCTGGCAAACTCCGTTTTCTTCTTTCTTCCTCTATACTCCTTACAAGGCACAGTATGTCCGTGCTTTTTCTAGATCCCTTTCTGCTGTAGTCTCTACAGTTGCCCTTTCTTTTCCTTAGAACTATGCTATAAGAAGCATTCAGATTTGCACACTCTCACCATGCTCACTGCTGTCTTACAGCCTGTTCTGGTCAGGGAGAAAGCAACATGTTGTGACTTGGGACAGGCCAGTGCCAAAGCTGATGGTGTGGCTACATTGCAGTCCCAGTCCTCATGTTGGCTGCAGCATCCCTGAGGGACCACCAACATCTCTGGCCTTTTTCTCCATGTTCTGATGGGTTCTCTCTCCTCTACCTGGGCAGTACATTTCACAACACTTTGGATAATGCAATTATCTTTAAGACAGTTTCTTCCTATGATATTTGATTGAAGTAGGTTAATGGCTTTAAAGGGTGCTGGTGGTGGAACTGACAGATAGATGAACAGACTGTTTCTACAAACATCTTTGTTCAATGCCATAAACATAATTGTCCACAGAAAGCATAGCAATAGTCAATCATTCTTAGGACAATAAAAAAATGTCCATTTCTCAGTCTCAGTTTTAATGAAAATGCAGTTTCACACAATGAATTGGCTATGAGTATAATTTAAGGAAAATTACACCCAAGTTAATGAAGCTACCTTAGAAGCCTGGCCAGACTGGTCAACAGAAATATCTGCAGTGTCAGGCATTAACCTTGTTTTTCACTTCCAGAGATGAATAAGGTGCTAATCTGATAAGATTTCTTTGTTAAAATTTTTAGTGTTAGGATGACAAAAAAACTTTTGGTTTTGTGATTGGTCTACAACAGATGAAAAATTAATGTGATTATTCATATGCAAAAATATGTTAATTTTCTCTGGAACTTAATATGGCAGTAAAAATTTGTCAACCATACTTCCATATTATTTGTGTGGCGTATAAAACTATCTGCTTTGAGGAAGTTGGCTATTGCCCTTTTAGAAACAGTTTCTTTTCACTTTAATAATGTATTCTGTTCATGGATTGGATATACAATTGGAATATAATTTTTCAATTTGCAGTGCAGTTGCATTTAAAATAAAATTAACAAAATCAATTGCAGAATGGCATTAGATTTTTTTTCCAGGAAGTTTAGTCATACTTTTCCTCAAAGGAAAATATTTTATGTTGCTTTTGAAAATCATGCCTACTTCAGTGAAAATAATCCCACCAAGGTCTATTCAAATATGCATACCTACCAGAGTATCTGAGTACAGCATCTGACTATATTCTTTCTGTTCATACCTATAGGGCAGGAACCTGTACAAATATATGGAAAGACCTGATCTATCTTTCTTGCACTGTTTGTGTGCTTAGTATTTCCAAAACAGTTGTGGTTTTACACCTTACAAAGATGCCAGCAGAAAACAGTATAAAATCAACAACAAGAAACATCAGCATTTTGTAGTGAGGGGTTTGGGTCTGCTTAGCTTTGATGATGGCCAAGGTGAGGAGGTGCTGTGTTCTAGTACTCTCTGCTCCTCCCTTGCTGTTTGAGTCAGTATTATCTTGTTTCTGTGACTGTCTGTCCATACATGAAATCCACCTCCCTGCTGTCAATCTTCAGATAGCTATAACAGAGTATTACTGAGGATCACTAGTGCTTGATTTGGGAGTGCAAATAGTATTTTGTTGAAAGTGTTTGGCCAAGGTTTGAATTTGACCTGTGGTTCACAGTGTGTACAGAGAGGTTCCACATATTAAGCTGACCAGGTTTGTTTAATTGACTGCTGTTAGATTAGAAGACTGTTCTTGGAGTGCACATTTGGTCTGATTGTTACATCACATAAACTGCCTGTTTAGTCTCTGTTTCTCTTGCAGTAATACCATATTGCTCCTTTTCATTTGAAATTTTTTAAAAAGAGATAAAAAGAGGCAAATGAAATAGGAGAAAACAGGACTTTAATCACAGCACTGAAGTGCTCATTAAGAAAGATTTTTCTTGACACATTTTTCAAACTAATAAAATATAATAAAGTTAAATTTCAAAGGAGTTTCTTGAATTGCAGAGATGTTCTGTTGTTACATTGCAGAAGCACACAAAAGGTAAAATGTGTATCACTGGTAAAAGACATATCCTCTTGGTATTCTGCGCAAATTTTTCCAGCATTTCTATTAATGTTTTGTTTCTAAGTTAGGCTAGATAAGGAGACTCTTTCTTTTCATAAACAGCAGTGTTCTATTGTACCTTTTTCTGATTGTCTTTTTTGATTAATTGCTTCTCTTTTCTTCTTCTCCATGAGCCCATGATTTAAATATCCTTAGTCCAGATGCACATAAATCACTGGGAGTCCTGGGCCAGGATAAGAACACATTTTCAATTAGTTTCCACATCTAACAGCTGCTGTTAGTAGTGTCTACAACAACTCATCACAGCAAACATAGCACAATTTCTGAGCTCAGAGCTATGAGCAGGCCATAGAGGGCACCACACAAAATTACATAGAGATTGTATCTGTATTTTGCATGTGGGTAGGACAAAAATGCAAAGTAATTTTGTTGCAGACAAGTGTTCCCTTCCAGACTCTGTTCATAATGACTACTGCACAGGACATTTGACAATTTTACATTGTCTACTTATAAAAGTGTGCTTTGTCTGCTCTTGGTGATTAACTCTTATTGTACTCTTCAGCAATGCCCAAACAGATGTCTCAAAATTCATACAAATTTCCAATTCATACCATTTTCTGATTCTTAAATAAAGTAGTGGAAAACACTAAGTAGATGCAGGAGCCTAGAGGTAGAAACATTATCAACAAATTAAAAGTAAGTTCATATAAACAAAATTTGAAGTGCATATTAGTGACATTTGATTGTACAGTCTTAATGCTGACAGTGGACATGATATTTTGAAGCTCTGACAGCAGCAGCTTTTAACATGTGATCTCCCTCCCTTTTCTTCTGACATTAATTGCATCTGTTTTAACCAACATTTCTGGAAAGCTTGACATGACCTTTTATTCTTAGACTGATAAGCCTCTAAGTTATGATGTTGTCAGAGTTGCGGCTGGCAGATTTTACCTCTTTGTTTTGCAGATTGTGAAGTGCCTTCACTGAACAGCTGCACAGAGCCAGACCCAAGCCAGGACTTTGCAGAAATGCATGAGTACATAAATCTCTGGGGCCACTGACTCAGTCAGCCAAGCAGTCAGATCAATTATGTGTCTCAGTCCTTGTAATGAGGTTTTCAGTGATATTTGCTCTATATTAACCCTTGGTGGCCTATTCTCAGTTGGATGGTTTGGGGTTTTTTTTGTTTGTTTGGTTGGTTGGTTGGGAGTTTTTTGGATGGAAGGGAGGGAGTTATGTATATTTTTGTTTGGTTGGGGTTTTTTGGTTTTGTTTGTTTCTGGTTTTGAGGGGTTTTTATATCTCACTACTTAGAGCATCATCTTTTCAGTTAAGTCTCCATTGTAAAATTAGCATAGTTTCTGAATAGATCTTGTTTGTGCTGGAAAAACACATTTCAATTTTTATGCTCACTCTTTATCTGATTGTCAAGCTAAGAAAATTTGGCTGCTGCTGTGGTTTTTGATTGCAGGAATTTCAGAGAACACTTCTAGACCATATGGCCATACAGATCCATTTGAAAAATGTCTAATCATCATTAAATTCAGGAAGATCATTACCACTGACCCATTGCATCCTAGCACTACTTTTGATTTTTTTTCTGACTCAGTGATATTACAAAGGCATGGGGAAGATTGCAAATGTATGTATAAAAGAGTCTTGCATCAGAGCACTTAGAACAAGTGTTGGTTTCCATAGGACTGAGAATGGTGCCAGATGACATAGCTTTATATTGGATCTTTAACTGAAATGGGAAACTTTTCAAAATCCAGTTTAGGTGCAGAAATGTGACAAAAGCAGACATTGAAAAGAAAATTAAACATTTGAGCTTCTGATTATGTATCACAACTCTTTTCATGTTTTGCATCTGAACCCTGGACAAAAGTTGACTTTTGCCTATCTAAATAAATTTCTAGTAGTTTTAGCCAGTTTTCTCTGAATAAGGGTCAAGAGTGCACATAAAGGAAGTGCAGAACCTTCTGCCCTGTAATGTGCATATTTACTTACTTAATTTCAATTTTACCATGGTGATTCTCATTTTAAATTTCAGGAATATGCAATTAACGTAAGTTTTTAGGAGAGTTTTTGCACTGATTTTTATTTTATATAAGGTAGAGAGGAAGAAAGTTATTTTGAGGATGCATGAAGTAGAATATTTTAGAAACACTGATTTAATATCTAAGCAGAAAATTACAGATTTGCCTTGGCAAGCCTTCAGAACCTATGCTCATTATCCAGAGACTGTAATGAGTGGGGATATACCCACTTCTCAAGGTGTATATTCATATTTGCATTCAGAATGAAGCCATGTGGAAGTTATTCAGGATTGATTCCTGGTAGTAGGTGTCTGAAGTCTGGTAAAATGACTCAGGACAGAGGCAAAACGACTCAGGACAGAGGCAAAACTCTTAACAGCGATCAAAGCCAAGATGTTGCAGCGATGTGTTGGAGTGCTTTGAGATTTGGTAGATTTGCCGTCCTATAGGATAGTTGCATTGCAATTGTGTTCAGAATTCCCAAGGTGCAAAATTGTATCCTGCATGGTGGTGGAAAGATATTAGCAAAGTGCTTTTCTGTTATTTCTCTCTCCTTTGAGAATGGAAAATTCTCAGTGGACAAAGTCAAACAGAAGTAGCAAACTGCAGAACTGTCTCCAGTGATGTCCTTTGTTCCTTTCCTGTAAGTGGAATGCTTTACTCTTAGCCCTTATTTTAATCAAGAGTCATACTGATGGGTGCAATGAATAGGTTAAGGTAGGGGATCAATCTAGGAAAGCCTCACAAAGTTCTGTATGATTTCTCTCCTGCTCTGTTAAATTTCATAAACTGTGAATAGATAATAAAACAGATATTCATGTCTCTGGTTTATTTAGTTGGGCCTTATCTGTCCCAGTAAAGAAAATGGGAGTGCAAGAATAGCTTTCTTTGTTCCAGTAAATGTATTGACATGACATTTCCATTAGGCTCAGTACTGGCAACTGCCTACTTCATGACCCTACATGTTTTAATATTTATCTGCTAGGGTTGCAAGTGAGATCCTGATTTCATAATCATAAATAGATCACTAACTAGACATCATTTGCCACCTCTAGCATCTGCAAAGATCGGACAGATACTATGGCCAGACTATTGTGTACTTGCTGTTATTATGAATCACTGCTTTAATTCTCTTATATGATTGCATCTGTCCATCTCTTCTGCCATTTTGAAGATTAACTTCTTGGCTGTATTGGCTACTGTGAGTCACAGCATCTTGATACAGCCATACTTCAGGGTCAAATGAAAATCAGATTTCAGAAAGATCATTGAAAACAATGCCGACAATGACCTACAAGTTTCCCTTGCCTTCCCAACTCACCTCCACTATAGAATTTCTAAATATTCTGATTTGAAACCAATTTTTAGGTATTTTTATCCTATCACACCTCACACTCTAGCATTTCCATGGTAAGGAAAGAAACCTAGTAGCTCTGTATTCTGCAGCGTATATATCAGGTTAAGTGAAAGGCTGACATATCATTAATAAACCTCAAATTTTGGGCACATATCATACCATACAATTGTCTGAAGTGTGGGGATACACAAATTCCCTCCTTAATGAAAAGTAAAACTGGGCAGTACTACAGCAGGTATTAGAAACATCTAAAAAGTGGATTGTTAGTGTCACTGTTCAGATGTACTACAGCTGGACTACAGTGCTGTGCAGGAATTGTGTTTGATGGTAGTAGAGAGCAAATTATTTTCTATGCAAGATCAGTCCCGCTTGCAGCTGTCCTGGGGAGTATCTGAAAAAGAGATACTGTCACCAGAGTGATCAGAGACCTGATGATCTCAGGTCTTCAGATAAATATTAGTGCCAGCACAGAGAAGTGGCCATTGTCTGTGGTTACCAACCCTCTCCTCTGTGGCAGAGGAAATGCGCCTTTAGAAAATGCCTTGTTCCTTTTAATCACAGTTTTAAGTATCAGCAGATCAAGTCTGAGTCTAAGTGTCTGTAAAATACATCTGTTGAACACTATTACTTTCTTCTTTCAATGAACTGGTGATCCTCAAGGCTCCCAGGAACTAGTAGTGTCAACTAGAGGGCCTGTCACCTTTGCTAAGTTACCTGCATCATGGCTCATCACAGTTCAGCTACTGCATTTCCAAATTCCTTATGCAGAAAGGAACAGCAGCTGAGCTGCAGAGACAGTGGGTGTGTAAAGTATCTAACTATCCATATAGGCTAAAAATAACACTTCTTTTCCCATGTGATATTAATAATTTAATCATAGGAAAGACAAGTATTCTACTTTGTGCTACTGAAATTTCACATTAATACAACACAGAATAGTTCTGAAAAACATTATATCTGAAATTCTTTAAAACAATGGTTTTCATCCAGTCTTGTAAAAATGTCAGTCAGAACTTCTTCAGCTACATATCTGAACTTTTTCAATTTCAGTGATGTTTTACCATTATTTTGATAACTAGCAGCACATATATATACATATATATACACATATTTACATACACACACACACAGATACATATATGTGTATATATATAAAAACTTGATAATGCCAGGACAGACAAAATAAAAGTGCAATAATAATATATTTAAGGGCTGTAGGTTTCAAAATATTTCCAGTCTTGCTTATAATATTGCTTTAGTTTAGATTTGGGAAATACTGAAAACAACATTTGGTAGTAAAATTCTTCCTGCAACAATTTTTAAAGATTGTTTTTATTAAGTGCGGTAACAGTGCCACCAAGTGGCAATTTATAGAAATCACCCTTTTTAGTTACGGGAAATGTTTCAAACTACGTTAAAACCGGAGGCTAGAAAGCTGACTTCTGACCAAAGACTGTGTGGTGAAACAGAAATAAGAAAATCTGTAAATTCATAGTAAGGATTCTTCAGAAGAATCTGTCGAGTTTATGAATTCCTATAAATTCCTTGGTCATCTTACTCCTTCATCCTTAATTTTTAGGTATATTCCGGCATCTACTTTCTTCTTCTATCTACTAAAAGACAGAAATCTATGAAAACTTGCCTTTTGAAAATTTCTGACACTGCCATGAAACTAGTTCCTCTTATTCCTACTGAATCACTAAAAAAAATTATCAGGATGCTCAGACTTTATCTGACTGTTCTATAAAATCCCAATATTTGACTGGACTTTTTTTTTTTTTGAACAGCTTTAGTGTCTTAGAAGGGTGTTCACAACTTAATTCCACTGGTATTTAGAAACTGTCCCCTTGCCAACCAGTACTTATACAGAGCCTGTAGGCATCCATACTTTTCATGGACCACATTGCACTTTAGCGTAACAGGAATGAATTGTAGAGATCTGTCATGTTTCCTTTCAGCCCTTATTGTGGAAAGTGAAGCAAATATTTCCCATAAATCTGCTCTCTAATAATCTCTCTACTGTAGAAGATGATTCTTGTGCTTGAAGAGACTTGCTGTTTATCAGGTATTATACATTTATAAAATCCATTCTAATGTGGACATGTTTACTTCTAAAAACATATTCAGAAAGTGTAATATAAATGTTCTTTTCTGTCCTTTGGAGCAAGAACTTTATAATATCATTTTAATATAGTAATATAATAGAACAGATGAAATACTGTGTTGGGGAGGGAAAATTTTATTGACATTGAATTCAACTTATAAATTGGTGATTAGAAATAGATTAGCATCTTGTACATTTTGGGTTTGCTCTGCTGTGTCCTCCTGCATTTCTGTAATGAGTAGTTGCCATGTCTGTGATTCACTTGGCCTTTTCCAGCAGTCAGGAAAGCAGGAGTGTGGTATTCAGCACAAAGGTTCCTGCAGCAGTTTCAGATTCAGTCATTGCAAGTTTTGGGTTGCTCTACAGTACATTATTCCCACGATGCATTTGGGCCAAGTGTTTTGCAATTCATAAAACATTGGTACTCACCCCATTTTCAAGATTAATGACTCTCAAATACAGCATAGCCAGGGAACAAGGGTGAAGGTTAGCTCCAGCTTGCTGAGCAGTGCACTGAGCACAACCATGCAGAGCTGCTGTGTCTTTGCTATTGTTTCATAAATCATAGAAGGGAGGAGACTGAATTACAGCCAAGAACACACTTACATTTAGTTTCAAGACTTACATACAGCAGCAATCAAAGCAAACTTTGTGAGCTAAATTCAGAGCTACTCTAACGGCTCCATTTTCCATGTGAGGTCATGACCTGGGAAAAAAAGGATGTGTTAATTATAAGAATAAATCTAAACTTGCTCTGCTGATCTAGTGCTGGGATGAAAGAAGAAGCCTCAAGAAAGCTATATTGATGCTGACTTTTTTCCTAGAAATTTCTTTTTATAATCCCAACATTCCCTTTTATCATTAATTCAGCAGATACATTAAATCACAAGATAAATTGCATCAGACAGTACAGTGCATAGAGAAAAAGATGGAATAGGAGTGATAAAAAACATAATGAACATTTCATTTGACATGTCACTCAAAATATCTGAGGAGTTAAAAAGATGGGTTTTAGGTTGACAGGATGACAACAGAATGAACAGTGCACTCATTACTTTTAATTAAGTGTAGTGTGGTTCACTTACATTAATAAGTGACACCTAAAAATAAATTACCAACAATATTTTACAGGACTGGATACAGAGCACAAGATGTTGCTGTTGCTTTGTAACAAGTATAAAGCCAGGTTGGTTTCATTTACTGCAAACTGCCCTTTGTACAGCTCAATCTCATAAAACATAAGCTAGAGCAGTGAAAGGCAGATTGCGTAACTATACCTGTGCCTCTGCATATTTCTGGAAAAGTTTCTAGTAACAACAAAAGCCAGTACCTTGGACTGATACTGGAAGTTCTGGGAGATGAAAAGCCCCATCCTGTGCTGCCTTCCATGCAGCGCTGGCAGTTGCATTACTGCCCAAAGCATCAGGTCAACTCACTGCTCTGACCAAACATTAACTTCCCCAAAAGGAAATTATTTTACAAATTCTTCATCAAGGGATTTTGTTCTGTATTTTCAATTATGTAAGGAAGAATATTATTTTAATTATTATAATAAAATATGTACACAATACCTGAAACTCAGATATGGTTCCTACGTGCTTCATTAACCCACTGTAAATTTTTCCTTCTTTATTTCCTTCTCTTCACAGTTTAGATGTAAAGCACACACATATTATTTAAGAATTCAAATTCAAGAAGATCAAAAGTTGACACTTTCCAAAAATCAGTACAGTAAATTTTAATACACTTTTGCACCTGTTTCTTTGTTTACATGTTTATTTTAAATTTTAGTTCTATGTTCTATTTTGTAATAAAATTTAACATTAAACTTTAGACAGTCTTCTTTTGTTGGAGTCAAATTTGGAGAGGTAAGGTATGTTTTTTTAAACCTTACTTAAAAAATTATATGGGATCCCAAAGTCATTGCCAACACTATTATTGATTTTAGCCCTTTCTTCCAGTGCTAAATGAGGCTGTAGAGCAAGCTGATATCATTACAAAAAGTGCAGAAAGTTTGTAGGACACCAGAAAAAAACACTGTTTTGCTGATCAAAATGTTTCATGGAACAATTGATAAAGAACAAAAATAAGTCATGGGTTGACTGTATTTTTCATGTGGTAAGACTTCAGTACTTTAATATGACAAATTATGTTTTTCCAACAATGTGTTTATCAGCCCCAGCATAGGATCTTTACATTCCAAAATATGCTTTATATTTCACAGATAAATACTTCCTTTGAATAACTATTTAATAGGCCATTTGGTACCATGTTCTACCAGTTGTTTACCAATATTCAAACAGATTTAACTAACCATGTCTTTTGTCTAGAAAAATCAGTTCTCAAAGACTGTATCAGATCAATCCAGCATCAGCTCTGTCATTAGCCAGGATTCCATTTTCTTTGAATAACCCCTTCTATCCTGATCTTCCACTCATGTTTTTAGTAAGCTATCCTTGAAAATGTTGCTTTTCTGCTGTATTGAAGACAGAATAAAAGGCCAGGTAGTTAACCAAATAATATATTATCTTTCTTAAGGTAAGTTCTTGAGTTTCTTACAGTAATGGCATTTTAATAACCCAGTAATAATGTACCAATCAATCAGATATTTTATTAAAAAGCTGAACCACCAGCCCTCTATGAAACAGCTATTAAGAGTACTAAAATTAAATATATAGAAAAATTTAATAATAAGGAAAGCTATAGAATTCCATAAAATATATAATGTGGGTATAGATTTTTAAGTCTCCCTTCTTCTAGTGTTCATAGAAAACTTTGTATATGTATTCTGCATGGTGATCATGTCTGTGTTTGGTTCATGTAACTGCCTTCATACAAATTTTGCTGAGAATTGAAATTCATCTTTGTGTAAGGAAGTCTCCCACCCTACATAATACTGTCATTTTCCAGCATGAGTAGTCACATACAAGAGGCTGAAATTCGAAGTGTAAGATTATTTGTTAGGTGATCGATATTTGTAGAAATATATAAATCATTGTGGAGGTTCGGTTTGGCTCCCTGCCAAACCCAGCTGCTGGCCACACAGATTCCCCCTGCTCCCGAGAGAGAAGGAAAAAAAGTACCCAAAGACAATTGTAGTAAAAGTATATATGTATTCACATATATTACAATTATATACAATCCAACACTATAAATCTATGGAATAAGAACCCCAAAGAACTCTAGAAGGGAAGAGGGGGGAAAGGGAAAAGGAAATGGGACAAAAATGGGTAAAACCAAAAAACAGATACACACACACTCGTAAACTCAGAGAAAAGCTCAGTAAGTAACTAATGCAATGAATTCTCACCAAAACTCCCTTTAAGAGAAGTAGGTCCTTCACCTCCGTGAAGCTGAGACACCAGCTTCTCAGATAGGCCTCAGCTCATAGAGATAAGAGTTAAGCTGACACAGAGAACTGATGTCCTCCAAGCATACGAAAGGAAGAGAGAGAGAAATCTTCTTCCTTGATCTTATATACCCCTGATTACGTGAAGGAATGGTGTGGAATACTTCCTTAGTTATGACCCTGTTACCAGGGAAGGACTAGACCAAAACCAAGAAAACTAAACCAACACAATCAGGCTTCATTTAAGTATAGGTATCATGTTGCATCTCCAAGGAACTGCAGCATAACATGTATGATACTCTTTATTTCTCTACATTTTGGGAATTTCTTCTTCCATAGGATGGAGTTTCAGCATGGGCTCTGCCTACCAGTTCCACAGCTGGAGAGTATTTGTGATTGTCTGTGCACTGCCCTGTGTCTCTTCTGTGGTAGCCCTCACCTTTATGCCCGAAAGCCCACGGTTCCTGCTGGAGGTATAATTTTCCAAACAGTTTTTATGTTCCAGTCAAAATTATTTCTGTGTATACATCATGACCTCTACATACCAGGCATTTAGATTGTTTAGGAACTGTGGTGAGTATCTTAATTTGCATATATGTTGCACTTACATTTTGATCTAACATTTAGGTTGGAAAACATGATGAAGCTTGGATGATACTGAAGCAAATTCATGACACAAACATGCGTGCCCGAGGTCAGCCTGAGAAAGTCTTCACAGTGAGTATTGTGTTTAAAGCTAATTACCCAACACATCAGCAAGCCTCCTGACTGACAAGATCTGGAGGGATTAAGCTATCAGTATTAACACCCTGCATGACAACACAAATTATTTCTACTCTAAATACCTAAATATAATATACTGTGAATTCCTATGGAAATTGATGTATATACAACAGATGTTAAGATATCAGCCCTTGGCCTGCATATTCTTGGGTATATGAATCCACAGAGTGATAATTTTATCTGGAATAATAAGAGCCCTTCTGTGTTTTGTTTATTAAGTTTACTCTGCCTTTAGTAATAACAGTATGCACATAGAAGTCCAAATTAGTTAGCCGTTGTGTGTTTAAAGCTTTGGAATTTCCCCCCCCCTTTTATCAGGTAGAATAATAATTATAAGAATACATTTTCAATTCTGTGAAATAGTAATTTCATATATTTAATATTCAAAAAATATCTTGGAAGCTCAGCTGCATCTGGTTGATGTCTAATGATAAGGCCCTAATTAAAGTATGACATGTGGTTCCTATTGGAGGAGAAATTTGCAATTAAGAAATGGAACTTTTTTATGGCACGTTCATGAAGGCTATACACAACAGCTTTGTCTTCCTGGATGCAGTGGGACCAAACAGCACTTTCTTGCTTTGAAATGCAGTCTGCCTTTCCAGCTTGTGCTGTGCTAGGACAGTACAGGCACTTTGCTCCCTCACAGAGCCATGTGCAGGATGTTTTTCCTCTTCCAGAGGCTTTCTTCTTACTATAATGCACATATAACTCAGCTAAGAAGTCCTCTTAAAGGTTCTGCATTTGCAGGCAGTCTTGAGGAATGACCATCTGACCATATAACTTTATTCTCTTGAGACTTGCAATTTGTTGCTTTGGGTGTAGTTTCCATTGCTTCCATTTAAATCTTTCTACAAAGAAGCTCAAGAGTTCCTATATTTAGCTTAAAAGAGGGTTGGCTAGCACACTTACCATGTTAAATCCACCTTTACTGGTACACCAGTGACGTACCCCTAATCCCATCTAGCCTAATATTTTATTTTCTGATTTAATTTATGAGTAAAGGTATTTGTCTAACACCATACATCTAGGATGTAATTTCACAATTGCCTCTTGCTGATTTGAGCTGCTTTCAGACAGAATGTGCCTGCTCCTAGTAACTGTGGGGGTTTTTTTCCTGCCAGCGTTGATGTTCATTGACTGATTGCACAGTCAGCCATAGCAGAAACCCTGCCCCCCTTCAGTGCTGGTTTAGGCACAAGAAAGAAGGCAAAAATGTGCTGGGACAAAATGTGGAAGAAGGATAAGCCTCTCACATCACTTTGATGTAACTGCATTCATGTCCTAAAGCAGCCTTGGAGACAAAAACAAAGCTCATGCTCATTGTTTCCAGTTCCTGTGATCTAACAAGTCTTTCTGTGGTTGTTAAAACATAAGACTCAACCACTTTATTTACAGTTAGTTTTATTAATTGGTCAGCCATTAGTATTGCCAGTTTCTGTCTTGAACATTAGGAAAACTCAATTCCAGATATCAAGGAGAGGAAAGATTAGAAATACTGTACTGTATGTCAAGGTTAGACATATATAGAACTCCCTATTTTTAGCTTGCATTAGTATAATTAGAAAATGCATCATTCTCTTGTTATTACACAGCGTCAGCACTTCATCTTGTAAAACCCAGGAAGCAAAGAACTTAGAACTTATGCATAATTTGTCTGGCCTGTCCTTTTAGTATTGTCTTTGTCATGGGTTTAAGATTGGTTTCTATTGGAAGCCTCTGGAAGTTTCCCTCCATCCTACAGAGCAGAGCCAATGAGGGCCAGCTCCGAGGAAAACTTCCTGCTTTTG
>JAWWEE010000085.1:48716510-48756093 GCA_035221455.1 Xenops minutus
ACAGTCTTCTTCCCTTTTTTTTTTTTTTTTATTTTTTTTTTTTTTAGTTAGTCCAGGGTATTGTAACATTTTGTCTCAGTAATTTATTTATTCACATACCTCTCCCAAACCCCTTTGCTTATCCAATACCATTCTATGATTTAGGCCTTACTGTTTCCTTCCACTTCATGTTACTAGTTACTTCAGACACACTTTGATAGTATGCTGTCTAACTCTACAGTTGACATAACTTTTTCTCCATTACTGCTATAGTTTTAGTGTGATTTCCTTTTATATATTTTCCTATATTATATTCTTTTTCTAGAAACTTTTTTCCACAGGTAATATTTATTCTTATTATTCATATTATTAGGGGTTTATCTTCAAACCTCTAAAAAGGGAAGCTGTCCACTGACAAACAGTAGGTTTTAGAGTTAGAAAATCCAAAATGAAATTATAGTTACTGAATTGATGGAGTTCATGGCTCTTCATACCTTTAAGAATCTCTCCTGAAAGCAGTGACACTAACAGAGATGGTAATAATTTGATAATATCTTCCATCATGGTACTACTCAAGTCAAATATTTGTGTACATACTTAGTTATCTTGCTGAATACATATTCATTAGATCTCTTGGTTTATATAGTAACTAAAAAACCTTTGTATCCTTAAACCCAAAAATTTCTCCACTCTTTAATTGCCAGGTATTAATTAACTATTTTTTCCTGTGAAGAGAGTCTTGATTTTGCAAAATTTAAAGCATTGCATATTTCTAGTCATGACTTTTAAACAAAAGTTCTATTTTCATTAGAATAAGTATTCTTTATTGGTCTGGGTTTTTTGCTCTTTTATCCTTCATATACTGACAGCTGAATTTGCATGGTCCAGATGGACTATTGTCCTGACTCAAAGGGACTTTCCATATGTTAAAGAAGCATCAATTCTTGTCCCATCACGTACAGTGGTCCAAGGATACATACACCTCCCCCAGTCTTCATGTCTCCAAACTAATCAGGTGGCCAGTATGGTGAAAAGGCTGTCCCTGAGCCCACAGGGGTCGTAATGGTTTGCACAGTAGCATTCAAAAGGCACTCCCTTTCTGATCGGACTGTGGTCTGTAAGGGTTTCTGCATATAGGAAATCTCACATAATATTTGAGAATTCGATTCAGTCTTTCATATAACATGTTTCATAAAAACAGTGGAAGAAAAACTTAAAATCAATGGAATGATGCAGACAGGATTATTGGGAGATGTATGACAACAAGGTTACAGTCTTTTAATAAAGTCATGATTTGGCAAGACATAGAGCTGCAGTACTTCAGAAATGAGAGTGGTTATAGCTAAAACTGCTTAGTGGGCTTTTCCTTGTTCATAGGATGAGGCTGCTGGTGCACGTGTAAAAGCAATGGGTTCAAAACTAGAGCTTTACCACCAATCTTGCTGTTCCCTGATGTCCTGTAATCTTCTATCATACAGTGGAGGTAAAGGAGGAGAGGTGTCCTCATTCTGTTAAGAAGAAACACAAGCTATGGCTACCTTCAGAACTGCAGCACTGAACACTCAGTCTCTTGCTCTCTCCTTCCTTCTGTGTCAGACCCCTTCTCCATTTTATTGATTTTTTTTTTTCCAATATCTACTTGTCTTCTTTTAAAATAAATTGGATGAATGCACTGCCTTTTGCAATGATGCTTTTAACCTGGGAGCAGAGCAGAAGCCAAAACCAAAACCATACCATGGTACAACTTTGTCAGGTCCTGTGTCTGGAAAGACATATTCTTGTTCTGCTACCCAAGGGAGTGCAAGTGAAAATTAGCATTGCAGGCAACATCACATTCTCTGTTACTGGTAATTCTGTATTTTTCCCTGATGTCTGTTTATCTTATTTCACTTTTGATGAAGTACATGATTGTTTGTAACAGCAATAACATGCCTGGTTCCAGATCATTTCACCTCACTTTTTTTGTCTTCATTAAGTTCTCTGTTTAACGCTACACAAAATAAGAACAAAATAAAAAGATTTTTCAGCTATTAATTTGTGACATTTTGAATACTTCTGCTTTCATTGCTTTTTCTTTAATCTATAGACTTGCAACAATGTTGTGATAGCAAGTCAGAAACTATTTGATAGCAAACTCTGAACATGTTTAACTGATAGTTTAAATCATGTTTTATCCTTTGTGGCATTAGAGGTCTATACAACACCCTAGAAGAATCTGACAGCAGTAGTGTATTGTACCCAGAAGAAAAGTGTTCCCTGCATGCTTTGAAAGTAGAGCTTTTTTGATACAGTTGCATCCATAATGAACTTTGTCATTAGAGTATGCTACTATTTCTTTATATATTTAAAGCATTTCTGTGGACACAGGTTTAATATCTGCTCATTTTTAGTAGATAAACTCTGCCAATATTCCTCTATAGGCAATTACTGATTCCTGAAAATAAAAATATTTGTGTTCTGTTCTTATTTCTAGGTTACCAGAATCAAAACACCAAAGCAGATAGATGAGCTCATAGAAATAGAAAGTGATACTGGAACTTGGTACAGGAGGTGTTTTGTAAGAATCCGCACAGAGCTGTATGGAGTAAGTAACAATATTGCTGTTCATTCTCTAATTACCTTTCTTCTTTTTAATTAGCTTTCTGAAATGGGAAGAATTCACTGAGCTCATGCTGTCGATGGCTACAAAGCTACATTTTCCATGCAACTGAGAGATTCAGGAATGAGTGTCAGCTTTTGGTTTCCTGACTCAGAAAAAGTGCAGGTGAATCGCAGAGGTCGGTCCCGACTTCTGAGAAGGAAAATGCTGCATTGGTCCTTACACAAGTGATAGCTAATAATTACATAGCCTTATTCATAAGCACCACAGAATAAATATGTAATGGGAATGCATATCAATATATACCTAAGAAAAGAGGTGATACATGATGAGATGAAAAAGTATCCAGAGGAACTTGAGACAGCCACATTAATTACAAATGGTAAATTCATGAATAAATTGTGCAAATGAATGTCACTAAAACCTCTATAATAACATGTTGTTTCTGCATGAATTTTTTAGGCATATGTTTCACCAGAAAACTATTTTAGAGATATTTCAGGCTTTAATACAAACTTGCTGGGACTATGCTCCTTATTCTTTTGTTTGGTTTTGGTGGGGTTTTTTTTGTAAACCCAAAATTACATAGTATCTTTGAATCTTATAATGAAAAATAATATAAAGACTCATCAATTAATTAAAAAAAAAAAGGTGGCCTTTCACAGCTGTTAAAAATCTGGCATCTGAAAGCTCCCGAGAACTATGCTGAAGTGTTGCCAACCAAGATTTGTCACAAAATTACTTTGCTAGGAAAAGACACGTTTTCCCCACAGAAAAGAAAAATACAGAAAGGGTCTCCTTTTATAGTTATTGACCAAAAATGGAGTAGTTGAAAACTGAAATATTATGATTAGGGTTGTTACTAAACCAGCTTTAAAGGAGCTGTAGCTTGGTTGTCTCACATCCTTGTTATCTCACTAGGCTAGACCCAGGTCAGGGCACTTTCCTTGTTGCATGGTGTATGCTGGGACTCCTAGAACAGACTACCTGTTCTCTTTTTAAAGGAGCAGATTATCTTGAGATGAGGGAGAGATGAGAACACCATTCTCAGTCAGCTCTGCTACAGTCTGTCTGACCTGGGGGTAGGCCCCCATTTTCCTCATATAGTTGAGGTATGAGTTTCTAGCCATGGTGGGTTAGAGCAAACTCTGTATTGCTTTTGAATCATGGAATACAGCTTGTCTAAATTTAAAATAGTGTAGTACTGGGAAGTGAGAAGAAAACATTTCTGAGAAGACCCCTGGTTTATTTGAGATATTGAAATGGAGATGTCTAGAGATTAGGAAAGCTTGAGGTGATCAGAGCAGGGGTGAATTAGTGATCACAGTCCACACTGGTTACAAAAAAATTGATATGACACTGCAACACGTGCTTGCAGCCAAGAAAGCAAATATTATCCCGGCCTGCATCAAAGGAAGTGTGGACAAAGATCTGATCTGCTCTCTCTCATGCCCTGAAGAAGCAAACAAATCAGAATCAAAAAGCTTCTATCATTGAAGAAAATGATTTGAAATAAAATTTTTTCCTAATGATTTACAGATTTGGTTGACGTTTATGAGATGTTTCAACTACCCAGTGAAGGATAATACAATCAAACTTACAGCTGTGTGGTTCACCCTGTCTTTTGGGTAAGAATTTTTGAGATTGAAGTATTTTTTATATTCTTGACAGATAGAAGAGTAGAAGAGTCATCTGCATGTGAATTTCTGTCACTATGATTATTTTATTCATAATCTTTCCACAAAAAGTTATATTTGTCAGTTAGTCTATTCTTGATTGCAAGCTTGATCATCAGAAATATCTGCTTCATAAAACTGACAACTTCTGGTGTCAGCCTATGTTGATAATTTTATTTTATGGAGGATTTATTATGATGGAGCAACTACTTCATCACATAAGGGAGCTGCTGGTCCACACCTCACACAGATTTCTAAATGAGTGAGATTGGTGCCTGATGGTTTTCTGTTTTTCACAGCTACTATGGCTTATCTGTCTGGTTTCCTGATGTCATTAAACATCTGCAGTCAGACGAATATGCATCCCGAGTGAAACATTTCCGCAATGAGGAGGTTTCACATTTTGTCTTCAACTTCACACTGGAAAATCAGATTCACAGCAATGGAGAATACATCAATGACAGGTTTAGAGATTTCCTAATATCCTGGCTTAGCTGGAATAAACAGATGCATGTTTTAAAGCACATTCTAATAACCTTTGGGTTTTGTGGTTTTTCCCTTTAAATAATGATAGAACGTTTTTGTTGGGTTTTAGTGAGAATTTATTTCTGTTCTTGAATTCTTGTCGTTCATGAGCATGGGGAGTAATGGACCTGTATGTGGCTTCTGTGAGAGGATCCCCCATGCAAACCCAGCTTCCTTGTCTTCCTGAAAAACATATCAAAAAGTCTAAGTCAGTGGTACTTCCTTTCACAGTGGGATTCAAAGGTTTTCAGATCCAACACATGCAGCATATTGTAGGGATCTGGCAAAGGACGTACTTTCATCTCAGTTTCTGGGGTTTTTTTTTATATTGAAGAAAGATGCTTCTGTGAAAACGCTGAATATTGAGAGATTAGAATCTTATCACAAAAAAAAAGAAAGCTAAACATTAATGTAAACCAACAAAAAGCATGCACAGCTCTGAAAGGGGAAACAACACTCTGGCAATGCTTTTTGTGATCTTTTTAGCTGAAGCCAAATATATTAAGGCTCTATCACGACTTGACAGATAACTAGATAACTTGGAGGAAAATTAAACACAGCTGTTTTATGTATCTGGTTTCTATTAAGAAATATACAGAGCAACCATGTGAATGGCCTCCTGGAAGTCATGGTGATAAGTAATTATTATTTCCATATGAAAATCTATATCTAAGTGAATAAAATTAATGATTTTGTAATACTTCTTTATTATTATAATTACTTGAGTTTTGACACAGTTAAAGGTTTATGCATTGCAGAAAAAAAATAACAGCTATTTAATTTTTAAACAGGCCACAACTTCCAAGTTGCACTCCTTTCCAGATGGCAAACGTTCTCCTAAAGTCAAAGAAGCATTTACTGTCAGTAACTGACAGCATATTCTTATCTGAGGTCTTATCAATGTAAACAGAATATTGTAAATAATACTAAATCTACCATCAATCTATGCTAGATCACTACTTTACTCTTTAAAATGTGCGAATTTTTTATGCGTCTGACAGTTATTTGAGCTTCACAAAACATTTACCAAGAAGTATGAACTCATTTGATATCCTTCCTTCCCAAATGGTTCAGTACTCAGTCTCAATCTCAGTGCTCCCTTCATGTCCTTTCTTAACCAAAAGATCCTTCAATACTTGACTTTTTACTACATTGCATTCCTGCTGAGTTTTAATTCTAGTCATTGCAACACCAATTTTAATGTAGTCACGTGCTTCCTGTCCGAGGGTAAAAAGTGCATCAGAAGAACGTAGAACATGTAGTCTGTCATGTCTATTCCAACTGACTAATCCAACCACTAAATTCTAATTTTTCTCCTCTGGAATTAGACTACACATTTAAATGGGAAGTGCTGTATGAAAAGTGATAATGAGTTAACACTGAACTCCAGCCTGATTTTAATCAGTCTGTCACAAATGAGAAATAATACAGTAACTAAAACTAACGAACTGAAAACACTATTCTTCTGACCAATACAAAAATAGAATTCATTAGTTAGCAAGGCACTTACCATGCTAACCATTATTGGCTATTTTCTTCTTTCTTGTAATGATGTGATTCCAACTATTTTATTTGTAGGAAAGTTTAATTACTACTGCTTTTTAGATAGAATATTTTTTGTGTTGCTATTCCTACCATTACTCTTGCAATAATAAAAATACTTAGCTAATCACACCAGGTTTAATTAGATCAGAGTCAGGTCTATCTTTGGAAGACTTTGCCATTTTAACAGTTCTTCCTGCCATATAACAATTAAAGCTTTGCTTTTCAAACTGTTGCCACTTTGTGTGAAGGCTGCAAGCAAAACCGCCCTGTTTTCCACCCCTTCTTGTGAAATAAAAGACATCACAAAAATAACAATACATTTCTACATCTTTTGTTGTTGTTGTTGTTGTTAACATAATGATATTATTTGTTTAATAAAAAGGGCTTACAGCATTGTTTTAGTCTAGTGACATCTATGTAGAAAGTTACTGTAATGTACTATGTCACTCATTTTTTTCTATTAATATCTCAATTAACAATCATGATCAAAGACCTGGATTTTAAATGAGTGTCAGTAGCAAGGAGGATGTTCAGAAATAAAGCAAGCTACAAACAAATTTTTTATCCCTGTTTTATGTACACAGTAATTGTAATTGCATCCCCAGGCGCAGGAATAATGAAGACATACTTAGTTAGATAGCTAGCTGTATAACTGACAATGTAATTTTTATTCATATTATAACCCTTCTGTGAAAGCATTTTTTAACATTTGTATACAATATACATACACTGGTATGTTTTGCATTTTACCTCAACATGGTAACCAGTGTGTTCATCTGGAGAAATAAATATTCATTAAAAAATTCTTTCTTTTCAACTTCTTGGTATTAGCAGGTGCTTTCTCATTCCAAGGGACTGAGTTTCTGAAGCATCTCCTAATTTCCAACTGTAATGTCAATAGTGATTTTACAAGGCTGTTCCATGAATGTCATGACTTGGTTTCTGTTGATGATTAAGGACAAGTAACAATAGAAATATTATTAAAGAAATTATATTTCCAGTTAGGGCCAGTAACTGTGTGGAGCTATTTGTCTTATTAATGCTTTTTTGAAAAATAGTATTCTAAAATGAGCTAACCAGTAATAACATCTGCAAAATAAATCTAAGGGATCATTGTTGCTGGGGTTGAGATTTTAAAGAACTAAATAGCTGCATTGGCTTGATCTGTTGGTGTTTCTAAACCATGAAGGTAGACTGACAGGAATTGTTTGTATTGGCCAGGTTCATTATGATGAAGTTCAAATCAGTAACCTTTGAAGATTCACTTTTTAAGAACTGTGTGTTTGAAGACATTACTTCACTGAACACATACTTCAGGAACTGTACTTTCGTGAATACCACTTTCTACAACACAGGTATTATGAGTAAAAGCCCTGAATGTCCATTGCTCAGCTGCATGTTCTCTTAGATTTATGCTTTCTGGATTTCTAATAAGGCATGCATGAAGTCCTCTTGGAGGGAATAAAAATCTGTAAAAAGCAACAGGCCTTCATAGTGTTACAACAGAGAAATGAAAGGATCACACTGCACAAGAGATACCACAGGCCTAATATTGATTCAAATAATAAAAATGTCTTTGATTTCAACAATCTCTAAATAGATTCAGTCTAGAGAGAATAAAATATATTTACTGCTTTACCTGTAGCTTGAACTATTGTATTTTTATTTAGTCCAAATGGGGACTGGTGAAATACTTTGTTCAGTGTGCTTGCTGTGGCAGGGGAACCTGAGTTTAGGATTCAATCTCTGTAATCTGTAATTACTCCCACTCTCCTAAGTATGGTAACAAAAATATAAATTCTGTGGAAACAGAAGACTGTTGTTTTTTTTTTTCCAGTTTAATAAAACATAACTGAAAGCAGAACATGGCCAATTAAGCTTGTTGGAAACAGGGAGCCCTTCTTACTGCTTTCCAGTCACTACAGAAATCATAATAATAATAGAGCTAGATTTCAAACCAAGCAATGCCCACATTTCTTTGTGTGGAAGGAAGGTATTCTTGATTCAGGTTTGTAAGGCTGACAGAAGTAACAAAAACAAAGTGGAAATATAGGGAGAGATCTCTGAAAATGTTTTGGCAAAAGAATGTTCTGCATAGAGTAACTCATATATGGGTGAGCTGAAGACCACAAGGCCTTCTCAGAAATGAAAATCAGTTTAAACTGAATGATGTAGGAGTATTTCACTTAAAGAAGTCAAACCATACTGAGCATGATTGGCAGTGTCATCTAAAAGGGTGTTTGATGTGAAATAGAAGATCTGATACTGAGCAAGACCAAGTAATAGAAATTTGCAGATACCCAGCATTTTTTATGCAAGACCAGCTGGCAATGAAAGGCCTTAACCAAATATAGTCCAAGCAGGGCTAGAATACACCAATATAATTTCCTAATTTCAGGCTTTAGATGCTTTTTTTCATGAGCTTTGTAAACCTTTCTAGTAAGATAAAAAGCTATCAAAATTAACAGCAGTAACTAGTTCACTTTTACAAAGCAATGAAAGCTCCAACTTGTCATTAAAGTTGCTTGAATTTGAAACGTGTGTAATCAAAAGCTGCACATGGAGTTGGCTGCTAGCTAAAATGTTTCTTTTTCTTCTTTCCACAGATCTCGAGCAGTATAAATTTGTTGACAGTGAATTGATAAATTGCACATTTTTTCACATCAGGACAGGATGCCAGATTTCTTTTGATGATGACTACAGTGCCTACTGGATCTACTTTGTTAATTTCCTGGGAACTTTGGCAGTGTTACCAGGAAATATTGTGTCCGCTCTCCTGATGGATAGAATAGGACGGTTAACAATGTTAGGTAGGAGCTTCATTCTGAAACAGGGAAGAATGCTAAAAGTAGCAAGTTCTCTTTTCAAGAAATTTGTCTCAGAGAAATGCAAAATGCTCCTTCTGTAGATACTTCATTATGTGGCATTGTAAGTGCTGTTTCTGAAGGCCCTTATTTTAAAAACCCTAGGAAAAAAGGGTTCTGTAGCCACTGCTACTATGACACATTATCAGTCGTTGTTTCATGCTGATGTTACAAAACCATTACTTATGTATGTAGAATGAGATTTTGGAGACTGATGACCATTGGTTTGTCTTTGCTCCAGCTGAAAGGTGACTGTCAGCTAGTGGAGCAGATTGTTCGAAGTGTCTGCAGTTCTTTGTTATCTATTTTGTAAAGGAACACAGTTGAAAGGTATCTCCAGGGGATTATATGTAATGAGAAATCTGCTTTCAATTTACTTAAATAACTATGTGATAGTTCATTGTCTTCATTTTCTAGGAGATTCTCTCTATATAAATACGATTCCAGTCAGTGTTTTTATTGCTGTAATATACGAACAAGTTTCATGTAATTGCAAAGATGATGAACAAAGAAGAATGCAGAGCTTCTCCATGCAGCTTGCTTTGGGAGTTCAGAGAGGGTTTCAGCTTAATACTTTATGGCATATTCTAGTATTCAAGGAGTTATGTATTCTTCTGTGAGCTCCTTCAACATTTGTCTCCCTGACTGGTTTTACCAGCAGAGGAGGTCTCTTTAGTTTTTAATCTCAAATGTTTGGGTTGCTTATTTAGCTATACAGTGTGTATAGAAACATTAGACAACACAAATATGCTTTAAAAGCATCTCCACTTCATGTTTGTTTCACCTGCCTTGTACCTAGGTGGTTCCATGGTTCTTTCTGGCATCAGCTGTTTTTTCCTGTGGTTTGGGACCAGTGAATCCATGATGATAGGTATGCTCTGCCTCTACAACGGCCTCACCATCTCAGCATGGAACTCTCTAGATGTCATTACTGTGGAGCTGTATCCTACAGACAGAAGGTATGTGCAAATACATCTCCCCTAACCTCACTGACACTATCTATATGTACCAGCGGAAATGGCAATTAGAAATTATTACATATGACCTTTACAGAGGTAACAACATTTTGAGTGGATCAAATGCATAATTTTTCTTACGAAAACTAATCAGAGAAAATGAGGGGTTTTGAGCTATTTGGTGAGTATTTTGCATCAAATATCACCTAATCAGGAAAATACCACAAAAGTAGTTTCACGTGAAAAGAAGAAGGTCTAACCACTACTTTCATTTACAATAAAGCTCATGAGTAGTATTTCTGAAAACAATAGTGGACTATTTCTGGGTTTCCCCTGGTTCAGCTGACTATGAAGGCAGTAATTGGTCCAAATCAGCAATATAGCTGCCTTTGTCTGTTAACTATGAAATGGTGGGAATCATAAGTAAAAATCACTGGCTAAACCATCCTAAACTGCTAATCAGGCTGCTACAAATTTGTATGCAGGGCCACTAGGAGTGTACATACTCAGCATTAAGTGGGTACAAAATTGTTTCAGGCACTGCTTTTTACTCTTCAGGTCTTTTGCAGGAAATTTCAGGACAGTTTTCACATCCTGTAAGCATTGCTTCTAGATAACACCGGTTGGATTTTCTTCAGATTCAGGGTACTTTTTAAGCTTGATCTTATGTCACTTAATGGACTGAAAGAACATCTGAGTCATATTCTGTTGTTTGTGGAATATAAAAATGTAAAAGCTGCATTATCTTGATTAAACTGGGCTATTTCTACCCACTCAACTCCCTAAAAGAAATATTATGTAAAATTGCCCAGATTCCTGCCAAGGGACAGTCTGTCCTTTCTCCTGTTGCTGTGCTACTTAGTATGTCATTCACTGGAAGTAAAAAATACTTCTTCAAAAATGTGTGATGCCTTGCTGGCAAGTGTAAATTTTTGGAAAGAGGTGCAACAGGCTTTAGTATTGCCCATCAGGAGAGGAAAAGTGTAGACTGGCTTGTCTGTTTTCTTTTAATCAGAATTTTTAAAATACATGCTTTTTCAGACAAGAAATTGATGCCCATAGTTGTGATCATATCGACTAGTAATACTGGGCAACTTATGAATCCCAAGGATGAAGCTTTAATATTAAGTTCTAGTACTTTTATTACACTTCAGGAAATTGCTCTTCTGGCAAGATTTATTCCATCACCCAAACTCTATGATATAATTCTAGTAAGTATGCTGTAGAAATAGCTATCTTTTTTGTACTCCTGAATCCAACAGTCAGATATGTTTTCTTAAAAAGAAGTCAAGAAAAATAATTGGAAAAGCTATTGGTGTTAATGGAAGAAAAAAAGTAATCATTACTAGAATGATAAAAAGAATGTAATGGAAATATATTCTCTCTCCATATATATATATATATATATACACAGATATTAGGGCATGTGCATTTGTAGCTAATGGTTGCTTTTAATAATTTTTCTAGCATTGGGATTGTCCCAAATTCTTACCCATATTTTTATTTTAAAAAAAAACAACCCTTGTATTTGTAGGAATAACTGGAATGCCGCCTCAAAAACTTTTTTGAAGCTGAGTTGCTGTGGGGTTTTTTGCATCAAGTCAGAGAGAAAACTTGTCTCTTTGTATTATCAATACAAAAAGGCTGATATGCCAAATATACCCGTGCTAGGAAAGATATTGTTGACATATACTGTAGATGAGAATTTTTTCCAAAAGTTCCAAAAGTGATGGAACCATGACTGATAGTTTTTGCCAGCTGGGTTATAAGTAAATAACCAGTTTTGGTAGTGGGTTTTTTTACGACAAGAGCAAAGCTACTTCATGTTTTGTACAACAATTTGAAAATCAATACCTTCAGGGACTCAAATAGCATGATTACTAGAATTTTTTTATCTGGTATTTTTTATCCAGACCAGCTACAGTTTAATTATCAGCATTGCCTACTTCTGTTGGTTCTGTTTTAACTTCTCAGACTCCTCTGATCTCCCTAACTGGGCACAGCTTGCCATAGTTTGCTGGGAATTTCCAGCTTCTGTAAGTGTAAGCTGAACAGCCGTTTCAGGCATACATAATGCACAGAGCTGCTTGACCCGTTTTTGCATATGAAGTCCTTCATACTTAAGGTTATCCCCTCTTTCACTACAAAGCCACATCGAGAGTGAATCTGGTCCTGAAATTGGTCCTAGTTTCCCTGTAAAGCCCATCTAGGCACAAAATCTTTGCTCACTCTGTCACTCTTTTACACCTTTTTCTTACTCCCCATCAGTGAAATGAGCACAAAGAAGCAGCAAAGGGCAGGTGGAGGTTGGGCTGAAAGCAAAGTGGGTGGAGGGAGATCAGTTCATGCTACTGTGTACAAGAGGCCAGGCTGGGTAGCCCCTCCTTTTCCTCCTGCATGACTCCTCTTGGAGACCAGCCAGTTGCTGAACTGCTCGGGCTTTGCTGGTGTTGTGCAGTGTAATACAAAAGGTGTTTCATAAATCGCACTCTAGGTTATTTAGGGATCATACTGGCCTTTTGCCAAGTGGAGGTGTGGTGAGCAATTTAGCAATGTGGAGTCTATGTAACACTGGGCACACATTTCAATGTCTTCTTTATCAACTGCTTGCATGGCAGAGTTAAGTTTCTTCAAAATCTAAACAAATTTGGTTTCTGTATGAATTCACACTCATCTACATATTTATATCTTAGTTTACTAATGCCTGGAATTGAGGTAATCATGTAGTTTGTTCTACTTTCTTGATGAGTAATTCCATATTTTATGCCATTTTATCTTAGTTTGTGCCTTCATGTTCTTCATAAAACCTTGGTTGGTTTGTACAAGTGCTAAAATAAGAGATGTTAGAGGCTATATAGATTTCAAATGGTTGTTAGGCAGATGACACTGTTTTAAAACTGGATATTACATTACTAATGCTAGTAAAAGGTAGGTTTCTGTCTTCCAGATGACGCATATGGAATAATGAATAATGATTTGATAATATAGTACAATACTCTTTTTTAAACATTTGAATACACAGTTTTTAAAGAACACTCATGATGGTTAGATATAAACTAGGTGATTTCCAATAAGCAAGTAAATTAACCCAGCTGCACTATGTAAATGACTTGTGTTTTGCCTTATCTTCTTAAAGGCCTCTGTTTCTCTGGACTAGTCAGTAGGTTCTTTGGTCTTTGGTCAGACATAAATGCTTCTTAAAAGCCAAAGAAAACTATTCTATAGCCTTGGAAGTGCTGCCCTGAAGCAGCATTGTTCGCAATATCTTGTGAACATTTTTAGGTGCTCCTAAAGTGCTTTCCTAATTTTTTTCATAAACTTTCCGTAGTTTCCAAACTCTGCTTTGAAGGGAGGTAATGTAGAAGTTGAGGCATCAAGGAAAAAGTATTGTTAAAAGTGACTTTAGTTTTGTTCATCAGGAGAGGGGAAAACTATAGACTGGGGTGTGCAGAACCAACAATTCCAGTCACTGCACGTTTTAGAAGGAATGGGCTGAAAGTCTGACTTCCACTACAGCTATAAGTGACTAGCACTTTAGCAACACAAACCTGAAGGTGCTAAGCTGAGCACCCAGAAAATGTGAAATGCATGATTATGAACATTTAGTTAGCTTTAAGTGACTTACTCATATCATGTGAATTCTGTGGCAGGAGTAGGGATTTTATCCTTTCTCCTGACAGGACTTGATTACCTTAACCATGAAACTGCTTTCTGACGTTGCAGTCCCCAGCCTTATTCATAGTGCAGCTTGCAACTTCTGCAGCAGCTGAGGGAAACCAAGTTTCCTTTACTATATTTATATTTTACCCTCAAGCTCTCTTTGTTCTCTGAATTGGCAGAATGATGTGGAAAAAAAATATTGTATGATGAGGTAATTATGGCTTGCGTTGTAATGTGTGTGCCCAAGGGGCCTGCAATAACATTTCACAGTTTCTTAGCTCTGCATGTAATATAAATATGAATGGAGCAGAGTTAAAGTTCTCTGAAGAAGGAACATTAGCATACTCTTATGACTTCAAAATGCAATTGTTACTTTCACATAAATAGTAAGTATCTTCTCCTGAACTAACTTGGGAAGCACCAACTTTATAAACCAAGATTCTCATCAGGGAATTGATACAACAAATAACAAAAACCTAAACAGAAAGTGGAGTAGAAATACATCATCTCCCGCAGAGCAAATCAAGGTCAGATTGCATCAGATAACCAACAATTCATCATTTTACTACAGCTGCCAGACATCTGGGTTTGAATCTTGTCCAGGAATATTTAGAAGTCAAGGTGTACTATAAAATGAAGTCATCCTGTTTTGCCTTTTTTTACTACCTCTGAAATAATTTTATAAGGGTTTGGTCATAGTGAAAAAGTAAGTCTTCTATCTTTAGTTCATTATATTTAATTTTTTCACTTCTTCTTGAGACCTGAGGATCTATCCCCAGAGTAATAAATATTATTCACGTGGTCCAACTTTTTATCGTTGTGGCTGTCAGAAGAGTCATAACAGCAGTCATTGACTTAGAGTACATTTCCTGACAGCTATTTTCTACTGCCATCCTGTGGATGTGGTTCAACTGCATTTTGCAGAAATTTCCTGTTAATGTTTTTAAGGTATGACATGCCAAATCTATGCAACACTTTGGGTGGTGGTCCAAGTCAGGAAGGCAAATTCCACCGTTTCTCTTGCAAACTAAACACTCTAATTGGTCAGGTTATGATGTGCATCTTTGTACTCATTTTTTAAAAGAATATGAAATATCTGGACATTAGAAAATTGCCCACAGAACATTCTGAAACTCTGTGTAATACTTTGCATATTGTCAACTCTAACAAAAGTGATATCCAAATATATTTTTGTGACTTGCTGGATAGGCTCAACCTTAGCTCTGGCAAGAAAGTGAACAGATATTTGTGCTATACATTCAGTAGCACTTCTCTGTAGCACAGTGAAGTTTTTCAGTACTCTGTGAGCAATGAAAAAGTGGATCTGAACTATTTTATGTAGGAATATAAGCACCTGGTCTAAGAAGGAGCATATGTGGCAATCAGGAAACAGGATCTTTTAATCTAAAGTCTTGGATAATCCCTCTATTTTTAACTGTTTGGACTCTTGCCATTTTTGCATGGGATTTGGGTGAAAGGAAGCTAAGCATTTTTCTTTGTCACAGCTTTCTCAGCAGCAAAAGTAAGATATATGGGGTAAAATTCCTCTCCAGTAAGACCTAGCTTTCTCTCAGCCATGACATTTTTTTAAAAGACTTCTCTATTTTTCTCCTATTGCTACTAAAATTGGTATCTGGTGGTTTTTTTGTTGACTTGGCATTTTTTTTGTTTGGTTGTTTTTTTAGGACAATCTCAAACTGATTCACCAGCATTTACTTGTTCATGTGCCTGAAGGATTTAAGGGCATTGTCTAACTGGACAAGGGATTCTTGCTACTGCTGTCCCTTGACCAGTAATAAGGACTACTCATGGAGTCAAAATCACATTTTTTGTGTAAGCGTTTGCCCAATAACCAATCAGCATAAAGAAAATTGATGTATGCACAAATAGCCCTGTGCTCTCAGAATTCTTCATTTAATTGGTCCATGCTGCTGAGATGGCACATCACATATCTGTGATCATTTGCAGAGACTCTAGCTCTCTCATGAAACATTGCAGTGGAGACTGTACTAATGCTGCAGGAGATGACTATGGTCATATATCTTTGTGATAAATTGCAGCATATTTATTTCCTGGCTATTTTTACTCCACTGGAATAAGTAGAATTAATTACAGAGGCATGAATTAATACAGATTTGAACTGATTTGAATCACAAACTGTTCTAAGAAAGATGTTTAAAAAAACAAGGAGCATGAATTTGCTATCCTTAGAACTCAACAATTGTTTGAACACTTTGTTGTAAGTACAAAACAAATTCACATTCCAACACAGTATTAAAATTGAAGTGTATGAAGGCAGAAGGATGAACAGGGACAGTGTTTTTCAGGTAGAGGCTATAACAACATCTTATTTAAGCCTGTAACAATCTTATTGTCATGCCAGTGATGTGCATATTTTAGGCCAAAGGGCATTCCTGAAATCTGTTTAAAGATTAAAATATTTAACTTCTGCTGGGTTCATTTTGTATCATCAGGACAGCCAAGAGCAATAAAAATGGTCTTATTTTGTCTTACTATTATTTGTTTGTAATTTGATACTACTAATGGGATTAGACTAATAATGACCCCTTTCAACTGGCAAAATTCTGTGAGTCCACTTTGCAAAGAGAACTGTTTTTTCAGTGTCAAAATATTGTCTTAATTTTGCTCAGACACAAGAGGTATTGAGCAAATATTACACAATATTACTTTAAGCCTTAATAAGGTAATCTTGGGTATATAACCCATAACAGATCTAAAGCACAGTGGCATCTGTAGAGCCCAGCACATGAAAAGAAATGGTTCAAATTGCTCAGAAAATTCTATTCAGATCCCTGTTATAACTAGTTGATATAAGCAGCTAACATCTGTGAAACATCTTACCTTTATAAGGTAGTATAAAACAACACTAAATATAAGTAAAGCATCCCCATATGTTTTTTGCTATTGCTTTTCCGAAGATTTCCTGCCTCTATCCAAATTTGCTTTAGCCGGATGCATGTATTCTTTGGAGAGTTTTGGTATCTCTCTGAATATACTGAGGCTGCTGACAACTAGGTGTCTAATTTCTCTGTGTCATCACTGTTTGGGCTTTTTTCCTGTTTAGCTATTTGGAGACAACTCTGATTTAACATCCGCACTGGCAACTAAAGAAGTCGTATTTACATGCATGGACACTGTTCACAGCCAGTCACCACCATAAGTTTTGAAATACTTTCTGTGAATCAATGAAGCTGAAATTAAAACAGTTCTTACTTGTTTCTTCTCCTTCTTTCCCTAACTTGTTCAGGATAGTTGCAATATATTGTTGTCCTACCATATGAAACTCGATTTTCCAGTCAAGTTTTGTTGTCTTTAACCTCTTTCTACCTGCTTGTGATACAGTCTGTCTTAATACAGACTTTTCTCTTCATGATCCTCCTTCCTACCTGTATGCTCTGCCCTTCAGAAGGACCTCAACAGCTTGGAGAGATGGGCAGACAATAACTGTCTGAAATTCAACAGAGGCAAATGTAGTGTCCTGCACCTGGGGAAGAATAACCCTCTGCACCAGTACAGGCTGGGGGCTGACCTGCTGGACTAGAGCAATCCTGGATAAGCAGAGAGGTTGGACCAAATAACCCACTGTGGTCCCTATCAACCTTACCCATTCTGTGATTGTATGAACCCTAGAAGATGTGTCAGTCTGGAGTTCCTTCCCTCTCAGTAGCTATCCACCCTTCTGTGCCAGCATCCTCCAGATATTCTGGGCTCTACCTGCCCTTGTAGTGCAAATGTTTCTGTAGTAGAGATTTGATTGTCTTCTCATAGGCTCTGGAAGATTACTCCAGTAGGGTGGCTCTTCACCGCTTCCTTCAGTGTATCTCATGCTTCTCCATCAGACTGATTCCTGCAAACATCATGCTTAAAATGGGCAAGTTTTAACTTGCTCATTCCTCCTCTGAGGAAGGTATTCTCAAGGAGCTGCTGCAAATGTTTCTCTGTCAGAAATGTTCACAAGCAACACTTTCAAAATTTCCTCATCTGCTGCTCTCTCCAGCAGCCCTCAGGAGTCTGGACTGTCAGAGGGCAGAACATGTCATTTTCAAAATTATTATCTCCAAAATGTGCATGTTTAGATTTTTTTAGCACTAGGTATTTTGTAAAAGTACTGCAAGTTCTATCAATTTGAAAAGTAAGGGCTTTGAATGTTCAGTAGGCATACCTGAGTCTCTTCTTCTTTGTTGTTTTGCTTTTTTTTTTCCCCACAATTTTCTGGATAGTTTCTTCTCTACCACTGCAATAACCTGTCTCTTCCTCCTTAGGTATTATCAATATCTGGATGGATGCCATGTTTTACACAAAGAGGAATTGTGCTTACTTCAAACAAATTAGTAATTTCTTTGCTAAATATTAGGTATTTAAAGAGATTAAAATACTGATGTGGATTGCAAGAGATGCATTGCCAAACTAATAATAAATACATTATTACTATTATTATAACCACACAGTAAAAAATAGTAATTTGTGTTTTGTCCTAGATTAAAAAAAAGACATACAATGCACAAAGCTGACACTGGAATACCTGATATTACTTTCATAAGGTTTTAGGCCAGTGGGGTAACTTTGGTCTGCAACCAGGGAAAAATAAATACTTAACATACTGGGAAAAAGAATTTTGAAGGTGAATTAATTAGTCTGTTCCATGTCTTAATACTGTTTTGCAGACATCCTTTAAACTGATTAAAGAATCTGACAATAAAAGTACTGTAACTGCAAAATGGCACATTCTGAATTTTGTTCAGATTTGGAGCTGACTCTGAGTTAACTAGAGTTATGCTTCTTGAAGCAAACTAGAATGATTTGGAAATATACCAGAAGGATCTAGACCTATCTGCATCATTCTTTTCATTCAAGGTCCTCAAATATACCAGGACTGGTGTTATTCAGAAGCAGAGTATTCCAGACAGGGCATGGACAGTGCTGAAAACCCCTATATTCGGTACTAAAGGGAAGCTTTTACCTCTCTCCAAGTATTTGGTTTGGAAGTAGGACATCAAGGGGCCTATCTGATCAACACTATTGAGATTCAGATTTGCCAAAGAGGGGAGGAAAGAAACTGATGGTCTGGGCTGTGGCCATGTCTATCAGAGACAGAGGATCTCTTCTCCCTTTATATCATGGTGTGCTGTTTTCAAAATCAAAAACAGTTCTGTGAAGGGCATTGAGAAATAATAGCCCTGCTCTCAGCTGGGATCAAGTCTGGTTACTTCAAGCTGTTTCTCTGGACTGCTCTTTAGGAGTTCCATTAGAAATGTTTCAAACTTCCTAGAAATTCAGTCTACATCTGAGCATGACTCTTCTTCCTTTCCCTCACATGTATCTCAGTAGAATCTTTTTAGTCATTCAGACTACTATCTAGTCCTTCTCTCTTTCATTTCTAAGAGATTAGTGAAGTGTTAGAGATTCTACCAGCATATAGATATTTTTTTTAAGACACTTTTGTAAGGAGAAGTTTATTTGAGCATCTATGAATTGTACGGTCATGTCAAAACACAAATGATGGCAATTTGCCTAATACATCTATACATGGGCCACCAAAAAATTAAAATACTTTATTTCAGACTACTAGACTCACAAGAGCCCACTCTCATTGCTTGTGTCATGCTTTCTGTTGGCAGTCTGTTTCCTTTCTCTTTTCTCCAAAGTTTCTCAGATATCCCCTTTGCACCAAACAGGTTTTTATATGCCACATCCTCTTTACCTCTAAGAGATGAACATCCATTATTATTGGGGGTCTCATTAACCTTTTGACAAAACATTGATTCAACACGTGTGCCACCTGTAAGAAATCAATTTTTATACAGAGCCTTAAAGTGATCATCCTTTAATTCTGGCCACTTCTTTCCCAGATCATCAAGACATTCTCTTTGAAAACTGTTTCACATATACATTCTTTCCTAATCCAGCTTTTCAGCTCTTAATGAATTTCCATATGCAAGTTCCATGTTCTACTCTAGAGGTGCAAACTCACCCATTCAGTCATTCATTGGTCCCTGAGGCAGCAGAAGGAGTTTGCCTCAGCTGAGTACTGTAGCAGCTGGGCTTTGATTTTGCATTATAAATACAAGCACAAAATCCTTATTGACATAGATTGTGTGTAAGATATTGTGGTTGTACTGGTTTATTCCCACCGGGAATTTGTCTCAAAGGCTTTATTCCTTAACCCATTTTAAAAATTTTCTTCTGTTTTCTCTTCTAGGGGAACAGGCTTTGGCTTTTTGAACGCACTATGCAAAGCTGCAGCTGTACTTGGAAACTTAATATTTGGTTCCCTTGTTGGTATCACCAAAGCAATCCCTATTCTCCTTGCTTCTACTGTTCTAGTATGTGGAGGTCTGGTAGGACTTCGACTTCCTGACACAAGAACGCAGGTGTTGATGTAACTGGAAAAAAAATTTACTATTTATTTCCTTCTTTGTACAAATGTCAACTCTCCTGACCAATGGTGCAAAGGCTTCAGATTCTCAACACACAGTAGAGTGCTCAAATGTCAGAAATCAATCTCAAAAAGATACTTTGTAAAAGCAGAGGTTTAGAAACCTCTGCATGAAAATTTTAAATTCCACTTTTGTTTGCTTGCATACATCGCTATTCAAAATCATTTAACTTCAAACTGCAAAGCTACCTCTTAAAACAGTTTTGGTGACATATCCAGGAAGGTAAAAACCATACTGATTGTTAGATATTTAAAATGCAAGCAGTCACATTACTTGAAAAACACATGCTAAATTTGGCCATGGCATTGTGAGCTTTTATAGCATACAGACGTGTTAAGTCAATTACTTAGCAGTACTGGTGCAGAGAATGTTAATGTATCAATGCATGCAGCATTTATCAGGAAACTCTACAGACCACATCAGTACGAGAACAGTGATCCTCTGCAACTGTGCTTAGATGGTAAAAATTTGTGGCAATGATTCTTGGTAAACATTTTTAGGCAGATTCAATCTAAAGTAAAGATTACCAACTGCACCCTATATTGACTGAGGAGAAGGCAACAGCTACTGCATGGAATTTGAAAGTCCATATGGATATACAATTAAGAGAATAACAAAATTTACATTTTCACTATTCGCTGCTGATCCTTCAGAAAAATTTTGCTTTATTCTCAGTTGTGGCATCTGGAATATTTTTTCAATTTTAAAACTGTGAATTTGTTTTATTCCAGGAGTGAAATAATGCAAATATTTTTGCTGTTTAAAGTATGAATAAAGACAGAATCAAGCCAGCGAACTATATGATAAGTAAGATACTTTCAGAGGGTTTTTTTATATGTATAAACGCCTTCATTTTTTCCCATAGATCACATGCTTCTTAATATAACCATTTTCTCAGCTAGTTTTTGATAGTTCTAGAGGTGGCTCACCATTTAATAATTTCAATATCACTATGAAAGGCCATTAGGAAAGAAGCCAGGGCAAGGCTGCAGGACATGCAATGTTTTTATTCAACCAAGTGCATGGATGGAGAGTAAATGGCAGTAAGTCTATTCCTTCTATGCTGTGGACTGTTACGGATTACAGGAGAGTTCTCCATCCATCCTAATGCTATGCAAAAGGTTATGGGATCTCTTCAAAATGTTAGCATTAAAAATTTAATACATACCCATTTATATAAAGTTATCAAAGAGGCAGATCCTCTGATGACAGAAACCAGCTTTGCTTTCAGTAGGCAACTTGCAACAGCTGATGAACTATCTGCATTTCAAGTGTCAAAGAAGAAATTTTCCATAAAGAAATTTTCCATAAAGCATACAGAAAAATCTATCAGTATTTTTTTTCTGATTATGTCTGACAACATTTATTAGGCAGATGAACTGTTGCCAAAGAAATTAGGCTTTTAGATTAGGTTATCATGTCGTAAGCTAGATTTTTTCATTAGTTTTTCCCTTGTTCTTACATGTGAACTTAGATTTGGGTACTAATATCTATCAGTGAATTCTGTATCAGTCATTGTCTTTGTCATATTAAAAGAGTCAGTAGAAGTTTATATAAGAAGATCACTTAATACTTTTAAAGGTCACTATTTAATCCACTGATTCTAGTATGACATTTTCAGTTACTAACAACTCCTTGTGCTACACATTGTAGCACAAAAAAATGTTAGCCCAAAATGTGATTTTCTGCTGCTAAATGAAAAAAAAGTGGCAGAATTCAAAAAGCATGAGCATGGAAGACTAGAGGGTGTTATTTTGATTTTGATAATTTAAATATGTTATAGTGAGGAAAAAAGTTTAGGAAGTGTAATTATTTTGCTATATTAACATTCAAGCTATTTGAAATTAAATATTTTATAATTAAATCTCACTTAAACATGTCTTTAATGTTTCTAGACTATGCTAATAAAGAAGGAAGAATTATTTTTTACTAAATTCTGGGTTAAGAACAAAATTCTGGCCTAATTTTTGCATCTGTGACTTTTGTCCACTAGTCATAGCCTTAGTGTTATTTCAAAGCTATTTTCTGCAATCAGTATTGTATTTGAGCCCTATTTCTCTGTGTCATTCATTAATAGCACGTGTTCACATCCTTGTACTAACTACACATGCTATTTTGAAATCTGAAGCCTCTGTACATATTTGGAGTAAACATTAACAGCAATGGTAAAATATTGCATTGTGTTGCTATGCATTGTCCTCTTGCAGTAAAATGGTCTGTCTATCTCTGCATGTAATTCCCAAAAACACTCAGAGACAACACTTCATACCACTTGACCAGCTTGGATGAAATGGGTCACAGAAAAATAAGATTTAGCCTTTGAGGGCTGTGGTTCAACTGTAACACTCTAAAATCTCATGACATGTAAAACCATATTGATTTCAATGCTGGTTCTTATTCTATGTCCTGACTATGTCATAAGTATGTGATTAAGTCTGGATGAAATCAAATATAGCAATAATAGGAATTGGTAAAGATTAAAAAAATTTGGACTGTGGGGACCTTGCATGGTCCAGAATTAAAGTGAATGTTCTAAGGTAGGAAAAAGAAAAAAAATATATGAATTGGGAGAAAAAGTAAATTGAAGAGATCAACAAAGGAAAAATCCACCAACATTTCCAACACAGGAAACAAAACCTAGAGTTAAAATTTCCCTAGATGGTGAGCTAATTGGCTCAACAGATTTGAACTAGTGTGCAAGCCAGCATCAAAGTTGTTTGAACAATCAATAGTTTTTGTTTGAGTGCAGTGAAGATTTATCTCACACAGGCAAAAGAAGTGAATGCAATTTCATGCTATAAAAGACTTGGTGAGATAGGTGCAATCCACAGACTGGATCAGAAATCCTTAATTGATGGCAATCTGACACAAATGTTACTCACATTATAAGCAAAAGTAATTTGACCAGTCTTTAGTGAATCTCTTTTTTGCAGCCTCCAAAGCAATCTCAGGTAATAAATATTGGACAGTAGGAATGGCACTTCCTTTCTATGTCTAGTCACTTATATTTCAAACAAAGAATCACTTAGTGCCCTGGTTAGATCCCTTATATACTTGATAGCATTTGTGTAGCACAGATATAAAATATATGTAATCAAAACTGCTTATTTGTCTGGTTTGGTCACAGAACTGACTGACTGCTAACTGGAAGTTCCTGTCAGTCCAAATTGAAGTAGTTTATAATGTCTGGTATTATCTTGTACAACTGAAAGCTCATCCCAACAGCAGTAATGACAGAAAGTACAATGGCCCCTGAGAACAGAAGACTGACAGTTTTTAGAATGTTAGTAACCATGATGGTCAACTATTTTGAAGTTAGAAAATTGCCCTGCAAGAGAGACTACATGTTTTCATTTTTGGCAAAGAAATTTTATTTGAATTAGTTTTACTCATTACAGGTTGTCTAATAGTAGAACTTGACTTAGTAGATTTTCTTGAAAGTATCTTATTCATTAAGTTTGTACATTTTAACCAGATCAGCTATATCCATGTTAGTACCTTGTTGCTTGGAAGCATTCACTACAAAATTTGGCCTACTGAGTGCAGGCTCCCACCAAGGGAACCAAGAATAGCTGTAAATGGTGGAGTGCTGAAGAGGATTGATATTGAGTAACATACCAGGAAAAGTCTTCTCTATGTGTCATTTTAACCAGTCCCCTTACAGAGTTGTGTACTATGAGACTTGGTTACTGCTGAAAAAGAGTTAGCCCTCCCTCCTGATGGCTTCAGTAGTCTACTCCTCCATAATCATCTTGGGAAAGTGAGGCAAAGTTAAGATTGCTAGCTTAAGCTCTGCTCACTTTCTCTTCTTGTCATTCCCTTCATTCCATCCCAAATTAATCTTCTTACTAGAGGACCAATCCTAAAGAAAGTCAAAACTCTCTCCTTGTGTTCTCACCAGCTTCTGACTTCCTAGTAACATTCAGTAAGAAGTTTTGCCACACATCTTTTGCAATTTGGCCATACCTTGTTAAAACAATATGGAAAGCAACTGTGAATCTTATCCTTTTGAGACAGCCAGACTTCACATTTCCCAACATATACAGAAGGCTGACCTAGCACAAGGAGATGTCTCCTCTCAGAATGGCCCATGTTTGGGTCTAGCTGTGAGTACAGATATGACAGAATATTCTTGTCTGTGTACCTAGCTCAGCTCTGTTTCAAGGAAATAGTACTCTGTATTCTTTTTTTTCCCCTTTTTCTGCACTGTGGAGCCTTATCTTTATCTGACTACTCTTGAGGCACAACTGCTGATTCCAATTCTTAGTGATATAATATAGTCTTCAGTTCCTCATATGGACAGTCTCTGTGTGTTGGGCTTTTGCTCTCTTTCCCATTGAGAATTTTAAATTAATCTTCATTAGTCAGAGAAAGATGTTTACATCCAGTCACACCTCTTTACCTAAACAAGATGATATCATGTTAATACAAAGTACAAGCCATGCTTCCTGTTTAATAACCTGGAAATGCAATTGAAATTTTAATCAATGTTAAAAAATGAATCCTTGCACTCAAAGGGTCAAAGACACAAGAAGTGAAAACAGAAATGCTCCACTTGCTCTGGTGTTTTGAAAGAAAACACATGTTCAGTAATCATATTCCAGAAGAAAACATGTCTCAGAAACTTCTTTTCCTTTGTATTTCCTGCCTTCTTGTTCATTAAACTTACTGTAAAATATTAGGTATTTGCCTGCGTTAGTACTTTCCAATGGTGCTAGTCCAGGAAATGCAGTATAAAAATATAGACTTTTGCCTGCAGTTTCAAGGTAAGACAGGGATCAAGCAGTAGTGTGGAATTAGAAGAGACATGTTAGCCAGAAAATCTGGAACTCAGTTCAAAACATGAATTAAATAGAAAGCATTGATTTATAATGCTACTTGCAGATCTCTCCCTTGCCTGCACATAACTTCATACAGTCTACAATCGATCCATGTGCTGAAATCAGCCTCATTTGCGTTCTTCTAATGTCAGTAATTTTGGCCAAGTGCTGCAAAATATTTTTGGATCCGCTATCATCGTCTGCATTCTTTATTTTTGACGTAGTGGTGAATTCCCTAATTCTTCTTGCAAAGGAGGGATCCATCAACATTTAGTCCTACTCTAGAAGTATAAGATTATTACATAGACCTTCATCCACACTCAAGACCTGTCTTTGATGCAGTGACTTAACATGTCAAAAAGGAAATAGGCAAATTTGGCTTCACTGATTTACTTTTCTTATTTAATAGCATGTTGAATTATCTACAAAGATGTTGACCTGTAACTCTACTTTCTAGCCATTTGGGTACATCCTATACAAATAAAAATTAATAAAGCAGTAATTTTTGGCAGTTTTCTCCCACAACATACACACAATCTACACTTACTAAGACCAAAATGCTTAGAGGAAAATACAATGTAATTGCTTTCTGGGTTAAACAATCTACCGTGCTTGACAAAGGTCTGGAATATATTGCTCACTTCAGATTAGTAAGCAGTCTGATAACCAAAGGTAGGAGTTTGATTAACAACAAAAGTATTATTTGGATGAGGATGACCTGACATAAAAGTATGGTTCTTTCCACCCAGGTTATTCACAAATATATGTTTTAATGCCATAGAACCAAGAAGATTTGTAGACTTTGCACCCACTCTGGCCATCAACACATCTGAGTTGTAGCCAGACACATCAGTCCATAAGTGAGAGAGAAACTGAGAGAGAAAGAGAGCTGGCAGGCTGGCTTTCAGCACTCTCTCCAGAGCAAGCAACCTAAGCTCATTTTGCTTGGATCCTAAGAATCTGCTTTTTTGCCTATCTTCCTACTTTCTAATTTTGGCATTCAGTTTTCACCAGTAGTCCTGACGAAACAATCTGAAACTAATTGTTGCTGAAGGACAGCACTCATAACTGACCGCAAGCACAGTACTCTGCAAGAGTCCAATGTCTTATGTGTTGTTCCAGTTTCATTTGTTGTCTAGAGCTAGAGCTGTCAGCTAGCATTTCTCTCTTAAAGTACTGCATGTATTCTTACCTATACGACATGTCTTATATCCTCTTAATGTCTGCCTTGTAAGTATATGCCTGTCCCCTGCTGGCTATGTGATAAAAGTAATTTGTGAATCTTACACAGGTCTGTCTTACCCAGTTAAAAGATGATACTTCAAAAGAAGAGGGTCAGGAAAAATAATGAAATGGAATAAAATTAAATGAAAACCATGAAAAGTAAGAATTCAAGGTGTAGCATTCAATTGCTTTTATTTTTTCAGATGTTTTCTTTAAATCCTAGCCTGCAGCTATATAATATTGGGTATTGTAAAGAAGTTATACAGTTAGAGGTGAATACATATACAGACACACATGTGGGTAAGTATACACACATACATACACACTCATCTCTCTATAACACAGGTGGATGTAAGATTTAAAAAACATGTTCTCATTTCATTCTCAATGACAGTGTTACTTTCTGTATTGTGCATTGTGCTTTGGACACAAATAACATCCTGCTCCGCTCTTTGTGCAGAAACCTTTACTTAATCACGTGCAAAATTATTGGGATGCCAAGATTCATCTCAGCTGGCCATTAGCTTTCAAACATTGGAAGGGAATTCCTGAGATGGTCTGAAAAATGAGCTTTGACTTAGCTGTTGCCTTCCCCTCTCTGCCCAGCCCTTCTGCCCTGCCACACTGTGCCAAACAGCAAAACAGCACATCATGCAAAGGCACTGGTTGTATTCCAGTGACTAGGAGACACAGCACTCTCAGATACATAAACTCCTAAAAGCTATGACTTTTGTCTTATTCAACCAAAAGGCCTTCAAAATGGTCCATGGGGATATCAACATGCTAACTTCTGTGTAATGTATGAGAAAATGTCAGTGATTTCCTGTATTGTGTGTTTTTCCTTGTTTCTGCATACGTAGTTGCAGTCATTCTAGTGCTGTGGTTAAACAATTATTTGCTGCTTTTCTTATCAGCAATCTTCGACCAGCCTGAAACAGAGCCATTGCCAGGATGTCTTTCAATTAATGATTAACACCTATAAAGATCTTCTACAGTAATTAGTGCCATATAAAGTCATGGTGGAGATAATTCAAGCAAAGTCAGGATGAAAATATCAGCGCATGCACATAGATCAGTGATGGTGGAGAGAGCTGTTTCAAAAGCTCTGAGATCTGCTACATTACTTCTTCACTCTTTGCAAGATGCTCATTCTGTGCAGTGTGCTTTCTCTGGTAGGGGACAGGCACTCATGCTACAGAAGCAAGAAAGCAGAAGAAAAGGTATATTCTTTGCAAAGGAAGAAATGTACATTTGCTATAGGAAAGCCAACTCTACAAAAAGACTAAAACAAACAAACAAACCAAATCACTCAAGCAACTTACTATTCTTTTTTATCCCTATGTGTTCTATGAGTTGATAAACTGAATACCAGTCTATACCAAATCTTTGGGAGGAGACTAAAAAAGTGTAGCAATGCTTACGTGATAGTACTTCTTAGAAGGTTGGAGAACTTTTCAAGGAGAAAACATACTCGGTGCATGAGGCCGTAGCATATAGTTTCTAATTGTGATCATGAACAGACATGTATAAGTGGAAAATTGTCATTCGCATCTATAGGAGCAACAAATACTACTTTCTATGTGGAAATGACAGCTAAATTGTATCTCATATTTGGCCTAAAATATATGTAAGAATACACTATATATATAATTAGATTTTTTTTTAGGTGGATAATTTCCACTGCAGTGTAATGACATAAATGCATAAGTTGAGTATGAAGGATGAGGTACAGAGAGTTCTTTGCCTTCACTGCAATTTATTGGCATTGTCAGGTTACTGATTTTCTTAGAAACTTGTTAGTGTTCTCTGACGCTAAGTAACAGGAAGAAAATCTGTATTCTTTCCTAGGTTTTTTTGTGGTTATTTTCTGTTCCCAGTTTCTCCTTCTAAACTTCCATTCAAATTTCCAACTGCTCTGACCCAAGTCGCAGTGCAATTTTTCAAAGAGTCTTCAGTACAAACACACAGGTATATTAGTGTGCATATGTTGTGAAGAAAATCATAACCATTTCTGACAGTCTCCATTTCTCAGTGCAAGGAAACATGTATATATTGTATATACAGGTAACAAGCTACTTTGAAGTTGAATTGCCACTTATACATGGGAATTCGATTTCAGATCTGCTAATCTGCAACAAGATCTTGGCAATGGTCCTGACTTCTCTCTTTCTTTCTGTTTCTTTTACTGCTCAGTGTGATCTCCTGTAAAGCAGGTTACAGTCATCACTATTGTATACATGTGTTTGCATGTGTGTGCCTTGATAAATTTTCTCTTTGGAGTTCTGAATTTTTCATTTCAAGTCCAGCTGGTATAATTGTGAACTCATCTTTCCACTATCCTCCTCTGTGTCAGATTGCCAGCTTCCAAAATGTCTGACCAAGTGTTTTTGATTAAGTCCCCTGAAGAAAGCTGTCTGTATATTTGTGAAAGGGCATGCTCTGTGTAGGATGACTGTGTACAGCATAAATCTATAAAATGTGGAAGTGTTTATAAATTTATCTGCAAAATATTTATCATCTGTGTAACAAATGCAAAGTTATTTAGTGTACATCAGATTAATAAATGGGGATGATTTTTTGCTCTGCTATATTAAAATAAAGATTTGTTCTCTGCAATGAACACATACCAGGTGTGATGATAGCCAGAATATTGTTCTTCTCTACTCGCAAGACACTGCACTACCCACTATACAAAATCCCAGTTGTTTTACTTAGTTATTTTACAAAGGTTCTGTACATATCTCATCTTTAGTGCCTGTAATAGAGGCTGAACATGCAGTAAAAGTAAACATGGAACAAGTTAATAAAGTTAAATGAATTTAAATGATTGTAAAAAAAAAAAAAAGATAAAGTAAAAGTTACTATAGTTGCAAGAGGCAAAGTTCTTTTGTTAACCATCTGGGATTCATATTTTTATGGTACATAACTACACAAAGTAGACATCTGGCCTCTCACTACGTAACTGCATTGCAGGAGTACATTATCACCCAAAGGTCTAGTCTAACTCTATGTGAAAAGCATAGTGCTGCAAAGTGTGATCATCCATGCATCTGAAAGGCCTATGGGAATTTATACAATAAACTATGGTTCCATAAGAACTTAGTATTCACATAAAAACAAAACCAAACCAACCAACCAAAAAACCACCATACACAGAACTAAAAAACAGCCCAAAACCAGGTCAAAAACTGAAACAGCATTGCAAGAGTGTTAAGTTCATTGCATTTGTGTACTAGGGACTTCCAAAATGCATCAACAGATCAAATGTAGTAGCTTTAAAGTAACAAAAAAATGGTGAGCTATTTATATTCTGACATTTCCATGGCTGGATCTGAAACACATTTCCAAATATAGGTTATTCCAAACAGATGATGGGCTAAACAAAACACATGATCCCATTTAGCTGTGTCACCAACAGGGAAAAGTTAAGCTACATGCGAATGTACATGTTTTTCAGCTCATGCAAGAATACTGCCTGTAGAATCCAGTGCCCAAGGACATATATGATTTTGTGACTGTTCTTTGGCAACTTGAGCTTTTGTGGAACAGTATGAAAAAAAACCCCTTTTATTTATTCAGTACAACCAATAGAAGTACTAATTCCTATTGTAAGTCTCCTTAGATGTACATCCTCAACTACCTGTATTTGAACAGAGCACTGCTCTCATCCTCTAGTGGAGATGCGCCTTCTCATTCTGAGAAGATGTGCTGTTTTTATCTTCCATCATTTTGTGCAGAAGACAAGAAAACAATCTGAAAGGGAGTGTGGGCAAAGATTAGTGGAACTCTTCACAGTTACCTTTCAGAAACTTCACCCAGTCTCTAGAATAAACATTGAGTAGCAGGGAATCTTGTGTTGGAGCACATCATCCTGCAAAAAATGGCCATTTTACTTGTACGGCAGCACTCCTCCAAAAGAATTTTGGAAGCAGACGTATATATTCCTGTCTGTCAAAACTATGCTATCAAAATGATGATGCTTAATTCATATCACATTGTGTGTGTGCCTGTCTAAATACTGTGTGAGATGTATAGAGACTGAGGATGCAAACGTAAGAGAGGAAGGCATTTTGTGGTATCCAGCACGGTGTACACCTGAGAGCAGACATTAAAATAGACCATGTGAATCATCCATATGCTTTGCTTTCCACTAGGATGCCAGCTAGGCTACCATTAGTATTTAATCCATAGCAAAGTAAAATTACACAGGTGATGTATTAGGCTTATGTGAGATTGGCATCTAACCTGAACACTCCCCATCTAATTTAGTAATCTCTGGAACTTTTTAATACACTTTATATTGGCAGCAGAGATAAGAAATGTTGGCTGAAAGTTCTCGTATACTTTCCCAAAATTATTAAACAGAACTTAAAATAGTACCATTCTCTATGTTTTCTTGTGTCACCAGAAACTTTCACAGTATACAGGTTAATGCAGTCTTTCTGCAGACACATTTCACATCATGTTACTTTTGGTTCTCAGAGTGAACCTAACTGGTCTGATTAGGACTTCAGTAATGATTTTGTATTACTATAGCAGACCAAACTTGTACATATTAAATAGCTTGGGAAGAACAAATGCCTGAATGAATTGCATCTGGAAATGTCTATACTAATCAATCCAGGTAAAGTTTCCAGCTTTGAAAATGGGAAGACAAACCAGTGTCAGCCTTAACAGTTCTGTTACACTTCAGAAAAGCCAGACTGTGGCACTTCTAATCACAGAATGAGAAATTGTCAAAGTATCCCTCAAACACACTCTTCAGTGCTGAAAAAGTAGGTATTTAAGAATCACTAGCTATGAGAATGAAGTGTGAAATGCCTGCTGTAAAAACTTAAAATGTTGCTTGGTTATCCAGATAATTTGGCTGAATTTTGACCAAATACAGCCTAGGCTACAGGTCTGATCTTTATTCTCTCCTAGGCAAATAACACTTAAATTTATAAATTTCATTATAATGCAGAGTTGGATTATTGCAGAACAACAGTGTTTTTGCTAGTGGTTACGATAGATCTGAATTGTGTATTTACAACAGATTGTTTATAATGCATTTTTAATTGTGTTATGTGCCCATATAGACTGCAGAACTGTTAACCCCAGGACTCTTAGTGGGTTCCCAACTTTAAATAAAAGCATCCTTTGCTTTGGAGTTAGACTGGACTTTACAAAGATTAGGAATGACTAATCAGATAAAACTAAGAGTAATCTACCTTCTCAGGTGTTCTGGAAGTGAAGCCATTGGTGGACTCTTGTATTTGCTGCATCATTTAGCTTTGAGAGGCTGTCTTTGCACGTGCTTCCCCAAGGACCCCTTTGCAAACTCCAGGTTCTGCCTACAAGAAGCATTGCAGCATTGGTGGTAGAACTAGACTATTTGAAAGGAAATCCTCTTGGTATGTAGGATTACATATCAGTTAGGGTCTTTTTTTCCCAGGTTTATTTCCCATCCAGTGGGCTTGGACCCTTCATGAACTGCTGTCTATGAATATGTAATCCCCCTCCCTCCCATTCTGCCCGTAAGGTATTGTTTTAATACTGTTCAGTAAAATTATATGAAAATTAAGCTGTTCACTTGACAGTAATTACTTAGCAGCCCAGTTCTCAGTATGAAGGAAGAGTATGACTTTGTCTTTTCAGGCTTTAGTTAAAATCAAATAGTTTAAAATTTAAATAAAATGGTGAATCTGTTCAGGGGGAAAAAAAAAAAAAAAGCTGTTACTTCAGCTGTTACTGAAGATGTTGAAGTGGAACCAAACAACACTAAGATGTTGATATACTTTTGAGTTACAGCAATATTAGTATTACACTGTTAGTGTGAACTCTAAGCAGTTGCTGATAGGGAAGTCATACTGTGTTTTGTGATATATAAAATACGTAGTTATTAAAGACAGGGATACAAGGACAAATGGAGCCCCATTCCCAGGGTAAAACTCAGAACTTTGACTGCCAAAAGCATAGCAGAACTGTTGACCGACCATAAACCAAAAGAAAAAAAATAAAGGTGGATAAGAGCAGACATCTGTTTAAGAAGTCATCTGTGATGAAATATATTACTTTGCATTGTTATTGTTACAAGAATGTTGAAACCAAGGAAAACTATCTGTTCATGGTGACACAGGACCCCCTCTTTCTGTGGAAACATTAACAGTGACCATGTCAGGGGAGTATATTTTACTGTCAGTAATCTGGTTATAGAAAATAAACGGGCCCACACCGAAACAGTGCAATTGCCAAACTGACCTACAGGTGGAGTAGGAAAAATAACTAATGAAAAGGAACAGGAAAGACCTTGTTATTAAAGCTCACTTTCAGCTGCAAGGGGTTTCAGCTGCAACTGCTCGGCAGCAGATTGAGATACTTTGCTTGCCCAGGTACCACACACCTTGTGAGATGACTGAGCAGGGACTGGTTCATCTCTGCTGCATGCTTTGGTGGGACAAGTCCTGAGTGGAGAGTGGCTTTGGGCCTTCCTGCAAGTTGTGCTGCCATAACCCAGTGAGCTACTGTCAAAATACCAGTGCTGACACAAGCTTCTACACAAGCTTCTGATTAATTTTTACCTGCTCACTTTTCACATGCTCATTTAATGCTACAGACACAAGTGTTTGGGATCTGGTTATGTGAGGAATACCCTTTTTTTCCTTAGAAAAACACAAAAATGCTTCCAGGAGTGTAATGGCTTCAAACTGAAGCCATTTTGATTTAAATAAGAGGAGGCTGCTGACACTGTGTTCCCTCTGAAGGGTCCTGGATGCTGGGATTAGCTCTCCTGGCTGAGCCTCCTGGAGCCTGAATTTGTTAGTCTTTTAGACATGTTCTTAATTTTTTTACAGTAATGTGAATAATGAGGAGCTTTTCAAAAGGCTGGAGCCGTGCCAGTGGAAAAGTGATGGAAATAAGAAGACCAGAATTAGTCTGGTGGAAATCCCTGGGAGTTCAGCCCACGCTTTTATCTGTAGGGCAACTCTTGGCAGGCAAGAAATAGTTGTAGGGTTGCCTTAGCTGTCACTCAGTACGCTGTAAATGCAAAGCTCCTAGCGCTGTGCCTCAGGAGTAATAAATAAATAAAACATTAATGAGTGAATAATGCATAGACTTTTAGTGGAGTGGAAACATTGCTAAGCACATGCAATCACAAAGAAGCACACAGATGCTGTATTACAAAACCAAAAAAATGCCACTCCAAAACCCATAAAAATCCCCCCAAAAAACCACCACAGGCAGACCACTTAGAGTTTGTGGACAACATGTGGGGAAACAATCAAGATTTTACTTCTGCTACATCCAGCTTGATAAAGAATGCTTTTTTGCTGAATCTGTGAGCTTCAGCTGGCCACAGATGTTCCCTGCTTTCATACAGTTCTGAATTCATTTTTATGGTTATTCATTATGTCTAGACAAGGAGGGTCACTCCACTCTGAAGCACTCTGTTAAATGAATAAATATTTATTCCAACAGACAAATGGAGAAAGTTCTTTTCTGGCAGGGTGCTTGCAGAAAGATTTCCACCTCTGTGTTGCTAAATTCATGCCACTTTTGCAGGAACCAGAGCACTTGTCCAAGACATTTTGAACAAATACTTCCTTTTTTTTTGTTTTGTTTTGGTTTGGTGTTTTTTGTTGTTTTTGGTTTTTTGTTTTTTCTTTTAAACCTGTTCAAGCAGAGAAACTAGTTTCTTAGGTACCTTGACAGACAGGATTTAACAAAGTCTTGCCAGGATGGGAAAAACAGAGGGAGCCCCTACCTGATAGGAAAGGGCATATAAAAGTACACCTTCAAAATGCACCTTAAGTAATGTCAGCTGCATGACATTTAAGCAATTAGAGGTAGACACAGCAGGCTATGATATAAGCTAGTATTCTCACCTCACCACTGTTTCTTACTTTCAGTACTGGACACATCACTTCAGCCTTTTTTACACATAAGCAGCTTTTTGGAAATCAAGCTGGCTTCTGAGAAAGAAAACCACAGCTTTTGGGCAGTGATGAGGAATATTAAGTCAGCTCAGTCCCATGACTGAGATAATGGTGTGACCCTACCAATTGCCCTGTGAGCATAACTTCATCAGTATGAGTGGTGCTTCTCCAGTTTGTAATGCGCAACTTCGGACTTGGGAAGAGACACTGAAGAATCACAGTATTGCTTTTTCCAAGGTGTCAGTGTTTGAAATACAAATCCTTGGATTTGCAGCACTAAATTGGAAATAAGTTTTTTTCTGGCAAAAATGCTGGAGGATATATGGCTTTTCATGTTTCCAGGACTGTATTTACTAGTTTTCCCTCAAAACACAAGGTCTAGAAAGGCTATTTTTCTCAGAACAAGTGAAGTGCGTGTGCTTAAGTACCTTCTTACTTTGGTAGCTGCAGCTTTAAGGCAAACAACATCAGATTTGCAAGTGGCAGAAAGAAGAGAGATTTCTGACACCGAAGTATTTTCTCTAGCCATATGTTAGTGTCAGTGCTATACAAACACACTCTTGTACAAACATTTAACTTAACACTTCAGCACGCATTTTAATATACATTTTCTGGTTTCTTTCTCTACAAGTTTGGCTCAAAATTACTCATACATTTGTTTCTCCTCCATCCTGTGAACCACTTCTTTTGCTTTTGAAAATTGGGTTTTCTATTTCAAGGTAAATAACAACATAACTAGGTTTCTTGTATTCATACTTGGTGCCCAATAGAGCTTAGGCATATTTTCATCTACCATAGCTCACCCTCACTAGCATTATAAAATCTGAGGAACATGTTCCTCTAAATGTTGAGTTTTGATGTTTAATTCACACCGTCCATACACCAAGGACAATTCAGAAGTTAAAATCACTTCCTCAGTGAGAAGGAACTGTTGCTACTGAGGGTGAAAGGCACTTCAGCTCTTCTGTTACAGGCATCCATTTTACCTGCCATTCAGTATGCCATTATATTTTGAATTTGTGAAATCACATTTGCGTAAGATGCTTTGACTGACATAGCTCTGGTCTAGCTTGAGCTTAATATGCCTTTTTAATTAAGGTTTCTGCTGTGACCACAGGCCTTCAGTCATTAGAAAGGAAGAGCTGAGAAAGGAATCGGGTATGGGGAGCACTGGGTTGCACCATCACCTCTCCCTTCTAGGCACAAAAGGAAGGGAGCAGAGACAAGCAATGTCCCTCACTTGCTTTTCCTGAGTAGGGAAGTTACAGACTCCCTACTGACACAGTCTGTCTTTTCTCCAGGATCCCTGTAGCCAATTATGTGATTACTTAATTGTTTGCTTACCTCATGACAATAAATAATGCATAAGATGAATACTGTGGTGAGCGGAAGGCTGTAACTCAGCACATTTTACAGAGACAATCCCTGCATCTGATCCCCTCCCTGTGGAGGCAGCCGCTTGCAAGACCCACAGCAGACTGTAGAGGCAGCTACGCTGGGGGCACTTCCTGATTTTGTGTTTCCTAACATTGCCTTGAGCACCTCTTAACCTTTGTGTTGGATTAATAAACACGGCAGTTGTGGCCTTTTCACTGCAATTTATGCAAAATTCTTAATCTAGGCTCACCTGGTGTTCACACTGATATCCTTGTCAGCATACAGGGACATGAGCTCTGCTAGTGTGACCCTTGTGTGTCACCATCTCTTTGGCAACCTCTGACGTCCAGCAGGGCTGCAGGAACCCTCACATCATACTCAGGCACTCAGAGTCCATCCCACTGGCCAGGGGAAAGATCTGCTGATGGGCACAGGGAGCATAAAGGCCAGCCAGCCATTTTTGGTTACGACACACCGCTATTGGGTCAGCACAAGCACCCATGTAGCACGTCCAGCTTAAGCTTGTCAGCCTTTAATTAGCTGTAAGAAGGAAACAATTGAAAAGGTCCTTGCCGTAACTGGGCGCCTGCCTGGAGCTAATCTCCTTCCGTATTGTGCTGCACAGATTCAAGCTGACCCACCCATGGAGCAGTTCCCCATTTCCACTTACCAGTGCGATCTCTCCAGCCCAGGCTTTCTCTCCTACAAAAATAAAAAAGATGTGGTCCTTCTCTGCAGTGTCTAATAGGAAAAAGCACAAACTAAAGCAAAACAAAACAAATCAAAACGACCAAGCAAAACCTCTTTTAGATTTTATAAATGCAGTTTTCTCTTTGTACGACAAGTGCAGCTGGCCAAGGCATATGATTTAACAATAAGATTCAGGTATTGTCACAGAAAAAGTGACTTTAAAGCTGCTGTTTCCAACAAAAAGCCTAGTGTCTCTAATTACCTGCATGTACTTGCGTCACTGCTACATAAGCCACCAAAGAATTTCAAATATCAATATCCTTCACCATATAAAATCCCTCTGTACACAACAGGATGTCAGAAAACATGAAGTAGCAGAGTCCTCAGCAGCTTTTTGATCCAAGTACAGGCACTGAAATGTGGGAAGGGTACATTTTCAACCCTCCCTCCTTTGAGTTTTACGTCAACTTAGTTCCCTGTTAAATCCAGAGCAGTGAAGAGCTGCCTCTGAACACACAGCTGAATTAAAATACAGACCATTCACCCTATCCTGCTCCCACATTCTCTCCCTGTTGAGGCACATTTTTTCCCTCACAGGCAGGTGTGGAACCTGGAGGTGGATTGTTAGCAAGAATGCAGTGGGAAACATGTTATCCATAGCACAGTGTCCTTGATAATATGGTGAGGACATTGATCTTAAGGTCCATGAAAGGACTCAGAGTATGAACAGGAAATGTTCATATTCAAACATTTACTCTAGATAGCTGACTACACTGATTTCTTTTGTGCGTGGTTCTTAATAACCATAAAAGTGGAGTGTTCGAGTACATAAAAAAGAATATGGCCCATAGTATTAGCCCTGGTGTAGCCAGACTAAAAGTCTGTCGTTGACGTTACATTTTTTACTGCAATCAGGTACCCATAAGACAGTGGGAGAATGCAGTGTGCTGCCTCTCTTACAGGGAAACTTCCCAGCCAGCTGCAGCTGCAGTGGCACTTTGGAAAGGAAAGAAGGAGGAAGACGATCAGGGAGGTGCAGAGGGGCTGCTCCCCCATCTGACATGCAGCACCCACCAGCTTGCAGAGGCAGGCTGCAACCTCTCTGCCTGGTCCCTGCCAGAGGTGTCTAAATCTTCATGCCACAAACGGTTGACAGAGTTTGCCTTTTAAGTCAGAAAACCAGGGATTAACAAATCTAATGCAAAATGTCATGAGCAGACCTGCATGGCTGCTGCTTGTTACTCCAATATTCTTTTACCTGTCTCATTTCCTGCTGAGAGCAGTTGGTTTCTGTCAAGCCTGTTGTTCTGCAAGCATTACAGAAGTTACCATTGTAAAAAAAAAATTCTCACTTCTCTCTACCCTGGTCTTTCATTTCTGTCCCCCCAGTCTGCCCCCTGCTCCGTGCTGGCACTCACATTAGAGAGGCAGCTGGGTAAAAGCAAAAAAGGAACCAGAGGTCTAAGAAATAATCCTACCAAAACAAAAAAGTTAGTTTTCAATCTGGGACAATTAGTTGAGTCCCCATGCGGTGACAAAACTGCTGGTGCCAACCCAGGGCAAGGAAAGCCATGGAGTGGAGGAGGGAGAGGACACATTGCAGGCACAGAGTCAGAGAGAGATAACCATTTTTGAATCAAGGTGTGTAAACGTACATATATGTAACACCAGGGCTGCACACACCCATGTCTTTCCAGCCATTGCAAGTGAGGGAGCAAGAAAACATATCAGAGGCTGGCACTGTCACGCAGAGACCCTCTGAGGCTTTGGCAGACTGTTCCTTCAAGAGAGAGACACCCCTGTCATGGTGTCACACCACATCTACACAACCTGCAGAACAAGCTAAGCACTTCTCAAGAGAGAAGTGTTTTCATTGAAAACATGAAAACATTGCACCAAAATAAAGCTTTTCAAGGGGACAAGGCCACTTGATTTAAGTCAGAAAAAATATTTTTAAGAAAACTTAGAAGTGTCTGATCTTGACTAAAGAATAAAAGAGATGGAGAGATAAAGTGTTCTACAGTATGTTTTTGACTTAGGCTAAATATAACAGTATAGAAGGGAGTAGAAATAGTAATTCAAAGCAAATGTAACATTTTCAATTAACTCAAATGCACTTTAAATTGTAGAAGTCAATTTCTTCTTTTCCATGAGGTGTTTGCTCACCCACTTTCTTTTATAAGAGGAGAAGCAAGTAAAAGGGTGATTGTTTTAAACTCAAGAAATCATTCAGAAATCCAAGTACAGACTTGTGCCTGCATCTCATGCACCTTTACTGTAAGTCGTCACCTCTGCTCTCGAGGTACAGATGAAAAGGGAGCAAAGGAAATAAAAAGGACCTCAAGGAAAGCAACAGTGTTTCCTCTTGGGCGTCATTTTATTCCTGTACGCTTTCAGTCTTTTCCGCCTGACTAGTCCACCTTTAAAGTACTGTCAGGAGCGTCTTTCCCCACCTCAGTGAGAATGCCCTGCCCAGCCAGAGATAGGGAATGACAAAACAAAGGCCTTGCAAAGCATAGACATTCCCAAACACATGGAAAATCACAGAGCAGACTCTATGGATCCTGCACTGTTTTAGTTTGAAACAGAAACTACTGACATCTTCAAACAATGTGCAAACACACATCAAGAGTGACCTGGCACTTGGCATTAAACCACAAACATGCTCAGGTGCATTGTGTCCCACGGGCTCTGTGAGGCTGTGCACAAACACTACTTCACTCTGTCTTTCAGAAAACTTCATATTAGGGGCGTAGAGACTGCCAAGACGATATGGTCAGCACTACAATACTCCTCCCTTTGAGAAACTCCTACCCCTGACCATCTCCGAATGCATTTCATATGTGACCTGGTAGCCTGTGGCCACAGACCATGAATTGTTGACCCATGGATTTGTTGCTCTGCTGTCCAAAATCAAGTCCTCTCTGACAGGGACACCCTGCACGGAAGCCACGAATGGAGGAACACACCTAGCTCCCTCACAGAATCCCTCAGAAAGGGGCACTGACATGGGACAGGCCCACACAGGCACACCCCACTCCAAAGACTGCAAGTCTGTGACGGTGCCTTTGTGGCCTGGCAAAAACACTGTCTGTAGAGAAAGAGAGTTTTTCAAAAGCGCACAAAACTGCAGGAGGGACTCCTGGACATGGTTCTTCACCTCTTGTCACAGTCTACTCTGCCAAAGCTCCATAGGGGAGGTGCCTTGGCCTTACATGTTGTGAAAGTTGGTTTGTTTTAATAGTTTGGTAGATTTGGGTGCTTGGTTTTCTTTTTTTTTTTTTTTTTTTTTTT
>JAWWEE010000085.1:48756279-48829707 GCA_035221455.1 Xenops minutus
TTTCATTTTCTTTTCCACTTTTTTGTATTTTTTTTTTTACTTTTTTTTTTTTTTGAACCTTTGGGTTTTGTTTTGCCTTTTTTGTTTGTTTGTTTGCTTGCTGCTTTTCTGTTTATTTGTGTTTTTTTGTTTTATTTTGTTTTTATTTTTTATTCTTTATTTTTTATTTTTCACTCTGGTTTTTGTTTACTTTGCTTTGGGGGCTTGGGCATTTTTTTTTTTATTCTTTTTTTTTTTTTTCTTTTTTTTTTTTTCCCCTGCTTTCTGATCCGGAGCTTTATTGCGCTAGTTTTGCCCCTTCCCCCCCCCCCCTTTCCCCTTCCCCTCCTCCCTTTCCCCCGCGGTTTCCCCCTCTCCCCTCTGCCGCCGCGGAGCCGCCCCGGGTGGCCGCAGCCCCGCGCGGGGCGGTCGCGGCCGCGGGCGGCAGCAAATCAGCGGGGCCGGGGCCGCGCATAAGAAGGGCGGGCGGGGGCCGGCGCCGTCCCTCCCGGCCGCGCCAGGATGCACCATGAGGAGCTGCCGTCCCTGCAGCGGCCCCGCTATGGCTGTGAGTGGGGTCGGGGGGCGTTTCGGGACCTTTTTCTTTTTTTTTTGTCCTGCTCCCTTGCTGGCCTGCTCGCTTTGGTATTAAAAGGGAGAGGCGGGGGGGACTTGAGGGGGAAATAAAACCCGCCCAGAGGACTGTGCGGCAGCGCTCCGGCTCGTTTTAGGTTAGCTCGTAGCCAGCTCCGGGTGGGTTTTGAACAGGTTTTCATGGGGCTTGGATGTTTGTTGTTCTGCAACTTTCTGAACGGATTATAGCTGTGATTCCGCATTGCAGCTCGGGAGTTTTAGATTAGAGCTAGAGCTTCAGGTTTTAACTTTATAACTCGATGCTATAGGTATGGGTTTGGATCGTAACTTCATAACTTGAGTCGTGAGTGTAGTTTCGCTTGTAACATCGTAATCTTTGGATTATCACTTCGGAATTTCGGATTATAAAATCAAAGTTTTGCTTTCTAGTTTTGTAACTTTGTTTTAGGACTTTACATGTTTCTACTTTTATAACTTTGGCTTAGAACTTTGTAACTTTAAATAACAACAGAGGTGAGGGGAGGGACTCTACAGGTAGCAGGCAGGTCTTTTCAGTGGAGCTGTATTTACTTCCCAAACCTGTATGTAAAGAAAAGCCCTGCAGCACCTTCACTCCTCCTTTTGCAGGGCTCTCGCTGCAGTGCTGTGCCTTTCTGGGATCCTTTGCCCGGCTGTGCTTTTTCTGGCTTCTGTGGGGCAGAGCGGGGCATGTGCCAGCCCTAGAAGAAATGCCCCTGGTACTTCAGGCATTGCAAAATGTGAACATGCTAATGATTTGCAAAGCTCACAACAACCCTAGCATTCTGTGGTCTAATGAGCAACTTCCCAGTTCTTATCATAGTAGCTTTGTTTAAAACCGGTTTTGAAATCTCTTTTTAGAGAGAAGCACAAAACCCCTTGACAATGTTAGCGGCCACCTCACTTCCACCCAGGGCAGGTAGAAAAGGAGGTGCTTGGCAGTGAGAGCTTCAGCTTGGAAGATGCTATGCCTTCCTAAGTGTTTTCCTTTCTTGATGCCTGCCAGCTGGGGCAGTATATGGAACCTGCCTGTGGGGTCGAATTTTCATTTTACCCAGTAGACAGGTGAGAGACTTGTGAAGGTACATTCGCTGGTTACCACAGGCATACTCTTGGGTGACCATGTTAGTGTGTTAGCAAAGGTGAATATTTTGCTTATGAAACCAGTCTCCTAGTTCTTTCAGCTGCTTGTGCCATGGCACAAGTGGTTGTGCAGTGGCCAGGTTGTACTGCATTTTGCTCTAGTGTCAGTTTAGTGCTTCATCTGCTTTCCTGAGATGCAGAAATATATGTGGTCTGCCTGTCAGTGCTCCAATAGCTGGTGCTTTCCTGTGCAGATCTGGCCTGGCTGGTCTGAAAATGTGTGAGTCTGGACAGGTGGAAGTTGCTAGTCTGGTGTAAGTTCCAACATAGCCAAAGATGAGGCTTTGACTTAAAGCAAAGGGCTCATCCCTTGTCCTTGGTTCCTGCCCAGGTGCTGAGAATGGTTTACCTTATTGCCAGAGCTGCTCAAAGTATTTTAAGGACCATAGACCTTATTTATTTTAGGAAAGAATGACCGTGTTAAGGATGTTAAGCAAAGCTTTAAAGACACAGTCTATCCTCTCAGTGGTTATGCTTTGCTATGGTTGTTCAGAGCGTTTTGCTGTGGTGACCATGGAAAAGTTTGTGTTTTGAGTAACAGCCACTTTTGGTATTCAGTCTCCTGTCCCAGGGACAGGAGTGGGTGAGAGCATCTCTGCTGGATTTCCTAAAAGAGTTAATAAATTGTCCAAGTTAAACTATCAATTTTCTAAGACTCTTGTTTTAGTGATCTAGAGCTGTTTTAAACATTTAACTTAACTTGGACTTTTGACTTTGACTTCAGGTTCCTGGCAGAGTTTATGTATTGCTCTGAAGAAGGTTAGCCTCTTTTACTATGATAACTTTCTGTGAGGTACCGCCGTATGAATCAGTGCATGGTTATCAGAAGCATTTAATTTTGATAACTAGATAACATGTGCAGACCTCAACTACATTTTGTAGACCAATGGATACCACTGGGGGGAAAAAAGCATCCTGGAGCATACGACTTTGCAGAACAAAATAAATAATTGGAGGGACATACGTCTAAAACTAACTTTACATTATAAGCTTTGCTAATACAGTAACTCAAAGAACATCTAGAAAAGAATTCTTAGAGCTTCAAAGTCAGGAAATAGCTGAATGAAACCAAACAAGACAATCCCTTTCTGGGTGGGGGCTGGTTCAGGATGAACATGGTTCACAGTAGAATCAGGAGCTCAGAGAAAAGTCTTTGAGCCTGCTCTTAGCCTGATAGGGCCAAAGCCTTGTGTCTTCCTGGACTGCTTATTGAAAGGTGCCTCCAGCTCTGGGTCTGCTATGTTGTCGATAGCTTAAAAGAGATAGAGAAGAGATTTCTGTTGGTGTTCCATTGAGCCCTTCAGGCAGATATTCATCTCCAGTACCAACTCAAGGGAGAATATAAAACTACAAGGAAGCAGCTTATACAGCAGAAACCATGTTAACAGGCACACTGCAACTGAATTTTCATAGCTTTTTTGCAATCTAGCTACAGCTGTTGCCTGCTTTATTCCTCAGTCCCACCACAATCAGGTGTAGTTTCACAAAATTGCAGAGACTTGGTACTTGTATTACAACTAGAGCTATGAGCCATTTTTACAACAAAAATGTTTGCAGCTGTGGAAGATTATGAAGTAAAAAAAAGTGTAAGTCTTGGATGTATCTCACAGATTAAACTTGTAGTGTTGAACATAGCAAGAAAGCAAATCAGGCAGTAGTGTATCTGTGAGAATGCCTATTTCCTGACACTCTCAGGTCCTTGATAGCTGATTTTCCCTCAAATCTGTGTGCAGAAAAAAATTGTTTAAATTTTTACAAAATGTCATGAATGTCTTCACTACACATCCAGGAATGTAATAAAGCTACAGTAAGTGAGGCTGTGAGTGTTTGGATTTGCAAGGGATTTCAGGCATTTTCATACTCAGAGTAGCTGAATTAACATATGCCCAAGCTCCTATGTACTGAGTGGGAGAAGACCCTGGGTGCTTCAGCATCAGTATCATCAATCACCTATTGAAGACAAGCAGATAAGAGTTTTCACTTCTCCTGCTGAATCCAGAAAGCCAGTTTCACAGAGCATAGATTAATGGGTAAATAAAGAGGAAAATTGACTTTGGTATCCAGTGATGAGGGCACTGTTTGTACTTCTCATTCTGGCTCCCAGGACTGCTACTGTTTGGCAGTAACAAGTTAGGAGAAAAGACAAATAAGCAGCATGAAACTTTATGAGGGAACACTGCTCTGCCTGTGTCGATGGGCAGGGCAAACCTGAAGTGAAATGCAGCCTACGCCTCCCTGTGAAACTACACCTAGCTTCTTTGTTAGGCAGGATGTGAATGCTTGCAAACCAGTGGCTTTTCTAATAGCTTTTAACATAAAAAAACTCTATAAGTTTTTCTGCATGTCTATTAAGTGCAGGAAAATCAATGACTGTTTTTTTTCATTTGAAAAAGGGGAAAAAAATTTTTTTTGAAGTTTCATAGGATTTTTCCAAGTGAAAACAGATGGGATATTTTTTAAGCAGAAAAAAAAAAAAGCTGTAATGTATCCTATGCATATATATTCTTTTGGGTGTATACCTTTTTGTAATACTCATGCTTGTAAGAACACTTTTCGCCTTTTTTATTGATGAGTGTTATTTGGCAACCAAATACACTGTTTATCTGTTCTGCTCTTTTGTAGGCTGCTAATAATTAAACTGCTGAATGAGAACTCAAAAAAGTTTAACTGCTTTGTTTAACCAAGTGCACATAATTCACTTGGTAGGAGTGGTTCGCTGTGTGCTTTTTGTACAAAGCAGGTTCCTCTCCCCTGAAGTCTCCTGGTAAAGAAAGGATAGAGCTATGTTACAGCACGCTTAAAACTACTTGAATACTGTTGAGACAGGAAATATTAACATTGCACTGGAAACAGGATTTATAGCACATGTGAGTGTGCTAGATCAAGTCCAGTATTTGAGGCAGGGAATAGGAAGTATGCAGATTTGCAGCTCTCATACTCTCTTAAGTGGTATTTCAGTTATGTAATTTTTCTAGATCAAGATTTGCTTGATACTGTTGCTGATTCAAGCTGACTATGATTTACTGGGAATAATCTTATGTGTAAGACAGAAAAAAAAGAATGCCTGGCAGTGAGAGGCAGAGTGGTGGGTCATATTTCAGTGGGATGATAAGCAAGTATGCTCTCCGGTACTCTGTTCCTTGCAGGAAATGATTAACCTGCTGTGTTTGCTTCACTCGTTCATGTTGTTTCATTGTTTTCTTGGAAAAAGTATCCTTGAACTACTGCATGTTGTGGAATGAAAGTGCAGGTGCTGGACAGAGGAGGAACTGTGCCCACGGGATGAGGGCAGGGACCAGGTGCCACCATCCTGGGGTGGGGACCCTGCTGTGGGCACCTCATTTGCTGACCTTGGTAGGTAGGACGGGCTGGGGCACAAGTTGTGTCCTGCACAGCTCATTCATGGGTCAGCATTTCCTGCACCGTGGCACTTGTGCTCACCTTCAGAAAACAACATCCTCTTCAGCCTTGTGTGAGCTGTGCTCTGAAGAGGGATGACTGCTGGATGTACTGCCTTATTTTCACTGCTGGGGAAAGAAGGGGGCTGCTGACTATCTGGCACAGGAATAGGGTTGTGATAGGGACAAATGCATTGTCCCTGGCACTACTCCAGTTTTGGGGTTTTTTTGCCAGTTGTGGCATAGGACAAAAGTATCCTGGTCTGTGGTGATGATGGGCTGCTAGGGCAGCCAGTGCCAAGGTGGTCGAGGGCCTTGGTAAGGTGACAGAAGATGGAAGAAACTGATCTAGATGGTGTTTGTATATTTCTTTTGTGTAAGCAAAGAAACAGCCATTAAGAACCTGTGCTAGTGGCTGATGTCAGTGTTAAATTACTGTTTTGTTCAAATGAATATGCACTAGCAAGAAATAGTTATCCAGAGGAATTATGTCAGTTCTTTGTTATAATTTATGGCCCAAATTGAGGTTGTCCAACTATGAATTCTTCAAGAATCAGGAGCACTTCAGAGATCTGCCTCACAACTGCTGGCAAACTGCTGACAGGCCATAAAGACTTGCTGCCTCAAGGTGTGTCCCTGCCCTGCCTGCCAGGCCTTAAAGCTGTCAGAAACTACTGTGCTCATCTCAGGTGCTTATCTTGGCCTGGGTATATCAGGCTAAGCAGTCAGTGGCTTCTGCTAAAGTGAGCGATGGAGAATGTGGACTCTGACCTCCTTCTTTGAAAGTGCAGTAAAAGCTTTTGTGGCATTCAACAAAGTGTTTAAACCAATTCTTACCAAGCTCCAAAGTCTGAAGATCAGTTTGTAGTCATGCATGCTAACAGTCCCTTATTGTCTGTTCCTTCTGAAAATTAAGCATATCCTTGTGTTTTTGTGCTTGATTTGTAAAGCTGCTCAGTTAACTGGTTACATTGGTGGGATTGGAGCATCACAGCACAGATCCACGGGCAGCTGGAATGGGAAATTCCCAGACTCTGTACCAAAGTGGGCTTGATTAAGGCAACCATGCTTTCACAGGTTTATAAGGTTGAACTACAGACCAGTAAATGTTTCACTGGTGTTTTTAAGGAGTTGTTTCAAAGATGCTTTGGGGGAATCAGAGATAGTATGGGGGACATCTGTGCCTAGTAATCTGGTTGAAGTGATTAGAAACTTGAAAACTAAAAGGTTTGCTTTGAAGAGAGCACAATCCTGTGCCTAGAGTAAGCAAATTTGATGAAAAAAGCTGTGTTTTTTAGCTGGGATGCCATCTCTTGCCTTCTTGCAGACTGGTGCAGCTGGTGAGGTTTTAGTAACCTGAAGATGCTGAGGTGTCTTCAGCGGCTCTGTCACACTTCTATAGTCTTCACCTCTCGCCAGCACTCATATGATGGCATGAATACCCAATCTGTCAGGAAGCCAATCTCTCCTTGCAGAGCTGATTTGCATTGCTGGATTTGCAGTCACCTCTTGGCCTCCTCAAGGGGTCACTGCGGGTCTCACAGCTGTGCTTGTTGGCTGAGGCAGGAAGACTGTCTGGCCAGGTGGGACTGTGGCAGCCAGAATTTAATCATGTTTAAATTGCTCTGAAGATGCACCCTGAAGCTGTGGTTTTGAGTGTGCTTTGAGTCAGCTCTGATGGTGGAAGAAGCAACTTTGACTTTCTATGGAATTATTTTTGGCTGGATTAGGTCCCCAGTCTGACATTCAGCATGAACCCACAGCAAGTTTGGCAACACGATGTAGTAGCTGCAGTGGGGTTGAGCACGGGCAGTTGGAGGAATGGCATGTCAAGTTAAAGCTGTACTATTGTGGCACATGGAGATCTAGAAAGTGTGTATGTGATGGGGCAGGAAGATGTGCAGGCAGAACTCAAGGGCAGACTGGGGCACACAGGAAGGAGCATCACCTGCACCATCATGATCTGTCCCCAGCTGCCTCTGCTGTGCGGCACTTACACCCTGCTACCCTGTCTGCCTGCCAGGGCTGGGGCTGCTCTCAGGTCTCCTATTGCCCAGGGGGTTTTGAATTACAGAAATGTTTTTGAGGCAATTTTGTCTCTAGTGCTATAATTTCATAAACTCATGTCAGTAAAGGCATGGCAGTGTTTGCAGGTAATGCTACAGTGGTAAGAAAATTGTAAGAAACTGTATGAATACTAGGTCACTCAAAGAAGAAAAAAAAAAAAAGCTTTTCGTACATAAAGTAAGGTTCAAGATGCTTTTCCATCCCTTTTTTTGTTGTGGTAAAATTACTCCTGACTTACAGGGCCTTAAAACTGTGGGGATGAGTTGTGCTGCTTATTTCTGGGATTTTTAGTTTTTCAAGCCCAATTGATTTACCTAAGTCATAGCTGGATGGTCTGTATTCAGCAGCAAACAAGTCTTAAATTCTATGTTATCAGCACAGTATATCAGAACAAATAATCATTGAAATATCAGCGTGGATATGTTGTGGTGTAACTGAAAAGGAACACGAATGAGTACTGTGTAAAGCAGGGATTATGTTTAGAAGAATCCAGGACAAAGCTTTTACAGCGGAAATATGGTCAGCTTCTTTAACAAAATCAGATGCATAGTAAATATGATTTCACTGCATCTGAGCTGAGAAGTTGCTTTGAATACTGCTTTTCAGGCCATAGCAGAGCATAAATTTCTTTAATATGCTTTAGTGGAGGCTGAGAGATGAACTAGCCTTGTTTTGGCATTTGAAGTTGCATGGTAGCTGACTACTGAAGGTGGTTAGGCAGCTTAGCTGTATGAACTGCATGTGACTACCTCCTACTTCAGATTTGTATCACCTCTGACTATGCTAATGATGTTTTAACAGATGGGTTAGAATAGTCCAGCTTTTATCACATTTAAGGCAAGCCCTTTGTCCTCCAACTTCTATCTATGCATAGAAAATGAGAAGTAAGACCACATGGTTTTGCTGAAGATGTCACTGATATGAGGCGTTTTATAAAAAAATGAAACAAATTTCCTAGTACTGTGGGCCATAACAGGCAAAAGAAGGGCTGGTGTTTCCTATAACACTGAACTGCGGCAATGGCACTTAGTAGTTTCCCTTTTTTTTTTTTTTTTTTGACACACTTCAGCAAAATTAAGTAGCTTCATAAATGTTTGCAGAGGTTTCTGGTAAAAATAGAGCTAGATTTCTGTAATGTTCATCTGCATTCTTTTTCCTAAAACCACGTCACTAAGATGCTGATTGGTAGGCTGCTTCTGATCAGGCTGCAGATGCTGCCCATTGACAGGTCTATCTGGACTTCCCAAAAGGATGAGGAAATGAGCAGTCAAGATTTTTGGGTTCCTATAACCATAGCAGAATTGGTTTCTGCTAATTTCTTGGGCACATTTCAAACACAAATTTACATGTGATCAAGTTATTTTAATATAATTTCCTCCAGTTATAAAGTGTAGACTTTCTTGGAAGTTGACCACTTGCATGAAAACTGTTACGAACTCACCTGGGCAAGATACTGTCCAAGGAGTAACTATTTTTTTTTAACACTGCCCCAGTCCCTATCAGCTGTAAATGCCTTATAAGGAGGCTGACCATAGAGTGTGAATTAGAAGCCATGGTAAAGCTTAGAGCAAGAACTGTTAAAAGTCCTAGCAAAAGTCTTGATTTTTGAAGTAGTCCTTCAACAAAGGAAACACACTGCAGCTATGCAAAAGGTTATGAAATTCTATACCTAACCCTTACACATGCAAATTTCTTTGTTGGGTAGAGACTTCAAAAATTGCAAACCCATATCTTAGTCTGTTGTTAACTTTGCGTGTTGCTTGTACTGTGGTTGCCATAACAGTGAATGCTAGTTCTGCTTCCTTTATTTCAGTGGTCTTGGCATAGCTATTTCAAGCAGAATATTTGTTTTGATGTGTTTACACAATGCTTCTGATGTGCTCCTAATATTTTATCCATGACTGATATTTATTTAGCATTGACACTGTGATGCTTTCATTAGAGGAAATGAATACAAGGTCATGAGAAGGCTGTCCTGTGATCAGTACTTACTCTCTTAATTCAAACTTCACTTTGGGCTATGGAGTAGACATAAGAAAATAACCTGAAAAATTAGGTTATTCAAGACAAGATTGACAAAATTGCTGTCCCTTCAGAGGAAATTTAGTAGTAGGAAATAGCTATACTTAGAAACTTGTGAGTGTATGGTTTTGGCAAAAATTTATCTTCTGAGTGCAGCTGCCATGGACTTGTCTTGGAAATGAAAGTACTTGGTTTATTGATAAGTTAGGAGGAACATCTGACTCACTCTGTATCTGATGTTTTTGCAGTGATATGTGCAATGGTAGATGTGTCATTGTCAGTCAGAGCAGTTTTGAGTTTCAGCAAATAGATACTGGAGGTACTGAATTGAAAGGGTTTGTCTGCTCTTTTCAAACCTTGCTCAAAAGTTTGTTCTTCAAGGCTCAAACCTTTTGTGATTTTGTTCTCTCCTACGATTTTAAGTCTTGATGATGAAGAAAAAATTAATTCATATTACTCAGTATGTATGTAAATGAGAAATAGGGGTCAGAGTTGTCCAGAAACATGGGACAAGTGTCCCACAAGCAACATCTGCCTACCTGTGCAATGTGCTCCTGAAGTGACCTAGCAGGGAGTATTGAGAGCTGGTTACCCCAGAGCCAGCCCTGCCAGGTACAACAGCTCTGCAGACCCTTGCCTACTGTGTAGTGGAGGCAGCCAAGCAATCTTTAAATGATAACTGGGGTCATTGCTGACATGAGACTGCATCTGAACTGGATACCTGCACAGGAATACTACTTGCCTTCTTTCTACAAGAATTTACCATGTCACCCATGAAGCAGAAACAAAGGTGCATCTCCATCCGCTGAATACTATATTAGTATTCTGCAACATACAGTATTTTTTTTATGTTCTTATGAATTTTAAGCCATTTTTGTATTAAAATTGTTCAATCTCTTTCTGTTTTTGTAGATGAAAACTAAATTTTCAGTTCTGTCATCCCTAATGCTTAAGGAGTTTTCTCCCCACTAAGATTAAAAAAAAGCACCATTGTGCCTCTAAATCAAAGAATTTGAATTACAGACTTAAAAGATATTGTGACTAATAATTATTCAGGAATAAAAAAAAGAGGCAGTCAGAGGCAAATGTGTTCTCTATGTTTGAAGCTGCAAACCTCATGGCATGCATATTCATAGGCTTATATTTGTATCTTGAAGAAAAAATGTGTTGCAACATTTCAGGTGTTTTCTGAAACTCCTTTCAGATTTTGGAAAGAATGAAGCAGATGGTTTATTCAGACCTTGGTAGAAGAACTCTGCAACAGACTGGCTGGGAAAGAAACAGGAGATGATGAATTGTCAAAGGAAGAATGAAGACCAGATGTCAGGGCTGAGGGTTTCTACACTGCAGTCTTTCTCATGGTGATTTCCAATTTATTCAGTGGTCAAGTGGTGCTCTTATTTATGGCTTTTCCTAGACAGGTGTTTCAGTCCTTTGGAGTCTTATAATTCAGAGCAAGACTCCTATTGCTCTTGTCTGAGTTAGTGACAAAGACATAGCTTTGTCCTCAAATTTTCTTTTACTCCCTAATTCCTACTTGTCATCCTTCTTTTATGTCTTTAATCTACACATTACCACATTTCTTTCGGGTGATTACTGTACCGAGAGTTTGGTGATAGGAAGCTTTTTGATGTCAGCTCCTCAATGATCTGAATATTGAATCTATTTGGTAACTCCTCCCAAACAGAATATCGTGTTGGACTTCTTTCAGGAGGTTCTGAGTGGCTCATCTCTTCCCCTTTCTCTCACTTCTCCTGTCCCTATTCTTGTCTTCCTTCTTTCTTACATTCAAGAGTAACGCTTCTCTAACCAACCTCTGGGTAGTAGTGGTTTACTACAAATGTACCTATGAATCACTCTTCTGGCCCCAAGCTGTAATGCAGATCAGATTTTTGACACTTTCAAGACTGAAACAGAAATTGAACAAGGTCCCAATTTTGAAAATAATCCTGTGCAGCACTTGCAGGGCATTATCTTAACTGATTACTGTTTGAATGACCATCAGCCTTTTGAATTTCTACAGAAGAATAATAACAGTGACAGAAAACCCTGTGTTAGAAGCACTCTTCCTTTTGAACTTCAACTAATTTGCCTTTTGGTGAAGCATCAGTAGTTCTTATTAGACATGCCTACCTACTTCAGTCTCTAGGGTCCCTCTTTGTCACAGTAAGGACCACTTTATTCTGGTCCTGTGTGCTGGATAAGACGTCTTAAACAACACAATTAGGCTGATCTTCCTGCTGCCAGTTTAGAGGCTCTGCTATGCAAATAGCAGCTAAGAGGAGTAGGGTAGAGGTGTGGACAAGCCTGAATGTGGGTTTCCTGCTGCCACTGTAGTGAGTTCTGTCTGTGCCCTGCCCTTCCTACTGATGGTCTCCAGCCCCATTTTCCTGTTCTTCAACACCACTTCTGCAGTGGCTTTCTGCCTTGTACTCGAGGCATCAGTGTTGATGGGTGGGGTTGTGGCCACAAGCAGTGGCTGTGTGACTACACATAATGAAAGTTGCCTTTGGGGTTTCGCAGAAGTCTGCAGGCACATCACTTTTTCCTGTAAACTTGCTGTGACTACAATTCCAGTACCTTGCATAGGAGCAAGTGACTTTTGGATGAGCTTTTTGTGCATGATCGCCACAGTATTTTACTGTCCCCAGGTTACTTGTCCTTTTATGGAGGTGTGTATGCACCTGAATAATTAATATACTTGCAGTTCTTGTCAGAGAAAAATGAAATATAAACTGCCTAATGATAGAAATAAATTTGATGGCATTTGTAGGCAAGAGACTTGCATTGTTCTTCTAACTGAATCTAATTACAGGGTGAATACTGAGGCATGCTATGGACACTAACATTTTTCTGTCTTTCATAGCTACATAGAGTATTTTACTAGCCTGGCAACTTTAAAATGTCCTTTTCATTATTTTGTTTACAGACTGCTGTGTTAAGTTGAATTGAGGTCACAGTAGGTAAAATGTAAGGAAATTTAATTAATATGGTAAAATTTTTGCTCTTTTATTGAGGATTGTTAATATATATTGCTAATAAAAAGCAAGCAAATTAAAGTAATTCCAGTGATATAAATGGAGCAAATGGTCAAGGTGGAATTATTTAGGAAAACAGTCAATGTATAAAGGTGGTAGAAGAACCTGTCACACTTTGCTATTTGCTTTCTCATGAATTAATCTCTGGAGAAGCAAAGCTTGCTGGAAGGAAAGCTTCCTTTGGAATTCAATATTTAATATTATTTTGAATGCCTTGAACCTCCAGTGATGTGCTAGTCTGACTAAATAGGCTTTTCAAAAAATTGTTGATTTTTGTTGAGGTTTTTTTAAGCCCACAAAAAGAATGTAATTCTGACTGTAAGCATGTTGAAATGAAACAAAACTTTCAACCATACCAGCTACATACCAGTGTGGCTTTCTGAAAGCTACCTTAAAGCTTGGTCATGTGTTAATGTTAACACATGGTTAATGTGTTTTGGGCAAAGCACATAGAGATAGGATGGCCTGTAAGTAAAAGAAATAGTTTGTATTTGATGTTCACTGCCTATTGACATTTCATCAGTCTGAGTGCTTCCTTTGGCTTGTGACTTTTTCTGGGGACATAGACTGAGGGTTTATTAGTAAATAATGAGTATGAATAAAGGTTGTTAAAAAACTATGAGTAAAGAGTGCTAGCTGTTTAAGTTGACCTACAAGTTTAAGGTCATACAATGGAGCTAGAGTTTTAAAGGTGTTTTGGGTTTTTTTAACATCTGACTCTTGGGAAAACCTGTTGTGCCTTGAAATGACCAGCTAGCAAGGTATGCAAATATAAACAGTTACAATTTTATTAAGGAGTTACACCAAGTCTTACTGGAGACAGTGAGACTGGCAGTTAAAAGTAGGTGGAAGTGGTTGGGCAACAGTCTGATAAATTGTATTTCATGCTTGTAATCACGGATGGCAACACTTGGAGTTGGATTTTTGTCTGCTTCCTTCAACTCCATTACATTATCTCTTTGTTCTTTCAAACACACAGAATAATTATACTGAAGTTAAGATAAAATGAACCATGTTATTTTTCTGCACAAAGTTAAAGAACCCTACTAGAAAAAAGATGTCCATGCTCTGGTATCATCATACAATAAGATAATTTCAGAATGACTTAGTGCTCTTTAATGTTTTGCCTCTCTCAAAGTCTTGCTTGATGGTACTGTAGAAAGCCTGAGGTTTACCAGCAGAGTACAGGATTTGTGTACCTATAACTTTTTGGCAGCACTTGTGGTTACTTGCTCAATGCCAAAGCTATATTGTGTTTGTGTGGCTAAGTGAGACTCTTTCTAAACTTTGTGGGAATTTAGGTATCGTGAGACATGCCTGAGGAGCCCTACAGACTTCTGTCAGTGTTGGCACTTGACAGGCTGAAATGACGTGGTTTTGACTCTTGACTCCAGGAGACTGTGGTTGCTGTTGCATCTCTGTTCCCTTGGTAGATTGTCCCAAGGTCCACGTATAGCAATAGTGCTTAGTTATCTGTAAATGGATGTGGCTGAACTTGTGGTAGCAGATACATAAGACTGAAATATGATCTTTTTCAAGAAAATGAAGGAAGGAGGACTCAGGAAAGTAAATGCACAGAATGCGGCTCTATGAGAAAGCTCAGGAGAAAGATTGATTTAGCAAACATTTTTAATTTTATATCAGGATGTCTTTTTATTGCAGTGTTATCAACACTCCAGTGCTAATGGTGCTTGTTTGTTTCCCCAGTTTGTGCAGTGTCTGGCAGTGAGATCTAGTCCAGAACAGTGGCCTCTAGATCCTGTGTAATGTAGATCCTCACGCAATTTGTGAGAGCAGATATCCATGTGCTGACCTGAAGATGCATGTATATTTTTGTTTGAAAATCTGAGCCTGCATGCTTTGACAATTAAATAACTAGATTACAAGAGATATAGCCATTTTTAAGGGAGGAGGAGAGTAGTTAACACTGGAAAGATTTAAAAAATGATATGTTGTAGATCCTCATAATTTAACTAAGCATATCAATCTACTGTCTCATATGAATCTGCCCTCCAAGTTCATAGCTGTGCTAGGTTTCTGAGTGCTTGCAGTGCCTGCATTTGTCCAGAGCCCTTTCTCAGGGCAAATGTTCAGGGAACAGACTGAATACCCTTAACTGGAGACACAGGAAAAGACTCACGCCATCTAGTTTCATTGCCGTGGGACATGTACTAGTTGCTTGTAAATTTGCTCTTTGACAGTGGAAGCCTATAGAAAGTTGTTTTCATTAGAGCCTTCAAATTTTTATCCAAAGATAAATTATTTTCAATGTAACAATAGACCTGAAGGTAAAAAACACCTTAAGAGGAGAAAATCTGTAATAGGTATTTTTTTCTTAGTAGCGTATTGGATTATCTGTGTTCACATGGTTGGCATACTTTCTTCTGCATATTGAATAAACTGCTGCATTAGATACCAGCAAGATGATATTGGGAGTGGAGGCATAGGGAGGAACTCTGTCTGCCTGAAGCTTTGAGAAGTGTTTTTCTGACATCTGTACATCTATGTTGTCTCTGTATTTTGCATCATCTTTGCAGTGCTGTGAGCTCCTGCCCCACTGCAGTGAGAATGGCTCAGGTAGCAGTGAGGCTGCCTCAGAGCGTTGCCAGCTCAGATCTGCTCTGGTTACAGGGCTTGGCAGGTGCAGCACTGGTGTAGTGGAGGCACTTGAATTGTCAGACTAGGAGTGACCATTGAGCTGAACTGTCCTGACAAATACTCTTAGGGTGCTGAGTACCTGAGAGTACAAATTTTACTAGGAATAAAAAGATGACACTGTTTTCCTTTTTTTGTTTTCTCCCCTCTTTATTGTCCTCTTTCAAATATGACAAAATAGTTATATGTTCCTTTATATAACAATATTTTAAGCCACTGTAGCTATTTAAAATGCAACTCGCTTTTCCTTGAGACTGAAGCACTTAAGTGTAATGACAAATGCTTTAAGTCCTCACAGTACAGGCAGACATAAATGTGATGCTGCCTGCAGCCTGTTGTATTGGGCTCTTGTGTGGCAGCGTGGCTCGGTTAAATAGTTTGGAGTGCACTAATGCTGGGTGTGATCTTGTGTGGAGGAGGCAGAAAGGTGTGAGGGGGGAGTGTACAGAATTTGCAGAATTTCTCACCAGTGGACTGAAATACTGCCTTGCCTTGGCTGCTGCGTGTCCTGGACAGCAGACAGCTGAGGCTGCCAAATGTGGTTTAACTAATGTTTAATTCAAACGCTCTAGTGAAAAACTTTTATTCTGACATTTTACAGTATTTGCTCTTGTATCTCTTTTTTCTTCCTCCCCCCCTCAATCCTGACTACAAATTCTATTCTATCACCATAAGAGGATTTTTTTCTCCCCATAATCTCTTATGTCTTGTGCATTGAGCTACCCTGTCGTGGTGCCAAAAGAGCCTTCCTTCTCCTTGCTCATGTCTCACTTTTCATGGGAAAAAGTCTCTGGTGGCAGGAAATTGAGGGGGAATGGCCTTGGGAAATAAAAGCCTCTGTTCCTTTCTTTGCCTTCTTCAGTGTAAGAAGTCCTTTGGTATGTCTGTGGCAAATGCCTTATTAAAGGGTCTACCCGCTAGAACCAGACACGTGTTGTTCTTGAACTGTTGCAGATAGTCATACGTCTGAGCGCAAATGAATGACCAGGAAGCCTCAAATGCTGTTGTAGCTTTTGTAGGGTTTTTTTTCCAGCCCCGGTTTTTTAAGATAACAGATTTTGTTTGGGAAATGAGTAACTTAAAATTCTGCCTCCTGAAGTGTTCCAAAATTTTGTATTCAGAAATTGAAACAACTGTTACTTTTTCTTGCATGCTCTTTTGTTACATATTACACGAGTTTTAAGTTTAGAATCATTTAAAAGTACAATTCATGAATCTGTGGTCTAATTTGAAAACAGTTGTGAATTAGACCTGTGAAACACCCCTTAGTTAATGTAAACTAAAATTTAAACAACTGTGAGTAGCCAGCCAAGGGAGGCGAGTCTTCTCCTCTATTCCAATCCCATAATACCCCATCTGGAGTACTCTGTCCAGCTCTGGGGCCCCCAAGCTTAAGAAGGATATGGACCTGTTAGACCAGGTCCAGAGGAGAGCCAAGTAGATGATCAGAGCGCTGGAACACCTCTCCTGTGAGAAAAGGCTGATAAAATTAGAATTCTTCATCCTGGAGAAGAGAAAGCTCTGGGAGACTTTATTGTGGCCTACAAGAAAGATGTAGAGAGGGACTTTTTACAAGGGCATGTAGTGATCGGACACAGGGGAATGGCTTCAGACTGAAAGAGGGTAGGTTTAGATCAGACATTAAGAAGAAATTCTTTACTGTGAGGCTAGTGAGGCACTGGTACAGGTTGCACAGAAATATTGTGGATGCTCCATCCCTGGAGGTGTTTAAGGCCATGTTGGATGGGTCTCTGAACACTGTCTTCTAGTGCAAGGTGTCCTGGTTTTGTTTTGTGGGGGTTTTTTTCTTTTTTGTTGGTTGGTTGGTTTTTCGTGTGTGTAAAGTGGCCACATCTTATGTGAATCTGAAATTTTAATTCTTTCATGAGTGTTACTAAGGTCATGGCTCCAAGTGTCTCTTGCACACCTGGGTTGATTGATAGTTTCAGTAATAATACTGTGTCTTCAGGAGTGGTGACCCTGTTTCTGAAAACTTACTCAAATCCAGAAGGTCGGAATGCCTTCATGGTGTCTGCTAATGTTTACTAAGTCAAACTTAGTCAGTCCTGTGTGCGTCATGTTGACTGAAGGTACATGGAACGCCTTGGGTTGAGTTGGCAGCTCAGTGTTCAGCTGTTGATATAGCTCCAAGTATTTGCCAACAGCTGGAGTGGCTGTCTTGGATCAGGGCACACCAGAAAGTTTTTGTTGTTTATAACCAAACCCCAAAAATCAACTAGTCCTAGCTACCACCTACACAGGGTGACTTTTGACAAAGATAAGGATGTGTCTAAGTGCAATGTGTCAGCTGTTCGAAGATGAGCAAATGCCTCAGCTTATGAAGAGTCCCTGGTAAATGCTCTTTTTTTTGTGCTAAATATGTGGAATAAGCATACGTAGGAAATTGCTAGTAGAATGTGAATTTATTTCCATTGAATCAATTGTGTAAAGAATCAGAAGCTTGATGCACTATACTGAGTGCCAGAAAAAGTCTGTTAGACAGGCCATTTAAGCTTTAGTACTGCTCACTTCTCCATGTGTTTCATTCACACTCTTCCTTTTGTGTTTTTTCCATGAGGAAGTAGCTAGACTCAACTTAGTGTTTTAGCACACATGTTTTCTATCTACTGGCTGTTGGCTAACAGGGTGACAAAATCTAAGATGAACCAAAGTAGAATTTTCAGGAAAGAATTTTTATTAGTTCTTATCAGTAGTCCAGGCATACTCTTTAACATTCCCTTTTTGAGGGAATATTTAAGATTTTTCCTCTGAATTTCAAACCACAATTTATATAAATGATTAATCATAAGAAGTTTAGGTGCTTTTTTCCCCCTATATAGCTGTGATGTAGTGTATGTCTTGTTCTGTAGTATTTAGATCTTTTCAGCTGCAACGTTTTATGTCTGAAAGTCCTCAGGTGAAGCACAGCCCTGTTTACTCTCCCACATAATGCCCTTTATTACAGCACTTGCTTCTCTGAGATGAGCATTATCAAAAAGTTACTGATATAGCAGAAATATGTTTATTCTTTCATCAGTCTTCCCAGTTTCCTGACTAATACTTGCCTGTTAAGCACAAAGACTGAGCTTTCTGTCTTGAAACCAAAGCTTGTTTTTGTATTGAACTTGGTGAGGCTGGCTTGATGGATGCTCTCAGCTGTTTGAAAATGCAGAAAGCTATACACAGGGCTCTAGTCAAAGACTGAGGCCTTTGCCAAAATATATTATAATGGACTAGATTTTAAGAACTTAGGTCTTCAAAGTAATTACCTCTCCAGCTCAGTCCTGAAGCCATCTCTATCTTGCAGGTTGTCATTTCTGTTTCTAAAGTTATCTGTAACAACTTTTGATGTGATAGCACAGTTGCTTTGAAAACAGCATATGCTGGAGGGTGAAAGCATGCAATCAGACTTATCAGAAGCTGGTGTTGCAAGACACTCCTCCCAGAATTAGCACTGTAGGTGCTGACATTCCCTGTGGTCTCTGTTTCCAGGGCTCAGATATTCAGCCCAAGTTCAGCTGCTTTCGCCCTGACAGGGAAGAAGTCTGATTTACAACCTATGAGCTGCTGATATCTCTTCTAGAAAGGATCTGTATTTTCCACTTCTCTGTATCTACAAGTTACTTATTCTTAAATCTTACCTTTTTCTCTCACTATTGGAGGATTTCCTGAGCAGAAAAATTATTACAATCCCACAATGTTAGTGCCTTCCACTTTCTGAATCAATCTTTGCAAACAATTTTAATGGGCACTGGAGGTGGGCCAGGGCTGCTCAGTCTGGGATGTCTTTGTTGAGAATGGGATATGCTCATCGGTGTGTACATCCTGGACTAGATAAAGCATTAGTGTTATTGAGGTTAATTCCTGGACTGCTACTTATGAAATGGGTCATGTAGTTTTCTTTTACCTACCTTCAGACAAGTTGCCTTTTTTTGCTGCCTTGCTTATGGCTGTAGTGAGTTGTCTTTGGAGGGCAGGAGTAAATGGCTGTTTAACAAGTTAAGAGGAACAGGGCATGGGAATTGTCATGGGGGAGGAAGGCTTGCTCTGGTATTGGCTGTCCCACCTTAGCTGACAGGACCATAGCCCACTAGGACAAGTAGCTGGGCTCTTCTGATGGCACTTGTCTTCATATGTGGGCTCTCATTGCTAGGGAGCATTTTTGAAAAGTGGCCTTAGAGCTCAGCATCACATACAATGAATTATATATTAAATTTCAGTGTGGTGTTTCATGAATACTTCTGCCTCACTCTGGGGAGTGGGAGCAGCCTGTCCTGGATGTGCTGACAGTGGTGTGGGTAAGAGAAGTAGTAGAGCAGCCTCCACGGACAATTTGCCAGGCTGAGTGTTTTCTTATCTGCATCTCATGTTTGCCTCAAAACTAATGTTTTGCTTCATGGCAAGTGTTAACTGATTACAGTATCTGAGAGCTCATGTTAGGGTGAGTCACACTTATTGGAGCTACCAGACTTAAAAGAAAGTCTGAGCAAGACATGAATTTGTTTGATTGGTGTATGAAACATCTGGGTAATTAGGAAGAACAATCTTGAAAGCAAAGGAAGATGAGAGATATCAATGCCTGTGGTGATTAAAACTGAAACTACAAGGCTTAAAGCAGCTATATGAAACGTTAACAAATGTGTGATAGCATCAGTCCAAAATGTGGGCAAATTGTGTCATTTCTTTTGTGTCCTCAGTAAATGCACATGGGATCACTTTCTTTTTTAGATCATTTAGGTTGGTTAGTTCGTTTGGGGTTTTTTTGGTTGTTTTTGTGGTTTAGCGTTTTGGTTTGCTTCTTGAGGTACAAACTTCAATGTATGCAAGTACTTGTAAAGCTCAGAGTCTTGCTGGCTTTAAGTATCATTTGCTTGAGTTGCTTGTATCTATTACCATAAGGTAACTACATGAGGCAGTAGGCAGTTGTATTGGGGAAAAGTAGACAACTTGCTGGCGGCATGCACAGTCTGTGTGGAAATGGAACTAACAGCATGTCACAGTGCATTTGAGGAGTAGCAGGGCTCACGGGTTTTTGGTTGGTGTTTTTTGTTTTGTTTTTTTTGTTGTTTTGTTTTTGTTTTACTGAGGATGTGTCTTGATGTTCTCAGCTAACCAGCTCATGGGCTGCCGCAGAAAGCAGCTGGCCCAGTCCTGCATTTCCATCCCCGCCCTTGTGCCTGCAGGTGCACTGTGGCTCAGATCAGACCTGATCTTTCTAGAAACAGCTCTTTAGCAAGAGCTGCCCCTTGCTCTGCTTTACTGATGCAGCCACAGGGTTGCCAGCTCTGACACAAGAAATGACATAAGTACATGGCTGAGAAACACAAGGCAGGGAAGTACCAGGTCTTTTCAAAGAATCATTAAGGTTTAAGGACCTTCAAAATCATGTATCCCAATTGTCAACTTAGCACAAATATGATGTCATTTTGGTAACTGATTTATGCTGAAGGCTGTTTCCAAAAGACTTACCTGCTGTGGCTGAAGTTCAGCTAGAAGTCAGCACTACTGTATGGTCTTTCATACTCATTTTTACAAACACTTGGAAGAATTGTGGGTGTGCTCACAGAGGATCTCTGTACCCTACAAAGAGAGGGAGACAAGTCACTGGAGTACCTGTAAATAATTGGGGTAATTTGCAGCTGGAGATGTGCACAGATGTTTTTGTGGGAGGTGGTATGATTGCAGCACTGCAGCTTGTTCATTTAATTACAACAACCCTCATCATCCCCTTGAGTGGGAGGCAGCTCAGCCTATTGCAGTGTCATGACTTCTTGAAGTTGCAGCGAGTTCTGATGTTCTCCTTGAGAAATCTTTGCAGTGTTGTCTTCAACCCTGCTGTTGAGGCTCTGCCTAGCATGGGGCTGCACCTACCACTGCTTGTCTTGAGCTTGCTCATGGAAGTCATCAAACTCCTCTGAGGAGGTGTAAGCTGAAACTCTACTGGCTCCCAGGCTCAGCCCTACATGTTTGAGTGCTCCATCCTGTCCCCAAACCAGGTGATGGCCTAAGAACAACACATATCTCAAAGAAGTGGAACTTGAGGAATTCATCATAGAAAGAATAGCATACTTCTTGGTGACATAAGGATCTTTTTGCACTATGGTATAAAAGGCCTCTTTTAAAGAAAAGTGATGACTATTTTAATTTCCATTCTTCAGTAATTTGCCCAGGTTTTCAGTAAAATTGCTCTAAAAATCACCACTGACTCATTTGTAACTTGATATGGGTTTCTGTTTTGCAGCTATCGTGGATGATGAAAGGCTTTCTGCAGAGGAAATGGATGAGAGGAGGCGTCAGAATATTGCTTATGAGTATCTGTGCCACTTAGAGGAAGCAAAAAGGTAAGTAAATGAAAGCACTTTTATTCCTGGCCTTTAAATAAGGAAGTTCAGGCCTGTTGTTTTCTCGAGCATTGTAATTTTTAATTCAACCTCTTGAATTACTTGAATTAATTGAATGTTGGAATTTCATAGCACTCAGTATGAGAAACTAATGCCCAATGTGAAAAGTCTAATTCAAAGAAGGATTTAGAAATGATCAAGACAACATCCATTAGCTTACTGTGGTGTCCATCTTCAGTGATAGTAGGGGCTGGGTATTAAAAGCCTGTGATTTTGTGAGAAGCTGAGTCAGACTTATGTGATTAACTGGGGAATGTGTTTTGCTCCTGGCTCTGTGGTTGCACTCCCTTCTTGGCACTAGTGCTTGTGGAGCGACTCAGGTTGCTAAGATGGCAGAAAATCACCTGAGTCTCTTACTGGTTTAATGATGGATATCATCTCAGTGTTACAGTGGTAAGTGCAGGCAGGGCAATAAAATAAGATGGACTATGCTCTTCCTGTATTTCCTCTAACTCACTGGCCAGCAGTACTCATCTCTTGAAGCTACAGCCTGTGAGGAAACACTGATTTGCAAATACACAGGGACTTGATCACCTTTGTGCAAATGTACTGTGCTATGTACATTGCATTTTCAAAATAAATATTCAAAACATTTTCATAATGACTGAGCAAGGAAACATGGTACAATATCCTGGTGCTTTTGAAGTAGTTTCAAGTGCTGCTATTATTGTATGTAAAAGCATATTTTATATTCAGTCTGGTCAGACTTTTTCAAAGATGCTTATTTTACTCAAATTATTGCCTTTGGCACCACTGGTAGTGTCTTGCTTCTGCTCTGCATTTGTTGATGATGCTGTTTTTGATTAGAATCTTAATTTGGATGACTTTCCCAAGAATTTCTATTGAGAAAAGAAAACTTGAACTCTGATTAGCAGTGCAAGCTGTGAAACCTTAGTGAAATGACAAACCATAGGACCTTCACAATGGAGTACACTGGTGTACTTCAGTCAGGATTCAGCTGTTAAATGAAGCCCTGGGCCTCATTTCTACAGTTTCCCTCACAATAGCTGCCAGTGTTTTTGTCCTGTAGGCATTGTTATAAAAACCACTTATTCTTACTTCCTTTTCCTAATGCTCTCCCACTTGCTATAGGAAACATGGTTTCCTTTCCTCTTTCTTCCTCTTTCCCCTGCAGAATGATTCACGGTTGAAATATTTAAGATGGCAAGTGACTTACTGCTGCTGGAGAGGACTATCCTGCTCCGCACTCTCCTGTTGCCTCCACTGTAGAGTTGCAAGAGATTGGCCTCAGTCAGCTGAGTCAGCTCACTGTGCTGGAAAGGAATTCTTAGTTCTTCAGCTGAGTTAGTTTTCTAGTGCTTTAGTGAAACGACTGGTCTGGTCAAGGGGGCAGAGTAGAATCTTTGCTGTTGCAATGTGACTGCGCACTTGAGAGAGGGGAGGGAGCTGGTCTCGCTCGCAGAGATGTTAGATCAGTTTCACCTTCTCTGGAAACCTCAGTGAGTCAAGATTTGATTTTACTCAAGGTTCTTCCTTTGTATGTTGCAACTTACCTACCTGTTGCCTTATGGAAGTTAGTCTCCAGATCTAATCTTTTCTATTTCTGTTGCTGCTTACTCACAACAGTACCCTCATGGCTGAATCTGAGGAGTGGGAACTGCCTTTATGACATATTTCATATGAAATATGCTTGGAGAGGATTTTTTCATATTCACGACACTATGGATATCAATGACAATAAATAGACAAGGTGAGCTTTCCCATTCAGATGGCAGCTGCTGAAATACTGTTTCAGCAATATATTCAGCAAACACTGTTTCAGATAAACAACTGTGTGCATATAGCATATGTTTTGGCCCATATTAATAAATTTGGCCCCCAGTAATAAATACTAAAACAACAAATTGCAAAAGATTGAGGCAGAACATGGCTGGGACAATACTATGTCAGGAGTTAGACTTTGTGTCTGACCATATTTGTAACATAATTTTAGAGCAGCTCTGCATTTTTACATTCCAGAGTTAATTAAATAGGTGAAGAATGTGTACTTTCAGCTGCTTTTCAGACCACTGTTGGCACATTTAATTCCTGTAGCCCAACTTTAATAAAAATTTTGCAAGTTCAACAAGAAAGAAGAATCCTGTCACTGGTAGCTGATGCTTCTGCAAATACCTTCTGTACTGGGCACAATATCTGTTACATGTATACAGCAGAGGAAATTGTTTTTTAAAAGCAATAAGCAGGCTTGTAATATCTGCAGAGGTCAGTAATGTTTAAAACGGTGTTATAGTTGATATTGGAGAAAAAATATTTTGTTCTGTCAGATTACTGGGCCCCTTTCTCCTGAAAATCACACATCTGATAAAATGACTTCTGGTTTGCTTGTATATATTATTTGATTTATTACTTTTGCCTTTAAGGAAAGTTTCTTGCATACTAAAAAATATATATATATTAAAAAAAAGTAGGAAAAATGGATAGTATCCTTGTATCCTTGAACTTCTAAGAAGAAAAAGTCAAGAATAAGCAATTAGGAGTAAGAATTTTCTCATTTCAAACCATGTATCCATGGATGCTGCTAATAGAAGCCCTTCAGGCATCACTTCCATACATACGCAGAATAGTTTGGAAAATTAAATAACAAAGGTTTAAGGTGGACATGAGCAGCTGTGTCACAAGACCTAATGACTTATTGAATTAGATTAATTTGAACAGATAAAATTTATCACAACTTCCTTCTTTCCAAAGGCAATACTCTGTACACCAGCTTCTGCCTTGGGTTTGGCTTTTGCTGTTCTTGTCTCTTTGCAGATGTGTAAATACAAATTTGAAGGGTTTGAATTGTGATTGAAGTTTTGGCCTATAAAGCAAATCCAGTTTACAGTAAATGTATTGTGGCTGGCTAGGGTTATAATCACCCATAGTTAAGCAGATAGTATTTGTCTTGGCTTCTTAGAAATCATACCTTCTTATGCTAAGCTTGAATTTGAACCATGCAAGGCCTCATTTTACTAGCCTTGTCTCTCTCTGCTTGAAATGGAATACACTTTATTTCACAAAGCACATGTGGCAACAGATATGCTTCACAAAACATAGCCAAAACTGCCAGAATTTCTTTTTATTGCTCAGCTGTTCAGTAAGACAGGAACTTGTGTAAAACACTGAAGCTTTAGCTTCAATATTAGGACAATGAAGACACTGTAAAAGAGTACTATCCAGGAAATTTCTTTCTGAGAAGTCGTTTTTATTTCGAAAAGGTAAATTTTCATTCTTTCCCAACTTCTTTTCAATAGAAAATCAAATCACCTATTCTAGATTCCAAAACTTGCCTCCTTCATAGTGTTGATTTTTATTAAATTGGTTTTCAATGGCTGGTTGCAGTATTGGTCACTGATGACTTGACAGTTGGAAGCTGCTGTATAAAAATGTACATGCAGTTTAATATGCTTTAAAGATGAAATCTTGAAGTGCTTAATTGGCTTCAGTTAAAGCCAACAGTTTTGCAGTACCCTAGCACCATAGCACTAAAGTTGCCAGGACTTTGGGACTGCAGAGGGTGGCTTTGGAACCCACAGTGTTTTGGGGGGACATACTGGAGTTGTACTAAATAAATCTTTTTACTACAAGTGAATTCTGCCAGGTTTCATGCTGCTGTTTCTTCATGGGCTATGTTGTGGTAACTGTTCAGCCCTGGCAGCTCGTAAGTGAATTAATGCTACTCAAATGTTTTCAGACTACTAGAAATCTTTAAAGCTCTGTGCTTATAGGTAAATGTATAATATTGTAATCTAGCTGTACAACTATCTCAACGTAGGCAGAAAACATTAAGACATTTCTTACTAACATGTTTTCTCTGAGTTTGTCAAAAAAATCATCTGAGAGTGTAGTCTGCTGTCACGTTGTCTCATCTGCCCTCTCTGTCTGCTTTAAACTGTGTAAAGTACCAGTGAGCATGGCTGGCAGCAACTCTGTGAAAGCCAAATGTTTGAAATAAGGATACTTCATGAGATGAAATTCTTTGAAGAATCCAGCTTAGCTGGGATATACCCATTGCTGAAGCAGCTTGGTCCACACAGAGGTATTGATCAAGTATACTCACTATTTCAAGTCTTGGTCCTCAACATGCTGGACTGCCAGTATTGGTAGAGCACTTTTTCATTTTGGCTAGTTATACCGTTGTGAAGATATGCCAGAGTTTTCATATGCAAGAGGCAGTGATATCAATCATTCAATCCAATAATTGCTTGGATAGTGATATTTGCATATGAAAAGTCTTAATAGTGAGATCAGAAAGAGGGAGAAACCTTTGTGCTAGTTTCTGTACAGGATGCATTGACCTGCTCACTGGCATGTTGAGGTAATTTGTGCACATGTAACGGGTCATTGCTCAGTCTGTATAGTTGCAGAATAATGATACCGCGTAATGATGGATGTGACCTTTGTTTTTTGGAGGCTGAAACATATGGCATTTGTTCCATAGCATTCACTGAAGATAGTAGTACAGTCTTCAGAACCCAGTTAGTTCTCTTAAAGTTTTTCACCATTCTTTTAGGCACCACCCTCTCAAAAAGGGAATTGGGATTTTTTTTTTTTAATTTGAAGTTATAAATTTCAAGTTAGGTCATGTTGTGCTGCCCTCGTATTGGTGTAGTTTGTAGGTTCAGTTTCACCAAGAGACCACAAGATATTTTCATTTCTCCTTCACTTTCCCCTTTGTAGCTTGGATTATCTGTGGTGCAACTCTAAAGCCTCTTTGACTTTGTACTCCACCCACAAGACTAGCTGCTTGTCAGATCAAAGTGATGGCTTCATTCTGCACCCTGGGTAGCTCCTACTTAATATTAATCATGACCTGAGGTGGCCTCACCAAGGTATCAGTAGCAGTTGAGTCATTATGTTACCATATGGAGCACACCAAGAAATAGGTACACTGACAGGGATTCTTGTACATCATTGACCAAAAACTTCCACAGCTAGAAGGCTAGTAAAGGAAAGCTTGGTGCTGAGTTGTGTAAACAGGAATACAGCTGTGAGGTAGCAGAGGTACTTGAGGTTTGCACCTTGCCTAAGGGAGTCATAGAAAGCTGCTGTTGGGAAGAATCTGTGACAGTATCAGTGGGATGGAAGGACATCCTTTGCTTAGTGCTGAAGGATTTAAGTACTGTTGTTAACATTTGGGAAAGTCCTTCTGCACTGTTTGAACTCTGCTCAGTAATTGCTGTTTACCTGAGAGCAACCATGGCCTTTGCTTCTCTGTGTGTTAATGATGGAACAAATGACGGTGTGTGTGCTGTGTACCCAGGTCACCCATGCTGGACTGCGGGCTGTGACAGTTGCATGCCATGTAGCTGGCCAGGAAAGTCTTGCATTCAGCCTGGCAGATATCCCATTAGGCTATATCCCTAGTGTAGCATTCAAAAAGCTTTGTTATGTGGTTGTGTGCCTGTTTGCTTTGGACCTGAGGAGGAATTACCTGGGCTGACAGAACCTGCTTCTTAACAGCTCCCTTACAGGAGTGTACTTGTCACGTGTTGAGATCCTTCTTTCTCAGATGCCATGTCCTGGAGAGCTGTTGATCTTTGGAAGAAGTGTTTATTCAGGCTCTGCCAGAAACTTCTGTGGGGGGAGGTAGGTATGAGGGGCTCTTCATAGATCAGAAGAGATGAGGCAGCAACTGTACCTGCTGATTATTATGGCACTACTTTGTATAGACCACTGCTGCCAGTGAGGTGCCCACAGGTATGTGATGGTGGGATCTCACTGTACTGGATACAAAAAAATCCCCACACTGCACAAGAAACATGCTTCTAGAACAGGGGGCCTTTGCTATTAGTTTATGGATGATAGAAATCGACATTTCTACAACTTGCTTAGCTAGTGCTTTGACACTGGATATCCTAAAATTAGTTTAACGACTGTTGAGAGTTGTAAAAGGACCAATGTGCCACTATACCTACAGTTCTGGATTGGCAAAGCAACTCGGAGTGGAGGGATCAGTGCTTGCTGAATGCATAGGTGTGCCATTGCATCTGGCTTCTTCCTTCCTGCTGTTGCAGGCAAGCACTTCATGGAATAAAGACATTTCTGAGGGACGCAAATCTGAGTTCCTTTAAAAATCACTTTTGTTGCCAATATCTCAACAATTCACAGACTCAAGAAAGAGCACTCTGGCAGTTTGTATCTCATACCTTTAGGAAGAATGCTGAAAGCTGCTTTTGCTGTTATGGTTACTCACTACAGACCATGTGAATCCTGTGTTGGTATATAGAGCTATTGCAAAACACAGTGTTCCTCACCATGAGATGAATGGCAGTCCTCTGCAAGGGACTCAATTGCTTTTTAAAGCAAAACATGGTCAGACTTACAACTAAGCTGATTAGGTTGTGGGATTGTGTGATTCAGTGTGTGCACAGTGTGGTGCTTTTGTTCACTGTTGGTCTCAGTGTTTCATATGATTTAATAAAGATGACACTCTATTTATCTGCATTTAAATTCAAGCATCTATTAAGAAGTAGGTTATACTAGTGTCCCAGAGCTGATAAGAGCCTGTGTCAATCTTATATGAGCTTGGACATTTGTCAGAGCACTTCTTGATGTTCTGGAGCCACTGTAATTTGAGGCTGATACTGTGACAGCCTCCCATAACTGCTTTTGGTTTTTTGTTGATCTAGAGATAAGCATGTGCAGGTCTTTGTGTGGGGCTGTGTAAACCCCTCAAATTCTTTCTAACTCATTCAAGTTAGGGAGGACTGTGAAAATGGCTCTGTTCTTCACTGTTTGCATGTTTTCCATGCCAACCATGTATGTCCACAGGACAGCCTTTCCCTGGTTTTTGAGAGAGCATCAGCTTCATCATAAGTTACACTCTGTGACAGAAGTGTCTTTAAAGCCTGGCTGTCAAACAAGCTGCTCTAAGATGGATAAACATCAAACATCTATACACAGCTTGTGCCAAACCCCTTTTCCTCTGTTAAAGAAAAAAAACCAATGAAATGATGTTACATCAGTAGATGTTAAAAGCTGGAACATCTTTCTTTCCTGACAGTTTCCAAGTTGCAGATTGCATCCCCTCCCTTGCCATGACCCAAGGAAAGCACAGTGTGCTTTCCTCAAGTTTGTCTGCATTTGCCTCATGTACAGACCTGGTCGTGTGGGATTTACTTTGCAGCATGTTTGGGGGAGTGCCAGCTCTTCGTCTCAGCTGCAATCTCTTTGCTGGAACAAAGTTCAATGGGATTCGTGACTGGAGTTGTGTTTTAGGGCTTCCCATTTTTCTGATTAACGTCTACAGAATAGGGAAGTGTTAACGTGATGCACCCAGTAAATTTTGAAGCACATTGTCTTTGGCTGCTTTCAAAAACAAAAATCAAAACTCCAGTCTATGTTGAACATGAGAAGGGGAAAAAATGTGGCTTTGTTTTATTTTTTTTTCCCTCTGAAGTATTGATGGCACTGAAAAAGATGTGTTTGCAGGTTTTTGAATTTTTAATATGCTTTTACAGTGTCTTTAAATCCTCTATTCCTGTCTCCCTTCCCTTTGTTTCTTCCACAAGAGCACTGATCTTATCTTGTGATTAGCATAATACTTAAAACTGGGTTGTTTACTCTCTGTTTTGGTGACAGCTTATACTTTAGTTGCAGTCATGGTAAGTGCAAGGTACAGTATTGAATGATACTGGCATATCTTTGTTTTCAGTTTATAAAGCTGGAGGTACATTTTAACATTCCTGCTACTTTCTGTCTCAACAGAGAAAGACCTTGATCTGTTGTTCCTAAATAAATATAGTTCTGTTGTGATTTCAATTTCAGGATTTTCTTACTTCCTCAAGGTCAAAGTTTTATCACATGATGGTTAGTAGCACATACTGTTCTTCTTAGTGAGAAGCAATAGGAGAGAACATACTTTAAAACAGGAATTTATCCCAGAAGTGTTATTTGTGAGCTTATGCATTTCTACTATGTTAAGGAGAAGGTAGGAGTATAGGAAGACTTCTCATTTTTTTTCTAGCATCTGTTTTTCCTTTATTGTCAGAGAATAATATTGGTAAGAAACATGGTATCTGCTTAAGTTTTCAGTGCATGAAACTGGCAGGGACTTAACTCCCTTGGTGAAAAATCTAATAATAACAACAATAATAATAAATATGTTAAACAGTATTTTCAGACCTTTGTAAAGATATCTAACAAAAGTTCGAACTTGCCCATTACTGTACAAAAAGGATTAGGAAAGCAGGTGTAACTGGAGGATTTAACAAGATTGGCCTTTAATAACCTGAGATGCCAAAGAAGAGGCAGTAGGCTGCAGCTGCTGAATTGACACCTCCTCTGAAATCTCTAAAGGGCTCCTTATGTACTGAGCATTCACTGGTGTCAGCAAAGCTGTTATTTGTGTTTGTTCTGCTTTCTGCAAGTGAAGTAAAAAATCTGAATTTTGGTAAAAGATTATATTTGATATAGTTTTTGTTTGAATTCTGCTTTAGTGCTGAAAGAATTTGATTTGCTTATCTCTAAGAAATTTCACTTTCTTGTAGCTTGTCTTTAGATTTCAAAATAAAGGGCTGAACTCTGCTTCACAGGCTTCCTAAAAACACTAGTACCTACATTGCAGTGCAGAGCTTTCATCAGTCCATTAGTTTTCCAGCAAATTGAAAGATGAAACATGCATGCAGTGCTTCTGACTTAAGCTGATGTCAAGATCTATGAGTTTCAAAAGAAGCCACTGTCTCAGGGCAGAGTTCACAGGGCTCTATGATTATTACGTTTCTGTGCTGTCTGAACTGGGCGTCACTAGAGGAATCGTATCTTCTTCAAAGATCTTGCTTAGCTGGTACTTTGATAACATAATTAGATTAATAATTAATGCTGAGTGTGCTGTGTGGCCTTTCATGGGATGTAGGACATGAATAAACAGGTGACTGTTATTAAAAATTGTCTCTGCCTGCAGCATACCAAAGGCTTATGATAGATCAGCAACAAAAAAAGCATAATAAGAAATTTGTAGAATGTTTTTGTTTTATGAGTCCTTTTCTTCTGCTTACAGGAATGGTAGGGATTAGGGCTGTGAAGCAGTGTGAGGTTTACTTGGGGGTTTTCAAGGATAAGCAAATTCCTTTTGTCACCTTTTTTCTTTTTGTTTTTCAAAATTTGATGGACATAAAACTGGCATGAAAATGGCTTTCTGGTATTCCAGAAAAACAGTACACCAAAATAGCTTTTTTAATTATTTTTATTTTATTTTTTTTTAACACCAAGAGACTGACAGAATTAAGATGAAAGAAACAATTTTTGTAAATGCTGACAGTTTCTTGTGCTTTTGACAGGCACTAAAGTCTATTTTTTTTAAAGAAAAAAATTTTGAGCTCATGGCTGTTGTCTGTGCTAAGAAGACAACAAAGAAATGACCTGCTCTTGTTGGTTTTCAGGTGTTTCACTTTTCAGTTTCATTTCAAGAGGCAGGTGAACTAAGTTCCTGACCTTTCTCTGGGATCACTTTCTCTTTTCTTTGTTTTAGATCAGATAATTGTGCTGGGACATTCAGATTTGGCATCTCGCAGGGTGAGCATGGGTTTGCCTGAGTATATGTAGCAGCGGAAGCAGATACAGAAGAATAATCTGCAGCTGGGGTTTTCCTCCTGCTACAGCAGAGAAACTTCTACTTTTCTGAGGGACTGATGGAGTAAGGATTTGGGAAAAGTATGTGCAAATCTGTTAGATGAATTAGGTGCAAAAGTATTTCATGTCAGGCATTCAACTTTTTCAGTGCTATTGTTAAAATAAGCATGTGTCTAGTGTAAAATGGTATCACTTCAAGGCAGTGAATCCCTTCACATGGCTGACTACTAGTAAAAATTCTGTTTGGGAAGCATTAGGGCATGCAAGTAAAACAAGAAAACTGCTTTGTTTAGAAGCACAGCTTTGGTAATGTCTGATAAAGCACTTTCTAAAATAACAGTTGTTAGTGCTTTTGCACAATACTGCTTTCATCCACTTCTGACATTTAAACGTTGAAATACTATTGAGTTAGTGTTTGCAGACTGTTTTTGTGGTGACGTATTACTCTGAGGAGTCTGATCAAGGAGCCAAAATACTGAATAACCTCAGGCATCTTTTCTCCTGCTGCATCATCTGTTGGAAAGTTTCTCTCAAGGAACACATTCAGAAATTGTGATGAAGTTCCCTGACATACGTCCTATAAAGTGGCCTAATGAGTTTAAAGTACAATTGTGCCTTGAATAGAGGTCATGTTTTAAAGGTCAAAAGTGCTTGAGCTGGTGATAAAAAAGAGCCTGTGTTGTAATTCACTTCTATTAGTTATGCTAGCTTATGGTGCTATAAGTGAAGCATACTGGGTTTTCCTAGATGTAAGACTTCTAACTGCAGTTTATTAATAGAGGTAAGCCTGTCAAAACAGGTTAGAGACTACTTGATCTGCAGAAATGTTTCCTAACAGCTGCAAATAATAGGTGAAATATCTTGTCCCATAGTAGATTTTCAAGGTTGGAGACTGGAAGAAATATTTTGAATTATAAATTCAGCATACCTGTTGAAAATACAAATTTTAGATGGACTCCTGCACTTTCTTGAGTGAAACTGTAAGAAAGGCTCAGTAGGTGCTTTGTAGCGATCCAGACCTGTTCTTCTACTTGCACTGGGATACATGAGGAAATCGATAGCTTTGTTTTATTTGTTTGTCTATTCATCAGCTTTGACAGTTTTCTGTTATGTGACTGGTAAAGAACCATGCATCCATGTCTCTTTTCTAAAACTTAAAAAATGCAGTCTCTGAGACTTAACTGTTAACATGTTCATTTCTGTGCCTGCCCTGTTAGTCAGAAGCAGCTTTGTTCTTCAGGTGTGTAAGAACTGCAGCTGGCAAGTCTTTAGCTGGGATTGTGTGTGTTGGAGGGACTAAAATATTTTTAATACAGACCTAATGCTAGCTGCTGAAATCACAGAATCTTTAAAGGGTTAAAGGGTTTGAGTTGGAAGGGACATTAGAGATCATTAATTTCCAACCCCCTGCCATGAGATACCTTCCACTAGACCAGTCTGGTCTTCAACATTTTCAGGTATGGGCCAGCCCCAACTTCTCTGGGCAATCTGTTCTAGTCCCTCACCACTCTCACAGTAAAATTTTTTGCCCATTATCAAATCTAAACCTACTCTCTTACAGTCTTTCCCTCTTGTCCTGTCTACAGGACATGCTCTACATGCTCTTGTAAGAAGTCCTGTACCAGCTCTTGTAGGCTCACTTCAGGTACTGGAAGGTCACAGTTAGGTTCACCACTAAGCCTTCTCTTTTCGAGGCTGAATAAACCCAACTTTCTCAGCCTTTTCTCACAGGAGAGGTGCTCCATCTCTCTGATCATCTTCGTAGTGCTCCACTGCACTCACTCCTACAATTCAATATCGTTCCTGTGCTGAGGACCCCAGAGCTGGATGCAGCATTCCAGGTGGCTTCTCACCAATGCGGAGCAGAGGGGCACAATCTCTTTCTCTCCCACCTTTTATTTTCCCTTCCCATTAGGTCTCATAGTAAAAAAGTGCTTCACTAACAACTGAAGATATAAATGTACAGATAAGAGGTGCTAAATATTCAGATTTTGACATAGTTATTACATTGATTGAATCTCCTTTTTTATAGGTAGTCACATTGATTGAGGTCTGTCTTTGACAGGCTTTTTCACAGTACTAGAGAAAATACTGTTTTTCAGATACTCTGTGTGTCAGTGGTGTGTGCAACACTGAACTCTGAGTGACCTACTTGAACAGATTAGGGATGAATGCAGTGAATATCCTGTCTTGGTGTACATAAAAGACATTGCACAGCAAGTATGGCACTGCTGTAGCACACATGGCTTTCTGCTAGGCAGGCAGAGAATGAAAACTTTTGAACATGGTGTAGTGCAGATGGTTTATGGCTCTCATTGTGTGTATAAAAGCATGAGGTTTGGATGAGGAAATAGCAATATTTACTGATATACATTGCTAAAAGAAACAGGTGGAAGATGTACAGATGTCCCCTCTGAAGATACTGCAACCAAATGTGCAAATCAGTGGTGAAGGGAGGAAGGGAAAGATGAAAAGCTATTCTGAGTATGAGACTTGATTAGTCACTTCTGTCCCATTGCTGGAACAGAGCTGGGATACAGTTCTCTAGCTACTGCTGATGAAGCCTATTCCTGGGTTTGAAGAAAGTTTGTCTTGCTGTTCATCTGCTTTAACCTCAGAGTATGTCCTGGGAAAATCAGCTGGCAAAGGCACGAATACAGTTTATGGCAGAAATCAGACCAGGATGATGTCAGACAAATTGAAGTGTGAGACTGAAGAAAGGGAACCAGATGAAGAGCAGAAGCAAACATGTGGGTTCATGGTGTGTGGGATTGAGGGTAACCCATTCAGGGAGAAGAGGAACAGCTACAAAAAATTCTGCAAATGTCTACCAGGAACCTGTCCCAAAGGGATCACAGTCAAGCAGCCCAGGAAGCTGGAAAAGTAGTGGAGGAGGAGGAGGAGATGGGGACTTGAGGGTGGCTTTTTGGATGAGAAGATTCTTTGGAGGATAAAAAGAGATTGTTCCTTTCCTCCTTAAAAATGCAGGTATGAGGTGGATAGAGAGCAGTGCAAGGCTGTGCTGTTAAGAACTGGGCAGAAGGGGTTGGAGTTTTCTGTGGTGAGACTTGTTACCTCTCTCCACCTCGTCTGGTTGGAACTGTGATGAAAGGGATGGATAAAAACTCAGGTTGTGACATGATGTGCAGGGAGTTGACAGCCAGGAGGATCATCAGGTAAAGCAGGCTTGCCCTGTGGTGGGCTTCTGATGGTTGCCAATACATAGTTTCACTGTAGCCATCTTTCAGTTTAGCAGTTAGAGGTGGTAATATCTTATGTAATGATACAGTGATATTAGTCATGATTACCTCTTAAAAAAAAAGAAAAAAAACAACTTTACAATTTTTGTACAACTTAAACTTTGCTCCTCCCTCAGAACAAGTGCTGTGTGCTCACTTCAGTAAGGATAAGAAGATCTTTGTTCTGCTCCATCCAAATGTTGAACTGTAAACTCTGTCTAATCAGGCTGTAAGCAATGATCTGCATCTAATAATGAACTGCTAAAACAGACTGCTACAGTAGCTTAGATATGCTTTAACTATCAACATATTTTTGCTAGCGGTAGTTCATGTGATTGTTAGGGGGACAGAGAGGGGAGCAAGGTCTGACTATCCTTGACAGTGCATTTTCTGAGGTGCAATCCCTAGATTAAACTTCTAAGCACATCAGATTAAAAAGTTTGTCTAATCAAGATACTTGACAATAAAAAGGCAATTTACTGTAATGATTTTGCTTGTTAATAACATGGTGTTACACACTTGAGTGTGTTATGGTAGAGTTTGTTTTGAAGACATGCATCATCTAAACTTGGGATGAGAATCACTCCTGGGATGAGTGGAGTCTGCTTTGTGAGTATTTTGTACTGACCTGGTAAAATCTGTGACCTGTGAATTGTCTAAAAAGAAAAATCATCCAGACAAAGGCTCATGTGATGTATTCCTTAGGTCAGCTGTTCACGATCACTCATTGACTCCTACGTAGCTTTGAATCTGTTCCTTATTTGCTATTTTTCATTTCTGAGAAGTGAATGTGAAATCTAAATTCTAATTATTGCTCTGTGTGTTTTGTCTTCTGTTATTTTCATTTTGCATGGAAGGAAGACTTTAAGCACTTGGAGTAAGATATATCTTGTGCAAACTTGAGCAATGTTTCCTGAGTAAAACATAATTATACCAGTTATTCTGATTTTACCAGTTGTCCTTAATCTGAGGAGAAATTCTGTGCCAGAATATTGAGCATTTCTTTAGGCTCCTTCTCTTCTTATGCTTTTGTTTTGTAAGAAATCTTAAAATCAATCAATCTTAGAATAGAAATTTGTTTCTTACTTGCCGTTTACTAACTGATGCAGTTTTACTCCCTTGTACGCACAGTACTACCAGCTATATCCCTACTTCAAAGGCTTTCTGTAGCCGCTGTCTTTCTCATCTGCCTCAAATTGGTATGCCAATTTGCCAATAAAGCAAGCTGAAAATCTTTGACTACTTGGGTAATCTGAGCAATACATAAAAAGCCACTTGTGAGCCAGTGGCAAGCATGAAAGTTGCAGCATGCTCAGAGAAACATTTCTTTAAGAAGCACACCTCCTCTTTGGGAAGGAAGGCAGCTTTGGAGGTAAGATCTTGTATTTTTCAGCAGATCTTGTTCCCAACCCTAGATGAAGCCTGCTTAGTGTCTATTTTTTGAAAAGGAAGAGGGAAGGGAGGAGCGAAATAACCCCACAGGAAAAAAAATAAATTCCAAACCCCATGAAGTTTTCTAATTCTTAATCTTTCTCCTCATTTTGTTTTAAGAAAGAGGAATTTTTCTTCTGGCTCCCTTTCTGCAATTCTCTCTTACAGCCAAGCCTGATTCTTCTTACTACTGCATCTTCCTCAGCCTTTGCTTTTGGGAGGGTTAAGAGACTTGTTTCCTGCTTATAATTGCCAAATAGCCCCAGAGAGGTATGGGTCTTTCTTTAACATCAGAAGCAAAAGAATTCATAACCAGTATCACCTCTCTGGTTTTATCAAGACAGTAAATTATGACTAAAGTACTGTAACAGTTTGTCTGCATGTGCAGAGACTTGGTGATACTTTTATGTTGCCTTCACATTTTAAGCTTTTTTCTGTAATGAGAAGCACTAACTACATATTTTAATGAGATCTTAAATTCTGTGAAAGTTCATCCCCCCAGGTCAAACTTCTTCTTTTCAAGGGATGGAAGTGTGCCAGCATGCTATGCTTGAAAGGAATCATTGTGCAATATTTGTCCTTTTAAGCTATCCTACCCCATAACTGAATGCTATCAACTCAAGAATGCCCCTTTTTACATGAGAACAACCCTAATGACACAGAAAACAGATATACATATGTTGATTCTTAATGTTCAGTCTTGGGCTTAAGAGGTGCAAAATTTGTCAAAATAAGTAATCTAGCCATTTGGTTTATCTATTAATAAGAGCATGTGTCTACACCTTGGTGTAGCGTGATTCCAGGGGTGTTTCTTTTTCATGCAAATCATGCCTACTTACGAAGTAAGCCTCCCTGACCTGAGTAGCTTTCATCGTCTTTCCAAGCTGAACCCCAGCAGCTGTGATGCAAACTGGTGGAGAAACAGTTATGATGCAACCTGGAAGATATTTTCTCCTCCTAGGTTCAGCCACTGGGTACTGATAAAGGAAGTGGCTGCCATGGCATAGCTGCAGCTTTCTGTGCCATGCTTCTTGCTGTCTGTGACAGTCTTTTTTCCTGAAAAAAAAAGAATTGGTTAGGCTTCAGAACTGCTGCTTGTTATTTTATGCAGCGCAGATACTTTTTCTGACAAAGGAAATCCTTGCTGAAGTGAAGGAGTAAGCCATATGTAATCCTCCTTACAACAGAAATGTACTCACAGCAGAGGTTCACTTCTGTTTGTGCAATTCCTGTTCCCCTCATTTCTGTTGCAGGCAACCTTGACAAGGAGGATTTGTTGATAGTTACCTGGAATTTCTTTTCAGCTAGGATGACGTTGTGAAATGGAAATTCAGACTCAAATTATATCTGCTCTTTGTTACTCTAATGCTCCTTTATATCTGTCCTGTAGATGATTAATCCTTGTTACACCTTTCAGCTCTACCGTGTAGAGCAGAAGGGAAGTTTTATTGATGATTGAATTTTCCAGTTAATGTGCATGAGGGTAGAAACACTAGATGGTTTTGGTTCAGCTAATGCTCTCCTCTGATTCTCAAAGGGTGATCTGATGGTAGCCAGATGTTCCTCATTGTTAATCTTCATCCCACAATTTCCAGGCATTAAAACAATGATTTGCCTTTCATCCTTGACTTTGGAAGCTATTGCAATTCACTTGGTATTTCAGTTTAGCATTTGATGTAGGAACGGTGAGTGGTGCAATACAGTCAGGATGCTGGGCAGTGAAGACAAATAGTGCTGGCTGTGGCTTTCTTTTCATTTAGAAATCAAATTAGCATTCAATATTTCTAGGTTGTGGTCTCATCTGACTCTGACCATAAGTGCACATATGCTTACATCCACATACCCACCACTGACTTGCTGATAAGACATTATCACAAGTAGAAAGTGTGTAAGTCCACTACTCATGGCCTAATTATTCTTATTCGTAAATGTTGTCTCAAATAATGAAGGGAAATGTTTGGCTTCCCATTTACTGGGGAAGTTCTGGTACTGTGGAGATCGTTACCAGACAATAGCAAGTCAAAGGCTGGTTATTACATGAAAAAGCAATAATGGAAACAGCTTTTTGCTGGATGCATAAGTTTAGGTACTAATCACCTGTTTCAGGTTATTGCATCTTCTCACAGATATCTGTAGAAATCCTAGGAGTTGTAGTAGTAGCCTGTTCTGGGCCAGAATAGATCAGGCTTAGTTGCTGTATTTTGGTTGAAGAGGCACCCTTTGTTAGGGACAGTTTCTAAGTTCCTTTCTGCGCAAGATTCATTTCCTTTGATGGAATGGATATATCAGAGAAGACCTTTGTGCAAGAACTCTTGAGCAGATGAAAATTTATTATGAAGGTGTTGTGTCAGAGCTCTGAAAGTCAGCAAAAAAGCCTGCCTATATTCTCCTTTTTAATATTATGTGATTGCAAAGCATCAGCTTTGGGTTCTTTAGAAAATAAGTCTTGTTATTTTAAAATGGTCCACATCCAGAGTGTAATTAAATATCACCTAGATACAAAAAAAGAAATAAAAAAATTAATACAGGTTAGCCATAAAAAGAATATACCTGTTTTGTGATAATGCTGAGCTGTTTTATTGGAAAGCAACCTTTGCACACTAGTGTGTTTGTCACTTGAAAGGGTAGTGACAGGGACACACAGCCTTTCTGTACTTGCTCTCACTGCTAAAGGTGGAGGAGTTATGCAGCTGTAGCATCTAACTTGCTGTGTCCAGAGGGTTAGCTTCAGATGCTGTGTATGTGATGCCACCTTTTTTGTTAATAATCCAGATATGGCCCATAAATCATAGGCTAAGATTTCAGGCAAGAATGTAAACTTACCTCGAGCTGCACAACAGCTTAGCTGGCTCTGGTGATCCATGCCTTGAAAAAAGAGCAAAGCATTTTCAGGAGATAATGAGTACTACTGCCCTCAGACTATGGCAATGCCTAGGTTTGTAGAGAAGCTATTAACAGCATGCATACATAGAACGAGAATTCAAATCAGGTGAAATAGACAGCTTCTGAATATATCTCCTAATGAAACATGCTGACCTCTTCAACAAAGAGCAGGCATGTATATATTCTTTAAGATGCTAGGGTAATGACCTATAATTTAATGACAGCCTTTGATCTCTATAAAGCTCTCATCTGTTGATTAGTCAAAAAAAAAAAAAAAAAGAGCAGTAGCTCAGGTCTCCTAAGGATAATTAGACTAGTCTCTCTTAGTTATTCATGTAAATATTCATGTATTCCATGTAAATTCATAGAAAAATGTTTAGATGTATTTATTAAAAAAGAGCGCGTTGATTGGAATTCAGCCTGACATGATTCTAAATGCTGTGTTTCAAAGCCTTTGGAAGCAGCAGAGTAGCTTTGAGCCTTCGGTCCTTGGGAATGTTGCTTTTCTTTTGCACCATATGCATGCACCTGTGTGTTCCCACAGTGCAGCTTCTGGAAGAAATGACTGTGCTGTAACAGCTGTTTGAACAGCATCCAGTGCTGTTTGTGTGCAAAGAAGCATGAATCCTTGTACCAAAAATATTGGTTTAATGGTACTCAGAACTGAAGCTAGTTGAAAACCTGTCACATTTCTTCAAGCTCTGCTTATGCCCTCTGAAGTAGGTAGTACAGAGAAATTACATATTTAAAAATAGTTTGTGTTGCTAGTTTCTGAGATATTGAGACTCAAAGCATTTTGAGACTAATTAATAAAAATATTTATACATATTTGAACCTGCTGGGAAGCAAAGTGTAGAGCTATGGGGTCTGTTGTCCAGCCTGTGTGACTGTTACTCCAGTTTATGTTCTCTGGCATGTTTTTTCTATTCAGGCAACCTTTTAGATACAGGACTGGAACTGTCTTATTTGCTTTGAGTCTTACTATGGCAAGAGGAAACTGGACTTGCTCTGTAAAGCCCAACACACTTTTGATGACAAACCCTTCTCAGAGAGTGGCTTAAGAGAAATATGAAATTAAGGTACTTGCTTACATAAATAGGTTAGGAATAGGTCCTAAAAGTAACAATTTCAGACGCAGTGAGACAAAAAGTGCTTCTGTAAATATTTGGTGAAGGTTTAACAAAGCAGACAACAGATCTGGCTAGTTCAGTGATTTGACTTCAGCATAAGCACAAACAGTATATACAAAACTGCAGTAATTTTTTCTGGTTGACAAAACCCAAAATGACACTGTTGACCAGTTTTTTAAGAACTCCAGTTTTCCCACCAAAAATACTGTGCTTTCCTCTTGTGGTTTCAATTTCCATGTGGGTATAATAGATTTGACTTGACTTACCCAGTTGGGCCTTGGTTACTTCTCCTACTCAAGACAGCCAAATATTGGGGAAATTGCTCTTTAATCAAACAGTTGTTCTGCTCAATAAGAGCAGGAATGAGTGCTGCACCCAGAATCTGTGAACCCAGGAATTAGAAAAATACATTCTTCCACTATTTTGAAGGCCATGCTCTGATCTTCTGCACCTTCAGAGGTGCAGAGGAGATCCATTTTGCCATCTTTTTTGAGATGTTAAGGCCTATCTGACTGCTTTTAGCTCAACCAATTCTAGTCTATTTGGTATAGCCACAAGCAATGGTCTTTAATTTTAGAAAAGCAGTTAGAAAACAAACACTGATTTAGTCTGTCTTGAAGAATTTGACTTTGAATAATTTGGTGCAAAATATAGGAACCAGTAGGATTAAAATGATTAATGTTCAGAAATCCTCAGGTACATTATTGTTAAAGGACAAACTGTACATTGCTATGCCTATTCTGTCCCTGAGTGAAAGTACACCATCATTGTTGGATGGAATAATTGTTTTTCTAACATTCAAAAACAGATTTAAAAACATCTAAATTCATAATAATTTAGCTTGGGGAGTTTTCCTTGTCACTATTTTTAGAAGAAACATACTAATATAACTTATTGTGAGTGTAGCAAAAAAGTAAGATGGAAAGCTGAGAAATTTTTTTGAGAATGATACAAAACCCCAAACACCATGAAGATCTCTGTGTTTTAGTGGCTAAATGTGAAATAGCCAATTGCTGACAATAGGGGATGTTGGTCTGCTGATCCTGTCAGGCCTGCAGTTCTGCAGTGGTGCTATGGTTATGTGACAGCTTAGCACATATGCATTTCTCTTGTGCATGGGTCTAAAAGCATAGACAATGAAAGCCCCTCTCTGCTCTTCTGCTCTCGGAAGCACAGCTGCAGCAGAGGGGAGAGGTCATGACTGTCTAGATGATGTCTCAGTGACTGCTGTGGACAGACTCAGGGTGAAGATGGGATAAGACAGAGCTGGCTTAACAATTACTGCTGAGGATTTCTTGGCCCATAGGGGCCATCTGGTATATGTGTCTGAATATTGACCTAATGCTGTTTGCTGGGAGAAGATAGTGTGCTCCATGACCAGAGTGCAAAATACTTCAGGATGGTGTGCTCTCTGCTAGGATTGAAAGAGCATGGTGTGACTTTTATCTTTTCTTGACTAGAGGTCAAGCAGACTAGAGGTTTATCAGACTAAAGTAGTAGCGGACTTAAGAGAAAGTAGAGAGCATCAGACAATACTATAACATTGGGTGGCTTTTTAAATGGTAATTGTGTTAGTTTGTTATGTGTCATGAAGAGCAGAAACACATAAAAAGTACACAGGTTGGATATAACGCATCAAATTGTGATTAATTTTAAACAGTTATAATTCCTTTAGTGACAAGGGGTGCAAAAATCTGGAAAAAGTATGATTCCAGTGTCATGTGAAGATATGCATGTCATAAACTCAGTCACAGCATTTCTGATGTTTTTGAGTAAGCTCATTATTTGGGAGGGCAGAAAGAGTTTCAGTCTGAACCAGAAAGACATTGTTGCAGCAAACCTGCATCTTGCTCCTCTATGTACCACTGCCTTCAATAAGCAGAGCTCGTTCTTTTTTGGAGTACGTGTCTCTCTAAGCAATAAACATGACATTCAGCGTGCAGATAGCCTTCCTGATTAGTAAATACTTGAAATGATAGTCTGCAGTTGCAGTAGATCAAATGCTTCCAATATACCTTGAAAAGAGTTACTGTTAGATCTTGCTTAAGCTACAAAATAAAAGCTAAAAGGAAAATAATGTATGTTAATGTGTTCCATCCTTTTATGTACGGACAATGTTTCTAGTGTCTCTTTCAGCTGGAGAGAGGCATTTTAATCTTCGGTCGTATAGCACCCTTGTTCCCAAACTGTGACAGACTTAGAAACAAAGATTGGCTTTACAAACAAGATCCAATTAGTGACTAAAGAGGAAACATTCTTCTCAGGGTGGATAAGTGTCTGGATGCAGTGAAGAACTGGAAACACTTCTGCAATAATTAGCATTATTCGACAAGACAGCCTGTAATGAGAAGTTGTTTCCATAGTCTTCTGGGTTCTTTCCATCTATTTCTCAGATATATTAATTGGAGGGTTGGACAGGGTTGAGCAGAGAAGCCTTGTAGTAGTCCTGTAGCCCTGCCTTATGAACAGAGTTAGGGAAACTGGTGCTTACGGCCATGGAAGCTCTCAGCTGGAAAATGCAGGTAAAGTAAATGCAGCTCAGTGTGCGGTCGCATACCTGCTGAGTATTGACCATTAATAAACCAATCTATGCAAGCATGTGATAGTGTAGCTCCAGTTTGTGGGACTGCACAATTGTAACTGCCTGTTTACTTCTCTAAAATGCTCTTTTTTTGTTTAAGTCAAAAGTGAGATTTATAGCTGCTTTTTCTCTACTGATCAGTGATTGAACTTGCGTGGACCCCACGGTTAACTAGAACAATAGAAACCTTTGAATTACACTTAGCTAGCATGGTTCTCCCCTCGTTTTGCAAAGTGACTCACAGGCTAGGCCTGCCATAGTTGCCAGAAAATGATGTCATTTGGATACTGTAATATCCCACAAACAAACCAAAGGCTATTTAGAAATTAGGCTGACAAGAACAAAAAGGAAATAACTGCGTATCAGATGCATATCTCAATTTTCACTTCAGTATAATTGTGCATGTTATTATTACTAAAGGCAGAGGTAGTGCAAAAGGCATAAAGAAAAGCTGCAGTGTTCCTTGAACTGTGTTTTCTGATGAGCACAGAATGGGTAATCCTGTTCTCTGCTGTCTTGTGCCAGCAGTAGTTCACACAGCCAGGCTGTGTCAGATCAGGGAATTGATTTGGTCAAGCACTAACATATGTGTCTTGTGGTGTTGCATTAATTCTCAGCAAGATCAGTTCCCTGGTCCCACTCTCCCTACTGTCCCTCGGGTACTGATGTGGCCAAAAATTGGAGGGAAAATGCAGACAAGAATGAGCAATGGAGAACAGGAAAGGGGGTGGGGGGTGTGTGGTGGGGAAGAAGCATGTTAACTTGCCCAGTGGCCATCTATCTGTACTGTAAAGCAACCCTGAAATTAGTTCCTTAGCCTCACTAGAGTGGTTTGACAGAATTCCAGATGCAAGTGTCCGATGCATTGACATGAGATCCTTCTGTGCAGCCCTTTCCCCACCCTGACGAGTTGTCCAAAAATCCTGGTGTTTTCTCTTTGTGGCCCTTGTGCTGTTATTGGAACCTGGGGAAGGACTGTCCTGTCAAGTAATTTGCCATCCTCAGGACTCCTTTGCCACAGCAGTTCAGGGCATTCTCAACCTGGCACACAGCAATGGAACTCCTGGCCAGTGCCCTGCACAGGCAGATGATATCCACATTAAGTAAGACTAGGGTCAAAGTCTTTTTCTTTGTAAAATGGCAAAGGCAAAAGAGGCCAATGGGTATGATTTTGTGGGAAAATGAACAGTCTCATAAGCACTATCTTTCCCTTTTGTTTGTCTCCTATTGCTGGAAGATGTATCAACTTGAATTATGCTGGTTTGGGAATATATGTGGAATTTAACTTGCTACTAACCATCATGCTTTCACAAGTCTTACCCAAGTCTGGAATACAGTACATAATGTATCCCCAAGATAAATGAACCCAGCAGCATATTTCTTATTACTTCATCTCTCTGTGTTCTGTATTAAAACTAAACAGCGAATAAAAACTGGCTTGTAAACTGACCCACCTGTATTAAGCACAGCATTAAGCAAGATAAGTCTAAATATTCAGCCTGTGCACTTTATTTCCCTATGTGATATAGTACTGGCTCTGCCTCTTAGAGCTGTATGTTTTGCTGCTTCTGCTGCTCCTGATTATTGCAACCAGAATACAAACAGATGTTCCTGGTATGACCATTAAATACAGTGTTTAACTCAAATTCATCATAATTTAAAACTCATTCAGAAATAGCTCTTTGCCCTTTGACTGTCCCTAACCTAGATCATATTTTGGACCTGTAACTTAAAAGGAGTTAAAAGGGCTCATTATTTGGTTCCCTTACACTTTTCGAGTGGGATTTCCCATTACGTACTGAGGAGACAGGTACCATCAAAAGAGATTACTCTTCCACCAGCCTGTAACTAAAGAGCACTGAACATTGGACATTGTTCACCCTGATGCAGATAATTGTTATTCATAAGCCAGAAATGCATTGCCAAAGAGATGTTCACAGTGCCTGGTTTTACATAGATGAAAAAAAAAAACCAAAGAAAGCCATAAATCAAATGTGTCAGGCATGAGGAAAGCAAATTACTGAACTGATACAACTTAGGCAAAACTAAAAAAGTTGCAATGCATTCCTCTTCATGCATTTAAATATTTCAAGCCCTGACCAAGAGTTGAATCCACATTACTTCAATATTTCTAGATGCTTTTGAGTGTCAGAAGCACTCTGCTTTCCCCTGACATGCACAGTCTCCCCTCTGAAAACTCTGGCAATGCAAACTCATATTAGTTGAGCAGAGCTGAAACAATTCCAATGCTGAGAATGGAGCATCATGGTGACAAGATTTGTGCATTCAAAACTGGGTAACTGCAGGACTGCTGGGCAGCCTTATGCATGTGCTTGTAAGCATGTATACTACTAATGAAAGTTACTACAATATTTAAAATATAAAATTTATTTTTAATCTTGTTAAAGTGGAACAGATGGAGTTAATTTTTTTGTTAAAAAAGAAATCAACTTTTTCTAGCTTTTTGAGAAGATGCAAAATTAAGGCAGTGGCGATTGCTGAAAACTAGGTATCATGTAGGTATTTCATCATAAAAAACTAAGTCCCTTTGACAGAGGATCCAGGAGAGACAATGATTTCCTTAAAATTAAGAACAGTAATTGTGTATAGGTTAGGTTTTGTTCCTATATATAGCTTTGCTATTTAATCTGAGTAGCAGAAATGGATACAACACAAAGGCAACTTTTGATTCTGGCCACTGTTTAATGGTGGTAGTTGGCAATACAAAGACAATGTTTCAGTTTTGCTCATCATTATTTTCTAATAAAACTCCTTAAAATAAAGGCAGATGCATGGTTACTGCTATCCAGCAATTACTCTAATGTATGGTGCTGTCCTTTAAGTAAGCAAATATTTTGAATTGAATTTTTTAAAAAGTCTGTATAAAGTTTGTGTTTGATTAAGAGCTCCATAGAAATGATTAAAAAATTTGCATATAAGAAAATTTAGTTAATGATAACACTCAACATGAGAGAGATTGAGAGTTGATACTTTGACTGTAAGCACTGCTAGTAGTAGAATACATACCTACTGAAAAGCCTGATACCTTTAAAAAAAATTAAAATCTAAGTTCAGTCTCCCTTTAAATCTAGCGTTTTCTTGACTCTCTTTCTTGTTCCACACAGTTGGTGTTTCTCTTTTCAGTTGTTGTAAACACTTCACCCTGAGATGTAGTATGCTTGTCATACATTGCTGCAATGGCAGAAGGGGCTTTTTTTCAAAGCAAACCAGAATGGAGCAGAGAGTCAATGTTTATGTAAAGTAAGCTGTGTGAAAGGAGTATGCTATAATTCAAGAATAACATATATTTATAAATGTAGAATGTAGCTAGTCAGGATTTTGCTAACAAACTGTATCATAAGACTACATCTGCCACCAGATTGGTTTGAAAAGACAGCTTATATTTCATATAACATGTTTGTAAATCAATTGATAGGAAAAAAAATCTTATTTCTGGACAATAAATGCTTATACTCTTTCCCTGGCCAGCCATGGTGAAGAAAAAGCACTTTTGTGCAGATATATAGAAGAGACTAATTTTGAGCTTTTTGTCTAAGAAAAGGGGATATCTTTGAATTAGGACATTATGCCATGTGGATGCTGGGGACATTCTGCTATTTTTTATAGAACCAAGAGAAGTAAAGACTTGCTGTGATCAGTGGATGGATAAAAGAACTAGTCTGATATTTCTCTCCAAAAGAGGTTCATTGTTACTGTGCATGAGTATAATTTATTTTTGTTGAATGGCAACCTAAGTTATAAGAGGATTAATGAACAAACAGTTGATGTTGAATGCTTTGGTTTCCAGTAGCCTTCAAGTGAGTTCATCAAACTTGCTATTCAGTAGGAGCTGTGCACCTGGTTTGGCTCATTATGCAGTGTGGCTGCTTTGTTTTGCTTTCTTACATTTCCTCCAGCCCAGATCTTAAATTCTCACCTTGATATGCTTGCAGACAGCAGTGCCCAGCAGAGGTATAGCACCAGGGATTGATGGCGGTAGGATGTTGAGTCACTGGGTGAGCAACACACAGGGTTTGTTCAGCTCTTGAATGCCCGTTGTCCAGGCACTTGTTTTGCTTGATTGCCATGCCCCAGATATTTTTATGTTTGCATCAAAATTCCTCAAATGTCTTTATGTGCATTTCTATAAACATTCTTCCCACTGAGGTGCTGGATTTAGAGGTGATGTTAAAGAACTCAGTTGTACTGTGTTTGGTTTCTTCTGTATGAATGATTGTTCATTCCCTTCATGAGAAGCTTGTTTCTGATAGGTCTGTTACAGCTGAAATGTGATTTTGACTATTTTCTCTCTCTCTCTTTTTTTTTTTTTAATGGCGCACTTAGTATGCTATTGCATAGTCTCAGAAGGCCTTAAACTATGTGTGGTGTTGGGGGGGTGGTTACAAGGAAAGATGCATGCAGGTATCTTCTGAGACAATTTTTGAATTTCGAGGGACTGGACATTTGACACTGGGATAAAAACTACAATCTTCTGATAGCAAGTACATTGAAAGTAGCTGAATGCTTAAGTTTGGATTCAGTTGCAAATGTTTGGCTTGTTTGAGAACTTGATGCTGTGGGAGATGGGGGCACTTGGTCTTTGGATGAGGCGTTACTTGGCAACAGATGGAGTTCAGAGTTCTGCTGTTCCACTCTGGAGGAACTACCTTATTGCAGTGTGATGAGGAAAACACCATCAGTCTGAGCAACCTGGAAATGGCTGTCTTCACAAATGCCTCCTGCTTGTAACGTGGTGCTAGAAGCACACAAAATTCTAGTGGCTGACTCAGTTATGAGGGAGCAAGAAGGGCAAGAGGATTATGCTAGTTCCCCTTTTTTCCTATTTGAAGTAGATGACAGTTGTGAGAGCCTTTGGGTGTTTTTACAGCCTAGTGAGAAAAAACCAACTTACACCTCTGCATAGAAAACTTCTGCTTCAGTGAACATGGAACTTCTGCTGGGTTTTTCATGGCATTGCAAAAACTCTTGCACTCCTGAAATCAGCTTGAGAGTAACTGTTCAAAATTAGGAGCGACTGGGCTGTTAAGTTTCTTTGAATATACATATTTTCCTGAGGAAGAAGAGTATGGAGATATTCTGACTATGTTGCATCTTCGTATGGAAAGCTGAAGCAAAATATCCTATTTAAGGATTTGGCCAGTTATCAAAGGAAGTGTGCAGAAGTTCTGTAAGACGTACTTTTTAAATCTTACATGACGAGAAATGTCTAAGGATGAAAGTGCTCTGCATCAGAGTTAGAACTGTATTTCAGTTTCAACTTGTATCTGTTGGAATATGTGCACAATTATACTAACACTCTTTTGGGCCCTTCCCTCATTTTAGAAGTATTTCTTGAGAAATTTTAGTTCAGTTTCAGCAAAATCTACTGTGACCCTCGGCAATTCCCCTCCCTTGGTTAAGCACCTCTTCTGGTGCTCACATCCAGACTTCTGACAATACCGATTGAGTTGATGTGAGTGTATGGATCTTTAGTATTCCTCAGAGTTGGGTAAATCTTACATTTTCTGGGGCACTGCCTTATCTTGTTCTTGACCTGGGCTAAGGGGCACAACCTTCCACACCCCTTTAAAACCCCTGTCAGCATGGTCTACCAGACTTTCTCTTCCCTACTGTAAATCTTGCTATCCTGGTGTTCATCCTGTGGGTTTCTCTTATCTAGCTACTGCTGTGGTTGGCTCTTCCTGCCTATTTCTCTTGTTGACAGGAACTGTTTGGCATGGTGATGGTTGTACTCCTCTTCCCCTCCACTGTGGCAGTTGCTTTCTCAGCACTGGTGGATGACTAGTGTCTCCACACTCTCTGTTGCTGCTTTGCTTGGCACTGTGCAGGCTGGTCAATTCATGCTGCATGAGAGATTGCCATGAAAGCTAGTGGCATCTGCATGGCCCTCTTACAGGAAGCCTTGTGCTTCCCATGATGGTCAGGCTCTGCAGGCTGCAACTGCCAGTAACTCAAAATACATGAGCCCTTCTCAAACAATACAAAAACATGTCCTAAAAATTACAAGGGAAAGCAAGGATCCAGTTTTTGTGTTGCGTGGCAGCAGCATCTTCTTAGATTCTCTGAATGGTGGTGTGCAGGTGCTGTAGTTGATTGGGATAAAGTAAAGAGAAATGGGAAGGGAGCAAATTCGCAGGTCAAAATAGCATCTTAAGTTGCTTAGGTCTTGGTATGGAGCTGAGAGTTAACAAGTTGTGATAGTTTGCTGATTAACTTGATCAAAGTAACTGGGTCATTAATAGGCTTGGCACCAAGGTAAATTGACTTAAAATATCTTCTGGTTCAAGTTCATATGTGTAAGGGTTTTTTTTTTTCTGTGTTAAATAGCTGACTGCAGATTAGAGACCTTGAGATAACTGTTGTTTATGAAGAAAAGCAAGAAAGTCTTCCTGTAAAAGCATTTTAATGTTTGTCATTTTAATGTTTGTTCCTCCTTGTCATCTTTCTGTGGTGATAGAAAAGTGAGCTGCACCAGCCTAAAAATTAGTTTCCTAATGAAAGGGAGCTGATCAGGATGCCTGCCCTGTGTTTCACTTTGACTTCAGAATAAGTCAAAGTCACTACTTCCATTTCTTAATACAGAATTTTTTATGTTAATTCCTGTGCCTGAAAGCACTTGGAGATCTTGGAGGTGCTACAGGAGTATTTCCAAATTAGTTATGTTGGTTGAAGAAGTATCCATTGAGCTTCTCTGCAGCCTTTTATTTTTCAGAAGCTACTTCTATAGAAATGGATGAACAAACCATTCTAGAGGGTTTGTGCACTTAGAGGTTTTCTAGAGGGTTAGAACATGCTGAAACCTGTCTGGAAACACAGCCGTAGTTCATAATTTCCTCAGCTGGTTTGAAATAGGCTTTAAAACTTGTCAGATTTTCCCTTCTGATTTTAAATTTCTTGCATTTTTATTTCCTCTTCATGCATGAACAGGGAAACAGAGAAGCATTTTGGTTTACATTTACCATTTTGCATAAACCACTGTAGTTTCCCATACGTAGTCTTAAACATCCCAAATTTGGTTTAACAAGACTTTTCTTGCATATGGCATTTTGTGTTTAAACAACGTGACCAGTAATGGCAATAACGTTCCGGATGGGGTTGTACAAATGCTGTGTACACCATTTGGCTTAGGGTACCACTGGCAAGGATTTGCCTGCCTCTTTGCTTTTCTGCTGCTGGTTGACAAGATGACACTGAATATCCAGAGGCATTCCTGGCTTGCACTGAATGGCAATTGCAGTGGAAATGGTATTATAGGACATCAGAGCCTCAGTGAGCTGGACATGTGGTGGTTGTTACTGGGTGAGTTAGCCAGAGGATGAGGGCTGCCTGGGGAGTCAACCGGCCATGTAGATGCCTATAGATAGTTTGTGCATTCAAATTACTGAAACGTTTTTTTCTTTTTAACAGCATAAAAGAATATATTTTTATGCCATGGTATTTGGAATCACAGTGGGGAGGGGGAGGAGTGGCAGGGTAGGGGAGAGTGTTTTTGGTAGCCTGCTTTTACCAGTCCCTAATGTCTTGTCAGGTGACTGGAAAGCTCTTATCTGATTAAGTATTTCTTATACCTCTCTTACTGTCTTGAGTAACATGGGTACTGGGGCATAGATGGTAGATTCTTATCACTTAGTGAGTACTCTGATAGGGGTATATAACTGTTTGTTCCCAGAGAAGAGATTGTCTTGTGTACACAGATGCTGGGATGGTGATCTCAAAACACTGAAGTGCTGTCACCAGACACTGGGTATTTGTTGCATGACACGATTAATTGCACTGTTAAATTTTTGCCGTGTTGATTGCTATCAGTTTTTTTCTTCCTACTCTAGGCTTTGAACTACAGCTTAGCTTTCATGCTGTCCTATTGCTACCTTACTACATTAACGTAAGCTTTCCAAGGTAGCATTTTAGAGTTTTGCAACTAAACCGGCTTGTTCTACTGCTTGATTTCTCCAGTCCATTTTCTTAAAGGAATGGTTTTATTTCTATCTCTTAAATGCTGCCTAGAAAGATGTGTTTGAAATGCCTGTGACTATTTTGTGTAGCTTTTAGTTCTATGTTCTCAAGAAAAATTCCAACTTGCACTGAAAAAATTGCAGCCAAGTCTTCTCCAAGAGCTCATGTCTAAATATCATATAAAAATTTTGGTTATGAGTCTTAATGTAAATTAGTGTTAACTGTCTGCCTCACCTCTCTGTAGGAAAAGCTGTGTAGTTTTGAAACTGACAAAGTCATGTGGTCCAAAGGGTCCAAAGCTTTATTCAGCGGTAATTAGTTTATATTCTGATGATGAAGGTGAGGCTGCAGAGAACTTGTGAATATTTTTGCTGTTTTCTGTTAAAGAGAGGCTGCTTACCTTCACCAGTGTAAAGCAACACAATTAATTTCTTGGGGTTTCATTTCTTTGTGAATTATTAAATACTGTTATACTGCTGCCTACATTTTTCTTTTCTACAGCAGGCCTGATTTGTATGCGTATGCTTTTCATAATTTTATAGATTGTCATTGAGTAGGTAAGGGAGTACTGTCTTTCCAGCCCTTGAGGGTGCAGGAGGGCATTTCTTGCATAACCATGGGAAGAAGAAAACAGAAAAAGGTAACTGTAGGTGCTGTGCATGATATTTTTCAACCAAAATGCCTTGGTTTTACCTTTGTCTTCTGGGACAAAGTTTAAACTCTCTTGTTGCAGTTTTGCAGAGTTTACATAACACTAAATGCTTTGAACAGCAGCTCAGCCTTTCACAAGCTGGCTCTTTCAGTCTTTTCACTTCTTTAACATCTTGTTCTCTCATCCAAGTCAGTTTTTTAATTCTGACTTGGCTGCTGTCCTGCACCTTTTTTTAAGAGTCCCAGTTGTCTGCCTAGTAGATGTACTACTTAGGGGTGTCTTTTTGTGGTTTCTCTACCTGCATACTTACTACTAGTTGCTTTCGCAGAACTAACCTTTGGCGGATAGTAGACAGTATCATAAATGTCTGCATCTCAGCCAGTGGACTCAAACTGGTCAGGGAGTCAGAACAGCACTCTGCATCCTGCCATGCTTGAGTCTAGTTTCTTTCTCTGCCATAGGTCTTGTGTGTGGCCTCAACATGGTCTTTAGTCCACACCTCCTTTGGGGGTTTCTGCTGACCTAGCTGCATTAGTTACCAAGTAAGTGTGCAGGGCTGCAGAGGTGTGTCCTTCTGTTGCTGGTCTTGAATCATAAACTTGGCTTTAACACCCACACAACATACAAGCTTCTGCGTTGAAACTACAGTGGAGGTACTCCCATGGGTCACTTTTTTACCCTAGAAATGTGTGTTTATTATAGGCACGGTGGTAATGCTTATGCCCGTCCTTTTACCCGAAAAGAGTAACAGCTTGGACAGCTGAGGTCTAAAATTTCCATGGAAGGCACTTTGCAGGGATAATGAGCAAACAAAGAGAATATTACATCTTGATGTAAAAAATTACTGTACTGCTTTGATAATTCTTTAGCTATCCTTCCTGTGTCACTAGATTGACAGTAGCTAGAAACAGTGCATCTAATGATGCAGTGGATTTTTGGAGAGTGTTAGCAAAAGACGCATGTTTCCTAACGGACAGGTGTGATTTAGTTTTAGTAGAAGCTTCATCAAAATGACTGTTGGATAGATCACTTCATAGAAACTACAGCTCTGTTTCTATGGATTTGGATAGTAATTACTGCTATGGCAGGGTATGGACTTTGGTTGAACACTTACTGTGACTGTAACTTAAGATTAGTAGGAATATTGTGTGAAGGACTGAAATGTGAAGGTTATTTCAAGGATTCATTATTGGTTATTTTACAGCAACATTTCTGTGCCTTGTCAATGGTATGTATCTTTTGCTGTTCTTCTGCTCAAGTGGATTGCTTGGAAGACTATGAGATTATTCCAGGCCAGAATCTTTTAAATTGGTAAATCTGAAATACCATATGCTGTTTTAAGAGGGTGCCTTCAACTGTATTACCATACTGCAGCTATAGAAGACACAATAAAGCAAAGCAAACTGCAGTACCGTGTAGCAATACAGTATAATGTGCAAGTCTAAACTATGACCTTGGAGTCTGCACAGTGTTTTCCTAAAGCAAAACTGGTGTGTTTGAGGGGATAACTTGTTTTGCAATGTTTCCACATGAACAAATGCTGTACGATATAAAAATGCATTTGTTGCTGTGTCTGCTTCTGTTTATCAAATCAGTGTCTATACAGATTGGTGAAAAACTAAGTTAGACTAATTAATATGCCAAATTATCTCTTTTTCAGATAAAAGCATCATTTTATTTTTAGGGAGACCCTTTTTGTTTGCATGTAGGACTTGCTACAGAACTCGTGTCTGTACTACCTAAAATTTTATTAGTGATTTGAGTCTGTCATCTGTCTGAAATTATGCTTTCCAGGGGCCACTGAGCCACCAGTGCCAGACTAACACAGGAAATACCTGGGTTTCTGCTGCTATGGTCTCTGCTGCCTTTTGGAAGAGAAGGCTATTAAAATAAGTCTATACACTGCAGCTGGATGATACATGTCAATCCAAGTTGTGTTAACTTAATTGCACAGGGCTTGCAAGGCTTTTCGGAAAGAACTGCTCTATTTCATCCTTTTTTCCTTTTTCATCCAAATGAAAAGCCAATTCTTCCCATAAAAAAAGGGTACTTCAGACCACACCTTCGGCAGATACTTTTTCTCTCCTGAGACATTTGAACACTGACCTAATATTTCTACCTCATTTGCTTAGGTAACCTGTTTAGTACTGTTGTTTCTGCTGAGAAGAATCAGGTGAGGTATCTTAGGAAGCCATAGATGCTGTGGCTGTTCAGCCTCTGCCACCATGGCAAGCTCCCTTCTGAGCCCTGCTCTTTCTCCTGCCTCTTCAGTTTTATCTCCAGACCCTGGCAGCTTGGAGCCTGGCCAAGAAGCAGACAGAAAAGATGAGGTATCCCTGTGGCCATCAGCCTGGGCTTTGTTAGCATTGGCCCTCACTCAGAAGTGTTATCACACATAGCAGTCCTGGAGTTTGTGGTTGATACCCGGTGCTAAATCTTACTGTCTCTGCAAAAAGAGAAGACAGCAAAACAAAGCCTTTCTGATAGCAAAGGTTGCAGACTGTTCTGAAACACATGCATGTGTGTTTCTGTTGCCTGTTGTGTTGTTGCTGGAGAGTTCGATTTTTGCCCCACCAAAGGACTGCTGAGTAAACAGGACTTGGCTGCTGCTGGGTACCCAGCAGCCTGAGACGGCTGTGGGGCCGTGCCAGGGCTCCAGAGCAGGCTTCTGAGCAGCACCTTGCCTTGTGGACTTTAATCACTGATTAACCCACATAAAGGGCAGTTGGAATAAAACAGCTTAAACCAGCACACAGTATCTGTGCTGCCATCTTGTGAACCAGAATTTTAAAACACCTTTAAGATTATTTTGTAAATATGGTAGTGTTGTCATGGCAGCAAATATCTGGTGTGGAAAAATGGTGCTGACATGATTTATTGCTGGTTTAGTGTGCTATACAGGGCAGGCAAGTCATCACTGCTGTTTGCTTCTATTTATCTGAATGGAACATGAAGTGCATGAGAAGGGCTTTGATCACGGAAATGAATGTTGCAACAAACTTCACACCAGTGTGCACAACTCAACCAAATGTACAGTGAGATCTGTATTGTTTTAGCACTTATACACAAAGAATCCATACATGACTGTTGCATAGCTTTCAGCATAGCTGTTGCTGAAAGTCAGTATCCTCCCTGGTGAAATCGTAATTGTGAAAAGTTGAGATACTGGTAAATCTAACCCTAACTGGAGACCAAGAGATGTGCAATTTGAATTTGAACTGGCTTATGGAAGTATAAAAAAATTGACAATGGCAAGTTAATCCAAATTCTCTTACTAAAGGATTTGACGCTTACTTTATATGCTGAAGTTCTGAGATCTCACATAGACAAGTTACATGTGGTGTCCTCCATGTTGCTACCTTCATGTTTATTGTTGTATGCAACAGAGGAGAACGGTGACTGATGTCACCTATATCCTACTTTTCTTCACCATGCTGCTCTGATGATCCACAATCACAAAATTTGATTTCTTCCAGGCTGTAGTGGTTTGACTCTGGCTAGACACCAAGCACCCACTAAACCCTCTCTATCACTTGCCTTTGCAGCTGGGCAGGGGAGAGAAAATATAATGAAGGGTTCATGGTGGGCTGAGATAAGCTACGGGAGAGAGATCACTGACCAGATACTAACACAGACACAACAGACTCAAATTGGTGATAATCATTGAATTTATTACTAACAAAATCAGAGCAGAATAATGAGAAGTAAAATAAATCTTAAAAACACCTTCCCCCACTCCTCCCTCCTTCACAAGTTCTACCTCCTCTTACTCAATGGCACAGGAAAATTGGGAATGGGGGTTATGGTCAGTTCATCCCAGGTGGCTTCTGCTGCTGATCAGGAAGAAGAGTTGTTCTGCTGCTCCAGCGTGGGGTGGCTCCCATGGGAGACAGTACTCCATAAATTTCTTCAACGTGAGGCAACAGTTCTCCTTGGACTTCTCCCACATGGCCCACTCTTCCACGGGGTGCAGTCTTTCAGGCACAGGCTGCTCCAGAGCGGTTCCCTCGTAAGGTCACAAGTTCTACCATGAAATCTGCTCCAGCATGGACTCCACTCTCCTCAGGTCAGCAGCTCTCTGCCGTGGGCATACTCCAGCACAAGTTTCCCCACAGGTTCACAGCCCTCTCTCAAGCATCTACCTGCTCCAGCATGGGTCTTCTCCACAGGCTGCAGGTGGATCTCTGCCTCCCCATAGGACACAGCTGCCTCACTGTGGTCTTCACCACAGGATGCAGGGGAATCTCAGCTCAGGCACCCGGAGCACCTTCTCCTCTACTGACCTCAATGTCCGCATAGTTGTTCTTCTCACATATTCTCACTCCTCTCTTCTCTGGCCACAATTACATCTGTGCAATAACTTTTTTTTTCTTAAATATGTTATCACAGAGGCGCTACCACCATTTCTGATTGGCCCAGCCTTGGCCAGCGGCACGTCCGTCTTGGAGCCGCCTGGCACTGGCTCTGCCGGACATGGAGGAAGCTTCTAGCAGCTTCTCACAGAAGCCACGTCTGTGGCCCCCCTGCTGCCAAAACCTGGCCATGCAAACCCAATACACAGACAAAGTAAGTTTTTAGGATGGATAAAACTTGGGATGCAGTAGAAAGTGTCACTGGAGTATGAATCTAGAGCCTCAAATTTAGAAGACAATTTTTCCAGGTTGTGTGGCTCCAGGAGTAAGCTGGCAGCAGAGGGCTCTGGCTCTGACTTGAGATAAGGCTCCCAGCTGTAAGGAAAGTTTGGAGCTGAATGCACCAGAACATGGGGGGGGCGGGGGGGAGGGGGGGGAGAAGGGGTCTGAAGAAAGTGGTTTTCTCAGCTGCCTAATAGGCTCTTCACAGCCTCAAAGTCAAGGCTCCAAGCTTTTTTTATGCAACTCATACTTTTTGCCATGATGGTATTCAAATTGTATGTATCTATTTTCATGGAATGGCTGGAAGTTTTGCATGGATTTGCTCTGGAAATAGCCTGTGGCTTTCTGTGAAATAACCTTTTCCTAAGGTTTCTGATTTAGGAGATGTATCATGCTAAAACTTCCAGTATAATAAGAACAAATTCCAAAGTTAACATACAGGTTTTCCTTATAAACAATTCAACACTGCCACCATCCCCCAATACTCAGCGAAAGAACACACCTAGATTGTTTCTGCTGCTCTCAACCTCCTTTATAAAGCAATATCTAGGGGAAAGTTGGCAGGTAAAACTATCTCTTTTTTGTATTTAAAAAACAAGTGAAGAGTTAAGAGATGAAGTTGCTTAGAAAATATTTAGATTCAGAAAAAAGAGACACAGTAATGTGGAACTTTAAATTATGAATATACAGGCTTCAGACTGTATATTTCTGAGTATTTTCAAGAAAAAGTTTTGACAAAAATAATTCCACCACTTCATAGACATTGAAAGTTAGAATTTTAACATTTTACTTTGAGTCTGATTGCTGTTACTCTTATTTTCTAGCCACAAGGTTTTTTTCAGTCTTTCTTTGGAATGAGATGGCCACATTGTAGTCTCTAGATCAGCAGTCTGTTTCACTTGTGCTGAACTAGACTGAAAGGCTATGGTTCTGAGCCAGTTAGGCAGCAAATGAGTGGTAACTTATATTTACTTTCACTTTACTACACCTTTTTCATAGTGGCATGCAGTGCTCTGAGCTTCCGCTCTGAAATCTCATCCCTTCTTTTCTAAAGGTTTGTATCCCACAAGGTAAAAACCTGGTACCCTTGAATCCACATCTCGCAACATAAATCCAAAAGGTCAGGCCAGCACAAGTATAAATTTTGCTGAAACAAATATTGCTGAAATATTTGTTGTGTGTCAAAAGTGATGGGCTTTGGGTGGTGATACAAGATATTCTCTCTTTGCTGAACAGATTTTGAGCATTTTCAGTCTCTGCGTGTGTTTGTGCTGACCACACGGACTGCCAATGACAACTTCATAACTGGCTGAGTTCATAGCACAGCACCAGTGCTTCCAGTTCCCTTGACCTTGCCTTGAATGACATTCAGCATTTTTTTTATTTTAAAGTGCAAGTCTGAGCTAATTGTACTGCTGCTGTTTTGACAGAATGGTTGAGGTTGGGACTGACCAGAGTGGTCATCTGGTCCAATCTTCCTGCTCAAGCAGGGTCATCCTAGAGTACATGGCACATGATTGCATCCAGATGGTTCTTAAATATCTTCAGTGAGGGAGACTCTGCAACTTCTCTGGGCAATCAGTTTGTGGTCAAATGTGGAAACTACATCTCTTGGTGAGGACCATGCTTTTTACTGCTCTAGGGTATGGCATAGAAGTAACCATTGTCATCTTGCCAGAAATGTACTGCTGAGTGGCTCTGCTTCAGATTGTCAAGAGTTAAAAGAGAATTGAGTAAAGCCAAAAGAAAATTGTACCTCAATACTCACTCCTGGCAGACTCTCCAGTACTATGTACTAGAACTCAAGTTTTGAAGATATTTCTGTTTGGTTTTAATTTGTTGTTGTTGGTTTTGGTTTGGGTTGGGTTTTGGGAGTTTTTGGGGTTTGTTTGGTTTGGGTTTTTTTGTCTAAGGCAAAGTCTTTGTTTCTGTGCTGACAAATACTGCAGTATTATAAAAATAAAAGTAGGTTGTACTTATACACACTGGTGTATGATCCCAGGAATCTATCTTTAGGAAAATACCTGCTTATGCATGTTTGACTCAAATGATAAAACTAAAACTGACATTGTTAGCTCTGCAGCACTGTTCAAATGATAGCTAATTTTTGATGGTGCTACCCAGAACTTCAGTGATACGCTGTATGCTTTAATCTGCTTCCTGAGATTGACTTTTGTCCCTCCACCATGGAGTGGGGTTTTCCAATTAACTCTGAGTGACCAAATCAACCATCATGTTCACCACTGAGTCAGTTTTTCATGGCACACCTCTTTCATTAAGTTAAAGTTATTAAAAGCACAGTATTAGTTATGGGATTGTTGTAGAAGAAGAAATGGCAGAAATGCATGTGCACACTTGATCTGTAATGGTTATTCCGCAAGCCTCATACTGAAGGAAAACATACCATCTCTAAAGTTGACTTATAGACCCTTCATCTTGTACGGCAATTGTGTTAACTACTTTTTTTGAGCAACAGTTTTTTCAACAGACTTAAATCTGATGCTGATGCTGCAGTTGTGTGCTCAGGGAAACAGTGGGTGAGCCAAAGGCAGTGCTACTTCTTTAGCCCTGAAGAAAAACAAATTGCTCCAAAGGTACCTATAAATCCTCCATGTCACACAGATATTTTCTGTTTCACTTAAAGAAAAAAAAGGACAAGGATTTCTAGAGTTTTCATTCCAGTCTGTTCCTGTTGACAGCACCATATCAAATAACCTTCATAAACTCAGCAAGCTGTGTCTTAAAAAGCAGAACCTCACAAGGTTGGAAGTAACACTACTTTCTGTTTAAAATCACAACTGCCTTTTAACTGAGTCATGTAAAGGGAACAAAACTTCCGTAATTGCAAGAAGCACTGGGGAGAAGAGTGCTACAGATGTGTTGGTTGAAGTTCAACGTGACCAGCAATGTGCTCTTGCAGCCCAGAAAGGCAATGGTGTCCTGGGCTGCATCAGAAGCAGTGTGGGCAACAGTTCAAGGGAGGTGGTTCTGCTCCTCTGTTCTGCTCTGGTGCGACCCCATTTGGAGTGCTGCATCCAGCTCTGGGGTCCTCAACACAGGAAAGACATGACTTGCTCTGGCAGGTCCTAGAGGAGGGCCACGAAAGTTATCAGAGGGCTGGAACAGTCCTCCTATGTGGACAGGCCTCAGCTGGGAGAGAGCTGGGGTTGTTCAGCCTGGAGAAGAGAAGACTCTGGAAAGAACTCATAGCACCTTCCAGTACCTGGATGGGCTTTGAGCAACCTGGTTTAGTGAAAGGTGTCCCTGCCTATGGCAGAGGGATTGGTACTAGGTGATCTACAAGGTCCCTTCCAATATAAATCAATCTATGATTCTATGATGTCTCAAGAAATTCTAAGAAAGCGTAACAGAGTTGAACAGATGTTTGCATAACTAAGTTACAAGGTTGTTTTTTTATTACCGGGATTTAATTCAAATCCTGAGGTTTTTCCTTCCTGTGATTAAACATGTGCAAAACAGAGTAAATCCTTTCACAGTAGATCTTGCTGAAGTTAAGTACTGCACCTTCCAGACATTAGTGAAACATGTCTTATATATAATACAGCTATAGCTGTGTTCTCAGTCTTGGGTACGGATTACCAAATGCCTGTAAGTTATAGTTGACTTATTGCTGATCCCCAACTTTTCTTAGTTTTCTTAGAATAGGTAAAACCTACATATTTTTGGCTATAAATGTAAAGAACTCCACATCGTTCAGGTCTGCTCCACTTCTACTTTTTCCCCCCTTTTCTTCCACTGAGCTACTAACATTCTTCTTCTAAAAAGTCTTGTTTCCTTGAGTGTTTATCTGGGCTTGTTGTTTTGACAACAGTACTGTACCTTACTATTTTTCTTTTTTCTTCTTTCTTTGTGTCCTCATACTGTTTTCTATTTGTTTCTCAGGATACTGCATTTACCCACTAGACAGGGTGGTCTTCTTATGCAGAACAGGATCGTCCCAGATCAATCGTAAAGGCTCATCACTATGCTGGGCAAAAATCCACAACAGTTTTGCTGTTGTTGAATTACAGGATGTTTGAAAATCTGAGGAGTAGCTTTTACTTTGGATCAGCATTTCATGTAAAGCTTGAGGAATGACTCAATGTTATATGTAAATAGCAAATTTTTGTACCATAAGGAAGAAAATAAATTTGGGGAGACACATGTGTGTATTTTCAAAAACAGTTCAAATGTAATACTTTCTTTGTGCCCCAGACTGAAGCTGTCAGAAAAACCTTTTAATGAAAAAAAAAAAAAAAGAGAATTAGAAATATAAAGAATCAATTGTAAGGCACAAGATGCTGCTGTGGGCACACAGCATATCACACATATCACACATATCACTGGAAATAGTCCATTGAAACACCACAGTTAGTTTCAACTCATGATGAAAATCTCTTATGTCTCAACAAGCTTCTCCTGCTTATCTCTACAGCTCTTTTTCTAGAAGACACATTCTAGGAAATAAATTCTTTAGGAAAAGCTACCTGGCTTAGGTGAGCATCACATTTGCCTGGAATATACTTTGTTTATTCTTCCTTCTCTTCTTTTTTTTGGAGAGGACAAATGTTGTGATACTTTGGCCTTTATGTAGTCTAGAAAAGAGTAGTAAGGATGACTTTTGGGACTCTTGGCATGGACTCATAACACATGAACATCCAGTGCAGGATGGAGCCAGGAAGCTTGTCAGTAATATGATTGTCCTCACTGAAGCAGCTTATACACTGCAAAATACAGTTCTCCTAATGATACTTGCTCCATGCAGTTTTGTGTGATACTTAGATTTACGGGTGTTGGTTTCCTAAAGAGCTATTTGGGTAGCCTGTGCTTCAGTGAAACAACTTTCACATGTCCTGTAACAAAGCCAAAAGTGTAATAGAGTAGGACATTTGTCTAGCATTTTAATGTGAAACAAAATGATATAGTGAGCTTTTTTTTTCTTCTCCATGGCAGAGTAAAAACTGGCTTGTTTTCAACTTGAATCCAAGTTTTCTGGTTTCTGAAGTCATCCCTTTGATGACGATGTTAGATTTGTAATGGTGTCTTCTTACAGTGACACTGCCTTAGTGGCAATAAGCAAAGTGAGCTAGTGTCTTCAACTTTTTCCTTGCCCTTCAGCTTTCTTCTCTGTATTGATATCAATGTCCTAACAGTATCAGAGATTGACTGCACAAAATTTATAAAAAAAAAAAAAAATACTGTAAAGAACTAAGCAGACTTAATGCTCTTGTAATGATATTTAGCTGCTAGAAATCAGAATAATATCACAGGGCCAAAACACTTGGACCACCAATGTAAGAAACTTCTGTTCTAGTGATTAGGATACTAATATCTTTCAGGAGTGCCTTGGAAGCAATTTCTCTAGGCTACTCAGTATAAACATACTGGATAATATGGGGTTTTGTCTGTTATTTGCCTTATGAACTGTTTATGCCTTAAATTAATCACTGTTTTCTGTCTGGTACCGCATCTATCACATTTTAAGCCTCAAATGCATTACTAGTTTACCACTATGGAGGATTTAGTCACTGTCACTAACAAGGAGCCATGTTTCAGCCAACTTACTGCCAGGCAGAGCTCAAATACCAAAAGTATCTTGGGCTTTCTAATAAAAAGCCTCACTTCTTCCTCCAGCACTGGCACTGTGTTTTGTGAGTGAGAGTGGAGGGTTCCCACGTGTTGCAGGAGGAGGAAAATCTACAGGAGTGCTCTGTGGTGAGATGGGCATTGCTGCGAGCTTGTGTTGTAGAGCACATCAGCAAGCACTTTGGATCCAGCCTGACCCAGCACGTGGCTGTCCTTGTTGCTCATGGGGCTCAGCACTGGCACAGCTATCAGAATTTTTTTAAAGCAAACATCAATAATAAATAGCACTCCATATTTTCTTCTAGTTTTCAGCTGAGACTACTGTCTGTTCAAAAGCCTAGTGCTGTTCAAAAGATTTGAGTTGGACCCCTTAGGGTTCTTGATGGGTCATGATCACATATGGCAGATAAGATTTTCTAGTAATTTTGATCTGCCATGTGAATGAATACAAGAATTTTCTCCTTAGCCCTTGCCCCTTTCTGCTGTGATTACATTGTGATAGTGACATTAAAAGTACAATGGTTGTAGGCAAGAGGTGTCATTTACATTAAAACTAAAATAACAGTTTTCTTAAATGTCTCTGTAGATGGATGGAGGTCTGCTTGGATGAAGAGCTGCCCCCAACTACAGAACTGGAAGAAGGCTTAAGAAATGGTGTTTACCTTGCCAAGCTTGCAAAATTCTTTGCACCTAATGTGGTGTCGGACAAAAAGATCTATGATGTGGAACAGGCACGCTATAAGGTAATAACTTTCTCAGTTCTTTCACTGACAAAAGAAAAAAAATAAAATCTTTGTCTTCCAACTTTAAAACATTACCAAGCATTGCTGGTTAACTTTCTGTATCTCTTTTGTAAGACTGTCAGGACTAGATGGAAGACTCACAGCAGTAAGAAGCCAACATGATAAGTTAGAAATATTTTACCCTTAGAAAAACTGTGTTGATGTCACTTCAGGTCTTTAAAGCTAAGCAAATTACACTTCTAGCTCCAGGAAGGACATGAGCTTTACCATTTATAAAAATATTTCTCATCAGATCTGTGTCCTTATTTTATCAACTTTAATACTGAAAAGCAAAAAACAAGCTAATAGTAATTGAGCGTGGCTTATTACCTGTGTAAGCCTTTTGTTAGCGCTGAGATCTTGATATAGAAATATATACATTCATACACAGCAGTTCCACTATGGAATGCATTAGTTCAACCTGTAGAGTGGGCATAAAAAATTTGAAGTGGATATTTTTAAGGTGTAATAACTGGCTTTTGAGAGTTAAGAAATTGTCTAGGTCCCATATGATTAACAGAGCCAATTAAGAATTCTGGTTGCATTTAAATGCTTCTCTTGAAAATCTCCAAAACTTGAGTTCAGGCTTCTTTTCTCCCTTTACTGTAAAAGAAAATATTAATTAAAAAAAAAAAATAATACTCTCCCACTTTGCTCTATGCTGCTTGAATAGGCTATAGGGAGGGTCAGTCAGGTAGAACTGAAGACCAAGACCACCTTATCGGTTCTCCTTCCGAACAGTGCCTGAGCTGTGTTACCGCTTCTGTATTTTGGTTCCTGGTACTTGACATCCAGCCTCGACTGCTGAAGCTCAAACAACTACTGAAGAAGTGTACAAATGTCCAGTTCATTTCCACTGATGGATACAAATCTGGCTTACAAAACATGAACGAATGAGCTGGACTCAGTGTGGGGCACATGTTGATGTGTTAGATGCTTCCTTAGCAGGAGTGATGCTGTTACACTTTGGTCTCCAGGTTCAAACAAGGGAAGATTCCTTGAACTCAGCTTCAGGATATAAAACTGGGAAACAACAGGAGGATCAATAACTAGAGAATTTTCCTAATGTGATTTTTTTAATCTTCTCCTTCTATGTTTTTAACAGAGATCTGGCCTTCATTTTCGGCACACTGACAACACTGTACAGTGGTTAAGAGCAATGGAGTCCATTGGTCTGCCTAAGGTAGGCCTTCAAATTTTAGCAAAGAAAGTGGCTCAAGTAATTTGCTTACTGAGATCTCTTTTCATCTGCTTGAACATAAACACTTCCTTACTATAAATCAACAGGGAAGGGGTGATTCAGAGAGCAAATCTGAAGAGAAGGAAGTGTAGAAAGCAGTGGGAGTGTCAGTTCTGTGTTGCTGCTGCTGGTGTGTGTGGGCTGAGGCTGTTGTGGAGGAATGCTGTGGGTGGAAATGCTCAGGGTGCTTCCCGTGTGAAGACAAATGGGACACTTGCAGTTTTCTGGCTAAACATTATTGCTAGTGCAGTCTCTGTGGGGGCCTGAAAGGAATATGATTTAAAACAGAAAACTTAAATATTTGCTTCCTTTAGGTTACCTCTTCGCATCGTGTCTCTTGCTGCCTCTTCCTCTTAATGTACGTCCCAGTTTCTCCGCTTCTACCCTGTTTCCAGACTGTTCTTGCACCCTCCAGTGCATCTGCGTGACTGTGCTGCTGCCCTCCTTCCACCAGCTGCTTTCTTGGGTCACTTCTTATGTTTATCTTCCTCCTTGCGGGTCTTCACTTGTCATCCTCCCCCTCTGCTGCTGTTTCTGGGCACCCGTGAGTCTATTTTGGATGAAAATCCTTCAAGGAAGGGCTGTGCAGAAACAGCTATGGTGCTTGTTTGGACATTTTGGTGCCCACACACAAGCCTGGGGTGAGCACTTCCTTGCGCAGGCTACCCAGCAGCCACCCGAGGGTGCCTGGGTGACAGCAGCCATGGTGCTGCCTGAGGCACTGTGGCTGGGGACACCGGGGATGCTCAGGCAGCTGCTGGAAGCACTACATGGACTAATGGCCAGCCACTGTAGGCAAACTTAGTGCGGGTGCCCATAAGAAGAAAAGAGCGTCCCTGGCTGCCATCAAAAATGCCATGGAGACGGGATGGATCCTGCCTTTCCAAGGTCAGGATTTTTTTTCTCATTTGAGTCCTTGTGTCCTCAGTTCAGCTGGCTGATTTCCACCTTGTCATCCCTCCTCTGACAGATTATGTTTCTGTTGCAGAGGACAGTCATGGCCAAAAGCTTTCTCAATTCTCCCTCACAAAGCTGTTTTGAGCAAATGATGAAGAGGGCACTGTGCTTCTAACTTGCTCAGTCTTGTCCTATTAACCATGGGACAGTGCAGCCCCAAGTGCTCAGCCTGGGCTGGAAGCATACTGCCAGCTCTCACGGTTAACTAAGTCTTTTATTATATTTTTGTGGAGAAACAGTGTTTAGTGACTGGGACCAAGGCCAGGAACAAATTAGTGGTAGAACCAGAACTGGAACTTATGATGTGACTTCTTGGCTAAATTGCTTAATATTCCCCTCTCTAAATATCTTTGTAAATGATGTATTCACAAAGTTCGGAGTGTTGGCAATTAGAATTATACACTTTTAAACCATATGTGATAGGTTTGGTTTGCAATGAGGCTTTGCAAATTGTAACTGCATTCCGGGTTTTGGGTGTCTGTAGGAGGACAAGTATTAGTGGCTGAGCTTATGCCAAAGGACCTTTCCTAAAAATCTTGTTGAAATGCTGTCTGCTTATCTTTCTTTCCCGCCCCTCCCTCCTTCTTATTAAGTAGCTTTTATGCTCTATTAAGTTCTTCCTTTTGAAAACAACTGATAAAATAACATTAGAAGAGACTTGATTCATAACTATGTAGAAGTAAAAACTGAAATTGTCAAAGTTTAAGGTATGGTCAAACAGAGTAAATTTTTCTGTTCAGTAATAAGTCTTTTTCTTTAACTGTGTTCTCTTTGCTTTTTAGATTTTTTATCCAGAAACCACAGATGTCTATGATAGAAAAAACATCCCTAGGATGATATACTGCATTCATGCTCTAAGGTAACTGTGATGGGAATAAAAGTCATAGCAGCTGCCAAAACTGGGAGTGTAAGTCTTGAAATGGCTTTAGGGCAACCAGTATGTCAAAATCTGTCAGAATTTGCAAGTTCGTTAATTTTAAGTTGGGGACAAAACTTGAACTTTGTCAGGACTACTGCCTCAATTACTTTTGAAATAGAAATTAAGGACTACTGAATTTAGCATAGACATCCCTTTCTCACTAGTACACCCCCTCACAAAGCAGACATACAATTTCAAAATACATACTACAACAGAAATCAAATAAATGAACAGAAACTTAGCAAAATATTAGTATAACCATGGTGCAGAAGTGCTAATCAGAGTGAAAATGATGATGGACTGATCTCTTTTTGCCCCAAAAGTGAAACAAATAATTACTATATTCTGAGGTAATTCACATAAAAAGTAACAGTTCCTGAGATTTCAGAATTCTGAGCAGCTTGATTTTGAAAGTAAAGTCAGAGAGGCTTTGACCACAATTGAAGATATAGTTTAAAGATTTTTGATGTCCTGCCTTAACGATTTTCTTGGTGTTCAGCACAAAAACATCTGCCGTGTGCTGTTCCTGGTGTGAGGGACAGTGGCCTTGGCAGACAGCTCCATCCACCCTCCTGTGGTTCTCCTCGTTCATTTCCTGCACATGGAGGCCTTCTCCTTTAATTACTTTCTTGCAACTAAGCTTTCAGAGAATGTAATTAACTTACCCTGCAAATTCTCTTCAGTGTTTCTAATGGTGTTCAAAAAAGCACCAGCTGCTTCAGGGCTACCAGTGAGAAACTACTCAATACATGTTTTATGGAAACTTTTTTAGGGCTAATCCTTGAAATCCTGTGCCCCCTCTTGCACTCTCAGAAGTGCACTCACTGCCAATAACTAGGACCTACCACCGAAGTTCATCACTTTCCTTTACATGCTAGGTGTTCACAATTAACAGCCCAGTGTTTTTTGTCCTCTTCGACAAGTGTTACACCTTGAAGTTATTATACCTGCTGTAATATTAACTGAGAAGCATCACCAGGACTATTTGAAGGTGGCTCTTGCCTGTAACTTGGTAGTGCAGTCTGTTCTGACAGCACATGTCTTGTGTAAGCTTGATTTTTCTAAAGGTGATGCATGGGGCTATAATGTTAACCAGCTGACATGGTAGGCTGTGTGCCCCCACAGTCATGTTATGGGCCAGCTCAAACTTTTTTCAGGAGGTGGAATAGCACATTCAGTTCTTCCAATATTTGTGTCCCCATGTGTGGAGGACATTATCAGTGGATTTGAATGCTGCATAAACAACACCACCATCAATACCTTCTTAGTATTTGTCTTATTTCTGCAATGGCAATAACACTTTTATGTTGAAGTGAGTTTTATACGGGTTGACCTTTTGTAGAAGTTTTCCTTTCTCCATCTTTACATACCCCGGATTTATGCCAGTATCAGAACAAGTCTCTGTTTTCTTGGCTTTCACTTCCAAGTTTGTCTTGTTTAAATTACTTTTCCTTGCTGCATATCAACACAAAGCTTTAACTCTGCACTTACTAATTTTATTTATTTTTTTTTATTTCAGTGCTACTATTTTAGAAAAGGACTTTATATTGAATGTGTCATGCCACACCAAATAGGCCTGGAATGCTTTAATTTATGATGCTTTCCCATGAGATCGTAGGCCCCTGTCCCTGCATATGATGCAGAGTGCAATAATAGAAGAAACAGTGATTGTGTTTCACTTATTTTCATAACTTTTCCTACAATAAATGTCATAAGTCCTTCACTGGAGTCTTTCAAATCAAACTCTGATGTCACTACTTAATGGTGCACAGACTACATTGAAAGCTGTCTGGGAAACAATAGAATTAAGGACACGGCACTTTGCTTGGCCAGCAGTGTTCTTAGTTGGGTTGGCATCAGAGGAATGCTGAGCTGTAGGAGTCTAGTTCTGTTCCCCTTCTGCTGATGTTGTAAGTACCGATCTGCTGGTGTCTGTCCCCTCAGCTACACACTACATCCTGCTCTGCTCTGCTTTCTGGGTTTGTCACAGCATCCTCTCCAGGGAATCACTACATGGTTTGCTGGCCCTGGAAAGGTCTATGTCCCTATTGTTCTCAGGGTCCCACATCCCAGCATCAAGAAACAGCAATTGCAAGCAGGATTTTCACCTTTGCAATGGTAGCATAGATGCACATGACCACTATATAAAGAATCACTCTTGGGCTTAAATGCTGAATTCTGATGCATCTTGCAGCAGATGCTAAATTTTCAAAGGCTCACAACTGGGAAAGCACTTTCTCTGAGAGGAGAGGGGTTGATCTATTTCCTAGTCTTTCTTAGTTGCTATGAAGTCATTACTCTGAAGCAACATGATTCTTTAGCTTTCCAACAAAACTATGTAAATTAAACATGAGGTATTTTCTTCTCATTCTTAAAAATCCTGAAGCCATTTTTACTTTAGATTTTTCCTACATGAATGAATATATGCACAGTCAGTGTGCATAACTTAAGTGTTTGAAATAGATAAGACCATTTCTAAATGCCCCCTTAAGAGGCATGAGACAGCCTTAACTGAAGGTAATAGGAGTAAAAAATTCAATCTAAAAGGCTTATTTGTCATCTGAAATACTAATATTTTGCAGGGAAAGTCACTGGTAATTTAGTGTTTTACTGATCTTTGAGCTGCTAGAGGGGATGAAGATAGACAATTACGCTAAGCATAGTAGTTTAAACATAATTTTAGGATATGTCCTGTTTCAAGTCTAAAGTGAAAACTGTTTCACTTACAGCATGTGGAATGACTTGTACTGTCAAATACAGCATTGCTCTGGCCCAGAAGGAGTGTTTCTAGACTCCTGTTGAATATGATTACCTCTTGCTTTTCTCTTGTTGAAACACCAATACTGAAAGCTCAGCTTAAAAAATATAAAGGCATAGGTTTCATTTCTTGCACCACTTTTTCTTGTGAAAGCTGTTTTGTATTTGTTGCAGGACTAAATGAGGTTAAGAATGGCTTCATTTAAATTCAGATGCTAACAGTGATTCTTGTTCATAAATAACAGTGCTTAGAGATACTTTTTTTTTCTTTTTTTTCCTGGAAAATTAAGTTTTCAAATTCTTTGCAAGCAGATCACTGCTACTATGCCTCTGAAGCTGGTGAGCTTCAAAGCCTTGTCTTCCTAGGAAACAGTAGAATAACAAGCATGCTTTAGGAGAAAAAGTACACTATTTTCAGATCTGGTTTTTTATGGTATGTTAACAAGACCCAGGAATCTCTGCCTCATATGAGCTACAGTTCTATGTGGGAGATGCTTCATATTAAAGGGAGTGCCGCTTGGGAACTGCTCTTTCCCCTTTGTTTCTATCTTGTTCCTAATGCCTCATATCCACCTTTCTTAACCATAACACCCCCTGCTTTTGACCTTATATGGGTTCCCTGAGGTTAGAGTTAAACTATAAAAGCATTAGGCAAGCTGTTTCAAGTGAAATGATAGCTTAAACCAGAAGAGAAGTGTCTTCATGTACCCTGCAAGACCCAAAACACATTTTCAGCACCATCTGGTGGTTGATTAATAAGTTTATCCAAACCAAAGGAGCATAGGAAATATCACACATAGCTCAGTATCCTCCTAGAAGTGCTAAACAGCAAAAAATCAGTTCTCTAATGTTTGTAGCGCTATTTCTTCTTCTCTCTTTTTATTTTGGTGACCCAAAAAAAGAGCCAGCACAGCCCTGTAATGCTGCTGATCTCCATAACTGTTCATATGACACCCAGTGCTTCAGCCAGGATTGTGTCCCTGTTTCAAACTTAGAGCAAAATTTTTTTCCTCCAGGAAAGACATGGAAGCAGATCAGGGTAACAGAGAAACCTGGCTCATTAATATAGTTATGTGAGGTTTTTTCCTGCAGTAACTACCTTGCATTTTAGACGGCTTTGAAGGATGAGAATGGCAGCAGCAATGATTTTGAGAAGCTGCAAAAGGATGTCAGCCTGAGATCTGTTGTTGTGTTCATCCAGATTATGACAGGGCAGAGGAGTAGCTGTGGTAGCATGGAAGATAAGTGCTGATTCTCTGTGCTCTGAAATAAATACAGCAGCTACAAATATTTGCTTTGAAATCTCATCCTATAAGTTCCTAAGAGCAAAAAAGACCCTCTACAACAAAATACAAAAGTGAACTGTGATATTCTAGAAACCAAAACCCTAAACCACAATGCACATTTACAATGAATGAAGCTGGGCTGAAGTTAAAAGGAAGGTGGAAAACAATCCATTTGGAGAAATACATTATTTAAGTCTTGCTTTTAAAATCTATAATTTTTGATCCCTTCTTGATAAACTCATTTATTTATTGTATTGTATTTCACTGATAAATTGTATGAACATCAGGCTTTTGTAGATAAAAACAAGCCTTGTGTTTCAAAGATACTGAGAAAATATGTATCCACTTGGCTGGTTTTTCAGATAGCACCCCAGAGCTCTAGGAGTAATGAGTGCAAGTATTTCTCATGCTGTATTGAAACAAAAATATTAGATAGCTCTTTAAATTAAGCTCCCTTCATTTTCTAAAAGTTAGTTAATGACACAAATATATTTGAGACGCTCTTGGATAGACTTATAGGTCATTGTTTCTCTACACTTAATAAGAAGGGTGCCATTGTCTTTGGCTATTAATTACAGGGATGTAATAACACAAGTCAAAACAGCACAAAGGTCCTAAACTAAAAGCTGTACTAAAGTGCATTCTCATCTTGATTATCTCCCAATCCTAGCTTTTTTCATTTAACTGTCTTTCACTAAGGTTTCTAATTGTTTTTACATCCTCTGTGATCTAAGATATTGACGCTGTCTCTCTCTTAGAGATGCTGCTTGGAAATAAAAAAGATTTCTTTTTCTGTAAGACTTAAAAATACAGAATAAAGAAAATTGTAGATAATTTATTCTATAATAGCTGAAGGAAGTTAAGGTTTATAGGACAAGTTTCCTAAAAGTGTTTTTCTCTTGTACAGAAAACAGACATCACAACCACATGCACTTTAAATTCTTATTTTCTTCTTTGCAGTTTATATCTCTTCAAACTAGGATTAGCTCCACAGATCCAGGACCTTCTGGGAAAAGTAGACTTCACAGGTAAAAAACTGTTTTTCTAATCATATGTGAGATGTTCTTTTCACTCTATAAATCTGCTAACATTGTACATATTTTCTACTATGGTCCTTCTCCTCCAACAACATTGTTCTAAACAAATCCTAATTAAAGAGGTGGGAGGCTGCTATTTGTAATGAATGTCAGTCTCTGAAGGACAGAAGGGAGTGAGTTTGCATGGAATACTTGTCATGTCTTAGATTCCTCCTAAATGGGGATGAAAAATGATAAGCCCTGACCACACAAATTGCAAACCCATGTTTGTAGGTATTATGTGACACATAATGAAATTCTTATGCTTTTGTTCTGATAATATTTCTTTGTGTGTGTGTGTGAATAGAGGAAGAAATCAGCAACATGCGAAAGGAGCTGGAGAAGTATGGTATACAGATGCCATCTTTCAGTAAAATTGGTGGGATTCTTGCAAGTGAATTGTCAGTGGATGAAGCTGCATGTAAGTGTGGATCTTGTTTTGTTCTCTACTGAATCCTTTGATGGAGTGGTATTAAAATATTTTCCATGTTTTAATTCACTTAGTTTGCTACTTCTTAATAGCTAAAAAGAAAAGCAAGCAAGTTTTCACTGACTATCACATTGCTTCACTGTTACAAGAACTCTTGCAATTTTTCAGTCTTAGTTTTTTAGTATCTCCATTGAACCATAGGAAGTGCACCAGGTGCAAAGATTTCTTAGAATGATTTGGATTGGTTTAATGTTTTGGTAGCTAGTGCTCCTCTAGAATAATGAATTGGTGTCTCTGAATGTCTCTGCACCATACAATGAGTCACAGAAACACAGTCTTCTTTGGTTTTTTTCTTTTTTTTTCTTTTTATTTTTTTGGGGGGGCCTTTTGCAGTTTGCCTGAAACACCCAAACAAGTTGCTATGAGGACAAGTCACAGTTCCAAAAAGACAACTCTCTCACATATGGTTGTGTATAAGTGGAGCTTGCTTCCATGGGCAGCTTGCGATCTGTCTGACCACTGCCATGTGACCCATAGCATTGTAGAACTCTACTGGAGGAGAGGTCCTGCTGATGCATCTGCAATAAGCTTTTCATTTTTAGGGAAATTGAACAGTTATGGTCCTTCTGTGTCTATCTTTAGCAGCTTCTGCTCAAAAAAAAAAATTAAATGCCTCTTTTTTTTTTTGCTGCCCACGCCCATTCATCTGTAAATCTGGGTGGTTTTCTCTATTTCCTTTTGGATGTTTTTTGGTAGGGGCAGGGTTTAGTGTTTTGTTTTGATTTTTATTTTGTGGGTTTTTTTGGTGTTTTTTTTTGTTTGTTGGGCTTTTTTGTGTTTTGTGGTTTTTGGGCTTTGGTTGGGGTTTTTTGCTGTGTTCTTGTTTGGGTTTTTTGTTGTTGTTGTGTGTATGTGCAGAATGAAGCAATATATTAAAAGAAAAAAGCTTCAGTTTAAATGATACATCAAGTATGTTGGCTTACATCAGTACTTGAGCTGTAGATATTTTGGTCAAGATCTTATCCTTTTTCAGAAGGGCAAACTAAAGAACAAAAGGGTTGGCTTTAGTATATTCCATTGCAATTTTGTTAAACCTTGCAAAGTAGAGTAATTGAAACAAACTCATTCATTATGTTACTTACTGTGTGGAAATTTGCAGAGCTTAACTTAAAACACACCTGATGTTGATCTATGTTGTCTGTGTTGTATATTTTGAAATGTGTTTAATATGTGCATGCTTCTCCAAAGGTAGTCTATTAATATACTGCCTTCAGAAATGGGTGTAGTTTGTCTCCTTCCCCCTGCCCCCCCTTTTTTTTAGCCAATTTTCAGAGATTTAGTGACTCCCAAACACTTTTACAGGGAGCTTCCTCCTGAAGACAAAAGGGCTAGAACATCCTTCTCTGAAAGCGTTGTTATAGAGTTTAGGGTTTCCTTTAACTTCTGAAGTGTTTTCAGTCTTAAAGGCAGGGTTTCCTGATGCTGATTCTGTTCCTCTGGGGGACTGTGTTATAGATTATGTGCTCTGTCTCAGAACAGGAAATGTCTGCTATGGCAACACTCACACACTAGAAAGTCTGGGTATGGAGACCCTGCCAGAGGACGGGGTCTACCATTCTTCGTTCTAAATGGAGTAGGCAAAAGCATGTACAAAGTGAAACTATTGATGACTCCTACTTTGCTGCCAGCAATAGTAGAAATCAGTGTTCAAAGAGTAAGCTTAAGTGCTTTCATGGAGAGCTTATTCCACAAGGAAACCTCTGTTATTCCATGCTTCTAGACTGCTCTTTCAAGTCAAATAAGGCTTCTCAATATTTCTCTTGGTAGGTGGATTCTCATCTGCCAATATCTGTTCATTTCTATCCTAATCTTGAACCTATCTTTTGACTATTTTTGCTAGCTACACTTAGGTCAGTGAGGCCTCTTACACAACTGTGGAAGAAATTACATCCTTCCTATGTGTTTTGTTATATGAAGATGTTGGGGTGATGTATTTCTAATATGGACGGTTTTTTCTTAGCCCCTTGAAGCTGATGGGATGTACACAGAATCATAGAATGTCTCAAGTTGAAAGAGACCCATATGGCTAACTGAGTCCAAGCCCCTGATCCTCACAGGATTACCTAAAATGAAACCATAAAGCTAAGAGCATTGTCCAGATGCTTCTTGAACTCTGGCAAGTTTGGTGCTGTCACCACTTCTTTAGGGAGCCTCTTCTAGTGACTGACCACCCTATCAATGAAGAAACTTTTCCTAATGTCCAAGTGAATTTCCTCTTTTCACAAAGTTTAACGACAAATGAGTCAGTGTGTGTGTCTCTGTTCATATCTCCTCCACCATGCTAGCTGCTTATATTTCTCATCCGATACTGTGCTGAACTGAGCTAGAGTGAAATCACTTTAGAACAACCTTCTGGCATGAACTTAGTTCAAAGATTATTATGCACCAACAAATACGCAAGTTGTTCCAGTAGCTTCCATCTCTGAGGATGTATAGCTTCACTTCATGCTTCATTTGCCCCTGTTCAGTTTCCTGTTATCTGCTTTCCTGACTTTATATACTCCTTTGTTTTTCTAAACCACCAAATCTGAAGCATCTTTCAATTCTATCATAAACTGAAAGTCTCTAAACCCAGATATTTAGTCCCTCAGCTAAACTTAATCCAAAAAATGCTGTTTACTGAATGATTTACTCTGCTTTAGCAGAACCACGCAAGGCCCTGTAGCAAGTTAGTACTGATAGAATAAAAAAATAGCCTTTGTGTTTTCCCTCACACATCTCATTAGTGCCATGACAGTAAATCCTAAACAAGCTGTTGTGGTGATAAATGGGGAGCTGTGATTTTCCTCCTTTGGGATATAATTTAGGCACATTTATTAGAAATTACATTTTATATAGTCATCATCATCATCATGGCTAGGCTTCGCGAACGAAGATTTACAAGGGCTCTACCCACGCTTGCTACAAGCACACTGGTGGCTAA
>JAWWEE010000085.1:48829807-48883652 GCA_035221455.1 Xenops minutus
GCTCACGGACAAGGTGATTCATGGTCTTAGTGTGGGCCTTCAGTCGCCTTAGATTGAAAAGGCTTCCATCGGTACGAACATTTTATATAGTAAAGTCTATAAAATCATTGAGATTAATGTGCCACCAGACAGTCATTGGGGTTTCTTTGTAACATGAGAGTCCAGATAAAGTGTAGCTCTAATGCAATTCTTCATCTAGACTGATCTTAGGGCTATATGGGTGCAGGGAATAACTAGGAGGGGGGTGTTAGCCACTGCTCTACACCTAATTCAGATGCAAGTGGTTTTGAATCTGTACACTTGTGCAAATTTACTGTGTGGAAAAAAAACATAACTTTTTATGACTCTAGAATTCTTGGAGTCAAACATTTATTTAGTAGTTGAAGTTTTCCTGTTTTATGAAAGGAAAGGTTTAACACTTAAGCTGGTAAATACCTGTAGTGAGTCCTACAGCACTTTCCCCCTTTTCCTGTGCAATAACATTTTGGGAACCCTGCAAAGCCCACTGTGTGTTCTTTGCCTCCACTTGAAGTCTGCTGTCCTGTGGCTTTGCAGGTGACAGACAGAGGGACCATTACATCACTGTCTCTCAGGCATCCCAGTTGTTTATGGAGATCCTCATGTTCAAAGAGCCAGTTCTTCCCAGGCAAGCTTAGATGTGATGTGGACCCTGCCTGAGGGGGTCTTAACTGTGTTATTCCAGAGAAGTTTAATGTAATTTAAATTTCCTTGTTCTTGTGTAGCATCTTTGAAATATAATGGGTTTAGACAATGCTTTTATAGGTCTTGTATCTTTATGGACAGCAAAAAACTTTAAGGTAAAAACTACGAAAAAAGCTTTTAATTCCTGCATGTAATTGCTTTCTAAATTAAATAGGACTTGAATAATAAAGTATAACTTATGTTTTGTTTTCTGTGGGTAAAATATTAACCCTGGTTGGGAGAAGAGTGAACATGAGACAGACAGCATTATGCCACCTTTGTGTGAACACAGACTGCTGCAGTTTAGAGGAAACATGGAGTGGGATGTTTGAACAGGAATCTGTAAATTGTTGAACATAAATCAAGCACTCTTTTCAAATAAATCAGAAGAATCAGTGACAGTTTTGACTATTTTCCTTCATGAAACTTAGAACTGTGCTTTTAATTTTAGTGCATGCAGCAGTAATAGCAATTAATGAAGCTGTTGAGAAAGGAATAGCTGAGCAAACCATTGCAACTCTGAGGAACCCAAATGCAATGTTGCTCAACGTGGATGAGGAACTGGCACAGGACTATCAGAATGAACTCTTTGAAGCTAAAAGGAAAAAAGAATCAAATGCAAGACTCAAGGTAGTGGTGTTTTATTAGTACTCCTAGTACATATTCCTTCATGCTTCTTCTCATGCTGTAGAATTGTTTTAAAAATTAACTTAATTTTAAAAATTAGTTTAATTATGAAAAAAGAACAACAATTGCAAGGTAAATAACAGAAATAATGATAATGCAACAAGCTGATAGACAATTTTATAAGAATACATTTACTCTGAGTATGGTGTAGCTTAACTTTGTCCAAAGGCTAAAAATACCAGGAGAGTTAAAACTAAAAAGGACTGGTTTTCCTTCATCAACTGCTTTAGAAAAAAACAAATTTACTGTTTAAAAAGTTGTAAAAAGAATTATACCTCTTTTTGAGTATAAAGTACAACCTCTACCACAGATCTTTAATGTGAAATAGTTTGCTTTGTTCTTTTACACAAGAACTAATGATTTCTGTAGTTAAAAATGCTACACTGTATTTACATGGCTATTTCACAGGAAGCAGAAAATTGCTCAGTCAAGCTGCTCAGCCAGTTATTAAAAAATGCTAATTTCTTTTGTTGATGTTGTCAACAAATTCCTTTACAAATACATCCAGCAAATACTTCAGCTGATGCAGTTTTAGTGACTCTTGCTAATAACTTTGCAAATTCTTTTGTGTGTACTAGCAACAATTTTTTGTTTTCTTAGAATGGCACAATATCTGATGAAGAGAGAGACGTCTATGAGGAGCTGCTGACACAAGCTGAGATTCAAGGCAATATCAATAAGATAAACAGTAAGCCATTCTGGATCCTTATGGAAGTATGCACACAACACGTGGTCTCCCAGACTCCAGCTGAACACAACTTGAGTCCACCTGAACAAACAAAATATTTCTATGGAAACTTACGAAATATGCACAAGTAGCTAATATCTGTCTACAACTTTTTTCATGCTGCTCCTTCTCTACTAATCTTTGAGGGAGGGGGGCTAATGTTTGTTTGTGGTTTTTCTTGTAAGGATTCCTCAGTTCAGAATCAAATCATTTATTGCCTGCTCTGTTTACTTATGTTTCTTTTGTGTGCGGAATACTGTAAATTTTGACCCCCTCTTCTATATAGAGCCAAAATTCATTCATAAGCTTCCATTTAGCTGTGGTTGAACTGTTCCCATATAGGTTTACAAAGACCCAGAGACTTCCTGTGTAGGATTGGACTCAAAAGATATAATTCTCTGCTAGATAAAGACTTCCACTCTAGCTGGCTTTTACAAAAAATGAGATGCTGACAGCAATGGACTTTTTTTATTTCGCCACAAAAGCCTTACTTGCTGTTTATAAGCATTGTTTTCATTTCAGTTCACATAGCTTTAGTCCAAGTGAATGAGGCTATTGACCGGCAAGATGAAGTGGCACTGATGGCAGGTTTGAACCGTCCTGCTCTGAGCCTACTTGAAGTTCTGCCACAAAATTCCTCATGGTACCTATTGCAATTGTGTGATTCTAAAGAACAGAAAATGCAGGTAATTGAATGAAACAGGAACTATGTGTCAGTTGGCATTTTTTTAGCTGATTTTAATCCAGAGAGAAATTGTCTCTACTCTGCCTTCAGCATCACTTATGAATAGTTTTATAAAGATTTTAGAATAATTGATGTACTAATCAACACCGAAGAGCTGTATTTGCTCTAAAAAGCATGATTCCTTTTTAAGTAGTTACTAGCTAAGATATAAAAAGAAAATTTTAAATATAACATGCAGCCCCTAATACTTTGTTTTCAAAATGAAATTATAATCTGAGCACAAATAAAGGTAATATTGAATCGTTAACAACAAATTAAACTGCCAATTGGTTTTTGAGGGGAAAATGTATGAGTAAGATGAAAACCACAGGAAAAAAATAATGCTGTGTTTACTGTGTCATTGTATTTGATGCACAGATAATAGTACAATCAATTCCTAGTGTACCATGACTGGGCTTTATCCCTTATCTCCCACCAAACTTAAAACCATAACGAAATCTTGTTTTTCTGATCTGTTAGATAGCAGGGATTCCAAATATGCTCGACAAAAATGAAATACAGAAGGAAGTTAGTGTTGCCAATGTGGAAGCTGAGGCTCACAAGCTTAGTGAGTAACTGTTTTAATACTCTTTTTTTTTACCATCACCATTTAATTATGTTAAGTTGATGAATTGAGTCCACCATTTCTTGCACATAAACAAGGTTTCTCAAACTGAAACCATATGTTGCATTTTATTCCTGTAATTGTTCTTCTCAGTGTCATAATTGCCAAGTTGCCAATCTGGGGTGCATTGAATGTGCTCTTATCTGAGATAGCTAACACATTTTTCTGTGAATAACTTGAGGTACTGGTAAACACATCAGCTAAAACTGATGACAATGCATGGCTTGGTGGCTTGAGCAAATATTTGCAGTGCAGCATTAATTTTTCACTTGGAAGCAATGACCACACTTACAGAATTAAAAATAGAATGGTCAGATAGAAGCATATTTTGCAATCACATCACAGAGGGAAATTATTCACATTTTCAGACGCATGTGTCCAATCTAACCTATTCTGCTAAGAATACCACACAACACAAGTTATAGTTTGTAAAAAAATATAGTTAAGGGGGATCTAAATTTGCAGTGCATGTATTGCTGCTTTTGACTGGAAACTTCTTTACTAGGAAGTTAACCTTACGTTAATCTGCTGTCATTTTGCTGCATCTGGGCATGGCTTAGTGGCTGTTTTGTCTCTGGTACTGTTTCCAATGCTTTGAATCCAGGCTGATTGCTTTTGTAATGTGTCTTAAAGGCAGTACTGTGAGGTCAGCTTAATATAGAAGATAAGTTTGAGTTGATACCTTAAATGTTAGCCTGTTTCAGATTAGTTAGCCATCTTGAGAAGTACTTTCTCTGATAGAGTTACCACTTGGTAAAGGAAAGGAAGATGAAAATGTGATTTATTAAAAGCATTAACATCAATCTGGAGAGCTACTTAGTTTTTATGATTGGTTTGAGAAGGAAGTAATAGTGGGTTTTGCTATGGGACTGCGAGTAACATAGTGTGTTTTGCAAGTTGCATGCTTAGTTTCAGAATTAGAAGGCAGAAGCTTTGTTAATGGCTGCAGAACTAGTCTGGTCCAATTGTGGACCTTGGCTCTTTTTGCTGTTTTCTCTAAAAAAGCATGCACACTCTAGCTGTGAGAGCCTTTGCTTTTTCTAACCTCAGGAAGGCTTTTTCTAGCCTTCAGGGGCAACGTGGCTCCATGTGACTATGCTTCAAAGCAATTGAAATGAGAGGCTGAGAGGCTTTTTCAGGTGGGCCTGTGTACTTAAAGTTTTCAAATTCCTTGTGTTACATAAGTTCTGAATGTTGCTGCATACGTGGAGCGTGCCTGCTGTAGAAGTGGTCTTGTCTAGATTTAGGCAGCCAGTGGTGACTAAAAATGTGTCCGGGAGAATAGTACACAGAAAAGCCATAGAATAAGGTGGAGGAAATAGGGGTTATTGATAGAAAAGGTGTTTGCATAATTGCTATTCTTTACCTGGCTACATGCACTCTAACCTTCAAGACTGTTTTCCTTTCTGGAAGACCAGAGTGGTCCTTTGTACAGCGTGTGTGTGCTGGGTGTGCCCTGGCCTGAATTGCTTCAGATGTGGCTCCTCCAGGTGTGCAATTATGGTGGCAGTGACTAAGCTGAGGGGTGTTGTAATGCTTCTACAGCTGCCCATGTGGGAAGTGGTTTTCAGCATTTTCCTGCTGGGCTTTCAACCTCTGATGAAGTCAGTTCAGCAAAAAGCAAAACAGGCGAGTTTTTCAGGTACCAGAAAGGGTTGCACTTACACTTCTCATATTCCCTCCATAGTGGTCTGTTTAAATAAAAATCTGAGCTCTGTAGCAAAGGGATTCATTTCTATATGGCACTGCCTGTGAGGACTGATCTTCCACACCAGAAGACAAATGAGCATGCAGAGAAAGTCCTAGAAAACGTAGCATGTGGTTTTCCATTGGTTCAGCTACTGCTTTTCTGACAGAAAATCCTAACTGCAGCATATTTGGCTGATTTCTACCAGGCATCCTGAAATGGACACAAGTAACTTTTTGGTGCTGCAGAACAGGCTTGTTTTAGCTAGTTTGATTAGTTCCTGCCAAAAGAAGGACGTGAGGGAGGAAACATAGTGCAGAAGGAAGGGAGCATTTGGGGTGAGGCAAGACTGAGACGCTGGAGCTTGACATACCCAGCAGTACCTGCTGCAAGCAAACCCAGGAGGAGTTAGGTCTTTCTCTAGGATGGGGTCAGCTCCTTGTTTTGTATTAAAGGTACAATAAGCAGACACTCATTTCTAAAAGTCCAGAAATGTTAAAGTCCTCCAGTCAATTATTTGCTGCATGCCTTTGAACAGACACTGTTTTTGCAACATTCAGCAGTTTGTCTTAAAAAATTTTACAAAAGTACATTTTTTTTTTTTCTCTTATGATAGTAAATTATATTCTTTGGAATAACCTAATTTCATCTATATGGTATGGCATATGAAAATTAATAAGCTGTTCTCCCTGCTGTTCTTTAGAACTTATAGCGGTTGACAATATCAATACTGCAATTCGTAACTGTGATCCTAGTAATACACTGGTTGCACTGATGAAACCTGAGGCACAGCTGCCTATTGTTCACTCATTTGCTGCTGCTGTCTATCAGACTGAGCTGTTCAACCTCCAACAACAGAATGCTGTGGTAAGAGTGAAAAGCTTACAACCTGCTCGTTGGCGTTATGTAGTCAAACTATGAAAGAGCACAAACATAACATGTTGTTGTGTAAAATAAGACATAATTCTCTTGCTGTGGTGTCACATATTGCATGAATGGTTTCAGTTGAATAGACAATATTAAATTGCAGAACTTATTTCTTGACACATTTTGATCTGGCTGAGCTCTTGTGTTGCAACAAATCAACTGATATTATTTAATTGTTGCATGCTCTTAATGAGGACTAACTCTGGCTTATATACTGTGTAGAAAAGTAGTCCCCCGTATGAGCAAAACCAGAAGAAATGGGATTGTGGGGCAAAAGAAGGAAAGGCAGAATAGATGGGACATACAGCAAAGCCAGTAAGCTCTGTCACCAGTGTTATCAGTCTGGCATGCCGGTGACTGGGAAACTTTCCAGGCTTTTTAAATCAGGTCCATCTCCTTGATGGTATCTAGACTGTGTAACTCAAACTTGTTACACTACTTTAGCTTCCTGACTGCAGTGCATTATTGTCCTACAGAACTACCTGGCACATGATGAACTGTCTATTGCAGTAGAAATGTTGTCAGCTGTTGTGTTGCTAAACCAGGCCTTGGAAAATAAGGACATCTTAACGATAAAGAATCATCTCAGAAACCCATGCATTGGCTTCAATAATCTGGAAGAGGAAAACTTGCAACGGTAAAGCATCATTTTGTCTTGTCTGGATAAGACTTGGCAACTTCTGCAAAACAAATTAGTAGGCATTTTACTGGGTGGGCTGTCCTGTGTTGGGGCTATGAAGTTGAAAAAGCTGGAAGAGAAAAACCTCTGTTTTAAATTAATAATGTGACAGTTGCTGAACTAGTTGTGTATCTAAATATAAGGAACTGCACACCTCAGAGGTTTGGGGGTTGCAGATGTGAGACATGCATGGAAAATAGCCTTGGAAAGCAAACATTAAGACCTGACAAGAATTTTTGCAGACACTAAAACATGAACCAACTGTAGCTGGAAACTGTTAACCACTAACCGCTCTGCAATTCTGAAAGATGATCTTTGGAATGAGATATTATTTAATACCTAAAGGTCCAGGAGATTTCTTAAACTGTGGCTGAACCCTTTTTTTGCTTCAGAATTGCAAAGGTCTAATAAATGTAGCACAGTCCTGCTTGTTAAAAAGCTGAGTACAGTCCTGCGACGCACGTTTGTTCAACATTACATTATAGCCTTCACTTGAATGACAGCTGCTTGCACTGTCACTTGCCTGACTTAGCACAGCCATGTGTTGCTACCTCTGTGGTCTTTCGTGTATCTCCGAAAAGTATCAGGCAACACTACCATTTGTGAGAGACCTGAGCCTTCAGTGTGCAGCAGAGAGCATGGGGATGTAGACCTGTTCTTGACTTTTGGTCACAGGTGGTGGAAGCCTCCATGTGCTCCTGGAAGGCAGCAGCAGGCAAAAGGGACAGCAGTAGCTGAAGATCTTGACTAGGTTGCCAGGGGACATGAATCTGAGAGCAGCCCTTACTTGGTGTCTCAAAGCTGGAAGGAAGTCAGTCAGATTAGGAATAAGAGGCCAGTGTTTTGGTTAGAGGGAAAAGAATGACATAAGGTGGATCGAAACTAATCTGCCACTTTTCTAATGTGAAGTGGTGCTTGTGTGCAAGAGAAATAACATGATAAATTTACAGAAATTGACTGCAAAGTGTCCCCAAGAGCAGCATTTTTGGCTGATGTTGACCTAGTCTTTAGATTAAGATGCCAGTCAATACGAATGAAACATTAGGGATTAGTTGGACTCTAATAAAATAAAATTTTATTATGCCGTTACGTTAACCTCTCCTGCCAACCATACACTGAATATAGCAGGAAGCTTTGACTTGCATAATACTAGAAGGAATACAGTACAGCTAGAATAATTCATTGAGGGAGATGGTGTTCAATGGCTTTCAATTAGAAGAGATGAACTTGTTAGGAAGGTGTTTCTTAGAAGAAAAAATTTGGGGAAATATGCCATAGGTCTGCAAAAGTGTGCATGTTGTGGGTAAGGTTAATGGAATCAGTTGCTAGCTTCTAATACCTAGTTTTTACTTTCTTACAAGACTTGAATTAAGAAAAGGTTGGACCCTATCACATATAAAGCTTAAAATTTATATAAAGAGGTGTCATCTCACAAAACACATAGTGGAACTCATTCCTTAATAATATAAAATATTTCAAATTAGAGTAGGTAAGTTAACAGAGCACAGCTTTGTTTGTAACTACAAAAGTGATATGTAGCTCCAGCCCAGGAAGCCCTTAAAGGCAGGTTACTGGATGCTTCAAGGACAAATCAGATTAGGATATGATGAATCTCTCCTATGTAATTTTTTTTTTTCTTGCAATCATTCATTCCTCAGTCTTCTGATGAAAGTAGAAGACATGTATTTGATCTGACATAGTGTGGCTGTTGTATGCTTGATTCAGGAATATGAAAATCATTTAATTTATGTATACATATGTTTACTGTGAAAGTTTCCAGATCATCTTTATCTGTGATCCTTCTAAGAAGTCTAAGAAGCGTAGACACGAGTTACAGAGCCTATGCTCAGAAAACATTGAGTTGTGGGAAGAGGAGCACGATTTTTTTTTTTAATCCCTTTCTCTGCCCATGGCCCACTATCTTCCATGTGGAGGGAGTATAGAAGTAGCAGGAGGTGCTACTACCTGAAAGTTAGGGCTGAAATTGTGGTCTTTGAATTAGTGTCAAGAAGTCAACCATATTTTTCTAAAGCAAGAAGCTGACCCTAATTTCTCCCACATTTATCTGTTGCACTGTACAGCAAATTGTATGTTCAGTGTATGTATTGCTATCATCCCATGTTGCCAAGAAAAGTGCTCTGAATTAGTGTACAGGGCCAGTTTTTTCAGATCCCAAAATGCATGTGTAAAACAGCTTGCATGTCTGCATAGTTTCTAGCAAGAACTGAATTTGTTTAAAATTCAATCACTGGAAAAAATACTAGCCTCTAAATGATGGATGATACATCTGACTAATTCTTTATGGCAGTTTATCTTGTATATGAAATACACTTATGTATTTTATATCTTCTTATAGTTATGCTGATACACTATTGTCTATTAAGTCAGAGGCTTCATCTCAAGGCCAAGATTATTTAAGCTGGAATGATATCCAGAACTGCATTGACATGGTTAATATGCAAATTCAAGAAGAAAATGAAAGTAAGTAATTCTTCCTCTACATTGCCCACAGAGGTCGTAGTATGGTCTTTGGTGCATAAGTTTATGTACTGAACGGCCTTGTTCAGAAATTTGAGGTTATCAAGTTACACCACATTTGCCTGAGCAAGGAAATGAGAGAGCACCTTTCAGACCACTTACCATTTTGGAGGCATGCTAGAATGGAGTTCGAGAGCCTTTGTAGGAAACAGGCTGTTTGTGCCCTTTCCATGTTGCCATTACTGTCATGCATGCTGCTGTTTCATACTGGTAAGAGAAGCTTTATATTACAGAACTTGTGTAACTGACTGGATTATTGTTTCCTAAGTCTAGTGAAGTGGTTGCCATGGATCCTTATGGCTTCCTTGCAATGTGTGCCTCCTGGCAGTGTGGAGTGCTGAGCAGTTTATTTGACTGACAGAGGCACATTTTTGTCTGAACTTCTGCACTAAGTAGAAGTTGAGAAAGACCTTGAGAGGTGGTCTTGCATTAGCAGTGTAAATCTTAGTACAAAAATTACATTACCACATTACACTGCACTTGGTTTCAGTGAAACTGACCTCTGACAGGGGATGGTTATTTGGCTCAGAGAGCAGAGGAAGAAGGGGATCTCTGTTTCAATGAGCAAGTGCCATGTTTGCATGATCCCTCTTTGGGACCACCTTAGAAAAATCAGACATTCACCAAGCCTTATGACGATGTGGATCTATGACCCCACCAGGTGGCTTGTGGTGGGTCTGGTAGAGACTTGTTGAGAGACAGCCAACTGCCAGCAGAGATGTCACCCCTCACAGGTGATGGGGAAGCCCTTGGCTGCTGCCTTTCTGAGGTGGCTTTAGTGACCACAAGCAGCACATTTCAACACTGTTTAGGGGCAGGACAAAACTGATTTTTAAACTGCTGAGAGAAGCCTGAAGAAAATGAGTTAAGGTTTTGCTAAATACACTGGGCCTTGTTAATTGATGACCAGAGTACTGAGTTTCACTGGTCAACATTATCAGAATAGTTATTTAAGGTAAAATTACAAGAAATGAGGTTAAGTTGCTATGTAATGCTGTAGCTGGGAGTGCAGTATGTATGTATTTGTCCAAATCAGAGTTTCAAGAAATCTGGTTTTAAATGCCTTGAGGATGAATCTTTCAGCACCATTTGCCAATATGTTGGCAAATATAATTAGATGTGACGCCCAACTTGTTCTGAAATTTCATGTAGAACTTCTGCCCAGAAAATAGGGAAGTCTGTTTTCTCTTACTTTGTCAAGGATAATTTTGATTTTTATGAAGCATTTGATTTAGATAAATGAATAATTATGGCAGGAAGGAAACTGTACAATGTAATAGCTTCAAGTGAATATTAAAGCAAAAAGGAATTTTAAATCAGCTGCTGTTGCTGCCTCTGCTTCTTGTTATGTGATTTTTCTGTTCTCTGTGTTACTGCTTTGTTTGTACCTGATATTGGGTAAATTGCATCTTTCTTTGGTAAATACATCCTTAATAACTTTCCTGTTTCATAGGAATCATTGCAATTGGCCACATTAATGAAGCAGTTGACCAAGGAAATCCTGAGAAAACTCTAGAAGCCCTGCTGTTGCCCACAGCCAAGCTGCGAGATGTGAGACCAGTAAATGCAAGGCATTATCAGGATGTTCTCCACCATGCTAAAGCACAGAAATGCAAGGTTAGAGTTTTCACTGTTGCTCTTTTTAGGAACTGAAATCCCAGTCTTTTCATTTGCATCTCTGTTCCTGTCCTGTCCCCCTAATGTTTGGATTAGTTGTATCAATGGGGTTGTTAACAAGCCAGTGACAACAAATTGGCACTGAGTAGTTTTTCACTGCAACTGATTCTGACTGTCAGAAAAGGATAAATTCTCAGTGTATTAATACTAAGTCATATTATGCGCCTGTCTTGCTACTGGCTTGGTGTAATGTCATTTCCTTTTAATTCTACTAGGTTGCTGCAGCTATTACAAAACGTGGGGAACAGTCCTGACACAGTTATGAATTTGTGCAAGGATATAGTTACAAAACTCTGTCAGGCAAGTAGCTACAATATGGATGGGAATGCAGGTTTTTGACAGAAAGGACTCGTAGTCATCATGTTCCTTAACAAGCCTTTGGGAAGTTCTTTGAGGAGTCTCTGTCACTTAAGATGTTTTATTATAGTGGAGTTTTGTCCATATTTCTGTTACAGCTTTATCGTGTAAGCACAAGCTGACAGTCTTGTACATGCCTTCAGTTTAAAGCTATCCCAGCAGGATATTGCTATCTGCTTCCTCAAAAGCAATGGTCTGGTTAACATTACAACTCAGGGAAGCCTAAACAAAGATCAGGCTAATAGCTTGCAGAATGTGACTGAACACAAGATTAGCTAAAGCTCCTAGCACAGCACCTAAAATGTCCAGTGTTTGCAAAAGACACTTAAAATTCACACAGTGTATCCCTAAAGTAATATGGTCAGCTTGGAAAAGTCTGCAAACTTTTTCCTTGTAGAAGTTATCTTCTGGCTATCTTGTTACCTCACCTGTGGTATTCCTGTGAAACTGTGTTTCTCTACTCTGCTGTCAGAGTTTTCCCTTACATGGGTTCCCAGGTAAGGGCTGGTTTCAATGACCTCTCAATGCTGGAAAACCATCTCCCTTGCCATATGTGCTGGGAAGGGTTTTGTGTGTGCTGACTTTACCTGTCCTGGCTGGGCCTGGGTGAGGGTTTGTGCATAGAGAGTGGATGACTGCACAGTGCCAGCGCAGGACGTACCATGTGCATTCACAGTGAGCCAGGATGTCCCCGAGACAGAGAAGTAGAGCCCACAGGTACCCACAGGTCTCCACACAGCAGTCCTGCCCTGATTCACTCCTGCCAGCTCTCACAGTGCTCCCCAGATGCAACCTGTTGCCTACTCCTATCCCTGTGTGAACATGCTGATAGGAAACAAATGAGTGTTTTCAAGCTTTGATCTCTTTAAAATCTTCTCACTCTAAAATTTGTGATGTTCCTAAGGGACATCTTCTGGTGTTTCTCTTTTGAGCTATTCTGGTTTTCTCCTCTTTCAGAAGAGAGCAAGATGGTGTGCTCCTAAAATACTAAGATACGTATTTACTCTTTATGTGGACAATCACACAGACATCACCATTCTTTAGGTAAAAGATATGATTTAGATGGAACTTTCCTAAATAAAAAATCCAAACACAATTGAAAAGATAGTTGCAATTTCTGAAGTCTATTTCCCACTTTTCCCCATCTCTGTTTATAAAGCAGATCTCTCTTTAGTTGCATTTAGCATATTTAAGAGTGAGGTGTGGTAAAAGGGAGTGTTTGATTTACGAGAATCAGATAAGTCTCCCTGTAAACTTCCTGTGTTCCCCAACATCTGGAAAAACATATGAGTCAAACATTCTCACTTATTCTAAGCAGCTTGCTGTCACTTCTCTGTAGCTGTGGTGGCTTTGGGGAAATAAGAGTCTGTACCCAAATCTGCCAGAACCTGTTACAGGTATTTGTTCCTTGTTTGAAACTGAAAACGCAAGCCTGAAACTTTTTGCTGTAATCTTAAACCACAGCTTTTAACAGTTCTGAAGGCCTTTTCAAATCTAGTGTATTCCCAGTGAAGAGAAACTCTGTGTTTAGGGAGTGTATTGTGGATAACTGAAAAGTTAAACAGATGTACCAAACTCTGGAAGGGTTCCTGTGTTTGGTTGTGGGGATTTTTGAGTGATAGGAACACAGGTTTTAGTTAGCTTCACATTGCTTATATTGTCAATAATCGTATAACATTTGAATTATTTTAAAGTTATCTTTAAAATCTCTTCTTAAGCACATTGAAGGAATGGCAGGACTAAAACTAACTTAAATTAGGAGAAAGAAGAAATTAAAGAAAGGGAAGTTTTGCCAGGCTGCAAATTCCCTTGAGGTGTTTTTCCAGTGCAAGTTATTTTATTTAAGTAAAGTTTTGTTTACAATACTATTTTCAAACCAACATAAAGCAGTCCTCCTTACTGTCTTACATGCTGCAGTTACACATGCAAACAACAACCACTGAGCTCATTTTATAGGAACTTGGTATATATTGAGTTTCTGTAAAGACAAAAGCTGAGCCTTTGTTTTACAAATGTGGACAATCAATCATTACCAGTTGCAGTATTTGTAACACTGTAGGTATTTCCTGTCAGGATGTGGAAATAGAGAATACTACAAAATAGCTTCCCTGTTTTGCTTACCAAGCAGGAATAATACATGCCTGGATTCACACTGATAAGGGCCAGCTCCCAACAATCCTTGTGGGTTAGGGGAGTGCAGGCGCTGAAGAAGTGGAAGAACAAGTCTCTAGTGCAAAGCTGGTTAAGCAGCCTCAATGGAGATGTTTCCTTGGAAGAGTCAGGCTCTCTGTCTATGACTGTAGATTTACTGCCCCTTGAGCCTATGCAGACTCTGGCTCTTCATTTTCAAAATCCAGAGCAGTATTTGCTCTTGACTGTGTGATAGGGAGCTTTAGCAAAACTTGACAGCTCCCAGGCATGTAGAAAGTGCTTTTAGTTGTCCCCATTTCCACTAGGCCAGAAACTTGTCTTTTGTATCACTGTTCCTGCAGTGACTGTTGGCTGAGGGCTAATTTGAAGTATTTGGAAATCATTAATTAGCCTAAAAGTGCTGTTTAAATGTTGACTCCTCTTCTGGTGTCCAGAGGCTGTGACTGATACCCTGGCAGCTTCTCCACAGCCATGAAAATGGTGTCAGGAAGAAACAGAAGTGCAGAGCCTCTTCCCTGAATCTAAGTACACAGGTGTTTCAATACATATGATAAAATTATAGCACTGAAAGAGTATGTCTTTGGATATATTCCTTGTGTGAAAGGAAGTAAATTGTACTGAGGCTATGGTTTTTAGCACTTCTTGCGGCTCAGTTTTCACACCTGAGATTTGTTGCTGTCTGAGTTAATACTATATAAAATCGTAATTCAAATTATAGAAATATAGGACTAAATTCATTTTTCCCTGGATATTTTAACCATTGTAAGATAAATATTGGATTGACTTCTAATTTTTGACATCAGAAAATAAAGGAAAGGATCAAGACAACTGTTTAAGCTGCTAAGACATAAAGCAATTAGATAAAATGAATACAACCCATCTGTGTTGTAATAGTAAGAGTTGATGTGATGGATAATAAGGACGATATTGCTTGGGACAAAGCAAATAGCAAAGATGGTAAGGATCAAAAGACTGACTTTAACATACCAGAACCATTCATGAGTCTTGAGTGTTCGTATAATTGAGACATAGCAGAAAACAATAGTTGCAAGAGGTATCAAAAACCCAAATATAGCTAAAGAAACATAATAGTAGAACTGGAAGGAAGATATTGTTTCACAGGCATTGTGCACATCGTGGCAGGTATAAATGCCCAGTTGCTTCACATAATAGCTTTGCTGCATGATGCAAAGTGGGAGCATGTACAAGAAGATGATGGTCCACACGGCAGCACAAGCTGCAATGGCATAGGCACGCTTGGGTAGGCTCTTGTAGGTGAAGGGGTGGACGATGGCCATGTAGCGGCTGACACTGATACATGTGAGCAGCAGGATGGAGCAGTACATGTTGCCGTAGAACACTGCAGTGGTAGTTCGGCACATCAGTTCCCCAAATACCCAGTTGTTCCCATTGATGTGGTATGCTATTTTGAAGGGCAGTGTAATGCAGAAGAGCAGATCTGAAATAGCCAAGTTTGTGTAGAGGATGGCAGTGCACACAGAGCGGATCCTGAACAGTAGCATCCACAAAGTGATGGCATTAGATGGTACACCCAATAAAACAGCACTGAGGTAGACGGCAGGTATTAGCTTGGTGCTCAGAGGACTGGTCAGGTACTCCAGCGTGGTGTTGTTCACTTCTGTTAAAGTGGAATCATTTGACGTTTTTGAAGTGCATTTGTTTTCTCTGATATGGATGGTTGTTGTCTCCCCTTCTATAGCATAAGGAGGGATGTAATCATAGTCTCTTGCTGAAATTCCACGGAAAGTCTTGATAAGAGACACAGTTTTAATTGCAGAGCCATTTTGTGAAAATTCTGAAGCTTAAAAACACCAAAAAGTTATTAAAAATTACAAACTACTGGTTTAGCAATATAATTCACTTTCAGGTACAGAGGAAAGTAAACATCTCCATGTGAAAAGCAGTATATTTTTAAAATATTTGATGACATTCTCCATTGCTTTGTGTGTTCATATCAACCAAGAACAGTCTTCACTTTCACAGCCAATCTTGAAAATTTATTGTTAATTTAGTGCTAAGCTGATCTTTCTGCATTTTTGCATGTTTTAATAATCTGTGGTAAAAAATTTAAGACACTTCTGTAATGTTTGACTTGTGGAGGGTTTTTCCCAGTACCAATAACATTGGTAATTCTTTGTATAAGCAGCAACCTTGGTTTAAGTTTGATCAGAATCTCCAAAGCAAACAGCATTGCTATCCTTGTCATTTCATGTATGAAATGCAGGACTGCAAAAGGTGCAGAAAGCACTCTTGTCTAACACAGGCTGAAACTTTCAAATTAGAAAACTGAAAAAAACCTCATTTTTTTTTTTTATTTCTCATATCAAATTAAGGTTATTCTTCAGCTTCTGACCAAAGCAAATCAGATATTTTCAGCTTCTTGTATCTGAGCAAGGGCAGTTAGTTTTAAGAACTGATGACAAATGTTTCAGCTAGTATTAGGTGTAATTTACTGGTAAGTGAATAACACTTTTCAAGAAGCAGGAAAATTTTCAGTGTGTAAATGTTACTAGCATGCGGGCAAAACCAATGATACCACCTTTACTGATGCCTGTTCCTCAGTCATTAGTAAAGGACTTTGTAGAGACATTGACATTTCCAACTGAAGCACAAATGTGTTCAAAATGCGTTCTTAAACCCATGTGTTATAAAATCATTTTGCAGAGTAAACAGCTGTGTAAGTTTGTTTTCAGCTGTGTTTAAAAATATGTACTGTAAAGCTTAGAGCATGCATCATGAAACTGGAATTCAGAAACAAACTGAAATTTGGATGCAAACATCTGAACTTCTTTGGTTTTTTTACCTTTCCATATTTGAATAAAACATGGATAACTGTTTTAAACTGGCAAATTTATGGTAGAGTGTTTTGAAATCAGAATTAGTAGATGTCATCACTTTTTAATAATTTTTTCATGGTTAATTCAGAAAATTAGTTTTAACTGCTCTTTAAAAGTCATACATATGCATGCACAGATATAGTGTGCATGTGTGTATATATATATATATGATTTGAAAACAGCTTTCATTCTAGAGGGGAAAACAAAGACTTATTATTTGATCATTTCCTTTAGTTATTTTTATCACAATAGTTATCTGAGTGTTTCCTTCTAACAGCACCATCTGTGAACTGTAAAACAAGCCACTATGGATTTAAAAATTATCATATCATTTCAGAAATACTAGATAAAAGATGTGTCTTCAGCAAGTGCAGAAAGTTCCCTTAAATAAAATTCTTTACTGAAAATGACTGGGAGGAGGTAAAGTGTCACTGAAATGAAAGAATAAAAATCTGCTTTAAATACGACTTCCTATAGTTTTCTATAGGGATACATGTACAACCCCCTTTGGGTTTCAGCTTGTGGAGAGACAACGTTATCAAAAATCCCATGTTATTCATTAAAATATGGAATAGATACAGAAAGGAGGACTCACCTGTTGTGCAGAGACTGAAAGTAAGGGAGAGCAGTCCAGTGAAAGACAGTATCTTCATTGTAGTGTGTGAAATCCAGCAAGCCAAACGATGGTGCTGCTCTAGTTCATCCTGAGAAGTGTTTTGTGGGGGCTTTTTCCCCCCCTTTGTAAGTGACTAAAGAATGATTGATCTGTCCTGTAGAGGCATCCTGTAAGCATGAGGTTTATGGTAAGGAACTAATTTGCTCTTTGTCTACTACTGCAAGAGGGTGTGACGTATCCAAATATGCACACATGACTCAGTTTCAGCCTCTGCCCAACACAGAGATAAAATTGCTTTACAGCAGCAATTTAACTCCTAATTTACCGTGAGCCTGAAGCTGATATGCAGGGTTCTGCTGAAATTTGTACATACATATGAGGTAAAAAGGTGTTTTCTGGAAAAATCAAAGGGTGCGTTTAGTAAATCCTCAAGGGTCTCATCTAGAGACCAAAATGTCACGTGGCTGAATTCTGTACCCTTCAGGAAGAAGCTAGGCTTGGAGAAGACTGTGATTACCTCAATTTAACAAAGGTGAAAGTGGAAAGAAGCCACACATACAAACATGCCTTAAAAACCCCTGTGTTCTGCTTTGCCTTCTGCCTCCCTACCCACTGTCAGTTGTCTGCTTCCTTCAATCCAGCTACTGGCTCCACTCACATTTCCCCTCTCTCCACAGCCTGAAGCCTCTAAAACCTTTCCCCTATTTTCATCTGCTGTTTTGTTCATCCCTTCCTTGTTCCCTGCCTCATTGGGTTTTTTTTGGTTTTGTTTTGTTTTGTTTTTCGTTTGGTTTGGGGTTTTTTTTGTTGTTGGTTTGGTGTTTTTTTTCCCCCCCTTTTCTTCCTTTAATGCCGAATAGCAATGGCTTGTTTCAGCAGGCAAAATTAGCCCAAGTCTTGGTCTGGCTTCCAACCTAGTTGTGAGGCTCAGCATAAATTGTACTTGGCTCCAGAGCAGTACTTGTGTCTGTTCTTGAATTTAATGTGTAAAAGCTTGATCCTAGATAAGGAATTCTTTTCAGTTTCTCAATCCCTTTCTCAAAATTGTCAGCTGTAGTCTGGGAATTTATTATACACTCCCTTAAGTGTTAGCTCTAACTCTCTCTTGGCAGAAAAATCTCTGTGTGTGTCCACTACTGTCCTGTGATTGTCTGGTACTACTTGATGTTATTTATATATTCTGCTACCTTGTTTATATATATGATGCAATCATAAGAGCATGTCTTTAGGGGTTTTTTTACTGTTTTCTCTTTGTAATTTCTGTGGATATCAGATTTATTGGATGTTTGGCCTGGAGATAAAACCAGGGATATTCATTGCAAGGATGATTCTTTTTCCACACTGTTTTTGTTTGAGTGTGCTTCTAGAAGGTGTTTTCTTTCCTGAAATATTTCTGTGTATATACTCTAGATCTTTATCAATTGGTACATTTGTTTCTCTCATCATTACTCTGTTATAGACCTAGCATTTCTATTTCCTCTTTAGTCTGAATTTCCCCCCCCCACCTACTGGATTGGATTTTAAAATTTACTTTAGCTCCAAAACCCTATTTTATCTGTAGTGTTGATTCACCTGTGAACCAGGGCAGTACAGTTTCTTAGTGGGGATGTAAAGCCTGCTTTCTTGCACCTTGTGTTTTAAGTTGGGTTTAATACCATGCACTGTTAACCTGTAAGAAACACAATACCTGCTCCGCTGTTTAATTCCAGAAATGTTTGCTGCTTGAGCTAAGTCACCATTACTAAACCTAAGTGTACTCAAGTGTACACAGAGATAGTTTCCAAATAATGGATTTTGAAAGAAAGCCAACTTCCTGCAGTCTTCTGCTTTGTTCACTCTCTTGCTATCACAGTCCTGCCAGATAATGTGTGGTTTTATGTGGCATTCAAACTACTTACCTACATATCATGGAAACAACAATATTTCTAGCTTTGCTCAAAATTTTTGTTGATCTTTAGTAGGATGAATTCTATGTCAGCAGAGTCAGTAAAGCACATTCTTTAGAGAGCTCTAAGGTTTTGCATCTAAAAATTGAGATTTAAAGAAATTTTTCTGTTCTTCTATACATCAAAACTTTCAGACCTTTGTACTTGAACAGGAGCTTATTCAAGTTAGTAAATAGAATAGTAATGTGTTTCATTGCTGATTTGAAACAGTTAAATTCTTTATAGTGTCCAGGGGCTTTGCAAATGGAGATTGTATATTGGAGCTGTATCAGTATGTTCAGGTAACTCTTCTTATAATTCAGTTTTTCTCAAGGTTTTTTTCTATTCTTTTTCCAGGAATCCCAAGATGAATCAGCGCTTCTGTGGCTGGATGAAATACAAAGAGGAATCAGTGACAGCAATAACAACATAAAAGAAGCAGCAATCTGTAAGAATTAATCTGCATTTGCTCTGCTCTTGTTTTTCTTGGTCTTGAGAAACTGAAATTGGTAATTTATTTCTTTCCATTTCAGGGAAGGGTGGAAGTCCTTTAAATGTATGAAAAGAAATTAATGCATGTCCTTTGTTTTATGGAAATTGGGATGATTTAGAACTACAGAGGTGGTGTTAATTTTATCTAAACTGATAATCTTTAAGGCTTGGATAACAATTCAGTGGATTTGGTTATACAGGTTAACATCATGACCAAGATTTTTAGTCTCCGGCATTCTACAGATAGCTTCTGAAATATGCTGATGAGAACACATACGCTGTTCAGGAGTTTATTTTTATTACATGACTAAAATCTTGATGCACATTTTAAGAGCAAATCTTTGTTTAAGACTTTGCTTATTCATATTTCTTTATAATGTCTTTCATGAAATGCTAAAAAAAAATTAGGAACATGTTAACTTTAGTGTAGAAAAAGCACTCATTTATTTGGGAGGAAGCAAATGCCCTAATCTGTAAGGAAGAGGAAAAATACTGAGGCTTGTCCTGTTAGGGCATTGTGCACTGAATGCACTCAGCACCTTCTGTCAAAGTTTGGATTGAATAAACTAATTTTAGAAAAATATTCATAATGCATAATAAACTTTGGCAAATAATGCAGAAGTGTAGCTGGTTATGTGAGGCACTGAAAAGCATGGTAGGATGCCTGCCTGTTCCTGCCTAGGCCCAGCACAGACTGGCGAGGCACTCGATATTGGTTAGCCTTCTGCTTGACTTGGCTTTGGGTGAGTCAATGTCGCCTTCTTTTGCACCTTAGGAACTTGTGAATACAACTGCTGAAGTCAGTGCATTCCTGCAGTGATGTGCTCAGCCATCCTTAGTGCAGTGGGGCAGTCTGTGTACTCACAGACATGTCAGTAGTTAGTGCTTGGGAAGTTGAGGATGGAAGAAAACACAACTGGCTATTACAAATAGCTATCCCTGCTACAGAAACATTGCATTTTGCATTACTGTTACTTTAGAATTGATTTAAACAATTAATAAAGTCTTCCTGTAACAAGTCAGATACGTTGAAGAGAGTTGAAGAATTTTTCTTGGTCACGTATTCATAGTTGAAAGCACCTGACTTGTGTTTTCTGAGACAGGATCAGACTCACAGACACATAGACACAGACACACACACAGACACACACACACACATTGTCTCCATCAGCCTCTTGTACTGAGAAGTGCTGATACCTTCTCTTGTGGACAAAAGCAGCTTCCCAGCAATGCTACTCAGAGCCATGAGGAAATATCTGAACACAGAGAAGGGAAGGAAATGCATAGCTTATAAACAAATGTGAGTTAAACCTAAAAAGCAACTTGAAAACATCCTCATTTGCATTCACTGGAGTAAAAGAATTAAGAATATATATCACAAAGAGCCTGCAAAAGTTAGCACAGCATAATTCATGTATTGATACCATATGATGTTGCTAATGATAAGCCATCCACTGCTCCATCCACTACCTAGGTATTGTGGTAAAATCTTTTCATACAACTTTTTGGTAGGAAATGCACAACTTTTCACAAACAGGGATGCTCACTGGAACTGTTCTGACATGTCACATGTAGAAAAAAACACCTACTAATTGCCTGTACTCTGCCCTCTGGGTTGATAGGAATCACTGTCAGCACAGCACATTCTTCAGAAGAGCTCTAAGGTTTTGCAGCTAAAAACTGAGTTTTAAAATTCCCCATGGCACAGAACTTGGTACTTCCTATAACAAACCTGTCCTGTCTCAGGATATTTGCATATTGTGCTGATGAAGTCTAAACTTAAAGTTCAGCTTGATCACAATTTGGAAATGAACTTTCATTTGATCTATCACAGAGATGCTGTTTTCGAAAGGCAAACAACTTCAAATCTTTTGCAAGGCAGTCAAAAATTTATTTTTCAGTCAAAAAAGTATTTTTGAGATTGCTGCAGTAGTGGCAATAAAAGAAGTAGTAAAGTAAGAGAAGGTACTGACAGCTGCATTGAAACAGTCTTGATCACTTCCAAACTAATTTTTATACCTTATAGAAACAGTAAATACTACAGTATTAAAGTTTTAAAAAACTTTTCAGTCTTCTCTGTTTGTAAAGATTTCGATATATTTTATCTTTATCTAGGAAGAGTTCAGTAAATGCTGGTACATTTCCTAATTCTTTGCAGTTCTTGCTGTGTGATTTGCATCACCTTGATTCACTTCTTGAATCAGTTCAACTATTGTACTCCTTATCCTAGTGGAGGACAAAATTAAATTGGCCAAGTATCAGCTGCATGGCTTTCAGGAATAGACTCAAATACCAACTTTAGTCTTACACAGGAAGAGTCTGTTTGTCACGGGACAGTCCAAGTTATAGGAAAAAGCTGATCTTTGGCCTTATTGAAAGTTCAGGTTTATCACACCAGACAACTGTAGCTTTGTATATCACAGCTCTTTGAAGGGAGAATGGGTATGGAAAAGAGCCCTTCACAGTGTTGATCTGGTACTGGCATCTCAACTGCTACAGAAGCAGATGGGAGTTGGCAGGTCTCCTGCATGGGGAGATGGGGACAGCTAATCTCCATTTACCTTATAATTTTCCAGGGTCCACATGGCCCTTCTCTAGAGCAACAGCAATAGTATTAATTGCTAGCACTTATATAGAAAGAAATAATTTCTGCTGAAGTGAATTTTTCCCTACTAAATATTTTTCTTATATTTTCCTTCAAAAATAAGGGTATCATTACTTAAAAGATGAGAAAAAGCTAGATGACCTACGTAAATGGATCTTAGGTTAGGTAGTGTTTTATTTGTCTGAATAACAATAGCTTCCAGTACATGTAAGTAGATGGCTAAAAGGAGGAAGGAAACCATTCAAATACTGCTGAACAGAGTTGACAAGGCACATGGGACTGTGTATGAACAGGGCTGAGACCTCAGAGTCATCTGGGCCAGCAGCAGACAGCTAGTAATGTGTGGCTTCCCAGTTTTTCCTGCTTTCTCACTGCTGAGACCAGATGCCTGGGCATCACAATGCTATAGCCGTGTCAGAAAGACACTTCCAGTCTCACAGGGAGCATGTGTGTGCTTGGCAGGGGTCTGTTTCAAAGAACAGAAAAATAGCAGGATGCTATCTGATAGAAATCCAGACGGTGGTGGTGTGGTGGTGTGCCTCTACTTTGTTTCTCAGCTGGCTGACAGTGTATTTTTAGGTTGGTCTGTTACTGTCTAGCCAAAGCTACCCGTTCCACTTTAGTCTGACTAACAACAAAGAAAAACTCTTACTGAAATACTCTTCTGCTTGCTCAGTCTTCTGGGGTGACTCCCATAGGTAGGTTGCTGATGCTGAGTGCCTTCTGGGTCAGCTGTGTGTAGGCAGTGTGTGTGCAGGGACCTTTCTTGTAGTGATCTGGACAGACACAAGATCAGGAAAAGTGTTTGGTGCTGCAGCATGAAGTGCAGCTGTGGAATGCAAAGGTAGTCAGATTCACTTAAACCAGTATATAATGCATATGTTCTAGCCACCTGTCTATTCACTTGTTCCCTTGTGCATGGATCTTGAATTTAGATGTGAAGGACACCTTTAAGAACCAGAGCAGCCATTTCTAAAGCAGCTTAAACATCTAGCATGTAAGACACTTTGAAGTCACATGTGCTCCCACATGCTGTCAGGTGTGGAAGAATCAGCTCCTTTGGTGATGTTGGGACCTACACTACACAAGAGATGCTTAGGAAGTCCTGAATTAGAATATGGGTAAAGTTGTATAACCTCGAAGTTTACAAACCTCTCAGGATGCTTGTATGTGCCCTGGAAGCAAAAGCTGCATCTCTCTCAAATTAAGAGCATTAATTTCTTTTAAACAAGCCCCAGAGGGTGAGTTAAAGAAAGGGTTGCTTCAGAATATTGACTAGGTTTCTGCAAGAATTTACTCAAGGCAATCAGTTTTAATTCCCATTTTGTACAGTAAAAGTGAATGTTAAGGTTTACAGCTTGTAACCAAATTACTCCATGTACCTCTATAAGGTTCCCAAGTGATGAGCAGATGATGACCTGTCTGTTAGGGTAGGCTGAATGTGGGAGTACTTGCCATCCTCAACCCCTGCCCTACTGTAGTCTCATGTGTTACTTGATGGGAATGGGTCTGCCCTCTAGACTGCTCTCAGTTGTGCTGTGGCTGCTTCCCAGTCTGGGTGGAGCACACACTTTCTACCTAACATCCTTGCTATTCTCCAAAATACTTGTCCTTACAAGCATGAAGGAGGGTGTAAATAGGTAAAGCACTGAATTGCTGTGTATGTTGTGCTGTCTATGTGCCAGCCTTAGAAGTCCATTTTCAAAGTTCCTGGGCACTAGAGTTATAGGTACATAAAGTATAAGACACCTAATTTTCTATATCTTTATTTTGCCCTAGTGGCTGTTGGAATATCAATGATTAACAAGAGCTTGGAGAATGGTGATTCACAGCCAATCCTGATGATACTTCAGTCCAAGTTTGGATTGCGAGTCATTCCTGAGTGTGCTGAATCTTACTTCAAGAACCTTTCTGAAGCCAAGAATCTGAAAACTACAGAAGGTAAAAACCTTCCTGAATACGACAGTTCCACATATCCATATCGCTGAGGCAACCAGAAAGCTAGAAGAGAAAATTTACCTAAAATCACTGTAAATTGAGGAAGATAGATGCTGGTTTTAAATCTTTTGATAAATCTTATACTTTTCTATGATTTTTACATGGTGTTGAACTGTTGCAAACATCATTCAGACCACAATACGTGCTGAGAAACAAGTCTATCAATTTCCAGAGTCTAACTAAGGCTTTCTAGAATATGAATAGTCTCTGAGTGAATTTAGGGCAGCTTCTCTGTGTCTGTCAACAGACTAGTCCATCCTCTCAGAAAATCATGTTACTCTCTAATAACATTTTTTTTCCTATTAGCAGATGCAGAGATGCCCAGTTTGGCCTTACAGGTTACTCTCAAAGACCAATCAGGCTCTGACAGTGTCCACAGCCCATTCGTGGTCTCTGTGCATTGCCAGAGCAGCAGTTATCAGCAAAAGCTGAGGCTAAAATCCACCTTTAGGAAGATGATGAGATGTTTTCTCAGAGCTGCAAAAGCTGGTCATAGCTAACAGCAGCCAAGGTTAGCTAACAGTTAAAAAATTTACTGTTCATATAGTACACTTTCTTACAGTAGATGACAGTGTTTCATTCCACAACATGAGTATTTTGAGGGCATTTTGCACAACTGACCTTACCAGCTTTATCTTGGGGCCTTTTATCCATGAGGAAATGAGGCTTTTCCTGCCTGTCAGGATACAGCCTTGTTTACCAAAGCACTAAAAAAGAAAATTACATGGATATAGGAAATGTCCTGTATGAGGTAAGTGTCAATAAGTCCAGTATTTGGATAGAAGACAAGAGCAACATTTTTTTATAAGCACAGTCTCAGTTCCACTTGTGTGAGTGATGATGGAAGACACAGCACACACTGTTTCAGGTGTGCTAACCTGGCACACAAGTTTGGAGAGGCTGGCAGTGGATCTGTACTAACCTTATAGCTGTTTCACTAACCTTTTGGATGTTTTGTTCCAGAGGAATGACCCTGTTTCAGTGAACAGGGTATTTTGAGAATCCTTACTACAAACTAGTAAGATACACAGTGATTCTGCACGTAGAATGGCTTCATAGGAAATGCAGGGCGGGGGGGGTAGGGGGGAAATGGGTAGAGAGAGCTGGAATTTGTCAGTGAAACATGGCACAAATGTGTATTAATGGAATGTACTGCTTTTAGGTTCTAATGAAAGTCCATGGATTAAACTTGTCATGAAAAGCATGTATGATTACTATTACAATGTGGAAACTGAAGAAGGTACCTGTGTTGCCCCTGAAGGAGTTGTACCAAAAACTTCATGGTTAACTGGTGAAGAAATCCAGGTAGGTGGATGAAACATTTGTTTTTACTGCAAATCAACATAAACATTTGAGGGAAAGAACATGAGACACAACAATGCCAAGAGGCTGTGGTGGGTGAAACTGAAGATCACTTTATCACTATCTGTTTCTGACAAGTGCAGCAACTTAAGTCTAAACAGGCAGTGATAGCACAGCCCCCTGTTTACTGTCTGGCAATGATTTAGAGACTTCCTAATTCGATGCTGCAGCATTCATTCCTCTAAATGGCCACCAGCAGACACCAGTGGAGAGAAGTCTTATTACTTCCATATCCTTTTATATTGTTTGGACTTTGCACTGGCTTTTGCATTGGCCTATGACAGGGAATTTTATGATGTATTTGGGAGCAGATGGAACCACTATTTTCTGTTTAAATCTGATCCTCTGGAAGTGTTTTTGTATCTCAAAATTCAGTAGGATGAGCATGCTATTAAAACTTCCTTACTGTAGAGGTTTTGTGTTAGTGTAAAATATAACTTACAACAAAGTAGATCACACAAGCTTCTGAGCAATTTGTTCTGCTTTTATTATGATGCAGCTCATCCAAGTTACAGGCTTACTCCTCTACATAAAAAACTCGAGTCACAGTGTATGTCCTAAAATTCTGAATGCAGCAGTATTTCAGTGTGCTTCTTAACACTGATTCAGTTAGTATTCCTAGATGTCTGACTTGTGCAAAAAACTTGTAAGTATTGGGAAAGCAGAACTCTCTTGAGATATAACAAAATACACTCTTAAAATAGGACATTCATTTGAATAAATGAAGCTTGAAAGCAGTTCAGTTACCCTTCACATACAGTTCAGTGGCAGCAAGTGACTTTCTTCTTAGTGATTAAAATCTAGGAGTAAATCAGAGGGACTTGGATAAGGTGAACATAAGAACACAAACCAAAGTCCAAGATGGCTTTGGCTTGAGGGTTTTTCTTGGTGGGGTGGGAGTGGGGGTGGTGATTTTTGGTTGGTTAGTTGTTTTTTGTTTGTTTGTTTGTTTGTTTTTGTTTTTAAATGATCTTTTTCTATGATCTCTTAACAGACCATTGTTGGGCAAGTTACAGCAGACTACAATCGAGAACAGCTGTGGCTTGCTAATGAAAATCTGATTGTTCGGCTGCAAGCCCAAGCAAGGGGATTCTTAGTCAGAAGAAACTATCAGGAGAGAAAAGCATATCTTCAAAACCAGGAACCATCTGCCATCAAAATACAGGTATTGTTCTAGAACAAGAAGGTATCATGGCTTGGGAAGCTTTCTGCATGTAACAGGTGATATGGCTGATCACCACTGATAAGATTCTCAAATAGATCTGTGTCCCTGTTTTCATTAGCAGCAGTTTGAACCTCTACATCTGCAAATATATTTGCCATATGAAAGCACATACACAGTTTTAAAACAATGTATCATATCTGCCTCCACTGTAAGTTACCTAGGAGAAGCTCAGAAATGCGCAGACCTGGCTTTGTTCTGATGTGCTCGGATTTTTTGTGGTACACATAACTATGCACAGTACAAGACCAGAAGGTATTTGTTGAGTATCGAAGCAAAAATTCCTTGGCAAAGCATGACTTAGGAAATACATTCCTTTCCAACTGCAAGTGGTTTGCCTCTGCTCCATGAAGTCATAGCTGGGTGGGGAGTGGCAACTGCCCTGGTGTTCTCTGGCAATATTTCTTGGATGTTTCCAGTTTGCTGAACTCCAAAAGGAGTATAAAGGAAATCTTCTGCAGGGATACAAACACTGACAGATATCTGCACACTGCTTTTAAATGGTGAAATAGCCAGTTCCTACTAGGAACAATTTATTCCAGTCTTTGAAAAAAAAAACCAAACAAAACAAACAAAACAAAACCCACAACACAACAAACACACCATCACCTCCACCTTCTTTCAAAAAAAACCCCTCAAAATCAAACCAAACCAAAGAAACCCCCCAAAATAAACAAAACCCCCCCCAAAAAACAAAAAAAAATTAAAATATATAACTGATTGCTTGTAATCTCCAGTAACTTTATTTCATGATTCATTATGACAAATACCTTTACCACTAGTAGTTGTTATTGGAATTGTCTTTTCATTTTCTGGCATCAGCTTCTGCCCGTTGCCTCTTGTCCTACAGCTCAGCATCACCAAGAAGAGCATGGCTTTATATTCTTGGCAACCTCCCTTCAGATACTTGCATACACTGATGAGGTCTCCTCCTGTCATCTCTTCTTGAGGCTGAACAGGCCCAGTTCCCTCAGCCTTTTCCCATAAGAGAGATGAGTCCAGTCCACTCATCACCCTTGTAGCCTTCTAATGGACCCACTCCAGGAGCTCCTTGGCTCTCTTGTCCAGAGGAGCGCAGAACAGGACACAGCACTCCAGATGTGGCCTCACTAGGATTGAGTAGAGGGGCAGGACCAGCTTGCTCAACCTGCTGGCAATGCTTTTCCTAATGCACGCCAGGATCCCATTGGCCTCCCTGGCCATGAGGCCTTCCTGCTGGCTCATGGACACCTTGTTGTCCACCAGCCCTCTGGGGTATCAGCCACTCCTCCAGTTTGCAAGGATGTTGTGAGAGTGTTGCAAGCTGTGCTGAAGCTGAGGTAGACAACATCCACTGCTCTCCCTTTGTCCATCCAGGTAGTGATTTGATTGTAGAAGGCAGTAAGATTGGTCAAGCATGATTTTAGTGAATTCATGCTGACAATTCCTGATCACGTTCTTATCATCCACATGGCCTCCAGATTGAGGCATTCCATCACTATTCGAGGCACAGGAGGTGAGGCTGAGTAGTGGGCAAAAGCTGTCAGTCTTCCCTATGTGGGATGAATCCAATGACTGGGACTCTAAGGATGTGAATGTACAGGTGATAAAAGTATGGATGACTTCAGGGAAGTGAAGGAAATGGCATTGGACAACAAAGTGTGCTGAGATTAGTCAAAATCAACATGAAATGTATAACGGTACCTTAAAAAGCTTAGGCAAGCTTGCTTACATCTTAATTATCTTTTTATCGTTATGGCAGTTTTTCCCTACAAGGTAAACACTGTTAATGATTTTAGTGTATATATGTAAATTTTAATAAATACTAGTTTCTTATTAGCAATAATGGTCTCCTGTCTTCTACAAAATAGGCTTTCTGGAAAGGATTCAAACAAAGGAAAAGCTATGTTGACAGATTAAAGGTGCTTCAAGGCAATGTTGCTGCTATTGTTAAGGTAAGATCCCAGTGTGTTTTGGGGCCTCAATACCTTTAATCCCTTGTCTTGGTCCTCCACCACCAGCTGGGAATCAGAGAATAGGAACACAAGCTGGAGGGTTTCCAGAAATCTGTATGGTGCTAAAAGTTGCTTAATTGACAGCTTAAGCAAACTGCTTCTTGAAAGCTATGTGTTGGACTTCTATCAGGTGTTGCTGAATGTGAGGGGCACTTAATAGAAATTTTCTTCCATTTCCCTTTCCATGCTAAATTAGAAAATGTTTATGATGACAGTGCGTAATTTCCTTTAAAGATCTCAAATCTATCTCTTTGGGAAGAGTTCGCTTTTCTGAGATGCTATTGGGATGTAACGTCATTATTAGATTGTAGATCATGGATGGACTATTGTGACAGGATCTCCTGTTTCTGAGGGAGACTGGTTAGAACTGAGAGCTGAGATGTGAAGGTAGAAATCACTTCCAAAGATAACACTAAACACAGGTGATAAAACTCAGCTTGCTAGTTCAGTGGAAATCCCTTAATCTGGTCAATGGCCTGTAGGACCCTGGTGGTACAGACATGTATGGCCCCAAGCATGCAAGAACAATATGCCTGCAGCAGTAGGCATTCAGAAGCAAATTTAACACACACACACACAAGTTTGTGCAGTGTCCTTTAAGTTTTTATTTCATTTTTTTTAACTTTCAGATTCAATCATGGGTCAAAATGTGGCTAGCAAAGAGAGCTTACAGGAAACGTCTACAGTACTTCAAGGATCACGTAAGTCCTTTTTCTCCATTTTGAACATGAAGCATTGAAATAGGGTAATAAGACTGCATTGAGCAGTTTTTGGAAACTCAGGAAAGAGAGTACAGATTTTGCAGTATGTTTCTGAGCAGAAGTGTTTAATAACTAGATCTTTTTGCCTAATCTTGGTTCCTTTCAGACTGACCAAATTGTGAAGATACAAGCATTTCTCAGAGCAAACAAAGCCAGGGAGGACTACAGAACACTAAGTAAGTGGTAACAGTTGAATGTTGTATTTTTGTGGACAAGTAGGTTACTGTGTTCAGTCTTTTTTTTTTTTTTTTTTTTTTAAACTGTAACATGGGATGTCTTGGTCTCCTATTCAACTTCAAAAGTAGGTGCAAGTGTTTGTAAACCAATTGTCCCACATCTGAAACTATTTTGCATAACTTTACTCACTAAAGTATGACAAAAATATTCCTAACTGGTATAAACTTCTCTCTGCCATTCAGAAAGCTACTGTCTAGTGATCAGCTTCCTGAGGGTTTTAAGGGTATTCAGTATTATGTCAACTAACAAGCCTATTTTCTTCAACTACAGTTGGTGCTGAAAATCCACCCTTGACTGTTCTGCGCAAATTTGCCTACCTCTTGGACCAAAGCGACCTAGACTTTCAAGAAGAACTAGAAGTAACAAGGTTAAGGGAAGAAGTGGTTACAAAAATCAGATCCAATCAACAGCTGGAGAAGGATTTGAACTTAATGGATATAAAGATTGGATTGCTGGTGAAAAACAGAATCACCCTTCAGGTCAGCAGGCTCTGTTCAGGCTCCCTTAGTAGCATGCACTGAACATATCTGTGGGTTGAGAGGGCTCAGGGTTACACAGTCACAGCACAGCTGCGGCTGGAAGGCATCTCTGGAAGTTATCTGGTCCACCACCCTTGCTCAAGCAGAGGCACTCAGAACAGATTGCCCAGGACCATGTCCAGATGGCTTTTGAATATCTCCCAGCAATGGAGACTCCACAACCTGAACAACCTATGCCAGTGCTCAGTCACGCTCAATTAGTTAAAATATTCCTAGTAAATTAAGCACTTTCTTTGCTTGTTTCTCTCTTGTGCTAGATGTTGTTCTGATGTCCTAAGTTGTATGTCACTGTGTTTTGCAAGTTGTGGCCAATAGTAATTACTTGGCAGATTTAAAATCTTTTCTATGATTTCTGTGGTAGAAGGCAGTAGACTTCTGATCATAGTGAAAAGCTTGTTCGGTGTTAATTAATTATGAATGAGTCTGTACAGGACATAAGGTCCCATACCGTCATTGTTGATAAACCATACTGGTGACAAGATAAAGATGTTCAAGAGACTGGTTAGTGAATAGAGCAGCACAATATAAAAAGTTACTAATTATGGCCCTTGGAATAATAGCACATTTAACATGGTTGGGAAAACATTCATTTTTCCAATTTATCTGTTGTGTCAATATATAATCTGGATTTTTGATCACCTCTATGCAGGATGTGGTACTGCACAGTAAGAAACTTAACAAGAAGAGCAAAAGTCAGCTGGAGGAGATGGTTACAGTTGACAAACAGGGCATCAAAGGTTTGAGTAAAGAAAGAAGAAAAAAATTGGAGGCTTATCAACATTTATTCTACCTTTTACAGGTAAATTTAAGGAAAAAAATAACATGGTAGCAAATTGTTAAAGAAAAACTAGTAATATACTGCTTTGTTCTAATGATTACAGTAGTGATTATGAAAATATTTCCAAATAATATGCAGACTGTAGCAATACTATAATCAACTTCTAATATTTCCTGTTACTGAGAAAATTCTTGCTGTCAATCAAACTTGCAACAAATATGGCTGGTTTTTGCTTGAGTACACCTTCAGTCTGTGCTGAAGCCAAAGAGAAATGTTTCCCTCCATATATCTTCTAGTCTATGTAAATTACTATCACTGTTACCTTGCATTATATGTGGTGGAAAGGAAGTTGTATGCAATGCAATTTGACAGCATATAATGTTCTTGTGCTCTTTGTGTCATCTCACTGACATTTTTCTAGAAGAATTTTAGATCCTCTAAAGCAGACATGTAGTATGGAATGTTTTCTTAGTGGATGGCTGCGCCATTTGGTAAAATGTCAAAGTCATTGGATACACAGACTTGATGCACAGAGGTCCCACCTAGAGACTGCAAATAAAATCCTTAATGGTGCTTCTCACCATTAATTGTGATCACTAATTGTGCAGTATTTAGTGTTTCTTACGCATTAGGATTTGTAGAAAGATAAAGCCTGTGTGGAAAAGTGACATCTATATGGTAGTCAACATAAGTGCTTTTAGGTATAAACACAAACATCAAGAGTTGCCCCCAAAGTGGGTGTAGTTTGTCCTGGAGAATAGTACGCAAGTAATTTGTTTGTTTTGTAGACTAATCCCACATATCTGGCGAAGCTGATTTTCCAGATGCCACAAAACAAATCAACCAAGTTTATGGATACAGTCATCTTCACTCTGTACAACTATGCTTCCAATCAACGAGAAGAATATCTGCTTCTCAAACTCTTCAAAACTGCTCTAGAAGAGGAGATAACGTATGTGCTTTCACAAGAAGGCTTTAGTTAGTGTTGTAGACAGTTCTATGACTGTTTCATGCCTAAAAGAAACTGATGGTTAATCTTTACATTACCATAAAATTGCATACTTATTTTTTATTACTAGAGAAGTTTATTTTCTGGGTAAGTTATTCTCAAACTCAAGTGATTGGCAGTTAAGGAAAAAAACCCCTACCTTTTTATGGCAGATCAGATTCTTGTGGGGAAAATTTGCTTGAAAAAAGATGCTAGAACTTCTTGGCTTTGTGCCTGAGTATTTAAGGGTGGAGAAAGTATTTTCATTCTTTATGCAAATTTATGTTCTATAAGTAAAGATTGGTGGCTTATCCTGAAATAATAAATTCTTACTTTATGCCTGTAACAAATATTTGCTGAACAGGCATTTGGATCTGAATCAGAGACATACAGCTGCCATTAACTATGCTATGTTGCCAGAACATTACCATAACACACAAAAAATTCAGGTGGTAGTTTCTGTAACCCTCTTTTATATAGAACCCTTAAAAAACAGAGGGTATAAAGATGTTCCATCATAGAAATAGGACAGTTTTAGAAGTGTGGAGCTCGAATATGTAGATAACTGCATACAAAAGTCAGAGCTGAAAACTATTCTATTCCTGATACAGCTCTAAGGTGGACCAGATTCAGGATATCGTTACTGGAAACCCCACTGTCATTAAGATGGTTGTCAGCTTCAATCGAGGTGCTCGTGGACAGAACACTCTGCGTCAGCTCCTGGCCCCAGTGGTGAAGGAGATCATGGATGACAAATCCCTTGTAATCAACACTAGTCCTGTGGATGTTTACAAGTCATGGGTAAACCAGCTAGAAATGCAGACTGGTGAGGCCAGGTGAGTGAGGAATCTGGATATATTGTACCATATACATGAGAAATCTCTCAGTTCTGCTTTTCCTCTCTTTCTCTCACAAATTGTATTTGTGCCCGTGCATCCCTTCCCCATCTTCTTGTAGCATAGTGAGAGATTTTAGAGAGAATTGCTTGAAAACCAGGTACTTTAACTTGTCCTGAACAAGAAAGGGATCACTTTTCTTCCAAGGGCTATTTAATCTTTATAAGTGTAATAGTCTCTGCCATGGAACCATTTATAGTGTTTGTATCAGGTTTTATAACTTCGTATTAGTAGTATTCCAGGTTTTTGATGAGCTATACTGGGACTGGAATGTGGAGATGCATGCCTTATATTTGGATTCCTCTTTTCATTAAATAAGGGAAGGTACATGATGGCATGTGTACTGCAAACTAAACAAACTTCTCACCTCCAAAAAAAGAGGAAGCTAATGAATCTGAGACTTCTATTACTTAACCAACTTCAGCTGTATTTGTCTGACTTTCGTTTTTTTTCACTGGTGGCCCTTATGAAGAAAATAAAAGAAGGTATCTTACTCTCAAATGCATTTAGTCTCATTTAATATCTGTTTGTTTTCTTTGCAGCAAATTGCCATACGATGTAACCACAGAACAAGCACTGACACACACAGAAGTTGTCAATAAACTGGAATCATCAATTCAGAGTTTGCGAGCAGTAACTGACAAAGTTCTTGCATCCATATTCTCTTCTCTCAATATGATGCCGTAAGTGCTGAGTTAGACTCTCCAAGCTGCAGTTCACATGCACAGTGAAGCTTTGATTGAAATTCTGTGATAGAGATCCTTTAAAATCTTTTCCATGCTTTCAAAGGCTTGTGCTATGTGCCTCTTGATTTGCTTCCCCAGTAAAGGGAATGGTTTCTCAACCTCTATTCTACTTTAGCAGGCTGGTGAACTTCTCCCTCTACTTGAAACCTCCTGTATTTTTCATTATCTACTCATTCTGTGTTTCAAGGGACTGGGCAAAAAGCCAATAACTTAAGCACACTAGAAGGATTATGTTTCATCTAAGCCTTTCTCAATACTTTTCCTTTTTATCTGTTCTACATATAGTTATGGAATGAGATATATAGCCAAAGTTCTGAAGAGCTCGCTCCATGAGAAATTCCCGGATGCAACAGAAGATGAATTATTAAAGGTAGACTTCTGAGGGCAAATTGCCAGCAGCTTGTTCTTTTAATGCCAAAGTGGATTTTTATTGACACTAAGCATTCTAAGGGACTGAGAACACAAGGAATTGAAGGAATTTGGCACTTGACTTGCCAAGGGGTTGTGGAAGGGGAGAAGGGAACTGTTGCCAGAAGCTAGGTGCCCAGCAATTCTTGGGGAAGACAGTGCCCAACCTGTTTTGGAAGTAAATAACTATATTTAGAAGGTTGGAGTTTATCTAAATCATCTCAGAACTTAGGTTTGTATTGAGGTTCTTGCCATCAACAATCCTTTTATTGAGAACACTGTAGTCTTTTTTTTCCCCCTCTTCCCTCACCTGAAGTCATTAACATAGTACGAAATTGTAATTTAAGTACAATGAGGACATTATCTAAACTGAGTGGACCATTACATCACACTTAAGATGCCTTTAGAAGTTGTAGGAATGATATTTGGTACAGTCTGAAAAGTAAGGTGTGAGTGGTAAGAATGGTACTTGCACACTGGCCATTGCTATCCTACCACAGCCATGGTGCCTCTTCAGAGGGCTTAGGGAAATTGCTCTGTGAGCCTTCCAGCCAGCAGAGAGACTGACAACTCTCCCAAATTAGAACTATTTGCACTTCAAGAAAGACCCTTTAAATGTGTAAGCTGAAAGTTCTGTAGCTGACTACATGTAAGCTGAAGCAAATTGCAGGAAGAAAAGTCCTGCTTGTTTCTGAGACCATGAATTATTTGAAGCCATCATCTGCACAAGTTACTGTAGCACTGTTACAGAAATTGCAGGTTGGAAAATCTGCTCTCTAGATTTTTAGGGCTGCATTGCATTGCTCAAGAGAAATAATGGGTCCCTTCTCAATTAGTATATTAAATGCTGTCATTATCTGTAGCACTTCAGAGAACGAACATCTGGAGCTGAACCTTACAAAATATAGACGAGTTGTGTTTGTGTTTAACTCTATGCCTTGCCAGCACCAAATTGAAAAGTTGTAAAAGACCATAACTGATATCCACAGGGATGTTGTAGGAGGCACATCACATGAAAGATCTTTCAGCTTGCCACATAGGTAACATGTGTCTTAAGGATTCTTTTAGCATCAGTTCCTATGGTCTAATTTTTATAAGATGTCATTATTTTATGTAAAGGAAAAATCTCTTAATTTTTTTCTTTTAGATTGTTGGCAACCTTCTGTATTATCGCTACATGAACCCTGCCATTGTTGCTCCTGATGGTTTTGATATAATTGATATGACAGCTGGGGGCCAGATACACCCTGATCAGAGGAGGAACCTAGGCTGTGTGGCAAAAGTCCTCCAGCACGCTGCTTCTAACAAACTCTTTGAAGGAGAAAGTGAACATCTGTCATCTATGAACACTTACCTCTCACAGACCTACCAGAAATTCAGGTATGCAAAGCCCTTACAAACACCTACACAGTAAAATCTCTCCTCTAGGATGAGTAAGACAGGTGGACTCCTCACTGATAGAATTTTCTGCTCAGAGTTAAAAAGTTTGAGTGATCTGACAAAGAAATACTAACTGATGAGGAAGCTGGAGCAGGAGGAACAGGTTGTATTTTTGCTTGAGCATTAATTTGAGATCGTATCTGCTGCTTTTGTTGCAGGAAGGCTTCCCTGCTGCAAACACAGTCTGTGAGAATAGAGTGAGGTAATTCATTATCCAGCAGAAACAGTTTCTGCTTTGAGTTGGGAGTGCATCTGAATCTTGTCTGAGATAAAAAAAAAACTTACTTGTCAGGAAAAAGTTGTAGGTTTTGGTTTTATTCCTTCATCTTTGCTGAGAGATTCTGTACAGATTTCATTCTGCCATCTTGCAAAGTCATAGGAAACTGCATGTTTTGCTAGGCTCTTGTTCTTTAGGATTATTGGCCATCTTTGGGGTGATTGGTTTTATTGCTTCGAAGTACTGTGGCATTGAGCGACAAACTTAGAATTTCTGTCTTTAGTGTTTACCCTTCATAAAAGCAAATGCACTGCTCATATAATGGCTTTCCTTGAGAGATCAGACATGAATACAAAGATACTTAGTCATTTTCTTTAATAAAGTATTTCTGGGCATGACATGAACATGAGGCAGTAATAGGGTGGAAAGTGTTATAGCAAAAATAACAAATGCTAATGAAAGACAAACCCTAGTTGGGCCTTTGATCACTACAAAAGGAAGAATCACTCTCCTAATAAGCTACCTTTATACAAAATTGAATATCTGTATGCCTGTGCCCTGTACTTTAACTAAACCCTTCTTAAACACCAGTGATGGCTGCCCTCACTTGCCTGTTCCCCTTGTACTCGGCCACACCTGCAAGTGCAATATTAGCTATGTTAAAAGTTACTAGGCCTGCCTAGATCTTTTATTGAGCATTTTTCACTTTTGCAGAAATTTATCCAAACTCTTCCTAAGTCTTTGAGATCATCTGCATCCACAGGACAGTATTTTTTGGATTTGATTGATGAATTTTGTTCCTACCTGATGCAACATCACTGTGATTTTGTACAACTTGATTTGTACCTCTCAGCTTTTCCTCTCCAGAGGAATCCTGGTGCTTTCCCTTTTCCTTTCCCTTTTTTTTTAATGTTTTGTTTAGTTTTGGTGTGTGTGGGGGGTTCTTTGGGGTTTCTTTATTGTTTGTGTTGGTTTTTTGTTGTTGGTGGTGTTTTTTTCCTTTCCTAATACTTTAAAGGTCCTCTGAACCTGAAACATGCATCAACACCACAGGGCTGGCACAATGAAGGCATTATGACTCTCGGAGGAACCCTGTAGGCATCATCCAAAACCCTGTTTGTTCCAGCTGCTCCAATTCAGGTCCTTTGTTTGGAAAACAAAGTGGTCCTCTGGCAGGATGACCTTGCTGGTCCTTGGTTGTCTGTGCAAATCCCTGAAGAAGTCAGTAGTTTAGAGTGACACCTTCTCATTTTAGAAGCAGGTCTCAGTTCTCCATGGACATGCTAGTCATATTGAAGTAATACTTCAACCATACTCTGCATTTTTTCCTCTCAAAATTTTGGTATTTATAAACAATACTGTATTTTCTGTTATTTTTAGCAGCTCACTTTTTGTGTAACAGAAATGTAAACATTTGTAGGTCAAATGGTAATTTTGTGCAGCTATTTCAAGTAGTTTTTTCTTGGCATGCCTCATCCTACAAAGTGCCTTTGTAAAATCAGAGGGTCTTTCTGTGGAAATCCTTTTATATCTTCTAGAGCATTAAATACAGATTTCTCTAAGTGCTTAAAATTTACCAAATTTTCAATCCTTGTTGAATAAAGAGAAAAAAAAAAACCTACCCTTAAAATGGTCTTCCATCAGCTATACAGAAAAGAGAATCCTTCATCATTTGTGTTGATGTGTTGCCTTCAAAAGGTTTCTTGAAACAGTGAGGGTAGATTGCAGGTTATAAGAGAAATATAATGTATGTTAAAGACTTGATTTTGGCTTTTTTTTTACAGGCTAAATAAAATGAATTTATAAGGGAAAATTATTGAAGTCTTTCTCATTTTCTCTTAGGAATTTTTTTCAAGCAGCATGTGATGTTCCTGAACCAGAGGAGAAATTCAATATTGATGAATACTCTGACATGGTGACCCTTAGCAAACCTGTCATATATATCTCCATTGAGGAAATTATCAATACCCATTCAGTAAGTCAATGAAAATAGACTAGTCAACAGACTATAGCATAAGGATTATCAAATACTTGCAATAGTCTTTGGGGAAAGCTTAGTTTACATTCTTCCTTTTGAGATAATTTCTTCATCTCTGAAAAATGTTTTGAAGTTAAGTATTAAATTGCATTGCTCCTGGAAGAAAAAAAGAAAAAAAAAAAGACGGCTTCCATGCAAAAGCATCAACTTGAGTAATAACTAGTATACAACATTTTCTGATGGAGGGAAGAGCATTTATGTTCTAATAGTGTGACATTTCTAACATACTTAAAAATACTTTCCTGTCTTGGGTAAGAAAGTGACACCAACTTGGAGAAGCTCCTTTGACTCTGGGAATAGAAATTGTATTTTGTGACTCTGGCATATTGTCATATGATTTGTGGGAAGCAGATACAAACATCTGATTTAGAAAGACTGAAGTTGTGGCATCCTGCCAGTTCTTACCATGGGTAAAGAACAGATGAACTGCAGTCTGTAGTATAACTCATTAGGGTGTAAGTGAAAAGTTTACCACATGTTTCTCCTAAACTTGTATTTTTACTATCTGTTTCCTGGCTCACAATCCCCCTCAAGCTGAACAAAAAACTCCAACCAAAACAACAACCCCCCACAAAAAAAGCACACAAACCCCACAAAGAACCTCTAACAAGTATCACAGATACAATATGGAAAAGGTAGAACACCCAACTCACAATAGATGACATTATAAGTCAGCTTTATTCAAGTGAAAACTTATAACCAAGTATGCTAAAAACATGTTTTTTGAATTGTCTTTGCCCCTGTTCTTTTAATTTTCTAAGGGATAGACCTATGACTGCATGTTTATGCTCACTGACTATACGTAAACGCTGGTCTTGATCATAGACTCATAGAATCAACTGAGTTGGAAGACACCATCAAGTCCAACCCTTGATCTAATATCACTGTGATTACCAGATCATGGCACTGAGTGCCACATCCAGTCTCATCTTAAAAACTTCCAGGGATGGTGAATCCACCACCCCTCTGAGCAGGCCATTCCAATGCCTGATTACTCTTTCTGTAAAGAATTTCTTTCTAATATCCAACCTAAACCTCCACTGGCAGAGGATCAATATTTTCTTTTTACTGAGTCTCATGTCTAGCATAACATGACTGTTATGTGCAGCAAGTGCTGCGTAGCCTGTTTAACACTTACACAATACAGTAATTTCTGAAATGTATCACTGACATGACTGCAAACTACTAGAATGAATACACAAAAAATAGGTATCTACGGACTACCAACTCTCTCTTTCTTCCTTTGTGTTAAGGATACAGCACCAAAATGCTCTGCTTGAGATTTTCACTCTTTATTCTGTGACTAATCTGTGATGATTAGGACTTTGTTAGTCCTAATTGCAAATCTTAAACTTCTGCTCATCTGTAACATTCAACATTCCAGAGATGATTGCTGGAGGAGCACAGTAAGCTGTCTTACAGCAAGGGCAACTCTAAACTCATAGTCCAGAATCAAGCATGATTCCCTGCAGTGAGAAGATCCTTCATAATTCTGATCATGCTGAGTCTGTGTTTTTCAGCATTTAGTTTCCAGATTTATTTTCAAGCATAAAGATACTGGGAAAGCTTTTTCTGGATGATGACTTAATTTACATTTATTTATAGCTACTGTTGGAACACCAGGATGCCATTGCCACGGAGACTAATGACCTACTGAACGAACTGCTGGAAGGACTGGGACCTGTTCCTGATGTAGAGTCTTTCCTTGGTATGTTGTATTTTGTCTTTATGGGTAACTTCATTCTAGGGACAGAACTAAACAAAGGCTTGACATAAGTACTCTTGTGTGTTTCAGAGCAATAGCTTCTGATTCTTCATTTACTATTCTTTTCCGAACACTTGTTGTAACATTGCACCTTGTATTTGAACTTTCTTCTAACTGCAATAATCACTCTATATATTGATTATGTGATTCAAAATCCAAACGTTAATGATGTTTTAAGCACAGTAATCAGTTGTGCTCAAACTGCAGGTAGGAACAAGTGATTTTTTTTTTTTTTTTTAACAATCTGATCTTAAGACTTGCTAATGTTGGCTAGAAACTTACAAAAGGTGCATAGAGAATTCTAAAACCAGTTATTTTTTCTTTTGATACTTATCCAAATAAAACTGATGTTTTTGAATTCATGCAAATTTATTAGAAAGGAATGCATGTGACTGATACTTAATTTGAATTAATTGGAGAAAAATGTGAAATGCTTAGAAAGTAGCTAGGAGTCATGGATAAGCCATCTTCCAAATGAATAGCCTCTTAACATAGCTGCTACCCTTTCATTTTTATGTTATCACTTCATGTTAGGACAAAGGATGTTAAACTATTTGTATTACCCTTTAGAAGAAAACATGTAAGTCTTTTGTACATCAGTACCCTGAAAAGCAAGGATTCGTGTCACTTTCAAAATATTGTAACTGGACTTATAAACAGCTAGCTTATGGTTTTGATTGTTCAATGTCCAAAAAAAGACTTCTTCTAAATGGAAGCTATTCTAAATGTGGGTTATTTAATAAACTTACTATTTCTGATTATTTACAGTGATTCATCTAGGCACTTGTTTGTTTCATGCATTGAATCATGGGAAAGTAGGAGGACTTGAAATAACTTATGCTTCCTTTCAGGGGAAGGAGCTGTTGATCCCAATGACCCCAACAGGGAAAGCACACTGAATCAACTTGCAAAAACAGAGATTTCACTGTCTCTAACGAGCAAATATGAGTTACGAGAAGGTGAAGATCAGGATCTCAAAAGCCTGATGATAAAGTAAGTTTTGCACAAATCCCTATATTCTGGCAATGCTTTGTTTTGTTTTCGGGGGTCTTTTTTTAAGTTGCTTTGACACTTCTGCCGTGACTAACTGTGTTCCCGAGGTGCTGAGTGTACTCAGTTTTCAAAAGCTAGTTTGTGTTCAGTGCTACTCAAACTTTTGCACAAGTCAGAGGAACTGTCATTTCTTCCAGAAAAATAAATAGACTGCCACTTTGTTCTGGAGCATGACTACATCATTATCTAACCTAGGAAGTGTTTTTTTCATGAAATTGTAAAAGCACTCTGCTCTAAAATACCACAGCCTTGGGAAAGCAGAGATGAAAAGCTGTCTAGACTTATAAGGGTCAATAGTATCACACTGTCCTCTCCCTCTCTAAAGGAAACATGTCCCTGACATACTGACACCAGGAATTTGAAAAGGATGCAACTATTACTTCAGCAGGAACACATGCTTTTATCCAGGGAAAGGAAATTGTGTTTACTCTGTTTGGTGAACAAATTAAGAAATGGCTAGTGGGATACCCTGAGGGACATAGCCTACTTTAGAAATAAAAAGTATTTGTGAAAGCACTTAATATAAAATTATTGGTATCCATCTTTTGAAGTTATTTCAAGCTGTCCAGAATAAGGATTGGCCTATTTCAGGTTCTAGTACAACCTGAACAAGGGAGAACAGGATGCTGTTCTCCTCTGTTACTATGCTTATATGTACCCCACATGTGTGAAGCTTAGGAGCTCACATGTAAGGGAAATACAGCGCACCTTTGCAATAACTAGGAGTATAGATATGGGCTCTAATCTATTAGACTGGGATTTTTTAAACCAGAAATCAGTAAATTGAATTTATTAGATGGCATGAATTTTTACTTATGAAGAAAGCTTTTAGCTATAATGCAATAGCGCAATTTTTCTATAAAAGTCATAAATGCTGGCTAGAAGTCTGAGGACAAAAGTCTGATTTTAAGTGCAAGAAAACTCTTGCTATTCATTCTAAAAGGAAGAGGAGTTCTTCTGCTGTAATTGTAAATTTTTGATCTGAATCTTATAGTAGAACCTCTGATCTGAATCTTACAGTAGAAAACACTGAGTTTTTTTGTAATCTGTTATGAAATATAATTTAGGATATAAAATAAAGGGATTTCAATAACTGTCACTTGGTATTGCAGAGAACAAGACTCCTGAGCTTTTTCCAGGCTGATTTTATAATAAGGATATGCCTGCTGCTGACCCATTTTTTTTTTTAAAAAAAAAAAAAGGCAGAAAAAAATTGTATTTCCTGTCCTTTCTTCCCCTATGTACGAGTTAAATACTATCCCTTAGTGGAATCTGCAAAAATATGCAAAATAAAGGCCAAAATAAATTTCTTTAATGCTCTATATTGCATGGAAATATGTTGACACAATAGCATGGGAATTAAGAAGATAATTTAATTTCTCTATTGCATAAATGCTTTCAAGTAATATTTTCCATCTTTTCATAAATCAGAGAGAATAATTAGCAACCTGCATTAAATTGCAGCAATATTGAAAGTCAAAATACTTAGTTTTTACACATGAGATCTGTAAGCAGAGATGTTTAGCTCTCCTACCCACTCTGCAGAGAAGTGTTTTACTGCACCTGTGAAATGCTGGGCACCTGTCTAAAATGTGTCACGCTCTTTCTCTAAATGTTCCTCACTTCTCTGCAAGTGACGTGCATGCTGCTTCTATGAAATACTGATATATTTGCTTTCTAAAGAGTTTTGTTAAGGCTTCTGTGAAGAATTCTAAGATTTGCTGGTACCCTTGTCAAGGGGACTTGATTTAAGGTGCCCAGTGTGCATGTTTTGAGTGTGCAGGTGCTGCATGCCAGGCAGCACGAAGGCCCAAGCTGTGTGTTTCTGCAAAACAGCAGAGCTGAGCAGCTTTGGTATGCAGGAAGTTCAGGGGTGAGGAAGTGGAAATAAGCCTTGTGTCTTATCAGCCTTGTCATACCAGCACCGGCTTCTAAGGCAGTGCATAAGACAGTAACTGGATCCCACATATGCTAATGTAATATACAATATATATGCTAATGTAATATGGTGACCACCAAAGACTGACAAAAGTTGTATTAGAAGAGAAAAAAAGGAAGCCAGCAATTCACTGATGTAGCCCAAATGAACTAACCCTTAGGAAACTTTTCTGGTTTTGGTTTTGTTTATTTGTATTCTGTTATTTTGCTTCTTCATGGCAAAGTGGAGGGGATTCCAAGAGTGTTTGTTAAGTAAAAATACCTTTAGCAGCAGTCCTTCAGAAGCTGTTAAATGGGCTAAAGCTGCTCAGTGCAGTTAACAGCAGCTCGGGATGAGCTAATTTTCATGAGGATTAGCAGGTTACCTTCTGACATGTAAGAAGCAGTGATCAGTCTGTCTGTGCTACTTTGCCCTTTCTATGGAAGCTTGGATCATACTCAACTACTCTGTGGTTTTGGATAATGTTGCCTGTGTATTAGTAAATAAATGTCCTGTTTCCTTGCATTTTTGAGAATTTCTTGTACTGAAAACACAAAAAAAACCCCAACAAGATATAGTTTACATAAGTAAACTATATCTTTAAAACAGGTCTCATCGGGTTTTATCACAGAAATTCTGATTATATTTAGACATTTTCCATAGAAACTTAAGTTGCATCTTCAATATATATCTATATGTATATATAATATATATATCTACGTATCTATTACACTGTCCTCTAAATTAACAGAATTCTGCAGCAGGATGTTCTTGGAAGTACTATGGATGAATAGACAGCAGGAACAAGATAAACTTTTTCCAAAAAAAGAACTGGTTTACATATCGGGGTGTAACAGCTTCCCTTTTTTAGCAAGGAAATGCTCCTTGTCTATTGCTGCTGGAGAAATATCCGCCCTTAAGTGGTTTGTGTAAATGCACTGTATCAAACCTAAAATTCCTTTAAAGTTCAGCAGTTTTGTGTGCATTTCCATGTTATTTAGTAACTATGACCCTTTATGGACTCATGAGTGGCTCAGGCTCTTCAAAGATTACATTCCTATCTGCTGTTTTGTCATGATCACAATTAAAATCCATATGTGAGTTATTGCTTATTTTTTTGTTAAAAGGAGGGAAGTTAGCATGTATTTCCTTATTCAGTTGTGTGTAAAAACCAGTGCTCAACACTATTAGTGGAAGCTCTGAAACATGTAAAGCTAGAAAACATAAACTTTACCAAGAACCCACAATAAATGGGGAGTTCACTAATTTTATGGTTGCATATAATTTCTTCACAAGTGATTCAGTGGCAACTGTTTTGTAATATCCATATATCCTTTTCAAAAGGACCAAAAGACTTATTGTGGATGTGATACGAACACAACCAGGGGATACGCTCTTAGAAATACTAGAAACACCAGCCACTGCACAGCAGGTAAGTGCTATATTGTGCCTGGATAAGGAAGAGAGTACATATTTTATTATAGTTATTTGAAAGCCTTAACAGATCTCTGTCAGCTTTCTCCACGTTATAACAATTATTTTTTGCTGGTTTTAGACCATTCAAAACCTTCAAAATGTGAGACTTGTAAATTCTTTTTTACTGTGTAATTGAGAACAGTTTCAGAGGAAACGAAAAATTAAGCCTTGCTGTAACTAGCATGACTAGAATATTTTTTTCTTTGCATTTTTTGTAAATAGCATCTTTTCTCTCCTATATTATAATACAATCAAATAAACTGAGGTAAATCCTCCTGCTATATCTTTTTTTTTTTCCTTATGAACTTCAGTATCTTAACTCAAGTTCCCTGACATATAGTTTATTTGCTTAATCAATACAAGCAAACCTCTTCCTAGGGAACTGCTGCTATCCTTGGTATGGGAATTGAGTGGGAAGAGCTTTCAGTTGAAGATTTTCCTGTTGACACTGATACAAAGCTCCACTTAACAATGTGCACATTTTAGCTTACTTCAGTGTGTGTGTGTATGTAGAGGACACATGTGAGCTCTGGACAGTCTTCCCACAACTTGAAGTCATTGAGCCATGTGGCTGATTTTAGACATATTGATGAATTGAAATACATGTCTAGGTGCTGTGATTAGTTATTTAAGGTATGACCAAAGGCACAGTAAATGGAGCATGTTAAGACTATGTGGTAAGAGGACGTAAATAAAGCCTGGACCCTGATTCTTGATAATCTCCTTTGATAATTCAATTTACTGGAATGCTTAACATTCTCATAAACTGTATAATAAGTGTTCTGGATTTATTTTTTTTCACCCAGGAATCTGAGAACTTGAAACTTGTAGAAAAACGTGCCATCTTAGATTCCAAAACTCCAGAGAAAATGAAGCACAGTCAGTCTATTTTTGAAGATGGGCAGCTACCAATAGAACAAAAGAAAAGGAAAATTCAGAGAAATCTCCGGACCTTGGAACAAGCAGGACTAGTGTCATCAGCAACGAAGTACCAAGAAATTATAAATGAGATTGCTAAGGTAAATGGAATGTGTTTTCCTGTATATTGATGTTTTTTAGGCCTCTAGCCTAAATCCATTCCAGTTAGAGATGTACAATACACATTTTTCAGGGAGCACTACGATAAATCACTGAAATATCCACATATGAAGTAAACCATCTTTGCTTGCTGACAAAATAAGTGAAAGACAGTACACTCCTGCACAACTGCCTGAACGGAATAACATACAACTACAACCTTGGTTATCCAGATTGGATAATGATGCTGTTTGAACTTTTCCACTACAATGTGTTTTGATATAAGTTTTTATATTTTAAAACTAATTGGAATTAATGGTGTTTTGATTAAGAATTAACATAGTCTTGGTTAGGTTTAAAAATACTGTAAAACCTCCAAAATATTATCGGATTGATATTAAAACTGACCTGCTGTGGCTGGGCAGGACACAAGAAGAATAGTGGGCCAATGTGATGCTCATTCTGGCGCTGGTAACACACAGAGCCTGTTGTCAACAAATCACCAAATCTACATCCACAACCCATATTGGCTGTAAGAATCTTAGTATATTGGATTATCTTTAACTATTCATGAGTAAATGCCTCACAGCTCACATTACTCACATAGTAATTTACATACTATAAATATGTATTTTTAAGATGCAAATATGTTTGAATATATAGATGTCTAAATTACTTAAGAATGCATGTTGCACCTACTCTGAAGTGCCATTTTAAAGCTCTCCCAGGTTCATACGTCTGCATCTGCTTCTATTTGAGGAAAAACCATTCTACATACCTATTCAGTGCCCTGTTCTCTTTTATAAGCTCAGACGTTTTGTTTCCAGCCATTAAGGCAATCTGAAGATTGTGACGAGCCTTAGAACTGGAAGTTCCTTCTATTTCACTCTGACTACCTCAATTCAGCCGTTATGTTCAACCTGAGCTCTAGTATAGCAGTAGTTATTTCTTACGTAGTAGAAACCCAGGCTCTTATTTCTTAGGCCTCTCACCAGAAAATAGCTGCAAGGAAGCTTCCATTTTTATCACAAAGAGGCCATCTTCCTTATGACTTCTCTGCAGAGTTCAAGATAACACCACCACTTGTATACATGAGTAGCAATGTGATTGCCTTGTAAAACTGTAGGACTCACTATGGGTACTGTGCTTGTGAGAACTAATATGATAGTGCATGCTTTCTTTCAGAAATTAAGTCAGATGGTGTAATTACAAATTTGAATAGGAATAAGATGATACTTTTAAAAATATCACACTAATAAATCAATTGCATTAATAAATTTCTTTAGGATATCCGGAATCAAAGAAGATACAGACACCATCGAAAAGCTGAATTGGTGAAACTCCAGCAGACTTTGAATGCACTTAATTCCAAGACAGCATTTTATGAAGAACAAATTAATTATTACAACACTTACATAAAAACTTGCTTAGACAATTTAACAAGAAAGTGAGTTGAGTCTTCTTGTCTTTTAATGTGTCTTTTAGTGCGTTTTATCAGGAGGGAGAGCAGGTGTTAATCTGTAGCTGAAAGTTTTGATTTCAACAAATTGACAATGTACGGATTAAAAAGTTAATGTCACTGTAAACTCAGTCAAAATCTGAAAAATAAAGTCTTGTATTTAGTTAATGCTGCCTTAGAGAAAGAGGTTTGAGATGTACAGATGTTTTCATATGGGTACAGGTTTTCAGTATATCTAAAACGTGCTATTTCGTAGATCCACTAGCATGCTTTGAGGTCATGAACCTTTGGGAAGTAGTTATTTGTCCTCTTCCTTCATTAAAAGGTTTGGGGTTTCTCTTTAGAATGTAAAAGGAGGTAATAAATGCCTAAAGAATTTTACTTTTCAGGTATGATGCAGTTACATGAGAGCAAGTCTCCCATTAATGCCACTGATGTGTCAAAATGAAAACATTTTACTGACGTGAGCAGGAGTTTTTCCAGAGCATACCTCATTGATTCAAAAGGGAACCCTAATCACTGAGTATTTAACATTTATGTCACTTATGCATACAAATTGCTATTTTAAAGTGATGATTGTGGACTCTTTAGCATAAGAGTTGCATTTCAGAAAAGAATTTAAACAAGTGCTAAAAGACATTGATTCAAAATCATTGGCAAGATGTTTAGATGTTTTACTATGTGTTCAAATTTCCTCTAATTCTTAGATTTTTCAGAATGTTAATTCTGTTACTTTAGAGAAGCTCAAGAAAGAGTGGAGGAAAGTTAAATATGGCTAGAAAGCAGCTGAGGTATAAATGACCTGACAAACAAATCAAAAGCCAATTTTCTTGTTCTCTTTCCAGAAATTCACGGAGGTCAATTAAACTAGATGGAAAAGAGGAGGTCAAGGGAAGCAAAAAGCTGAAGCAGACCTCACTAAAGTACACAGCTGCAAGACTGCATGAAAAAGGTGTCATCCTAGAAATTGAAGACCTTCAAACCAATCAGTAAGTGTGGTATAAAAAAATTCTGAGCATTTTCTAATCAATGATCTGTTTGATAAATCTTCACAATTTCCTGTGCCACAACTAAAATGATCTCAGACTTTTGCATTCAGAAGGATGATAAAGTCTAATTATTGTAATTATTTTTTTCCTTTGTACTTTGCTATATGATCACACCAGGAAAATAATTGAATAAGCCAGCTTTAGCACCAGCTTACATGGAACCAGTCTGGCAGCAGTCTTATTGCTAATGACCAACTTTTTAAGCAGTTGTAGCATTTATTTTTTTCATGTACTGACTAATCACTTTCATATAACTGAGTAAACATCTGATTTTCTGTACTTTCTCACTATGGCAAGCTGAATGTGGTGGTTCAACAACCCTTTTGTATCCATCCATTTTGAGGCTACAGTAGTGAAAATCTTCCATCCTTTCCATCCTCCCATTTATCTTCCACATGAAAAACAGTTCTCCATTTATTTGCATTTTTTTTCTAAGTGGATTCATCAGGTAGAGGAACCTACATGGGGCAAATAAATCTCAGGCACAGCAGAACAAAAATCTGGCAATCTGGCTGCCCTATTCCTATCCACTCAAAGTTTAGTCAGATTCATTCACTAAATTTCCCACAGCTCTTTTTTTTTTTTCTTTTGGTTTTTGCTTTGTTTGTTTTTCCAATACAAAATACTTCAGAGTTTTGTATTTCATACTTCATGTACACTAGGAAGTCTCCAAGCAGAAACTGCAGTAGGAATGGAGTGAATTTTTTTTTTATTTTTTTGACACCAGCAACACTGCTTGCAGTCAAAGTTCTTTTTACGTTCTGCAGGCTTTTTTCCCAAAACTGTCTCTGGACTATACAAAACTGCACAGCACATGTATTCAATTACCCTTTTTGTTTCAAGGTTTAAGAACGTGATGTTTGATATCACACCAGGAGAAGAAGTGGGTGACTTTGAAATCAAAGCAAAATTTTTAGGAGTGGAGATGGAAAAAGTGCAGCTCCATTTCCAGGTAGAGTTTGGATTTTGTTGCTTTGCTATTTAGTCACTTGTTGCATTTCCTATAAATATGTACTATTTCAGAAAATTTTTATATGTATTCATGAACTAGTCAATCAGCATAGAGCAGCAGATCATGTTGGAGTAACTATACAGCTTCCATAGGATGCTGGACATGGAGTTGAGTTAATGTTTAGATGTTTATATTGATGCAACTGCATGAAACCAAATGCCACATTAATTCAGTGGCAAGCAGGAAATACCAAAAGAAAACAGAAGTGCACAGAAAGCAGTACTTTTTCTGGTTTGCTGTTACTGACAGTCTACAGTTTGGGATCTAGAGGACATGTAATGTTTTCTATGGGTATCCAATACCAATAGTTGCTTGCAATTGTTTAAATTGTGAAGGACCTGGAGTGGGAGATTTTTATCATATTAAGAGAATTACCCTATCTTGTTGCTGTAAGGTATGGATTCAGACAGAAACTAATGATTTTATTTCTCATTTCAGGATTTACTTCAGATGCAGTACGAAGGTGTGGCTGTAATGAAAATGTTTGATAAGGCAAAAGTGAATGTGAATTTGCTCATATTCTTGTTGAATAAGAAGTTCTATGGAAAATGAGTGTTTTCAGATATCATGGACTTCATCAATCAGTGGGAAGTCTATTCAGTATTTTTTTTTTTGCTTATAAACATTTATTTGAAGTTGGTCGTTGGATCCATAACTTTAAAAAACCCCTTAAAACACCAAATGTTCAGAGGAATGTACACAGTGCCTTTTCAGCATTGATAATGAACAGAAAACCAGGAAATCAATTCATTTAAACAGTTCCAGATTTCATTGGTGTTGGTACTTTCAAATCAAAATATTGTTTAGGACACAAAGCTTTCATTGTATGGATTTTAAGGTAGGCAGATATTGAATTTAGTTGAATATATAAACCTCTTCCTATTGAAACATTTTACAATTACCTCAGATATATCGTATAGTTCATTCTAGACTTTAAGTATTTACCAAAAGAAAACCTAATTTGTTTCTAAGGGATAGTTTGGGCAGATATTTAGTTATGTACTAAGCCTATTTTGTGGCAGTTGTCAATTGCAAAGCAAACTTATTGTGCAATTCAAAAATTTTTATAGGTAATTATAAAGCGACAATAACGACTTCACAAAAATGTATTTTGTGATTCATTCCTACTAAATGCACTACTGCCTCATGCAAAATGACATTTTCTACTTTCACAGCCTTTGGAGTGGTATTGGGGAAATCTGAATAGCGAACAGTTGTTCAGTTTGAAGTATTTGAATACATAAATTGTGCCTGTCTGTTTTGTTTTTTTTTTTTTTTGTAAGAAAATAAATGCAATAAAATCAGTATTTAGATTGGGTTTTTTTAATATTCTTTGGAGATTGTTCTATGTAAAATAAACATTACCTAATTAAACTGCCTTGGTCCCTGAATTTCATTTAAAGGAATCATTAAAGCAGCAATCCAGATGGTAGTTGAAAGAACTTTCAGTGGTTTTGTAAAATTGCATCTAATTAAGCCTGACTGCCCTCAGTACATTTTGGGAAGGCTGCTCAGCAGTGAAGACTTCATGGCCTTTATGCCATTGATGATTCTGCTGAAGAACTAGCACTTAAACCTACGGAGCAAAAGTATGTACTGCAGGTAATGTGACAAATTGATAAACCAACAGAAAACATTTCTTACTCTCACATTTCTTGTGACAAATATTTCAAAAGACAGACAGTGAGACATTCTGAAATGAATGGTAAAAGCAAATAAGAAATAAGTGTTAACTCTGGTGAGGGAATAAAACACTATAAAGTTACTGGCAGATATACAGATTATAAATTCAGATGATAAATCAACTGACCTGTGGTATTACACAAGCTGAAGAAATTATCACACTTATTGGATATATTACTTCATGCAAGGCATTAAATTTGAACACTTGACTACTTTAAAACAGCTAATAACCCTAATTAAAAGATAAAAAGCTCCTACATGCTTTAATTTTTCTTCTAGCTAGTTATGTATAAGCAATTTTAATATGACATAAATGCTGCAGTAGTGACATCCTGGTTTACTTAAAATAGCTGGATAGGAAGGTGAAAGCAGTACTTTACTTTTACTTTCAAAGGAGAGATGTAAATTGTACTTGAATATGAATTAAACTCACAATCTTTTGTTCCCTTTTTATTTGCAAGAGACTTGACTAATAGCTATACTTTTGACAAACTCTAGCTGAGCACAAAAGTCTGCACAAGTGCAATGTTGATCCTAAGACTGTGTGTAAAAATACCTGGAATTCTGCTGGTGAGACATGCTAGACTCCAGAGCCCTTTGTGGGAGTAAGTCACTCCTGGATATGTAATCTTGTTTAATACACTTGACACATCTACTGCCTGTTCTAATGCAAACAGCACGCCCCTCTGTTATTTCCTTGTGCAGACAAGATCAGAAAAGCTTATTTGGTCCCCAAGGTAATGACATGTATGAATGGTACAATCTATGTGCTCGCACTCACCTCTTCCAACCTCTTCTTGGGCTTCTTGTTCTTCCTAGCACGCGTCGAAGAATAATTTACATTTACTTTCTTTTAATTCCTTTATAAGCTTTTTTCCTTAATTAACTAATTCAATTAGGGCCTTGTCACAGAACAAATAATGAACCTTGCTAAACAGGACTGACCAGAGTGATTCCTACCTAAATATAAGAAGGATGGTCGTAGAAAGTAACATACAAATGAGCAAATTGATTCTGAGTTCATCCAGTGCTGCTGACAGCTACTAAATACAACAAAAAAGAAAGGCTTTTGGGAGGCTGCTGTAAGCTGCAATGTAGCAACTTCAGCATTAGACAAGACTTGATGAAACCAGTTTCATTCATGAAGTGATGGTGTGGAAAGACTGGTTCTGCTGATTCACAATCTGCGAACAAAGCCAGTACAGCCGAATAGGGCCTATGCTTCAGTTGTCATCATAGGAGAAAATACGTCTTTCCTTGGACAACTCACCCATCGCTCAACTTTGTCCTCCTTAACTGGTGGTAGTGAAAGGAGACTATAATAGACTGCAGTCTTAGTCTGTTAGCCCCACGGTTTTCATTTTTCTACGGAACATCTTTGGAGTTGACTAAGAGTGCTTGGCAGCCACCTTAATTTATTTTGGAACTTACACATTCTCATGGGGGTCTGAAGCTCTGGAACTATCAACAAAATTGCAAAACAACATCCTTCTTCTTGACCAAGCAGCCAGAAGCACCATCACAAGCAATAGCTTTGTTCAGTTTCACTTGGCACTTATCTGCTAACCTTCTTTAGATGTCCTTTTTTCTTTCTTTTCTTTAAAGAATACAAAAGCAAAACCACCACCTTACCTCTAACAGAAAATCCAAACACTGACCATCACACATGGTTCCAAGAAGTTCCTAACTACATAGAAAACTCTCCTGGATCACTGATTTCCCCTCTGAGATATGACTCTAACCTCACCCTCTTTCAGCAGTAACTACCCACCTCTGGCATGCACCATGGTAACCTGTGCCTTGAGCAGCAGAAAGGTATCTCCTTCCAAAAACCATAGTGATGTAGCAATATCACTGGATAGCTGCAGTCTTTTTGGGTAGATTCGGTGTGTTTAAGAGGAATGAAATTTTATTCTGTAATATACTTCTGCCAAAAAAACGAAAGCTCTGAAAAAGATGCAAGAAGTAGAATTAAAAATGAAAGCTTTAGAAGGCACGAACACTTCATCTCTAATACAATCAGTTAACCTTGACAGGAAGGAGCAAACTGATTTGCCGAAACTACAGGTTACAAAGGTTAACTTAAATTTGGCTCCCATATGCAGACAGAAAATTTAACAAACATGGGGGTTTGTATTCTTTTCTTATATTTATAAAAAGTTTAGAAAGATCAAAGGACATAGCCTTATGACTGTTTCCTATGTCTACAACTAAAGTACTTCTGGCAAGTTCAGCCTGAGTTTCCCTTCATATCTTTCACAAACTCTGTAAACTGATTTATCCATTAAGCACTGGCACACTGGTTAAGGATTCTTGAAATTAAGAAAACCAAATACTGGCAATGTATGCTTTTTTGAGGTCTGATATGATACTTACAAATATCTTTTTATTTTAAGAAAGACTGATATTTAGTTCACTTCTGTTTTGTGTTTAGAAAGTTCTAAGTGTTACCTTTGGGTATGTTTCTAGAGCTGTGAGACTACAGAAATGAACACGAATAGCTTCACTTTCTCTTCCCAAGCAGATGAAATAATTACCTCTGATTAAGGTATTTTCTAAACAGAGGAATAATGCACAATTAAGTATAAAGCATTTTGTGTGATAGCCCTAGCGTGTTTGTAGAAAGGCTGGCCAGCTGTAAAACTTGTATTTATTATTTGCTCTACAAAAATTGAAACCAGCTTCAAGAGTGCTATAACTTGGCAAGTGGTAGGACTGTGAAAGGAACACTACAGAGACACAGAGCTTACTGGGAAACAGTACTTGACCATGATTTTTATTCTCAATTAAAAGCAAAGGTCAGTGCTTCTGCAGTAATAAAGGCACTTCATACATATGAACAGTTTTTAAATTGAGCTTTCCCTTCCTCTTCTTTTTCAGTCTGTATTGCCGTAAACAGAAGCATATACTGTCGAGGATGGGATAGCATATCCTACCAAATCAGTGTCTGCTTGTAAAGCTTTTGGTGTCTTACAGGCTTAATAAATACAAAGCACTCAAACCACCAGCAGAATATTTAGGAATGAAAAAGCCTAAATAATAGCTGCAAAGTCATGGAAATATCTTCCTATACAGCTTTCCTGTAGGTTTCAGTTCAACCACCTCTTCACCCATGAGCATCCCTGGAAGACAGCACAAGCTTTCCAAGGCTTGTCCATGGCACATGCAACTGGATTGGGGGGTGGGACCACTTTCTCAGGGATCTTGGAGTAGTAACACATGTATTTGCAGAGCAGGGCAGTGAATCGCTTTTGGGTTGTCCCGTGTTGGTAGAGCAGTCAGTTTACTGAACCCATGCAATGCAAGCAAGCTGTGGCGTCATCTCCTTTATACAAAGCAGAGTACTGAGGGGCTTTTTGGAAGTATTGTAAACATTTCAGCTGGCCTTGGAACTGTTCCTGTGAGACATTTTGCCTGCACAAATTTGGCAAACAGCCTAGAATAACTGCTTGAGCACAACCCTTGGCTCCTCACCTCCTGACCCGTCACCCCGCACCAGCCCAGTACTGCTTCCCGTTTCCCAGCCGGGTGTGGGGGCTGCTGTGTGTGTGCTGTGTGTGTGCTGGGTGTGTGTGCTGGGTGTGCTCAGTGTGTGTTGGGTGTGTGCTGGGTGTGCTGTGTGTGCTGGGTGTGCTGTGTGTGTGCTGTGCTCGGGGTGTGCTGGGTGTACGCTGTGTGTGCTGGGTGTGCTCTGTGTGTGCTGGGGGTGTGCTGCGTGTGCGCTGTGTGTGCTGTGTGTGCTGGGTGTGCTCAGTGTGTGTTGGGTGTGATGGGTGTGTGCTGTGTGTGCTGGGTGTGAGCTGTGTGTGCTG
>JAWWEE010000085.1:48883752-48967691 GCA_035221455.1 Xenops minutus
GGTGTGCTCTGTGTGTGCTGGGTGTGCGCTGGGTGTACTCTGTGTGTGCTGGGTGTGCTGTGTGTGTGCTGGGTGTGCTGTGTGTGCGCTGGGTGTACTCTGTGTGTGCTGGGTGTGCTGTGTGTGTGCTGGGTGTGCTGGGTGTGTGCTGGGGGTGTGCTGTGTGTGCGCTGTGTGTGTTGGGTGTGCTGTGTGTGTGCTGTGTGTGCGCTGTGTGTGTTGGGTGTGCTGGGTGTGCGCTGGGTGTGCTCTGTGTGTGCTGGGTGTGCTCTGTGTGTGCTCTGTGTGCTCTGTGTGTGTGCTGGGTGTGCTCTGGGTGTGTGCTCTGTGTGTGTGCTGTTTGTGCCGTGTGTGTGCTCTGTGTGTGCTGGGTGTGCTGTGTATGCTCTGTGTGCCCTGTGTGTGCTGGGTGTGTGCTCTTTGTGTGCCCTGTGTGTGCTCGGTGTGTGCTGGGTGTGTGCTGTGTATGCTGTGTGTGTGCTCGGTGTGTGCTCTGTGTGTGCTGTGTGTGTGCTCTATGTGTTCTCTGTGCTCTGTCTGCGTGCCATGTGTGCCATGTGTGCTCTGTGTGCTCTGTGTGTGCTGTGCATGCTGTGCATGCTGTGTGTGCTGGTGGCTGGGCTGGGTGCGCTGCGGGGCCGGCACCCCTCTCCTCCCCTCCCCTCCCCTCCCCTCCCCTTCCCTTCCCTTCCCTTCCCTTCCCTTCCCTTCCCTGTTCTCCCCTCTCCACCCCCCTCCCCTCCCCTCCCCTGGAGCTCGGTGCGAAGCTCGGGCGGCCCCCGGGGCGGCCCCTCGTCCCTCCCGCCCTGCGGGGCGGTCCCTGCCGTGCCCCTCGCTGCTCGGTGCTCGCACGGACGGACAGACGGACGGACGGACGGAGGGAGGGAGGCCCGGCCATGGTGCCCCGGGCGCTGCTGTTCGCGCTGCCGCTGCTGCGCTGCCCGCCGCCCTTCGCCGCCGGTGAGTGTGTCCGCCCCGCCGGCGCTCGGGGAGCGGGGCCGGGCGCGGCCGCAGCCCGGGCGGGCCGTGTGGGCCCCGGGCCGGGCCGTGTGGGCCGTGTGGGCGCCGCTGCCGCTCCGGCCCGCGGGGGACGGGGCCGGACAGCTGCGGACAGAAGTGAGCTGGCTGCGGCGCCATAAGGACCTGGCACTGCCTTCCTGAACAGCTTCAGGAGACGCAGTGCCCCCCGAGCTTGTAGGGAGAGCTGCCAGCGCAGAGCGTTTCGGAATATCCACCCCAGGCAGAGGACCTTCGTGGTTACTGTAGGGTTAGAGGTCGCACTGTAGCGCCATGAGTGCCCCAGCTTGGGAGACCGCGGGTCCGTCGAGCTCGGAGCTTGTTGCACAGTGCGCGTGCGGAGGGGGCGCGGCAGAAGACACGTGTGCCCCTAACCCTCCCAGTTCGAGGGCAGAGGGACAGCAGTGCAAAGGGGTACTATTTACAGATTAGCAGAGCGGGGCTTTCCTGTGAAATTCAGTCTAACATTTCTTTGGGTGAGCTAGTGATGATAGTGCTGCTGTACCAATAACTTAGTCCCGTGAGATGCCCACTGTGAATTCTCTGTTCAGGCCCTACGGACACTGATTAGATGAGCAACTAAGGGGAAATTTCTAAGTGTGGCATGCTTTGACTACGGAACTGAAGACTGAAAAGGGGCAGACCCGGTGTTTGTAATTATGCTGGGAGGGAAGTATCAAACAGGGCAAATAATTTTCGCTAAAAAACTTTCTGTAACAAAGACAAGTGCTAATGAAGAAATCACAATCATGTTCATACAGGAATTCTAAGGAAAAAGTCCTTTAAAAAAAAGGGGCATTGGTGTAAAAGACAAAATATACATGGTAATGCTAGAAAAAAGATTGTACTGTTGGGTACTATTCTTTGAATTTATGGAGACATTCAAACTTGTTTTCCTGCCTTTTGCACTCTGAATTACAGTACTTATTTGCTACTTCCTTCAGAAATAATGAAAATACCTACTGTATTGCATCATTACAAAAACAGAAAAAATTCCATACAAGTTCCTTCATGCACAGCAGAACTCATGAAGGCTGACCATCTGAATATGTCTTCTCTCTCCATGTTGTCTCTCCCATTATAATAATATGATTTCCCCACTGTCCCAAATAACCTTCCTTTTACCACAATGTAATTAATTCCCATTGCCCAAACACTGTTGTGTTCATAGGTCTGCTCTGCCTTTGGATTTTCAGCTTCTCTTGTGCCTTTCTCCTCTCCATCAGCATCCACAGTTACCACCTTACTGACCTGTGCTGTTCCTGTGGGCAGATGAAAAAGCAATAGCTGGACATTGGATTGGCATTAAGTGCTTGCAGATTGTCTGACCAGTTGCTGTTCAGGTGGCTGACCAAGGTCTGAACTTACCCAGATGGACTTCTCTGGTGGGACACTGACAGCCAGATAAAGATGTTATTATTGCTTGAAGCGAGCACGTGTAGTTAAAGAGATGGAGAAAGGAAATTAAAAAGGAATAGATGGTTGCAAGAAAGCAATATTTCAGGAGGATGCGTTCTAATTGTTACTGCATCAGTCTACAGTACGATAACAAAATCTGTATTAATGGAGATGTGGTCTATTGGAGATTTTCTTAAAGACAGTTCAGAGTTTATTTTCATAAAAGCAAATAACTGTCATCTTTCCTACAAGGTTGTGTCTTACCTTGTTTATTAACGCATCTGGCATGCACTTCACAGTTTGCCTTCAAGTACCTAATTTATGGGCCACTTAGTAGTTTAGATTCTAGATGCTTATCCCTTTGGATTATACAAAGGGAAGATAAGCCATCGGTGTGGCTACAGCTGTCACCAGTAATGCCCAGAAATCGGTATTAATTCTTGTCAAGCAGCACACAGCAAACATATTTAATTGGCTTGTGTAGGAGCCTATTCTGTAGTCTTCCACTCACAAAGACATCCCTTGGGATATAAATACTGCTGGATTGTAACATCCTGTCCAGATTTCTGGGTCTACAGAAATTTTTAAATTTTCTTCTGGAGCTTTAGAGTGCTTTTTAAGATTGGTTGAAGCTGTTGTATTTTTTGCTCTCCAATTCTCTTTTCACACAACAGCATTCCCAGTGGGCCTTTGCACATGAAAGTAGATATGAAAAGAAATTATAAAATAGCTCTGTATAATATATATATATATATCTATCAGTGACTTGCAGCGTAAGCAGAACAAGCTGATTGTGAGATGAATGGTATGAAGTTCTTGATGGAAAATAGCACAGTATAGATTGTTAAAATTAGACAATCCCAAACTTAGTGAGGTTTCTAGATAGTTTCTCTATGTTCTCATTGGAGAACTGGTGCAAAAACCACAGGCAATTAAAGAAAACTTCAGACAATTTGAGTATCATACCCATTCTATGTAATTTTTGCCTTTTGAAGTCCTTATTGGAAGCAAAAAAAGGGAAAAGACTATATGCATTCAGCATCCTTACTACACACCACAAGCATAAAACCTCAGTGTTTTAGCCTGCTCTTCCTTTGTTCATAGTATTAGTCCTGTTCTTTCATACCTGTTTAAATTTTACAGGTATTTTGATAGAGCTGTTAACTGTCATATCAGCAGTGAGAATACTGTTAGTCATAAAAATAAAAATCCACCGGGCTTAACTTCTTCCAAGAGGACTGGATGACAGCCTAGCAAAAATAAGATGACCCTTTGAATATTTATGATTATTATACAAGCTTTAACTCTCTTTTCCTAGAAGATGACTTGGATTATTAAAAACTACTTAAGCTGTAGTGAAATATGTTTTATACAAATGGTATCTGTAACTTTAAAACAGCTAGAAAAGACTATTTCACAGATCTAGTATAGCTGTAGCTATGTAAGAGTAGTTACAAGATCTTTTCTGTAGAGCTGCTGTATTGGCTGTCTTGTACTAACCCAGCTTAAAAATAATGCCTGTTTCCCATTATCAGCTTATTCAAATAAACAGTGACACATAAGGAATACACAACCTCAGGGCAGAAACTGTCTTCTATTTCATTAAGTATGGAGTGCAGTATTGTTTCTTCTAGAATTATGCAGATAATGTGTCATACAAGAATACAAGCAGCTTTCTAAAGGAAAAAACTGATACGTAGCTATCAAGGTTTTAAATTAAAATTAAATTTAATGAAAAAAGTTTAAATCACCACTCTCTGTATCAAATTGGCACAAAAATAGCAAGTTTGAGGTCTCTCTGCATTTTTCCATAGAACTGGCTTTCAAAAAGTACCTCTGGTCATACAAGTTCAAGATGGGGACATGAACTGAGTACAGGGGATAGCATGGTGGTGTTGACAGCATGAAGGTTGACTTCAACTCTGAACTTAGAAAGTCTTTACTTGTACAAAGAACAGGTAGTTTTCACCAAGTTAGGGTATTATTCCAGAGACTTTTAACTAAACTAAAATTATTTGTAAAATTTTTTGCTCTGATTTATTGTAATAGGATTCTGTATTTAGAGATTTCTTTCTTAAAATGAAGTAATACAGACTCTAAATCCTCTAAAAAAGTTGTAAATAAGATGGCTCCAGGAATTCAGGATATACTTAAAATTATTAACAATGTTCAATTAACAATAAGCAATAGCTAAGTCAATGAAAGGTACCTGGCCCAATCACAATTTTTTTCCCCATAGCATATTTTCATAGTGTTCTAAGTTAGGAGATACTGACAAGAAATGGGTCAGGTTACCACCAAGGGCTTCACATTAAGTGATTTAACATCAGTCACTTAGGATCAGTGGCTCTAAGTTTTCTTGCTAGTCCTCAGAAGTGTGACACTGCAGCACTGCTGGCTCAGGTCCTTCAAAGTTCAGGGATACTGGGATGAGAGAGGTGCTTGTGCCTCTGTTATCACATCATGGAGAGGTAATCTAGGCAGTACATTTCCTAACTCCTTGCACAAATTTACCCTCCCTCTCATCAAGCCTCTAAATATTTGTGTTCCCAAAAACATGTTTCCTCATAGGAAACCATGTCACGTCTTCATTTGGTTTTCCACACTGTTTTTCAGTGTTTCGGAGACTAGGTTCATCATTGTCTTTCAGAGGTTTTCTGGAGATGCAGTAGGTAGCCATTCAAGATTTTTTCATCACATTTACTGATGTCTTTGCAGTGGAGACGAGCTTCTGGGCACAAGAAATTTGGGGTGTTTTCATTCAAGTATAGTTATAATCCTTCCAAAAGAGATTAAACCAATGGTGTCAGCTGTGACATATTTCTACTGCAATAATCATTAAGTACAGAAAATCTCCTAATTCTTTGATGTCAGCCACAGGCTGAAGTTAGAGGTGTCAAATAGAACTTGTGCCACACCTGAACTGCTGAGCTAGGAGCTGACTCTTTGCGCCATCCAGCTGCTTGGACTAAACTTTAAAGTAAAGTTAAAGATTTAGGATCTATAATTTTCCCTATTTTTAGTGTTCTCTTTAAAACAGCAGAATCAACCCTATAAATGTATTTAGTGCACTTCTGTGCAAACACTGAATCTCACATAGTTCTGTATTGTTCTGTTTCAAACCAAACCGATCCTACTGCAATCTATGCAACATACTTCCAGGCTGAAATTCTCATCCAGCATCTTTTTTTCTGACTGAGGTTGCATTCTAGTCACTTTGCATATGAAAACCATTATCTCAAACACTTTCTTTCTTTTGTCGACTCTGGCTTTAGAATGCTGTTGTGACACAGCGTGATACAAAGAGCACGGCAGCTTTAAAAGAATCACCCTATTTCCCTACCACTTCTCTGAGCTACCCCCACATTCCAGTCTGAATTTCACTAAAATTCATTCTGAGCCGGGCCCTTCTCGAACAGCCTTCGCACAAAGGGAGGCAACTGCCTGCATAAAGCTGCAGCCACTCCCCTCTTTGCTATCTGCCACTTCAGATGCTTTTGTTCTCACCTGCATTAAAAAAGTATTGTTTGAAATACTGTAGAACAAATAATTGCTTCTAACTAGCAACATCTTACACAGGTGAATCATGCCCATGTTCTTCCAATTCACAGATCTGGGCCAACACAAACTCATTTTAATTGTCTAGGATAACAAAGGATAGTTGCACAGCTGAGTAGATGAATTATTTAAGTATTAGTAACTTTTCTCATTTCTGTCCCCATAATATGCTTGAATTGTCCTATGCCTAACTAGATTAAGACAAAGCTGAAAATGACAGTTTTACAAAATAATTCTCCATAGAAACCACTTTGCAGAAATAATGCCTGAATAGCTCTTGGGATGGTTTGGGATTTTTTTTGTACGTAAATAAACCCATACCACACATTCAACACTATCACACCAAATTTCTGACTCCTTATGTTTAAAAATCAGAGATACCCTGTCTTGACTTGGTCATAGCCACCAGACCATACTGCCAAAGAACCTGCTGTAGAGGGAACACTCAGTTTAAAAGTGTCCGAAGGTACACCAGACACATACTGCCCTGCATGCTGTGGGGCAGTATAAATAGAACTGGGGAAGTGTTTCAGTGCAATCTGTGGCTACCTGTCTGTTACAAGGAAAAGGTTGATCCATATCTACCTTGAAAACTGCATGCAGACTTCTCCATCTGTCTTGATGGGGGACTTTGGCTTAAGTAAGATGTCTCCAGAGCACAGAAATATTTCAGTAACATGATGCTTCACCTGCACTTTTTATTTTTTATTATTTTGGTGATGAATACTTCTCACAGGAATTTTGTGTGTGATTACTAGTATTTACCCCAGCATCTCATTTCATACAAAATGTGGGAAGGGTCTGGCAAAGACAGTTCAACGCTGACAAATCTACTGTTATGTTTGTGTTAAAGTAGCCCAAAGAAAGAAAATATTAGATTGGTCCTTAAGCACAGCTAGAATCAGCACTAATAGCAGCTTCCAAGCTAAGAGATAAGAGTTAAAGGACGACATCTTACCCAAATTTGTAGCAGGAGCTAAAACAGAAAGGCTGCTCTGTGGGCAGCCTGTGCTTTGAATCAGAAATTAACCTTATTATTTTGTGTTGATAATGTAATTTTAGCTTTCCTTTTTGAAAGATGTTTTCACTTCCCCATATCACCTCAATATTTGCTTATTATTCTTTCTTATTTTTCAGCCTTTCCAAATAACAGCAGCATACCACGCATCAGAAGTTTTGCACTGTTTTCTTCTGTCAGTAAACAGGATGACCTTATACCTATCGAAGGTGATCTTGAAAATGATTTGGAAGTTGGATCAGGAGCCGCCAATCAGACTGCATTAATCCTACATGAACAACGAATGGTGTCAGTTCACACAGCACGATACCTCACTAGTTGGTGGCTGACGCGTTTTGTTCCTTCAGTTTACACCTTAGTGCTTGTCCTGAGTCTCCCTCTGAACATTACAGCAATACTTGTGTTTCTGAAAAAAATGAAAATTGAAAAACCAGCTGTAATATACATGTTGAATTTGGCCCTCTCAGATGTCCTGTTTGTAAGCGTGCTTCCTTTTAAGATTACTTATCACTTCTTGGGAAATGACTGGGTTTTTGGATCTCATATGTGCCGTTTCATCACTGCTGCCTTCTATTGTAACATGTACTGCTCAATAATGCTTATGACGAGCATCAGCTTCGATCGCTTCTTAGCAGTGGTGTATCCCATGCAGTCTCTTGGGTGGCGTACATTAACACGTGCCTCACTGATTTGTCTTGTCATATGGCTTGTAGCAATAGCTGGGGTTATACCTTTTCTCATCAGAGAGCAAACAATGGAAATACCCAAGTTAAATATAACTACTTGCCATGATGTGCTGAGAGAATCTGAGCTTCATGGCTATTACCTCCACTTCTTCTCCATCTTCTCTTCTGTGTTTTTCATAGTGCCATTTATAATTTCTACTGTCTGTTACGTGTGTATCATTCGATGTCTTAGTTCTTCTACCATTGTTGCAAAACAAAATAAGAAGACACGGGCCTTGCTCTTATGTGTGGCTGTTTTTTCTGTTTTTGTTATTTGCTTTGGACCAACAAATGTCCTCCTGTTAATTCATTATGTCCATTTTTCTTATGACAACAGCTTAGAGTATCTCTACTTTGCCTATCTACTCTGCGTTTGTATCAGCAGTGTTAGCTGTTGCATTGACCCCTTTATTTACTACTATGCTTCTTCTCAGTATCAGAGACAATTTTTCAGTCTCTTCAATTGTAAAAAGACTTTTGATCCTAACAGTAGTAACAGCAGTGGCCAGCTGATGTCTACCACTAGTAGAAGGGCTACATTGTCTACTAATGTGAATAACAGTGTCTACAGGAAATTATTAGCAATGCACTGAGATAATGTGGTTTATACATGCTTAATTTTTACACAATTTCAGACAAAAAAAAGAACTCTGTTATATCCAAGAAATGCAAAACCTTAAACCAAGTTGTTGTATGATGCACAGCTCTACAGTTTCATTATAGTAATGCACAATTCAAGTTAAAACTCTGTCTACATGTTTTGTGTGTGTGTATATATATATATATATATAATATGTAAATAGGTTCATGAAAAGGGGATAATAGTTGTTGAGTGTTTTTCAAATAAACTTTTTTTCAGAGAAATTCTTTGCATTGTTAGTTCAGTTTATTGTAGAGGTTTTATGAAACCCCATTTTAGTATTTTGAACTGTATCTGTTAGGTTGAATAAATTCTTACATATGAATTCATTCCTTCTATCCAGTAGTTCTGAAAAAACAGTGAAAATATGTTTCCAAACTTCCCCCCCCCCTTTTGTCATTATTTCTGGAATTATCTGTAAATTTATTTTCTTAGCATTATTTTTAATCACAAACAATGAAACTGTTTACATTTTTATATATTTCAATTAAAAACAGTCTGTATCATTTTCAGGATGTGAGCAAAACCAAAAACTAGGTACTGATTTGTGCAATGTGTGTCAAGGGAAGTAATTCTTAGCAGCTGGAATTAGCTTTTTTTTTTGTATTCCTGTCATTAGTGTAGGCCCGTCATCTTGTCTAGGAGTGTAGTATTTTTGACAATTCATTTCACAAAAAATCGTGACATTTTGTTTCACAATAAATCAATGACTCTCCAGAAAATAGAGTGAAAAAGCTGTATTCATCATCTTGTTCTGCATTTTGTAAACATGCTTTTGTGCATGTGGTTAATCATAATGCACATGTTTAGAACTTGGAAATATCCTTTATCCTCACCAGTCTGGGTGTTTTTCGTATTTTACTCTGTGTCCATGTCTCCTGAAATTGCTGTGGTGTATGGCTAACCAATAGCTAACTTCATTCTATGTAGCAGTCTCTTACTGCAAGGAACTCTAAAGCCAAATAACAGGAATTCACTTTTAGAAATGAGAAGGTATGACTCCACATGAAAATGGAAATGAAATTAAGCAGGAATTTGCTTAATACAGGATTTGCCATAGAAATCGCCAAGAAGTACGGCAGTGGATGAAAGCTGTCTTCAGGCCAGCACAAGTGATAAAACCTAATCTTTCTGTATACAGCGTGATAGTGAGAGACTTTTTTCTAACCATGATCTCTTTTTGGTTTGTTTCTGTTCCTTAATGGAGTTAAGCATAATTAAGTATTGCATTACCAGAGTTTCTTTAGATTTTTTTTTTCTCAAGGTTTTGCCACTTTCTCAGTACATGAGTGCTAAAAATACATATATATATATATAATTTGTAAGCCTAAAACCCCACAAATGAGATATACTCAGTTACATTCTCATTTTGTTTAATATCATATTAGGAGTGGGCTTGTTTATCACCAAAATCCAAATGTATCTTTAAAGTATGAACATCCGCTTCTTGCTGGCAGACAAAAATTACGTCTGTGCTTCCTGGGGAGCTGAGGAGACTGCTTTTTTAGTCCTGGTTCAAAGGAAGACCATGAAGATAATCAGAGGGCTGGAGCAGCTCTCCTGTGAGGACAGGCTGAAAGAGTTGGGGTTGTTCAGCCTGGAGAAGGCTCTGGGATCACATTACAGCCTTTCAGTACCTAAAGGGGGTTGATAAGAAAGACGAGTTTTTAGCAGGACCTGCAGGGACATGATATGGGATAATGGCTTTAAACTGAAAGACAGTAGATTTACATTTAGACTAGATTTAGAAAGAAATTTACTGTGTATTTTGGTGAGGAACTGGAGTAAGTTGCCCAGAGAAGTTTTGGATGCCTAATCCCTGAAAATGTTCAAGCCAGGGTTTGAGCAGCCTGGTCTAGTAGAAAGTGTCTGCTCATGGAGTGGGGTTGTAACTAGATGGTGTCTTTAAGGCCCCTTCCAACCCAAACCATTCTCTGAATTGATCTATGAACTGCTAAGCATGGTCATGCAGCAGAGCACAACGTGGTGGCCTTTTCCAGAAACTGAACCAGAAAAGTACTGTAATTTAGGCTGACATGCTTAAACTAACAGGAAAACCTAACCATATCTTCATGGTTAATGCACCCGTGCACTGCTAGCTGGGAAAGAAAATTGACTGTTCCGGGGGAAGGAGTTAACATCTGATGAAAAGAAAACTGTTGATATATATGGTGTTTCACCCATACTTTCTGCTCTTCAGTCTTTTTTTTTTTTTTTTTGCCCATCATGTTGGAGTTAAGGTGCATAATTTTCTCTATGAAGCAAGCTAATAAACTTGCACTATATAACATTTGGGGACAAGGAGATGTCAAGCACTAAGCATACATAAGGAAGCTTGCTAATAACATTGCAGTTATGCCAGCTGCATGTTGTGGCAATATCGGCAGACGCAAGATTTGTAATCAGCATGATTTCTGTTGGCAAAATACCTCATATAGCAGCTGTCATTGGTATAACTTATTTCACATGGAAAGGTTTATTTAATTTAGCATGGCAAGGATTTTGCAGGTACTGGTACATTCTCACTAGAGGCATTTCATCAATTAATGCCGAGTATGCATCTTCCTTAAACCTACTTCCTGCAGCCTGAGTGCAGAGACAATACGGTCTGCTGCCTTTACTTCCCTATTTAGATGAATCTCAGCCAGAAATGGGAGTGTGGCTGCAAAGTGTATTCACAATGTTTTGCATGAGGCAAACTGCATCAGGCCATTGGATGTCTCCCTGCTTTATGTGGGATCCAGAAATGGAAAGAGAGTATAAGCCAGACAGTAGATCACCAGTTATGGCTTTGCACTGGAGCTCTCCAAGAGTTGGGGGAAGAAAGAGAAGGGCCTGATGTGCTGGCTGCAATATATAAGTAAATTCCTGGGTAATGCCTTTTTTTTAAAATAATTTTCACCTTTTTTGATCTGATCACAGTTTGATCTTGCAAGATGCTGAGCAAATTTAAAAAAAAAAAAAAGTAACCTTTAAAATTGTTTAAGTACCCACAGAAGTGCTTTTTCATTATATTTTGGATTTTGCAAGTGCTATAGAAATGGTTTAGTGATTTCTAATATAGCTGGAGAAAGTGAACAAATAACATGCTATAATCCAAGTCAACACTAGAGAGCATTAAAATAACTAGATACTGCTGTTGTAATTTGACTTACTGGGGAGGAGACCATTAGGAACCAGATCTGAGTGTCATGCTGAACTGTGAAATATGGATTAGGCCTCTAAACAATTGTGTAGATTGGGAAAGGTGAAAAAGTATTGAAATTGCATTGGAAAAGTAAGTGACTTTATTTTAAATAGAACTTGTAAAAAGGTTCCACAGAGTTTTGGGGATTAAGTTTTCTTATGTTTGTGCTCACAGTAGCAGTGCCTATAGCCCAGAAGCAAATCTCTCTACTAAAAAGCAGGGACTGACATTTAAAGCATGTCACTAAACTCAAATGCATTGCACACAGCAAGGTAACTCCATTGAGGTCAGAGCTGATAAAGTAAACCTACAATAAATATCTGGCTTGCTGTTCCCTCACCAAAATAAAAATTTGTAACACTGATTCAAATTCTTCATTCCATAGCAGACCCGGGAAAGTCACTGTCCTTGCTTTTGTTTGATCATTTATTTGGGTTTTGTGTTAGGAACCTGAGATGTTCAGTATTTTTTTTGTGCCTCACTATTATGCACTAGAGGCAGCAATCCTTGTAAAGTTCTCATACATATTTTCTCATCCTCATGGATTGGGGTGCATGTGCCCAGGCAGCAGTGAAAGTGGAGCTCCAGGGCTCCCAGCTCACAACCTGCTCGTGCTGGCTTGCCAGTCTCTCCCTTCAACTCAGCTAGAAATGGCAGGCTTCCCTCAGTGCTGCTTCCCTCTGAAGGGAACACAGGAAAGGAAAATGATTGAATAGACTTTCAGAGACAGTATTTTATCCCTATTGCCTCCTTATAGTGCTCTTCTGTTTTTCTTTTTTCTTCAGATATATGTTTAAATAAGTAATTTTTTTGGCTTACAAGTTGGAAAGAGCATTCACCATGAGCAACATAAGAAGCAGGTTAGGTTCCTAAGATCAAACTTTTCAAATCCCTGTTTCTGCCAGGCATCAAAGTCCATCTGCTCAGTTTATAATCCAGAGGGTGTGGAGCCTTTGGACCCTGTGTACCTGCTAGAAGGACATAACAGTGGTACAGAAGCCAGTGGTATCATGGACAGGAAATGATGCTGCTGAGCACTTCCTTTCACACAGAATGGCGCTTAATTGGAAACAGGCATCCAGCTCTAGAAGGGTGTGTTTTGTCACTGCCACCTCTTACAATAATGTCCTGTTTACTGAAACCTCCCTACACACTGAGTGTTTCTTGTCCAAGACAATACCCCACACAGTTCCCATCATCATTTACACAGCAAGATGCCTTGGAGATCAGCTTTCAAAACACATGGGGTTTGCTGTCACATAATTTATTCTTCACTCATTAAACTCAAAGATTTAAGTGCTTCTTTTCTGATATAGTCACTCCTGTGATTTCCCTCTTATCTTTTCTCTTTTAACATAAACAATTTTTACTGCCTATTCTAATCTTTCATTGCTCATCAATATTGTTGCAAAGCCAAATAGAGGAAGATGTCTTCTTGTCTGCAGGAAACCTGTAGCAAATGGAGAGAAGGAGAGAGAAAACTTTTTTACTCAAACTTCTGCATTGTTTTATCTGCCTGTTCAAGTGTTTATAAGTCTCCATCCTTCATCGTAATTCCAATAGCATTTTCCTTGAATGCTTTTTCTATAGGTCACATAAGGAATAAACCACAGGCAGGATTTCTTTCAGTTTATTTTCACTCTTTTTTTTCTCCACTTTTCTTGTCTCTAAAAGGTATATGCAATTCTATAATACATCTAGTTACTTATCACAGCTTTAATCACCAAGGAAATGAAAAATATTCTGAAGATTTCTGATTTTGTCATTCAAACACAAGCTAGGAGGTATAAGAATAGCATACAGTATTCCTATCACTGAAAATTATATTTACAGCAGCTCTGAAATTCAGAATAGATCTTACTCTGCTTTGAAATTTTTTCCTATTATTAGAATATTATCTTTAGTAAAAATTTTTGCAAGGAGGGCCTTATTGCATTTCCATCACTAAATTAAATGTGTATGTAAATTTGCTGAGCTACACAGATATTTTTCATTAAATTAAAATGTTTCTAACCTTCTTATGTTTCTGCATCAGACATACTGAGTTTCATTACTGAAAATTCTTTCAAAATTACATTTCAAATGTTAAAACTGTTTAACGGACAGGTGTATCTAAAAGTGTATTATCTTTTTTTCACCAAACTGATATAATGTGGTGGGGGGAAAAAAAAGAGTATTTTGTGTACTTAATTCTGAAAAGCTTTTCAGGTTTGTATTTTCTTAAGATCAGTCGTGCACTGAAGTTTTGTGAAAACAGTGAAAATATTTCCTAACTTGAAAATCAGTTATCAGGAGTTACTGCCATTTTGAGCAAAATATTTTATCTCTGCTTGATCACAGTATCTCCTGTTTGTACTCTAATGAAAGAAGGTGTTTCAGTTTTTAACTTCCTCCCCTCCTTTTGCCACTAGCACATAAAAACCAAACTGAGTAAAGAACAGCTTCAAGAAGAAGCCACTTCTCCATTCAGTGCTCTTTTTTAAAAACTAAGGTCTGTAAAAACACGTAAGATGAAGGTTACAGTTCCCTTATGAACATATGGGAAAGTCTGCAAATATATTAACAGTATCTTCATTTAAACTTTTGCATGCTTAGCCAGGTGCTTGAGGGAGTGAGGTACTTGGGGTGGCTGGATAGTGATACTGGAATCTAAGTGGCATTTTAGATTTTCTTTAATTGTCATGGTTTTCAGAACCATTAGAGAACGGCCAATCCATTCTTGCAAAACTAAGAGATGTCACTCAGCCAAGCGAGCAGACAATTTGCAACTACATTGAGTGCTTCATGTACCCAGCCCAACATCACCTCCCCAAGCTCAGGCTGAAGACAAGCAGCCCACAGGTCCCTGGGGCAGCAGCCTCTGTGGCTTGGCTGTCCTGGCCCTCATGGCCATTCAATTGCCCACCTGCCAAGTCTCATGAGCATGGCTGCACACCCAAACTGAGGGGGAGAAGGAGAGGCAGGCAGGATGAAGGCAGCCTCCACCTTCCTCTATCACCAGGCTGGTGCTACAGCCTGGGCTCACGTGCAGCTGCATACCAGCTCTGGGGTGTGCAGCAAGCAAGGTTGTGCCTCATGTTTTTCTGGCACTCAGAAGCCTGTCCAGTCCCTGGCCCCAGGGACAGCCATGCCTGAGAGTGTTTGGGCCAGGCAGAGCCTGATCTTCCTCTAGCATATGCAGGACAAGGATTTTTGCTGCCCCTGTTAATAGACAGGTGCCAGCTTCGCCTGTACCACAAACCAGGCACGGCTTTTGAGATTTAGGTGCCTCTGGAGAGAGGAAACAGGACTTAGTTTAAGGAGTCAGAAAACAGGCTTCTCCTGCCTAAAATTTTGTAAGTTTGCCTACGTGAGTGATCTTGGATAGGCTAATTTAGGAGTTTTCATTGACTGAAGAACAGCCTATCTTGGTCATGGTGCCAAAAAAAAGCAGCTAGCTACTTCCTTCATCATTTCCTCCTCCTGTATGAGCACTGTACAAACAGCTCAGGTTTACTCTGTTCCTAACATGAGAGGAGTAGGAGGGAGGGAGGAAGGCCCTGTGCAAGGAGAGTACCATGGAGCTAGGGGTACGATTATCCTTGACTTAGTGAACTAGTTGGCCTCTCCACTGGCCTGGGACGTGCAGACCTGTGGGATTACAGTGTAATCATACAAAATGCTGGTAATGCACAAGGTACAGCCACTCTGGAGTGTGTATGCAAGATGGGAACCCACCCTGAGAGCCCCCTGTGCTGCATGTATTACGTGTATGTATTAGTCACTTATCAGAGATTTATTTTAATCCGTTGCTGTCACTGTGACAACAGCAATATCAAGCAGGCATTTCCTGTTTTTCTTTCTCATGTACTGAAAGCAGATGTTTTCCAAGCCATAAAACTAGAGTTGATCACTTTTCATAATGACACTGATAACAACATCCAGCCCCACAGACTAAAACCACGGTTTCTTTAGCAAACCACAAGTTACAGTCTGCAGCGATGAGACTGCATACAACAAAAGCAAGACATTTGCAAGCACAGACTTTCAATACAGTTCAATGGGAACAAATTTCACATTAAAAAAAACATGTGGAGCTCATTTTTTAAGCAAAATTCACAGAATAAGTTGGAAGGGACCCACAACAATCATTGAGTACATCTCTCAAAGTGACTAGCCATATGGGGATTGACCCCATAACTTTGGTATTATTAGCACCAGGCTCTAACAAGATCTGTGAACTCTACCCAATTGAAATACCATGTGTGAGGGTCCTTACAGGTGAAGATAGATCCTCAAACTCATTGAACAAACCTTTTAGGAGACAAAAGTAGGGGCAAATAGCATTGCTGTCCTTTCTGTAAGAGGTTGGAAAGTTTTTTACTCTTCCTTGTTGTACTGGACAAGAATTTATTTACTATAATTGTAATTAACGTGTTTTCACTGAAGCATAGTAAGGACAGCTTCATTTTTGTGATGACCAGGGCAGCTTGTTATCAGCACTGGCTTTATAACCAACTTTCAGCATATAGTACATTTGTTGCTTATTCTAAGACCCTATTGAGTGTTGCAAGCAGTTCATCTGGAAAGGTACCATGATCATGAAGATGAAGAAAGATAGGCATGTGTGTCACACCCATCTCCCCACTTTCCCTCTAATGGTCAGTGTAGTTTGTCCTAAGAACACCAGGTGGGTATTGCAGAAATAACTGGCTGGATGCTCTCATAATTAATGAATTCCAGAAATGAGGGAGCTGGATGTTTTCAGTTGGTTTTGGTGCACATCAGCCTGCATAAAAGTGTAAAGTGCTGATGGAGACCAGGTCAGCTGGGTAAACTGATCTCCCAGTGTTGCAGGCTGCTTCTGCATGGAACCTTCCCCTGGCAGGGATGCCTGCAGGGAACACTCACTTTTGGAGGGTGAGTAAAAATCACTACCATACGGACATAAAATCCTAAAGTAGCTACATAGGTGCTTTGTTGCTTTATAATTGTGAATTCTGCAATGCCAAAGATGCTAAACCTATACATTTCTAGGCAAACCTGCTTATATTATAGCCCTCTGGACATCAAATGTTGACCAGTCTAAGTCACCCTCGCTGCACCTAAATTTCTCTGAGGCATGTCATGGAAGCTTGTGACTTAACAGGAGAGGCAATGACCTGATTATACTATAATGAATTGCAATAAATGACAGAGTGGTTATTTAGATACTTCACTGGCAATACTATTGCATCAGCAATAAATCTAATTGTAATCATCCACATAACCACTGTGCTATACTTTTTGTGCCTAGCTGAGAGTCTTCTCTCAATAGCTCTGTCACAAGTACAATTATGAAGCTGGATGTTTACGGTGGCAATTCTGTTTTCATTGTACTAAAAATTTTAATTGCACAAACATTGAAGGTATTAGGTAGAGAGAAGAAGGGCTATCTTTCTCTGCTCATAGCTCCTTTTGTTGTGTAGTCAGAGTTCTATCCAAAAAGGTTTTCCAGGCTTTGTTGCTGAGGTTTCTGTTGGAGTCACTGCCAGCACATTTTGCACATATCTTGGTTTTGGTATCATGGGTTTGTGTGCAGGGTGTAGTAGCCAGTTCTATCAAGTATAACTGTTTCCTTAATTAAAGGCAAATTATTACACCATGTAATTTCAGTGAGATTCAGCAGAATGAATTGCCAAGTGTGTCAGCAACATTCACTCTGTAATAGCTACTGTAAAATCCAATGCCAGGTAGGAAGCATGACTTCATAACCGTACAAACTCTAAACTATTTTGCAGATGACTTCCTTTCACATGTTATTCTTGCTGTACTTCTTGTCACTGTTATGACTGAACAAATAAAAAGGACTGGAAAAAGTTGATGGTATGGAAACACCCTCTAGCAGTTCATTAAAAAAAAATTCTTTTTATCTGAACTGAGGATACAGCAATCATTAATAATCATGAGATTTTCACACTTTCACTAGCTTTCACTATTGCATTCAAGGGATTTTCCCTTCTTTTCCCCAGTCTTGGGCAGGACTGAAATCTTTTACTTGCTGAAGGTCTGCTCTGCTATTAACCAGGTGCTAAAATACAGCTTTTGTAAGTTACTCAACTAGCACCAGAGACAGACTCTCCTCCTATGGAAATGTACAGGCCCTGTGTGGCCTCTCCCCAAATCAGAGCTCAGGTTAGTGCTCTGCACGTATCTCAAAGTCCCTCCATAGTCAGGGCAAAAGCAAAAACAACAAGTGTACTCACCTCTACTGATGGGAGAGGTTTAATTATTTACTACATTCCCACTGACTTTTCTGGAAGCAATCAAAATGCCTACACTGAAGAGGACAATCCTTGAGTCTCTTGTGCAAAAGAGGAACCTCTCTTTGACTGCCACCCGGCACGCGTTATAGGAACTTCCCCAGTTAGCCAGAAGTGCTGGTAAATGATGAGAAGTGGTTCAGTGAGAGACCTGTGTGTGTCTACGTGGTGTAGTGGATTACTGACCATTTCCCCTTGGACTCTGGTTTATTTTGCTTCATTCTGAAGCACAAGAAGGCATTAAGTACCTCAGCCTTTTTCTCATCCTCTCTCACTATGTTTGGCCGCACATCCACTAAAGGACAGAGATTGTCCTTAGACTACTTCTTGGTATGAATGTATCTATATAAACATTTTCTATTGTCTTTTATGGCAGTCGACAAATTAGGTTCCAACTGGACTTTGGCCCTTGTAATTCTCTCTCTCCATATCCTCATGGAATCTTTATGGACCTCTTGATTTGCCTGCCTCTCTTCCAGAGGTTATAAAACTGTTTCTTTTCCTGAGTTCAGCCAGGCTGGTCTTCTTTCCCACAAGTCCATCTTTTAGCTCATATTGTTTTGTATTTGACTGCTGAAAATCATCAGAAGATGCAGATAGTGCACTTGTGCACAGGATTACTAGGTGACCTGAGACACATTCGGTTCCCTTTTTTTAGCACTATCCAATGGGAAAGGGTTCCTGTATCCTGTGGAAGGGCAGATACCGCATAGTATTATCTAAGTCATTTTACTGTAACAGGAATACTTAGACATGGGTGGGAGAACAGAAAACACCAAAGAGAAGTCTGTAGGCAGCAATGTGTATCCTTGGTGCCTTCTGTGCACAGTGGACTGTTGTGACAGCCGCTCAGTGTTGACATGAGCACACACCGGCATCACTCCAGGCTACCTCCTCATTTCTTCACTTCAGTTTGGCTTTTTTCTTCAAAGTAAGTGAGACAAATGTATGTGTTGATAGCACCTAGAAAACTCGAGCAAAAACACTGCACCTACTGAGTAAGACACCATGCAGTCCTTGTCCTGAAGAGCTGATAATTACCAAGAGGCTTTACTATGAGGATTATATTGTTTTATTTAATGTTTATGTTAATGTTAATTTATGTTTAATTTTTTTACTTAAAGGTTTAAGGCTCAACTTAGTTACATCAGAATCCAGCTTTTGTTTAAAATAAAAAAAGTCCTGAATTTCCCAGAAGAAGCAAAAATCCTTTAAAAATGCAACTTGTATGCATTCTGATGTCTCAAGGTACAGACAATAAATGAAAAGGTGATGCTTATTACTTGCAAAGTAGTATGAACCTGGGTGGCAACTGTCAACACCTTCTTCTTAGCTTAACTACAGCCATGCCATTACTACTGTCTAGTTTTCAACAAATGTGTGTTTTTTCCAATCTCCTGGTATGTGGTAGTGTTTTGGGAACTAAAGAGAGAGGCTTAAAAAAAGGGTAAATACATACTAGTTAAAATGAATAGCAAGCATTATTTTACAGCTCTACAACCAAGCACTCTAAGAAAGACTTGCCCTGTCTGGAGATGTCATGTTTGCCACTATATTACAAAGTCAATGATGAAATAGTGGAATTCATTGGTCTTGAGGATGAACCTGAAAATTTTGTAAAGTTTTGCTGCATGTTTAAATTGCTCACTTCATTATTGTAGACACTGAGAATGTGGAAAGCAATGTAGGGAATGAGCCTTCTTGGTTTTAACTCACAATTTTTAAAATGTTGTGATGTTAGGTCACATCCTGTCAGGTCACCATTAATAAATAGGATGCAGAATCTCCAAGCATTAAGGTAGCTTTTAATGTAGTGATAGGATGAAGAGATACCTGAGCTGAAATCCTCTTTACACATTGATCTTAGATCTTCACTGTCCTCAAGGTAATGGGTAAAAAAGGGCAGCGTTCCTTTTCCTTCTCTTTTTCTATAGATTTTCTATTGGGGAGAAGATTAAGAGCAAGGAGGAGCTTTGTTTTGCCATATCCAATGGCAAAGCAGAAACGGGATCTGCTGGATTAGATACCTGATGTCTCTTAGGTACGGAGCAGGCTGCACCTCCACACTCAGCAGTGTCTGCCTGAGCCCTTAGGCACCAAGGGCCCTAGTTCAGTGCCTGCAGGAATCAAACTCCAAAGCACACTCCTGCTGTTTTGGGTTTTGTTTTTAGGTTTGGTTTGTTTGGTTGTGTTTTGGTTTTTGGGTTTTTTTTGGTTTTGTTGTTGTTTTTGTTGTTGTTGGGTTTTTTTTTTTTTTTTTTTTTGTTTGTTTGTTTTTTTTTTTTTTTATCTGTGCTATCAGGGTGTTTATTTTACTGTCAGGCTCTTACAGAGCACAGACAGCAGGACATGTTCTCCCCCAGCTCCACTCATATGAATCCCCTTGACCTCTCTTCCACAAGAGGATACTTTTACCTCCCAATAAGGCCAAAGGAAGTTGGTTTGCTCCAGCCGGGACAGCCTGTGCCTGCAGTTCATCCAGAGGTCCAAGCTCAGTGGAGCAGCTAAACCACCACACTCCTGCTGCTCTGCCCAGCATGGGAGGCTGGCAGAAACAAGGCTCCTTTCTTAGCAGGGAGTCAGAAGCCAGACAGCAAGAGCTTGTTGGAATAGGTCTTTACCTGAACCACCTAATTATTTTTCATAAATCTTCAGATCTTCATACAATACTGCACTGTATACTCCTGTGGCCAGTACCAAGTATTTAATTACATATTTTAAATGTAATTTATCTCTATAAGTAGATGTAATTTAATAATATTTCAATTATTTTCATGTGTAGACCATAACATGCAGGCTGTTTAAAAAAAAAAAAAAAAAAAAAAAGAGTGATCTTTCACCAGCTCAGGAAAGGTAATACAGGAATGACTCCATCCTAGAAAAACCAGATCAACCAGCTTTTCTGCCAAAGCCTAAACAAGCCTAAACACACTGGGAAGAATAAAATCCAAATTTTTCTTTGTTTTAAATCCCCAGAACCACAGTTTGGCAGAGAGGTAGAACAGCATCATGCTTCATTTTGCAGAAAATGCACAGTAATAAGGCTTGTGTTGAAGCTGTCACCATCAAGTGACATGTTGAATTAAATAGGGGGAATTAACCTTTGCAGCCCTAGGAATACACCTCTCACTGAGCAAACACTTGTGAAACATTTAGACTATCTTAATTCTTATGCCCACGCTCCTTTTTAGTTTGCCATCAAACCCAGCAGTGATAGCTAATACACTGAGTAGCTGTAACAACCACAGAGAATTTTTATGGAACTCAAAGGCAAGTACTGCTGCTCTTGCACTTCAACATTTTTTACTGTTTTGCAAAAAGACATATTTTAATTGTTATAAGACTATACAGAGCTAAGATCATATTGTTTCAATGTAAAATTAATAATTGTAGTGTAAAAATGTTTAGTTGGATTTAGCAAAGGAAGCTGGTGGGTGTGAGTTCATGACCAAGCCTGAAGGAACTTCCCCCAGCTGTGGGGAAAATTGGCAGAAGATGTCCAACCTCATCCTGCTGCAGCAGTATGCAGCTGGGAGGGAGGAATAAAAAGTGGGAAACAGCTTCTCACTCAGCGAGAGCCAGAATCATGTGTTTAGTTGCCTTAAGTGCAGAAGAAATAGTGCCTAGCAACAGGACAAGAGGCAATGGGCAGAAACTGGTGCACAGGAAGTTCCACCTGAATGTGAGAAAGAACTTCACTGTGAGGGGCACCATGCACTGGAACAGATTGTCCAGATAGGGTGTGGAGTATCCCTCACTGGAGATATTCAGGAACCATCTGGATGCAATCCTGTGCAATGTGGATGACTCTGCTTGAGCAAGGAGGTTGGGTCAGATGACTGTGGTCCCTCCCAACTTTACCCATCCTGTGATAAAGAGGGTCCCAGGAGGAACTGTGACTACAGAACCTAAGCCCAGGCTTGCAGTGGACACTGAACTAGGATCTCAGCGGAGCAGGGATATGAAGCCTCCGTAAGAGACACTAACTTGTGCCAAGTACACCACCACCTGGGAACTGGAAACAACTGGACATCAAAAAAAGTGGATTGGTAAAGGACAGGCTCTCACTGAATATTGTTACACCTGCATCTTGGGGTAAAGCATCTCACTTCAAAGAGCAGTCATCTAGCCACCAAAGAAGTGCAAATTGCCTGGAACCGGTGCAATCCAACATAAGTGCAGTAAGCAATACTGTCCGAAGAAACTATTTCACCCCTTCTGAAGGAATTAACTGCTTTGCTCCTTGAATTAGGGGCTGATTAACAATCCAAGAACTGCTATCACCCTGTGCATACCCCCAAAAGACAATTAATGGTTTTAGCCAGAAAGAGGGGGAAAAGAAAAGGATTCCTGATTCTGTGCCTTGCAGCAACAGCCCCACGTTTGCAGTGGGCTCAGGTACTGCTGTGCTGTGCTCAGATCAGGGTGGGGTTGTTGGGCTACAGTATTGTGTGGAATCACTTTCCCTTCCCAAAGGAAGTCTGGGCAGGAACAGGAACAATGTTGCATCCAGAGGCTGCAGTGCTGTTCCTATGTGGCACTGCTGCAAGGCAGACAGAAGCATTTTCTGTCCTTCCCATCTTCTAACATTCATTTTCACCTCTTCAAGTGGCTGCTGTGCACATGCACCAAATAAGTTGCAGATCCTAACAGCTCTATTCATTTTGCTTCTAAATGCATATGGACTAAGCATTTTCACAATCGGCATCTAGATCATGACACTGCTTCTTATCTGGAGTTTAAAAGAGCTTTTCTAAATGTGAATAATAATAATAATAATTACTATGTTGTTCATTAAACTTAAAAAGAAATTAATCAATTCAATTGGAAAATTAAACAATTCAATCACAAATAGTTATTTTACAAAAATTGAACTCTCTCCTCAAAATGTAATGAAGAAATAATACGATTATTTTTGGTCATAGCACCAGTGGTTTTTAATATGATGGTAGTCTTCAATTTAGGGCCAATTAACAGTATTGAATATGATAAAGTGTTTGTGGTTTTCCCCTGATCATGCAGAGGTGGGTTGAGACACTGGGAGGGGACGAGGGTGTATCCTGCCACACTGAATAAACACTGTGAGAACAGACAGGATGGCTGTGTGGAAAGCCTGTGACTCAACACAGCTGTGTGGATCTCCTCCTCACATCCTTCTTAGTATGGGGAGTTCCCAAGTAATTTTCTGGAGTCCTGGCCAACTGACATGCTTTTTCCATTAAACTCATTTCTTTGTGGACACTGGGCTCTGCTTCTAGACAGACACCAATCCCGCAGATAAAATAATTACAGAAATAGATTTTGAGTAAATAATCCCTAAGTAGTACAAAAGCAGTTCCCTTCCACCTCAGTGATAATGGTGGCAAGAATTCCCCAAAAACTGATCTAAAAACCACTTGAATTTTGGTGAAACAGCATTTATTAGAGATAGAGAGGGGTTACACTGAAACTATGAAAAGACCATATATGCTCAAAACCAGAAAGACACATCCCCTGTGCATCAGCGAGTTGGAGATGCCCAGTTTCCAATACAGACTTATTTCCTCCTTCAGCCCTTCTAATATGCCCATCCTCAAGCCATGACTAATAGTAAGATATGTCACAAGGTAGCACAGTTCTGCCCTGTGCTTCCACAGATAACTTCTGCAGGTTGCTCTGCAGAGGCAGTTTAAGAGATGCCAGCACCTCTCTCAAATTGTGAGCTTTACTGCAGTCCACTTTGTGGGTGCTCACCCAGCTGAACCTGCAGATCCTGCCAAGACATAACACTTTTGTTCTCCCTGGAGTGGCTCCAGGAGTCCTCTTCTTCAGCAAACTGTGCCTCTGACAGGTATGCAGAAGGAAACACAGAGAAGCACTGAAGGATATCAGAGTGGAACCTAAATGATATCTATAATGCAACATGGTCATATTCTACCTATACCTCAAAAGAGCCTGAGAACTAGGGCAAATGACCACACTTTTCAAAGGAAGACCCACTTGCCTGGATGCCAGGGACAACAGTCACCACAAGCAGTAAGCAGATGCATAGTAAGAAGAAGAGGACAAACATAAATGGTATTTTCCCAATTACTCTTTCAAATATTACATTCTTCTCACAGAAACTTCTAAGTCAGTTATGGTTTGTCTGTTTAGTAACCCTCAATGGTTCTCCCTTTCAAGGGTTGCACAGTCTTTCCAGGAACTTACAGAAACCTCTCGCATGCCCAGCATCCTTTGTCAAGAAGCTCCACAGGTCTCCTACCTTCTGTGTGTCTTTTGTGCAATGTTTTTTTACATTTGAACCTGGTTCTGAGTATTTGAGTGGACAACCCCAGCCCTTAGCTGTGTAGTACAGGATGTGAACAGACTGAAATGTTCTTAGCGGCCTGGTCAGGTCTTTTACAAAGTTATTCAATGCTTTCTATGTTTATGTCCCATAAACATTGTTGGATTCTATCCTAAATTGTTAATGTAGCAGGATTATCATACTATATGTTATGCCCAGCTGTAGGAGTTAACTTAAATCCAATTTGAAGAGCTATTCATATATCTTTTGCTGAACTTCCTTAATGTTAATTTATTGGCATAAAACTACAATAGCCAAGTTATTAGTCCCTTGCAAATCAGACAATGTGAAAACAGTAATTCCTTCTACTTGCCATGCTGCCTTTTGAGCTTTTTTAAAGGCAGGACTGCTGTCGCATGAAATGCCTGACCCACTCAGTGCCCTTGGAGTTTTTATGCACATACCTGAAACACTTCCTCTTTTACATCAAAACAAGCATGCCATCAACTAGACTGGAAAACTGATCCTGTTAAAATTCTGCCTCTTTTTGGATGAGTACCCCATGATTATTACATAGTTGTCACAACCTATGGGCCAGCTCACAGGGGTGGTATGGGATAGTGCAAGTCCACACATATTGTGAGAAAAAAAAACCAACTATGGCCTTTCAAGTAATTTTCTTTTCCTCCATCCTTCTACCAGATGGCAGCTGCAATATTTCACTATCATGTTGACTAGAAAAGTTATGATTTTTCATATCTTATTTAGATGACTGATAAACTAATAACATATGCATATAACATATGTTATATGATGACATATCACGTGCACAGTCAGGTTAAATGCTCAGAGTGGTCAGAAGTTAATAAATGTATGATTCTGTTAAAATTTTCACAATTAGTTAGGAAATGTTGTCAAAATGCCATATTTCATGCCTGCAACTCACAGAGCAATTCAGTCTAGCAGCACGTCATAAACTTTCAAAGGCTGCAGACTAAAAAGGGGAGACAAACCAATACTCTACAAACATTAGATTCAGTTTATCTTTAATTTTGAAAAATAATATTGTGATTCAACAAAACATATTTTCCTATCTATTAAAGCAGTTACGACTTTTAATTATTCAACCTCTTATCATGGTTGGACTCAGTGATCTCAGAGGTCTTTTCCAACATAGTTGATTCTGTGATACTTTTATTACAAGTATCAATTTTCAAGGATGAGTAAGAGACACATCCTAAAAATAGAAAGTTGATTATGCAACCACAAAGAAAAAATTTAGAGCAGTAGGGTTTTCAGATGTATCAATTTTGTTCTCAAGTCCTCCTTTACTTTACACTGTTGGAATTTTTCATATAATTGTTACATCAGTCAGCACTGTTGTGAATGAATGTCATGTCGATCTGTTCAAATGAACTAAATTCTTGACACAGAGACTCTGTGAAGGTCTCAGAATCAGTTTCTATTTTTTCTTTGCAAATATCATTTGGAATATGGAAAGATACTCTGATTAGACAGATCCCAGCATTAGCAAGTGCTTAATTCATGCACACAGGATCCCATTGTTGCCATAAAATGGGTGCATTCATACACAACTGAGAATGGCATTACTGCTTGAGGAAATTCTAAGTTTCTCTGAAGCCATCAACAATTTCCAGTGTTCATCAATCCCTGCAGCTGTCCAAAGCCTTACCTATACTACAATATTTATGTAATGTCAATAGAACTGAGGTAATTGAAACCAACACCTTCTAAAATTGAGATGTGCAGAATGCACTGGCCAAATCACAGCTCACTTTCTACTGCCTACTCACTGCAGCAGTAAAGAACCGTCTTCCTGACTATGACTTAAGGTAAATCAACCCTATGGCTTTAACCTGGTGTATGTTTGATGAAACTGTTCGGAGGAAGACTGTTCTTTTCACATGACTCTTCCTCAGCCTATCCCTACATCTCCACTTAGAGTTTTATCTTCTGTACATTTGTTGTAGATTTACTTGAATGTTGCATAGTATGTTGTAGTTCTCACCAGACCTCAAGACAAAGGGATCCTGAGGGGGAAAAAAGGTAGTATTTCCAGGTCACCACTCATAAATCATTGGTTTTCCTCTTGATTTGTGGATTTATTTTCCACAGACACCTAACGGTGAGCTAGAAGGTGGAGGAAAAAGTCCTCTTCTGAGTTCTGGGAACTGTGGTGTGAGCCTTCCAGACTTCAAGAAGTGTTTGGACAATACTGTCAGGCACATGGTGTGACTCTTCAGGATAGTCCTGTACAAGGCTAAGAGTTGGACTTGATGATCCTTGTGGGTCCCTTTCCAACTCAGCATATTCTGTGATTCTGTGAGGAGTAGTAACTGTGTCATAGCAGAACAACACTCAAAAAATACATGCTTCTAGTAAACTGACAGTAAAATGGAAGGGTTGGTGGAAGCAGATACATGAGGTAGGCAATCCCATTCTGCAGATGGTAGGAGCAGGAGAAATAATAGAAGTGAACAAGGGCAGTAGAAAAGCCAGTAGGCTAACAACTGCATTAACATGTCTGTAGGTTATTTCTACAGTGAGTTACTCTTACTACAGATTGCTAATATGCCCACAAGGCAGAGAAAGAATCAGTTCAAAAAGGTAATGATAAAGCCAGGAAACTGTTTTGTTTGTATAGCATTCTCCCAACCTGGAGTAGCTCAACACAGGCAAAAGGACAAATCCTTAGAGATGGTTTTGGAATTGCATTGTTTAATTGCAGAATTATTTATGCAATTAATCTTGCTGCCCAGAAAGAGAACTGAGAGCTTATAATACCCATAATAGCCACTTTCTTTTTCTGACACTTTGGTTTTAAATGCAGAAGCAGTACTACAAACAAAAACTAGGACAAAAAAAATATTCAGAACTTATCCCCACAGACACAATATATGCCTATCCCTCTGGGAAAAGATATAAGTCACACATGACTATGATCATGTGTTTTGTACACAGGATTCATTTCTTATAAAGCTTTTTCTTGTCAGAGTGCTACTGAAACATTTGGCAGCAATGACCACTTATGGGCCCCTACACAGATTTTGTTTTGTGATTCCCCACTTTCCAAAATTTGGCTATGATTTAATCAGCTCCCAAATCCCTGAGATCACATTTTGATAATGCTCTTTGAAGGTGACCTACTCTGTGGTTCATTGTCATTCTTTTCATGTTCTTTACGCCAGGCTCAAGAAGCACAACTATTCCCAGAGTTCACCAAACTTTGCGGTTTGTCAATGGCATTTTTCTGCACCTATTGTCTAGCTCTCCAAAATAGGTACAAATCCCGTGGGGTTTCTCAGAGTGTACTGCCACTCTGAAACCTAGTTGGTGGTGTTCTCCCTCAGTGCCCCACCTGGTGCTTCTCCCTCTGGCCTCCTGGTCCTGGTTGGAGAAACTGCTGTCACCTTTGTGGTGGTGAAGCAAGAATGCAGAGGGGCTTGAACAAGCTTCTCTCCCAAAAGGTAAAAACATGATGGATGTCACCAGGATACCTTGTTGTTGCCTGAGTCATGATTGCTCAGTAATGAGGAGCATGACCTAAGGATCTGAAATCTTCCTAGCCAGAATCAGATTAGACAGGGCCTAGAAAACACTTCAGTAGCTGTTTGTTTTTTTTTTTTTGTTTTGTTTTTTTTTTTTTTTTTTTTTACAGAGGTACGCCATTGTAAAAGCACTGAGGGTGACTTACAAGGTAGAATACATGTCAGATCTTACTGTGTTCAGATTCCAAACAAAAGTAAGACCACCGAGGTCAGTGCAATAAAAGACTGCATTTTTATTTGGCTAGAAACGTTGTAGAGTCACGCACTGAGCTCAAGGCATCACCTGCTTCTCCTGCCAGGATGAACTACACACACCTACATTGTTCCTGTTCATCTAAACTGTTTTAAAAGTGCCAGTGATGGAGGTCCTAGAGATCCTCTAGAAAGTGAATACTCAGTAAAATTGGTACTTATTGCTAAAATGTTTTTCCTAATATCTAGCTTTGCTAACATTTCAGCCTACTCAGTAAACATGGAAAACACGCTGCAGCCTTGGACACACTATAAGCATGTCATCAGGTCTCCCTGGGAGCTTTAGACCAAACAAAATTGCTACAAACATTCTTCAGATTGTTTCAATTGTTGACATTTTTCCCCAGAGGGATAGGCAGGATAAAAACTCAGTTCTAGCTAGGTAGTGGTATCTTCGGCATATCTATACATGTAAGTAAAGGTGCAAGATCACCTGTATCTTCAGCAGCACACTCCATGCAGTGCATGGAAAGACTGGATATGATGTCTTAACTAAATCCCTTTCAAAATGCATATGCACAAGCATGCTGAATTAGGTTTGAACATAAGCCCAAATCAGAGCACATCCTAAGTTTCAACTGCTTGATTTTGACACCTTACCATGCTTTTTCTATGTAGCTATAGGCACACATGAAGACAGACATACACACCATAGTTTAAAGCTATCATGGATTCTTATCACAGAAAATTCTGAGTAGGAAGGGTCCCACAGGGATCACTGAGTCCAACTCTTAAGTGAATGGCCTATATGGGAATCAAACATTCAAACCTGGTGTTTTTAGCACCATGGTCTATCCAGCTGAGCTGATCTTAGGGTCAAACAACTGTCAACTCCAGTGCAGAAGCCCTGCTTTACATTCTGATTAGACCAAGCTCTTTTATTCAATACACAAGTCCCCTATCACTACAAGGTGGTGAACAAGAGCTGTACTTCTATGTCAGTGAAGCCCACTTTGTTTCTATCTGTTTCTACCCCTCAGGCACTGGACATAAGTAACATTTTGTTCTAGACCCTTAACCACTTTTCTTTGTCAGGTCTTCAGCCCCAGCTCTGGAATCTCCTTGCTTTTGAGAAGAATTTAAGGCCAAAGATAGGAACAAACACAGGACATTGCTGGCAGAAGGTCAGGAAAATCAGGATGATGCCAAATAACCATTAAGAGATCACCTAGAACAACCCATACTATTTAACCTTTCTGCCAACACAGTGACCCCAAAATATCATGAATTAATATGCTACCCATGCTGGCACTTCAAACAGTAACAACACAAGAGCACAGCAGCACAACAGAAAAAAACCTGAAAGAATCTTGTAGAATATGGGGTAAGAGAGGGAATGGAAGGAATTTCTTAAAGCCACAGTGAAATAAAATGAATCTTTGCTTCCAGAGAAACAAAAATATCCAGCTGCTGCTCATAATCTCTTTTGCTTCCCAGGCTCCTTACTAGACATACAAGAGCATCAAGGGCGCTTGTGACAACTGTTTTGTAGTACCCAATAAGCCTGCTAGCAAGGCCAAAAAGAACTGAGCAGAAAATAGAGATCTGTTCAAAGGCTCAGGAAAACAAGTAGGAGAGACTACTTAAAACAGCACAGGGGCTTTTATGAATGAGAAACAGAAAGAAGAAGTATAGAGGGCCTGATCAAATTGAAATGAGCTTTCAAAACAGGTATTATACCCACAGCTCCGGTCTTGCACAACTAAAAGAGAGCCTTGCTATAATATAGTACTCAGGTACTCTCCTAGTATCTACGATGCCAAGTGGCTACCCTGAGGGCAGGCTAAAGCACTGAGAGTTGATGCATCAGCTCTTCTGAATAAAAAACTAAATTAAGTTTTAAAATTAAATTCCTCACATTGTTTCATTTGACCCAAACTTCACCCTCCTTCCTCGAACCCTTACACTTGCTGCCTTCTTTGAAGGATATTTTAAGTGCTTGTGCCAGTCCCCAAAGACATGTTGATTTTTAAAGCTAAGTTTAAAAAGTCTTTTCCTCTTCCTTCCAAAACTAAGTTCTTCTGGCTCCTTGAAAGAAATCTATATATTTGTGTCAGATATATGATACAAACAGCCATCCCTTACCCTCTCCCCCAAAAGATATGTAGTATGCTTACAATAAGCTACACACTAAAAGCACACTTGCCATCTGAATTCAGAAATTCAGAGGGAGACACTAAACAAGCTCTATATAATGAAAGTGCTCCAACCCATTTATTTTAGCAAAAACTTCATGAATACTGGCAAAGTACCTTGCAATGAAACCCCGTTAATTTCTCATTTAATAAAGGGGTACTAAATGAACAAGAACACAACTGTTTTGTGTTTATTTTAAATTGTTAAATTTTCTTTCTTAACTGTTTTATAAATGACTCACTAGAACTGCAAATAGGTTTGACAAATCAGTTGTCTTCACCAAAGGCATCTAAAATCAGAAAGGTTTGATATTGCTCTGTACAGAGGTCTTAAAGATGTGAAGGAGCAGGTGAGATAATTTCTAGTTTCTATTAAATGTTTTCTAAGTCATAAGGATTAACTCATTTGTAGACTATAAATGGGGATACTTCCTAACAAATATTTTCTCTTCTGAAGGTGTCAGCTAGGAACACTACCTTCTCAATAAATTAAATAGAACAAAACCAGTACAAAAGTCTGGCTAGCACTGCACAGATGAAGCACCAGGGACTGCTCACAAGTATGAAAGACCATTAGTTTGTTATAGAATAGAATTATTTGTGTTGGAAAAGACCTTTAAAGATCATCTAGTCCAAACACATTCCCTGAGCAGGGGCACCTTTTACTAGGTCAGGTTGCTCAAAGCCCCATCCAACCTGGCCTTGAACTTCCAGGGATGTCCAGTCCACATCTCTGGACAACCTGTTCTGGCTTCTCACCACCCTCGCAAGTAAAGAATCTCTTTGTTATATCTTATATAAACCTACCCTCTTTTTATCTCACAATGTTAGCCCCTGTCCTATCATTTACAGGCCCTGCTAAAATGTCTTTCCCCATCCTTCTCATAAGCCCCTGTTCAAGTACTGAAAGACAGCCATAAGGTCTCTCTCCTAAGGTAGACAGTAGAGTTCCGTATTAAAGCTGCCTGACACTCCCTCTTATAAGCTCCTTTTTTAATTGCTTGGGAATCTAATGAATTGTTTGAATTTTGAAGGGAGATTATCTTCACATCAATTACCTATTTCTGACACTTCTGTGAGAAACTAGACAAATTACAAATCTCACTTGGCTTGGTTTCCTTACACTCAACAGAAGCAAAGTCCAGAGCTGCATCCACAGTGACTTCTACATACAGCCACAGGGCTTCTCCAGCTGCAACTCTGGCCTGTCATGGGACAGCCCAGAATAGATTTTGTTTAGCAACAGTAATTAATCTTTTTGCCTTGTTTTCAGAGCCTTCTATTGTTGCTGGATGCAAGCAGAACAGGGAAGGGGCTGTCTGCTTTGAATGTAAAGGGGACAAAAAGATGGACTGGATTGAATAAGTCAAAAGAAAACAGAGTGAAAACTGTGACTGGACAGTGGCAGAAGAGCACTGACTACAGCAGAACTGGATAAGAGAATGAGTGACCACTCCTTAGTATTAGAGATATGAGAAGAAAAACTCTGGAGATCAGTAAAGGGAGGTTAGATAAAAAGCCACATGAGAAGACTACAACTCACTGGACAAAGTGATTAAAAGCAGGATATTAAATACCCATGAAATGGTTTATAATGGTAAAGTAAACAAAATAGCACTGAAACTGAGACAGAAAGAGACAGGGAGGAAGTCTGGTGGGATGGGCTATGATTTTCCTAGTGCTTAGGATGGAGGCTGAGACTTGGATGACAAATCTGTAAACAGTCTTGGCTGGGTGGATGACAAATAGGAACGGTGCTTTGAATATGCTGTAACTTATAACAAAGATTCAAAAACAAGAGGCCCGTGATGTCGACTCAGACACTCAAAACTTCTAAGTGCATTTACCTTCATCTCTCTGTACTCCATTTTTCTTCTGTAAAATGAGAACAACACAGACATCACCTCCCAGCTGCATTCCATGGCTATCACTGAAAGCCCTCAAAAGGAACAAGTTTTCTCTTCAGAGGAACATACAACAGAGTATATTCATAACACACTCATTCAAAAAGGAAAAAAAATCAAGCAATTTTATCACTTGGAGCCAGTAAGTGGGGTGCATTAGGAAGAGCATTACCAGAGGTTGAGGGAACTGATCCTGCCCCTCTGCTCAGCCCAGGTGAGGCCTCACCTGGAGTGCTGTGTCCAGTTCAGGGCTCCTCAGGATAAGAGAGACATGAAACTCCTGGAGTGGGTCCAACAGAGAGCAACAAAGTTGATGAGGGGACTGGAGCATCTCTCTTATGAGGGAAGGCTGACAGAGCCAGGCCCCTTCAGTCTCAAGAAGAGATGACTGAGAGGGGTCCTCATCAATGTCTACAAGTATCTGAAGGGACGGTGCCAATGGAATGGAGCCAGGCTCTTCTCAGTGGTGCTGAGCATGAGGCAACAGGCAGAAACTGAAATGCAGAAGTCCCACATGAACACAAAGAACTTCTTTACTATGAGGGTGAGTGAGCACTGGAACAGATTTCCCAGGGAGGGTGCGGAGTCTCCTTCTATAAAGGTATTCAAAGGCTGACTGGAAAGGGTACAACACTGTGCAATGTGCTCCAGGGGACCCTGCTTGAGCTGGGAGGTTGGACCAGATGGCTTTCTGTGGCCCCTTCCAGGCTTACCCATTCTAAGACTCTGTGTGAGTTCTAAGACTTCTGTGACGTTGTAGCACAAAAAAGTGAGGAACCTGGAATGCTCGATACAGTATGTTATGCGGCAGCTGGAGTAACACTCTCCCACAAAACGCTCCTCGCTCCAGCTGGCGGTGACCCAGAACAATCCTGCCGCGCTCCTCACCTGCAGAGGAAGCTGCACAGCCAGCGCCCCTCGGCTCTCCTGGGCAACAAGCAGGAAATAGCGCACCTGCGGCGGGCAATAGCGCACCTGCGGCGGGCAATAGCGCACCTGCGGCGGGCAATAGCGCACCTGCAGTGGTCAGCAGCATACGCGGGGCGGGTGCCGGTTCCTGCCCCGCCCGGCCGAGCCCCGCACCCGCCCAACGTCCCGCTCGTGCGGGCTGCGGCCACCGCCGTTCTGCGGGGCGGCGACGGGACCCGCCGAGCGGACAGACCGACCCGCCGAGCGGACAGACCCCCGCGCCGGGCCGGGGACAGCCGCGTCCCGCCCCGCCCCGCCTCCTGGCTGGTGCCAGCCCCGGCGGCACCGCCCGCCCCTCCCCGCTCAGGTATCAGGTGAAACTGGTCGGCAGTGCGAGCGAAGCGGCGGTGGCCGGAGCGCGGCGAGACGATGGCTGTGCGCTACGGGCTGTGCCTGGTGCTGCTCTGGGTGCTGCTGGAGGCCGCCGGCGCTGCAGGTGAGGGGAGCAGCGGCCGCCGTGTCCCGGGGGGATGGCCGCCCCTGGGCTGCGGGCCGGGCACGGCCGGGCGCGTGCCGGGCTGCCCGCGGGGCTGCGAGCACCGCGGAGCGGGAGCGGGAGCGGGATTGGGATCGGGGTCGGGGGGCTCCGCGGCGTGGAGCGGGCTGGGCAGGGCGGGGGGTGTCTGCGGGAGCTGGGAAGGCGCTCCGCGGGCGAGCAGCCCGGCGCGGCTCCGCACCCCAAGCCGTGCGGGGCCCCCGCGGCGTGGCTGCACCCGCTTTTGGAGAGCCTGGGCTGGAGGCGGCCGTAAACACCACCTAGTTCCAACCCACCTGCCATGGGCAGGGACACCTTCCACAGGTTGTTTAAAGCCCCATCCAAGCTGGCCTTGAACACTGCCAGGGATGGAGCACCCACAACGTCTCTGGGCAACTTGTTCCAGTATCTCACCACCTTCACAGTAAAGAATTTCTTCCTAGTATCTAATCTAAACCTACTCTTTTGATGTATAAAGTCATTCCCCCAGGTCCTGTCACCACATGGCCTTGTATAAAGCACCTTCTCCAGCCTTCTTGTAGCTCCCCTTTTAGGGAAACACAAAAAATCTCTAAAGACCATGTTCTTGCATTTTTCTCGGCTTTAAAAAGCTAGCATTTTTTTTTTTCTTTTTAATCCATATTGAGCATAAGTGCTGCTTGGGGAAAAAAACCGAAGCAGTCCTTCATATTAATATTTCACTGCCATAAAGTTAATTTTTCATTATGTCTTATAATAGTATGCCATATATACACATGCCCTTTGCACTATGTCCTTCTCCATTTCATCCTGGGCTCATTTACATAATAAAAGCATATGCGTAAAGGTTGTGTAAATATTGAAGGCAAGCATATGATAGGTCCTATTTTCTTCAGGCATAGATGCTAGGTAGCTGCAAATTGTGTTCAGAGTGAGGTTCTTGAAATTAAAGTGCCTCATAGTAGCCTAATTCTCTGACCTGGGCGGGATGAGGAATTTGGAATTTTTGGAGAAGGGGGGAGAGGGAAAAATAGTATGCTTAAAAGTTTTAGCTGGGTGCTTGATTTCGTGGAGAAGGGAGGTGAAGTGAGCTGAAGTATGATCCAACAAATGCACTTAGATGCTCTAAGCCAGGGGCTTATTATTGCGGCAGTTTTCAAACAGGCTGATGCCATTACGGCGTTGCCGCGAATCGGGGTTGCACATCCGAAAACCAGGATGATCTTAACCTTAGTCCTGTGTGAATATTACTACCATGACCTAAACTAGTTAATTTTTGGATGATCAGTGCTGCTGTCGCTTTTGTGTCTGCAGGGTAGGCATAATACTGCGTTTGGTATGTAGTGGGTTATATCTTCTGGACAAATGGCAAAGGATGTTGAAACAGTCTTTTGTGGGAGGAGAGTAAGCTTTTCCCGTGGGCAGAATTAGCAAGTCAACTGCATTCTCTGTGTGTGAGTCAAGCAGGGTGAAACTCGGCTTGGAAAAGAGCTCGATTGTTATGGAAAACGGCAAGTGCTGAAAGAGTAAGGAAAGGATGTAGAAAATGCACATGCCTAAAAAAGGCTGCAAAGAAACAGGATACTGTCTCCCTGTGTGGGTGCTAGTTGGGCTGACAACAGCAGACCAGTATCTGTAGTCAGAACTTTTGATGCTCGAACTAAAGTCAGCATAAAAATCAAGTCTTGCTTTCTGAAATCATCCATTTAGCTTGACTACGTCTTAAAAAATAGAATAATACAAACTTTTGTCTCTTTTCTGCCACTTTTGCAATACTAAGTCTTCTCTGTGGTTCATGTATCTGTCCATCCACTTTAGTACAGCAGTTACTGTGTCACACTAACACCTGGGGGCTTTTGGTGAGCTTTTGGGTTTTTTTGTTGTTTTGTTTGGTTTTTTTTTTTCTTCCTAGGCTTTGATCAATCGAAAAACATTGTTTTATATCTGATCACAAAACATTAATAAGAACAAAGTGTTAGTACTTGCTCTTCTAGTTTTCAAAAATAATTCGTCTTTGGAATGGGATGCAAATAGTATGACTGCAATTTGATAATATCAACCACTTTCTGATGGACAGGTGCCTAACATAGTGCTGCACACTGCATTTTATTATGGTATCCTGAGAACTACTATCAGGTTTGAATAGGGTCTGTTTCCAAGCATCTCCAGGATCTTTCTCAGCTAAGCTGTAAGCCTGTGAAAAGAGGCATTGCTTAGCTAATTGTCATTTCAGTATCTGGTATCTGTGTAAGCTGTGTCCTTCAGGCTGGTTTCATGGCTTCTCCTGTTCACAGCTCAGGTTAGGAACCTGGGATTGCTGCATTATACAGCTAAACTTTGCAGTCTTTAACAGTGTTTCCGATGTAATCAAGGGGCTTGAAGATCTGAGAGCAGGATTTGTATAATTCCCCCTTGTTTTAATTGCACCATATATAGACCAAAATGATTGTTTGGCATTTGAATTAATTTTCTTTAGAACAGTTGTTGTGTTAGTGTGATTTAACCTTCGAGTCTTCATGCAGTCTACTGCAAATACTTGTCCATGTCATTGTACTGTCTCACCCATTTGGTTTTTAAGTTCCCATGGCACTCAAAGAGACAGAGCAAAACTTGTAGTACAGCTGTCTGAAGTATGAAGCAACCACAGCTGTCACCTCTGCCACCTGGCACTTTGAGTTTGAACTGCAGCACCTTGCCTGTGAATTGGAAATGGATCCCAGATGACTGACCCTATTGCATCTTCATGCACAGAATTATTAGTATAATTAGTATGTTCACACTTCAATTTAGATACACTAAAATATGCATCTTTGCCCAGAGATCACTCAAGCATAGCTTTGGATATTTTATTCTGAGTTTCAGTTCTAGGTTATCTGAACATAACACACTCTCTTTTTACTGCATACTTAGTTTTTGAGGCCATCTAAACTGGGGATCTTCTGATGCAATTACATTACCCTGCCGCAAAATTTTGTAAGTCCCAGCACTGAGTGATCTGGCACTGCTATATGGGAAGTTAATCGTGCCCTGGGGTACTTCAAGCACTTTTTACTGTAACTGTTCAGGTAGTAGGAGCACCTGATGGCCCATGTTAACAAGGCATTTTTAATATCACTGGTGACATGAAAAAGCATTTCAGTTGCTGGTAGAATCTTTGAATAGAGACACAGGTTGTCTTTTGGATAATACAACAAAGGGAAGATAAATTGTCATGTGTTTAAAAATCAGTCTTATTTCTTCTGTTGATAAGGTTGTCTTTAAATGTTCAGAGTAAACCACTATGTCTAGTTGAGTTCTTAAAAAAGCAAAAAGTCTACTTCTGTAACAGCAACTTCTTTTTTTTCATTTTTTTTATTTTAGAGTCTAGGGGAGCCAGAGGTCCAACAGGAAGAAGTTTCGCCGGCCAGAAGGTTACAAATGCAAATAATTCTGAAGAAGTATACCAAGTGGATGAATTTGCAGCAAAAGTCCTCACAGGAAAGCTGACTACAGTTTTTCTTCCCATTTTCTATATCTTTGTCTTTATAATTGATTTGCTAAGCAATGCTTTGGCCCTCTGGGTCTTTTTTTTCCGAACAAAGAAGAAACATCCAGCTGTGATTTATATGGTTAACTTGGCACTGGCAGACCTTCTTTTTGTTGTCTGGTTCCCACTGAAGATTGCATACCATCTAAATGGCAATAACTGGCTGTTTGGTGAAGGCCTCTGCAAAGTACTTGTTGGATTTTTCTATGGAAATATGTACTGTTCCATTCTCTTTATTACCTGTCTCAGTGTACAACGGTATTGCGTTGTAGTGAATCCCATGGCGCATTCAAGAAAGAAATCAGAAATTGCCTTGGGCGTCTCCATTGCTATCTGGATACTGATTTTGTTGGGTACCATTCCATTATACCTTATTGATCAAACGGTATATATTTCAAATCTTAGCATCACTACCTGCCATGATGTGTTACCTGAAAATGTTTTGGTTCATGATATGTTCAGTTATTTCCTCTCACTTGCAATTGGACTCTTCTTAATCCCTGCTCTTGTCACTAGTGTCGTATACATACTAATGATTAAGACTCTGAGTGCCTCCGTCATAGAAGATGGGAAGAAACGACGAAGAGCAATCAAACTCATTATTGTTGTCCTGTCCATGTATCTCATCTGTTTTACACCTAGCAATTTGCTGATTATTGTGCACTATTTGCTCATCAAAACCTATGGCCAGAGCTATATGTATGCGTGGTACATAACTGCACTGTGTCTTTCCACTTTGAACAGTTGTATTGATCCATTCATCTATTATTATATTTCAAAAGACTTCAGGGACAACCTTAAACATGCTCTTCGTTGCCGAAGTGTGCGGTCAACACAGAGGATGCAAGTGTCTCTCTCATCAGGCAGATACCCCAAGAAATCAGATTCTTACTCTTCAAACTTAAAAAGGACCAATAAATCAACCTACTGAGTTTAATGTTAGAAAAGTGAACTTTTAGTCTTATGAAAGGATGTAAGTCACAATAGAATTCTTTTCTTCAAGAGAGTCTGAAGAAACATCTCTGCATTTTAATTACAGTGAAGCCTAGAATTTAGAACTGACAGCTGCTTATTCTGTGTGGAAATCAAGCCAATAAATCTTCCTTCTAGACTGGAAAAAAAAACACCAAACATTTCAGATGATCTGCAAAAATGCTGTGGACCTAGAAGTGAGTTGTGGCTGAAGACGTTCTTGTTCAATATAAAAGTTTTTAAAAAGCAAAATGCCTGGAATGTTATGTAGTGTTGTTAGTATAGTTAATTAGCAGATAAATCAGTTTTGTTTAATTGTAATGTATTAAGCAGCTGAACAGATTATGTGTTTAGGATCTTGCTCAGTGTACCTGCTCACACTGAACATCATTTGAAGCTGTAGAGAGAAGAAAGAAGAGGAGAATCCATTTCACCATCTTGGTGTAGACTGCTTGTTACCTTTAGTGTAGTGTAATTTTTGTATTGTTTTCCAAGTTGCAGTGCTGTAAATACTAACATGACACAAGCTTATAATGTTATCCTATTGAGCTGATAAGCTGAATTTATCAGCTAGCACTGGGATAAAATGTAAGTTGAGATTATCCACTGTTACTTAACACTTGCCAGTACATGATCTTAAATGGGGATATATAACAAAGTTTTGATAAATAGCTATTTGATTTTATATAATGTGCCTTGTATTTTTAAGACACCTAAATAGGATTTTTTTTAATAATACATTTGAGTTGGATGCTTTCTTTTATTCTTTTACATGCACTTCAAAATGTTGAGTAGTTCAACTTTCCTGGCCTCACGTAACAAAGATATTATTCCTAACAGTGAATTATAAACGTGACAACTGTAGCTGTAATGTTTAAATGGGTAAAGTAAAATTTACCTAATGACACATTTCTTTAGAGAACAATAAAAGCAGTATGCTTTGTGATGGTATTTCAGAGGACCAAGCTCAACTAGCAATGTCTCATTGAGGAACAGAGAGTTTACAGCTCTTTAGGTGACATGGTACACAAATGCTTCTCGGGGATAAGCAGCTTTCTCTTCCTATTTCCTGACAAATGTAGGGAAATAACAGACAATTTATTATTGACTGGAAGGTATTATTCAGCATCCTTACTGAAAAATAACTGTACATGAGAGGCCATAGGTCACTGGAAGGATTTACTATTAAGAGAGTTGGACCATCATCAAAAAGACTGTCTGAACTCTTCCCTTGCTCTCTGTGCAATAACCAGAATATGAGAAGGTCCCTGATCTTGCTAAAGAGCCCAGTGTGCTTCCTGCTCCATATATGGTAGCCACTAATAGGAAGGAAGGGCATCCAGTTCATGTGATTACTGCCCTACCTGTGCTCTGTCAGAAGTCCAAGTGTTGCAGGTTGTATGTTGTAAAGAAGATAAATTGTCTATACCTGTCTATATAATACCACAAAGATATTGCTCATGATTCATGGGTCACTTAAATGGCAAAAACATAATACACTTAATATAGATGGTTTGGGGGGGACAAGATTTATTTCCTGTTGTTATTTAATCAGAAGTGCAGCAAGCACTGTTTATATACCTGTATGCTTACTCTACTATTTCTTTCCTGTCATTGCTTTCAAACAATCAGACAACTCCATTGCAGCTCATGTGAAGGAGGGTGCTGATCCTCTTGAGCATTTCTCCTTCTAGCTTTCAACTGCAGATCAGCAAAGCAGGTTGCAAGAAAGGATCTTTCTTACCTGCAGCAACAGTGGAGGTCTGCCAATGACATGAGTAAGAGTTAGATGGTATTGCAGTATGTTGGAATACCTTTTTGAGAAAAAAGTTTTAGTAAATACAATGATTTATTTTACAATGAGGTTGTACAAGGTGTGACAAATTTTGAAGAACACTATTCAAGAAGCCCACAGTCATTTAAGTGAAGGTTTCCCCCTATTAGATACATTGCTCATCCTTATCCTGAATTTAGCACAAATTATTTTGCTTGAATTAACAGAGCAGGTAGACCAGGCTGGTTGTTCAATTAATTTGAATCAGTTCCTTCAATTAACAATTGTGTGCCTGTGCAGCCAGATAGCAGTGGGGTAAAAACATGTAGCCTAGCAGGGTTGAGCTGGTTGATTAACCTTTTTTCAGGGGCGTTGTACCCTTGGACAGGGTTGGTTGATATAAAAATGATTGTCTTCAGCTTACAAGAAATATATTCCTGAACAGTGACAATTTTGCAATTCAAACACCAAGAAATAGAAAAAACCCTCCCTACCTGTGGCTGACTAAAGGTTTGGACGCTGAAAAACATAATCAGTGCAACATCCATTAAAGCCTCCGGGGAATGCATATCAGAGTAATCCACGTGCATGTTGTCAAGGTTTCACAAGCAGCTCAAGTAGATGCTGCAGCTAAGAGAAGTAGATTAGTCTTCGCCCTAACCCAACTGTGTGATCACACTGTTGTATTATACTGTCATAAACACGTGTGACCTTGGGGTGGATTGAATCAGTTCTGGGTTAAAGTTAAACGAGGAAAAGGGACGAAAGTTTACTTCTTACTTGGAACAGCATTGGGCTGGTTTTCTTGATGAGCTCTTGCCTCAGCAAAAGGGAGGGGCTCAGACTATGTCACCACGAACACAATCTTTCACTGCGCAAGTGCAAAGCAAGCTGAAGTGCAGTGGGTGCAAAGCCTCTCCCTAACCTTCTAAGCAGCAGGGAGCTGTGACTTTAAGAATGGCTCTGCTCACTTAGACTGAGGGTGCATCCAGCTCAGCCACAGTAATCTTCACACCTGTGCCTCTGAAGGTCAGCAAGACAGCAAGGTGTCAAGGGACACATGAAATAAGTGGTTCATCTGCTGCACAAGGCACCTGGCTGACATAACAGCTGCACAGAAGTGCCATGTGAGTGCTGTGTTACAGGACAGTTGAAATGTGCTCTGAAGTTCAGAAAAGCAGGAGCTGAAGGCTAGGGGAGCTGAGCTCATTGTCATCTGTAATAAAAGCTTCTGCTGAGGACTGATCTGTGATAAAGAGCATGTGTGACAGCAAAGAAGTTGGAGGCAGGTACCCAGGGAGGAGTAAAAACAGCGCAACCAAGTATCATATTCTCCATGATACTCTCCAACATCCAGGTATTTTCAGCATAAGAATTTCCTTAAACATAATTTGGCTTGTCTAATTAGTAGTGCCTGTGTGTGTCTTCTTGCCAACTTCACTTTATTCACTTTGAATCAGGATCCACAGTCTAATGACCCCTCATTCCTAAAGCAGAAGGGAACAAGAATGAGTCTTGTCCATTCACTTGAAATTTTGTAAGCCAGTATCACATTCCCTCTCAGGTACTCTCCACACTGAGGTGTCTTAGCCAATTTCACTCCGGTCAGCCACTCTCAGCGATAGTCCTGTTTCCTTTCTGAGAATTTCCCATTTCCATGCACATACATTCCCTAATATTCTGCATTTGCTTTGGGGTTTTTTCTCCTGCTCCTTAGAATTGAGTTGATGTCTTCATGCTTGTAACTACATGTCTCTCTTGATTGGTTGCAGTAATTTTGCAAGCCATAGTTGTGTATGCCAAGTTAGGATGTTATCAGCAAACTTTTGGTCCTCAGTGCTCAATCCTCTTCAGACCATTTATGAATGCACAGAACAGTACAGGTCTAGCACCACACTGGTAACTGGCATTGTGAAGACTGACCATTTTTCTGCCACCTTGTATTTCTTCCCTTGTAATAACTTACTTTTATGCAAGAGGACCTTCCCTCTTATTTCATAGCTACCTAGTCTTCTTTGAAAGCCTTTGGTCAGGAATTTTGTCAAAAACCTTTTGGAAATCCAAGTAGACTGGATATGTTGGATTGCCCTTATTTCTGCTTCTGTTTGAAAAACAGAACCTCTTCCAAGAACTCCACAGAGTTGTGACGTCCAGACTTCTCTATACAGAACCAGTGGTGGCTTTTCCCAGAAAGGTCCAGAAGTTCATTAGTAATGTCTCTTAGACTCTTCACTAACTGTTCAGTACAGACTTTTAGCTCATGGAACTATATTTCCCTGACACCTCAGAACCTTCTTTTAATTGTTGATTACAGCATTGGCTCCCAGTATTCAAGTATAATTTTGACAAGAGATAACACACTTCTGTTACTCATTCAGCTATTTTGTCCCAGTTTTCTCAAAACTCCTTGATAAAAAGCACCTGGGCCCACCACGTTTAGCATTTATGTTGTCTGATTGTGGTATGATGACTGAAGACATTTAGTATATTTTGTTGATGTGTAGCTGTCCTGGGAATAAAGCAGCATAATGCCTGCCTACCATAACGGCCATTTGGGACCCAAATTTGATTACAGTTGCATTTGATCTGTCATAGGCCCTTTGAACATCCTTAGTGAACAGCATCACTGTTAAATACAGTATGAACACAGTAGTCATGATCATTTTGATTCAACAGCCAGGAGAGTATGTATTACCTGTGTGTTTTTTCTTGGGAGTGATACTGTGCTTTGGGCTTGCAGGTAAACATTCTCCAGGCACTGTTTGCTAGCAGGACCAGTACAACAGGCTGACTACATAGTCAACTCTCTGTCATCTAGGCCAAAGGAGGTAGAGATGTTTCAGATAATGGAAAAAAGACTAGTGATTGTGAAGGGTGCATGGAATACTGTGCAGAGGTACTGTAACAACTCCCTTTGATCTATAAGGACTCACTGATCCAGTGCTAGATTTTGTGACTTGGACTTTTCAGTCATTGAAATGTGTCTGAAACTGGCTTCCCTGGTGGTCCAGCCAGCTCTTTGGTGGCCAGGAAAAAGGGAAAAGGTGTATCTGCATGTACCTGGAAGTAGGTTCGTAGCTACGCTGGAGTTCGCAAACCCCCTGGGATTCCTGTTGTGGTACAAACACCAGAAGATAGTCAAGGGTACCAATGTCTACATGGTATTTTCTGTGACTGTCCGAGCCAGGCTCCAGTGTCTATGCTTCAATGTAGATGCAGCATTCCAAATAATGTGTCCACTAAAATGTGTCCAGTTCCATCTCTCTGGGTACCCTGCTTCCCTGTCACATACACTGCCAGCTGTTGAATGCTGTGTGCAACTTGTGTCAGCCTGATGCTCACCTGGATATTGCATTTTGCCAGGGCATAAGAGCATCCGCAAGAGTGAACCAGTGCAATCTCTGATCACCAAACCCATATCAGAAAGAGCCACAGTGTAGCTGTAACCCAGAGACTCCATCTTTGCTGGTAAAACTTGCTACATCTCGTCCACATGCTCCATCTGCATTTGGAGCGCTTCTCCAATGCAGTCTACTGGTAGCACACATGGACTAAGCCTTGTTCCTTTGCTCTGAAGGTGTTAATAATATTCAGTAAAAAGCATTAATGAGCACTTGTTCAATGAAGCAAGGCAACAAAGTGTAAGAGGAGAAAAAAAGCCTAAATTTCACCAGTCTGTATATGAAAGTTAAGAGAAATGTCCCAATAACAACTCTCAGCAATATCAGTATGTTACCTTCAGGTCTTATAGCTCCCATGATGTGTCAGTTAATGCAGACAGCTTTGTGGAAACAGTGGACAAAAGACATGTTTTCTGTATTTTATGGCAGTTCTAAAATCAATGTATAGTAATTCTTAAGGCTGGCAGGACTTTAATTGCCAAACCTCCCATGCATCAAGTGACTGGTGGTCTGGTTGAGAACAAGCATAAGTGGCATGAGTGGGTATCTCTCTGTTGCAGTTAAGAGCTACATTTGGTTAAGCCACTGCACCCCAGCTTTGCGCCTCAGCTTCAAGAAGCAAACTGCTGGGAACTGAGAGTTCATCATGTTTGAGACTGAATTGTAGTTTATTTGATAACACCTTCCCCACCCCCACCATTACAGACAGCCCTTGCCAGCTCTCAGCTGCTGGAAGGAAGTAATGCATGGCTGTGTAGCAGTGCGGAACATCATCAGCATTCATGTATTCTCCACACTGAGTCTGAACTCAGGACAGTATGTACTCATGGTGTTGTGGTTTAGCAGCTGGGTCCATGCTTCCCCCAGCTAAATGACTTCGATGGGGACTGCACTGTCACATAATCCTGTGAACTGCAGGAAGTGGAGACTTAGAGCCCATTTGCATGGAGCCTGTCTGTGTATCAGCACTTGGGGAAAAGGAGTAATTTAAGATGGGAAAACAAAGAATATGCTTCTTCTTTGGAGAGGCTAACTCACTGAATAAGAGGAAATGAATGAAATAATTAACTTGAAGAACATAAATGAAAAGATGTGATGGGTAGAGGAAGTTTCCTTAATGTGCTGAAGAGTGTCTTGTGTCATGCATTTACAAAAGCCACGGGCATATGAAGAAAACACAAGAAGCAGTCAGTGAGTCACAGTGGCAGTGTCGGCTCAGGAGGGAATACCACAGCATGGTGTTCCCTGGATTTAACTGGCAGTGACTCAAGACTAGTGCATACTTGCAGTTTGACACATCATGACCCCTTGACATTTTGTCTTCAAATCACAGTCTGGCAAACCTGTCTGGTTTTCTGTGAGTGAATGAACTGAACAACATAGTTCACAGTGTAAAAATATCTAGGACAAGCCCTGAGCACTAATTCAGGACATGTTGGAGGCAAGTTGTATCATGATCAAATAAAGTTGCCTGCTTTTTTGGTCAAAATCACGTATGTCTCTCCATCAATTTCAGGACTACAACTGGTAACACTGGGGATGGCTGTATTGTCGTGATGTATTTGTGAGCTGGGCTGGAGGGTGCCATTGTAATGGAGAGTGATTTGATGGTGAAACGAAGTGCTGAAGGGAAGGTACAGAAGTGCTCTGTCACAATTTATGAAGACTGCATTATGTGTATTAGGCTGGTTGCCTGGAAGACCCCTTGTGACTACATATGTTTAAACAGGTAGAGTCCTGAACAGAGTCAACAATAGCTGGTAATATAACCCTCAATAAATATCTGAGTGGCTGACAGACTTTGCATGAGTAGACAAGACCATGAAACCTTGCTGAACTCCCGGAGTCCATAGCATTTTGGTTAGCAGGATCAGCAATGGAGATAACAAAAAACTCTCTAAAGGTGGTAGCTTGGTGCAGTGCTTGTCAGGGCTCTGTATGGTCTGATGTCTCTGAAGAGTGCAGGTGGCCTTGTTCAGGCTTACTACTGAAGGATGTAGAGCTGGCTCCGGCATCAGCAAAACAGCCCACAGTGAGCTCTGCATAATCAAATTCTGCAGCAGGAACTGAGAAAGTTCTGAAGAAGAGATGTCAGGAGATAGGGGAAATAAAGAGAGTCCTCCCCAAGTTACCTTCACTTTGGTAGCTGTGCTATGGCAGGGCATGGGCAGGTGGATAGAGAAGGTCCTGCTTCTAGGACATGGGAGAACATAGAGTGGAGATACCTCTGCCAGACATGGGGAAATGGCAATGCCTGACTCTGCTGGTCATGGCTTCCACTGATGACACCTCAAATGAAGATAGCAGGACTTTAGAAAAGACATGTCAGCAGTCCTGTTGTTCCAAGATCCTATTGTCTTCCTTATTTGGCTTCAGTTTAAACAGTGTTTGGTATGAAAACAAACCCTAGAGTCATTGCTGATTGCAGCACCCAAAGACACTGAACCAGACCTGTCAGATGTGATTGGGAAGAACAAGGGCTCCGCAGAGCACTGTGGCCTGAGAACCATTTGGACTCTTTTTCATTTAATGGGATCACTGTATTGTGCATGTGACACATATCCTGTGCCAGCTGATGCAGTTTTCCTTCACATCAATTCATGGTACCTTTAGCTGGATAGTTCATTCCCTCTTCAAACTGAGGGCTCCTCACAGAGTTTGCACTTGAGAGTGAGCTCAAGACACACATCTCTGCTTTGGTATCTAATCATCCTATATATGGCTAGGTAGACACTTGAAGAAGGGAGTTCAGTGTTCCTAGCATCCTTCCTCCTTTACTCCCAGAGCATCCACTTCTCCACTACATACATGAGGAGCCAAAGTCACCACATTGAAGTCAGAGATGCAAGGATCTCCTTGGTTCTTGGTGTTTCTGTGAGCAGACCATCCACCCTGAATTCACATCACTGTTGCACAGCAACCTCTGAACTTCAGGAGACTTGCAGTATAGTGGGGAAATGGTGCTGTGTTGGCAGACAAAAGGCACAGAGCATGGCTGTTCAGATAGATGGAAGAGGTTCATGTCACATGCCAACCAAGCTGTCGGCTCAAGCCAAGGGAGGTCATTGGTTTTTCGGAAGCTAGCTGAGGTCTCTGTTCATCAGCTGGGGAGTTTTACATGCAGGATCATGTTTTGTTTAACTGTTTGGAAATCTGCAAAAAGCCCTGATACTGTGAATTAAAGGTTGTCTCCTCTGTTTCTAGATGCTGTTGCACATTTTCTTTAACATGCACAAATGTGAAAGACTTAATTCTTATTTTATTGTGCTGTGCTTTGTTTTGTAATTCCCCATTTCAAAACACACATATATATCTGATGTTAGAGGAGGAGGAGGACTTAACAGATGATATCATAAATCCCTACTAGGGTTGAGATCAGGCATGCAGATTGCTAAGGAGCGATACAGGGCTCCCAGAGAGTGACTTTTGAAGCAGGATATTTTTACAATATCTTCCAGTCTCCTTTGGGTATTTTTTCCTTGTATTTAAACCACTGTCAAAACCAAATCTTCAAAGCATAATCTTATCTCAGCAAGAAGATGTGTTGTTGTTTCTCTGTTGTAATCCCCAGGTTTCTGAAAGAATATGACATTCAGAAGTTTATTGTCAGCAATAGCTGATTTTTTTTTCTTTATTTCCATAGTATCTGAACCCATGTAAAGTCTTCCATTGTGGAAATGTTGCTTCACCTGCAATTGTCTGACTATAACTTAATGCATATTTACCATGGTCATTGTAGCTACAAATAACTTTGAGCTGGTGAGAGTGGTGACTGAGACTGCTTCACAGGAGTGGACTCAAGTAAGAAATAAATGTATTACTTAAATAAGGAATTAATCTTTGAGCAAAAAAAAAAAAAAAAAGTCCCATTTATACTGGTTTTTTTTACCAGCCTTTCATCTTATTCAGTGAGGAGTTGTAATACCCTTGCAAGTTTCTGCAAGTGGTCTTCTCTTGGTATGGAAGGCAGGGATACATTTCTTGAGCAGCAACCCATCAGGTGAGTCAGGAACTGCTGAGATGCATCTATCCCATTACTGGGGCTGCAGCATTAGAGGAGATGGTGAGAACATGTGCCCTTCATTTTACCACAGTGAACTGAAGAATGAAGGATAAGGAATGACTGGACTCAGTCCCCTGATAAAAGAATCTACACACTTTGTAATATCATTTAGGAAGTTTCCATAGGCCAGCATCTGTAATTTTGGTTAGATAAGGCCTAGAATAAAAGACATCAGTGCGTATTACATTTGTTATTTCAATGACCACTGCAGGACACAGCATGTGTGTGTAGTTATTAAAGATACCCTAATCAGAGGACTGCACAGTTAAGGCAACAGTCCCTACTGACATGATACTAGTTTCTGCCATTCTTCTGCCCCAGTATGACTGCAATGAGTCTTAACAGCCTCAGTTGTTTGAGATTGCTTTTTTCTGTCTAAAAACAAGGATACTTTAGCTTTTGTACCAAAATGAACATATTTAAACATCCAACTCAACACAAAGGATACAAAACAGTCACACATGCTTGCTCCTGCAAACTTGCCACCTTTTTGTATCTGCCAATTACCCCGAGAAACAGAAATTCCCTAGAAAAAGAGAGCAAGTAACATGGTGATATCATCAAGGTTTTTAGTTCAGGGATAGTAGGGCTTTGTATTATCAAAAGTAGATCTAAAATCTCATTTATTGCCAGTCTCAGCATTTGTGTCCATGTATTGTTCTGGTCTTGCTGGAAATAACAGAGTGACAATGAATTTTTAAACAACCTTTAAACAATGGTAAAAGAGTTAGTTGGGAAGACTTTCCATAAAGTTAAAATCTGATTTCACTCTAAAATAACTGCAAAAACAGGCAAAAAAAAAATATTGCATAGGAAATAAAAGCATAAATTAAAAAATGTTGCATATTATATCAGTTACTGACATTCTTCTTTTTATAGCCCAGGGCCTTTGGTCAAATATCTGAAAACAAATAACAGAAATTCATATGGTTTTGATTATCAAGGAATTTCTTTTCACAGTGATCTCTGCCTTTTAGAAGGTACAATACGAATGTTATTAAACTCTTAGGGATGACAGTTGTCAAAAGCTCATTGGAAGCATGGAGTGTAAATGCAACCTGTACAATGTTCTGTAACTGAGAAAGAATGTAAACAGCGTTAGGTGGCTCCTTGAAGTAAAGAGAAGACACACTAATAGATGTTAGAATATTGTTCAGCATGGCAGGGAGGAGATGTGAAGGAAGTTCTATGAAAGCTTTGTTATAGGGCTACTTGGGAAATGGAGTAAGAGCAATAAAACATTACTCATCCTTTCAGAAGGCAACAGAACAGTAAATTGCTAAGTGGATTTGTTCACAATTGGTCTGTTGTCTACAACAGACATGATGAGCATTTTTAGTGGCACATAGACAATGTAGATAATTGTTTTGTGGGCTTTCTATCCTTCAAAATTTTTATTCACCCATTTTAACTCATTTTGATGATTTTATTCCAGTTTATTTCCAAATTTTGATGCCATATTCTAAGCATTATGTGTATTGGTTGAGTAATAGTTCTGTAATCACTTGTGTCTACTTTGTCTCTTTCAGCATCTCGTGTTTCTGGTTTTTTGCACTGGAAGTGTTTACTGAAACCGGTTCCATTCCCATGAATTCTGTCTCTCTTTATAGCAACTGAGCTAGCTGACCAGCAGCAAATACAGGCTTCCTGTAACAGCATGATGGGATATGATGCACAACCTTGTAAGAGAAATTCATGCTGCAGAGTGAGATGGGATGAAATCTTCTAGAATTAAGAGAATCTGCTCCTAATAACACAGGGGCCGAAAGGCTTCAAGCGTGTTATGCATGGGAGGCACAAAAGCAAGAATAAAAGCAGCAAGAAGTGAAACCGAGGGATCAGAACAACACTACACAGCAAGCACTGGCAAAGGCTGGAGAACGGGTTTAAGCTGTATCCATTTACATACAAGTGTGAGAGTCTTCTCTGTCACCATGCTGGGCTTATATCTACCCACTCAGCATCAGACATACTGGGTGATGTAGGATTGTGGTATGAGACACGGGAACGGGCGACTGGGGTGTGAGCCAGGAGACCAACATGAAACCCACGGGACAATGACATTGTTTGACATGAAGGAATCTCCCCACTGGTAGCGAGATACGGCTTGCACAAGGTACCTGCCAGGGCTGGTGGAATGGAGGCCAGGTGCTCCTGCTACTGCCCTGCAAAAGGGAGGGTTGGAGGCACAACAGCAGGGGGAGCATCTTGCTGATACACATGAGGCTATCTGCACAACGCAGTGTATTCTCCATTTCTTCTCCAAAAGAAGAGGAAACATACAGCTCCACATTCTATGTAAACTCTAATGTGTGAAGAGGAAATTATGCCTGTTGGCTTTCTCTGTTCCTTCCACCATCTCAGCTGCTCCTGGTTTGCACATGCATGCAACATATATCTGGGCCATTTATGGTATTGATTAAACTGGGAACAACCACCTGATATCCATGTCTTTTAAAGACAATTAAATCAATTGTACCTTAACAACATCTGCTTCTGACTCCTAATTTACATCAGCTTCTAACACTCAGGCTGGCTCCTGCTGAGACACACATTGCTCCTGGACTGTTGGTCCAGCTCCTTTTATGATATCATCAAAAATTCACTTTTTTAGAGCAGATCCCTCAGAGCAACTGCAGCTGTAATAGCTGTGAGAACATCCTGGGAGTTCTATAAGCAGTTTCTGCTTTCAGAGCTTTTCCTATAACCTTGTGCCAGAAATTAATATTTTGTCTACCTCAGACTTTTTAGTGAATTTTCTCCCTATTCCAGTATTACTGAGATATCTGTTTAAACCACACAGTCCTCTTGGAAAGCAGAGACTGTTTGTTAGAACTAGTGATTATCCCACATTGTTGTCGGGAAACTTTTTTTTTCTTTATTTTTTTTTTTTTTTTAAGATAGCATAATAATATAACTGTCTTTTCATGTCAAGCCCAAGCAACTTCTTTCCTGGTAATCTGCCGGGAACAGTGACTGACACAGGTCCACAGGAAAGAGGCAAGGCTGGTACTTATCCAGAATACTAACCCAGTTTCCTGTGATTTATGTTTTACAGAACTTTTTATGACACAAGCTTTTGCATTTAGTAGCTTTCAACAAGTATTTCCCAGAAAATTCTCAAGCAAGAAAAAATGTTCTTCTGCTTGTTTTGAATTATGTTGCTGGGTTTTTTTCCTTCTGCTTGTTTTGAATTATGTTGCTATTTTTTTTTCCTCCTCCATACTTTTGTATTGGAAAAGACCGTGAATAATTACTTCTTGGCTTCTCCATGCTACTCTCAAATATAAATAATTCTTTGACTTTCCCAGATACATCCCTCTGCAGACCAACATACCTTGTGTATTTAGCTGTTTCTAACACAGAAGGTGTCTCTTTGCCACTCTTCTCCTCCTTGTCTCTTCTAATCCTGCTGTACTGAGTGTAAGATTAAGGTAGGAGGACCGCCTTGATGTTGAATAGGTGGGCTTCCCTTGAACTTACTTAAAGGCATAAAAACACTTCTGGTTGTTTATGTTCCAATTCTTTCCTAATCCTCTTTTTTTTTTCAGATTCTTACTAGACCAACATTTTCACTTGCTGTAACCTCAAGATCTCTTTCATGAATTCTCATAGTCAACTCAGAACTCACAGGTATGTACAAAAGATTTGATTTTCCTCGCACCACTTTGTGTTTATTCTGTGTTGAATTTATCTGACAGTATATCACTTAGTTTCATGAGGTCCTTCTGAATTCTTCACAACAGGACCTTAACTTCCTGTCTCTATATAACTGTTATGTCAACAACAACAAAAAAATTCATTCTGCTTCCGTTTCCGAGACCATCAGTGAATATATTAAATAGCATTGGCTCCAGAACAGGTGCCTGTGGGGCCCTGTTTGATGCTTCTGTTCTCTGGTAAAACCCAGTAATTTGTTCTTCATTTCCTGTCTTTCAGTTAGCCATTTTGTGTGTGACTCTTTTCATGGTATCCCATGGCAGCCTAGTTTCTTTAAGAGTGAGGAACTGTTTCTGGGCAGTAATCAGAGAGATCACTCATCATGTACTCCTTCAGGGAGTGCCAGCAGATTTGCATTATGACTCCTCTTTACTTTTCCCCAGTGTACTGTGTTTAGTCATGTTCCTACCCTTCTGATTTTCAGTGTGGTCTCTACCTCTTTACCCAATATGACAGCAGACCTAATGTTCCTTTGCTCTCTGGAGAGTACTTGGCATTGTACCTGCCAGCTTTCTGTGCTGTAGTCCTGAGCCAGATTTCAAACAGTAGCTCCCATTGTTCATCCACCTCAAGTTCCTCTGGAGCCCTGGAGTGGATACCATCCAGTCCTGGCTTGTTATATCTTGTTTTGAGGATCTGTCCTGCAACGTCTTCTACCTACACTCCAGTCTGAGCCATATCTTTCACATCCTATGGGAACCTCTCCAAGCTCCACCATGTGAAAACACATGTAAAATACTTATTTATGCTTTCTGCTATGGCCTTTTCGTTTTAAGCATTCTTCCTATACCCTGACCATCTACTGGCTCTTGATGCCCTCTTGAGGCTTTTTGATCCCATTGCACTTCGATAAGAATTCGTGGCGATTTGCAGAACGCTGTTGTAACAGCTCTGGAGAACATATTACTGTGGTCTTTTCTTACATTTACTCTCCACACAGCGGCATTGGCCTTAAGTGCTTCTGAACTTTTCCCCCCGCCCTGCAGGTGGTAAGTTCAGGATGAGTTGTTAAGGGCCATCAGTAGAACATACAGCCTGAATTCAGCAAAGCTTGTGACTAAATTATGATATTTTAACACTGACCTGTGTCAACTACTAAATTCTCTGCAATGTTTATACCTCCAGCTAACAAACTGTGGGCAATGGGTATGTCTTTTCTCTGTAGTTTTAAATTATATTACTTCTCGGTTTGCTCGGTGTTGATAATGCTGACCCTTGTACGGAGCTTGCTGTAGTAATGCAGTTGTGAAACACCTAATTGTGTCTCGGAGCAGACAGGTGCGAATCTCTCCCCTTTGGGCCCCTCAGCTTTGGTAGTTGTTGCTAGCCTTAGGTCTGGAAGCAGCAGTTCTTCAGCAGGACACTAAGGGGCAGCCCCAGACCAAAAGAATATTCCTCGCATTTTATATACATACAAACTAAGAGAAAATTGGTTTTACCTCATTTTTCTGTATTGATTTAACATCAACAGTGACCAGGAACATGGAATCAAGTCTGTCCGAAGCAGGGGAGGTTTGTTGCATCTTCTGGTAAAAATTTATTTTGGCACTGGTGATAAAGAAGGTGTGAGTTTATTTGCCAGTTATCTGCAAATAGCTCTACCTGAGCTCACAGGCAGAGCAGAGAGAACAGAAAAGATGTGCTCAGGTCTGTGTCTCGAGCCTTGGTGTTCACCCCACATGTCATAGCACGGCCAAGCACATGTACAAGCATGTAGTTGTACAGGCCAGGGGCTGTACTGCTCAGAGGTGTTCCTTGCCAGCGGAGAGGTAGTCACACAAGCCTCATGAGTCCCATTCTCAAAGTAAGAGCTGCTGCATGGAGACCAGAAAGGAAGAACTGAAACAGACATAACTAAAGAGCTTGCCTAGGACCACAGAAAATCTTTGTAAGCTTTTCTTACCACTACAGCCTGGCAGGTGACTTGGCCACCATCCTGTGCCCCCTGGCAAGGAGATTTCCCAATAATTATGAAACATAACCTGAACCTAGCTGCAAAATCCTTGTGGAAGGAAGTGTTCATTGGAGTGAATTAGAACAGAGGCTGCTGCACATTGATATGAGTCTGAATTAAGAAAATCATGAGTCAGTCAGAGCTAGCATGACTCCAAGGGATGGAATTGCCTTACTGATCAGCGAATCTAATGCAAAGGGAATTACTGTCTGGGTTTGTTCTGATGGTGATGTATTGTCAAATATTACTAATGTGAACTACCAAAACCAGCTGTCACTGGGTGAGTGGTCTCTGGCTACCAGGTGGGAGAGTTGCTCTGTAACAGGACCCCCTGCCACTGCCTGAGGCAGAACTGGCTTGGACTCTGTGTCTACACCAGGATATTTTACTTTATTTTGGCATCCTTCCTGGGTGTATATAGACTGCATTAAAGTAATAAATTGCTTGCTTGAATCACAGCTGGGTGGCTACATCTGCTTCAGAGGCTCACGAAGAAGAACTGTAGCTAGAAATACTTCAAAACTCCAGTTTAGGGTTAATGAAAACTTCCTATGCTATTTTACAGATAACAGTACATTCATATACAATTTGATGTTGCCTTCACAGGCTAGTAATGCATAGTTTCTCATAGAGGGAGGAAATGGTGACCGATTTTCTGAGGAGGAGAAGAAAGCAGTAGGTGATAACAGAAGTCAGTACCTCAAGTATTGACAATGCTCCAGTTTCTGTCCTAAGTGGTTATCATAAGAGAAATGACCACTATGGGAACAAGTAGAGTTCAATGGTCCAGACAATTCAATGAAAAAGTAATTTATGTATTTAGAAAAGATGTGTATAACCTTGTCCAAAACATGACTCAGCAGAGAATATCAGGATACACTCTGGTTGGGCAGCCCTTGAAGTGTAACCCATTAAAAAAGATGCCTACAGAGTAAGCCACCAAATTTATGTGGTAAAAGCTATTAGCAGAAGATTTAACAGTTCTTTGCTATTTTGCTGCCTGTCGGATAACAGCAGTTAAAACAGTCTTGAAGATGTGAACTAGAACCTGTAGGGGTGGGAGACGTGCCTGATGTAAATTAATAAATCAGCCACCCAGATATGGAAACAAAACACTAATGAAAATGCTAACAATCCTAAAAATGTGAAAATGCTCATTATAATATAACAAGAAATGCTGGATCAAGTGTAAGTCTCTTATAAACTCCTTAATCTATTTAATACACTCTTTAGTCTAACTCAGGCTCTGATCTAACGTAAACTTTTTAGTATGTAGTATAAATTTCCTTCTGAGCCTTGCAGTGTTCCCTCTTGCTTCCCATCTCACCTTTTTCCAGTTTAGGAGTACAATATTTATTCAAAATATGTGCATACCAAAAACAGTGTGAGTTTGTGAAAAATAAATAATGACAGGATGTAGGTGGGAGGATGACTTGCCTTCTCCAGAACAATAATTACTTGTGAGAAAACATTCCCCACATGCATTCTGTCAAATATTGAAAGCCAGATGCCCCAACTACAAGATTCTTGCACTTAAGCTGAGTAGTATTATACTTTGGCTTAGAATGGCACTTTATAAACTATTCTGGCTTAAGGGCAGCTTATATCATGTTGTCTCAAGAAGATAGCAAGTTAAAATCCTGGTGAATAAGTCAAAGCTTCTCCTTCCCAGCTGTGGAGGAAGAAGACTGCTGACCTATGTCAAGGACTGACTGATTTCACACAAGGCAGAACTCTGGTCATTTTTTCTGGAGCAGAGATCAGCAATAAGATTTTCTGCCTGTGGACTGACTGCCCTGTCTCCAAGTAGGAGGGGAGAAGCAGTCCCATAGAGCCTCCCAGCTGAGTGCACCTTTACATTACCCCAAATAAAATTGAAGTCATTGCTGGCTGGGTTGTTTCTCAGATTTACAGGACAAAGAACAATCTCCACCTCTCTCAGCAGCCTCCAGTGAAATCACAGAATCACAATGATGTCTTAGGATTTTTATCTATTTGTAGATTTTAATATTTTATATATTTGTAGATTTTTCTATAGCTGTATAGTTTCTTACACTCGAGGTAGCAGCTAACAGTTTCTAACAGTTTCTCATAGTTTGTGCCACAGTCCTGAATTTCTGTTTAACTGTCTTTTCAGTGGATCAGATAGCAGCAAGGACATCGTGTTTGGGACACATGCACCTGGACCGGAATAACAAGACATATTGCAGCCAACACAAGATAGAAGACCCAGAACCCTTGGAGGTGCTTCAACACAGCAGTTCTGAGGGTGGTATCAAGGTGGTACCAGGGGTGAAAGGTTCTCAGATTGGATAAACTCACTAGATATGTTAATTAAGTAGTGTTATAAAGCTTTCATTAAAGGACTGCTCTCTACCTATACTAATACTCTCTTGAAAGTTTTTTCCTCAATTTTAGGCAACAATAGAAAGGTTTGGTTTGGAAAGGACCTTAAAGATCATCTAGTTCTAACACCCATGCCATGGCCAGGGACACTTTCCACTAGACTAAGTTGCTCAAAGATCCTTGTACACTTCCAGGGATAGGGCATCTGCACCTTCTCTCGGCGGCTTGTTCCAGTGTCTCACCACACTCGTAGTAAAGAATTTCTTCCTTATATCTAATCTAAACCTACACTGTCACTTCGAAGCCATTACCCCTTGTCCTGTCACTACATTCTCTTATAAAATTCCCTCTCCATATTTCTTGTAGGCCCCCTTAGGTACTTGAAGGCACTAAAAAGTCTCCCTGGAGTCTCCTCTTCTCCAGGCTGAACAATCAGAAGTCTCTCAGCCTGTCCTCATAGATGAGGAGTTCCAGCCCTCTCATCATCTTCATGAGACTCCTCTGGAAATCATGGTGACTGATTCATCCTGAAAGCCTAGCATCTATCACTTGTTTGAGCAAAGATGGCAGAATTCTGCCTTATAGAGTATTTGTGCCATGCCAGGTGAAAACTCTGCCTTCCTCCTTCTGGCAGACAGTGGTTTCACCGTGCACACTTTAATGTTGAAGGACTCATTAGAAGAGAATGGTTGGAACAGAATGCCAGGGTCAAGTGCATACTGTGAAAGTGACACTAAAACATTTAAATAGACTGGATGAGTCAGGGCACAGGCCCCTTTAAGTTTATTCTTGGATTTGAGTGAGGAGTCAAGACTATTTGAAAGGAATCTATGAAGTCAACAAAGTCAAACTATTTGTGGTAATGGTAGGTGCTGCAAAAAGGTCCAGTGGCCACAACTGCAGCTTGGGATGCTCAGACTGGATTTTAGGGCACTCATTTTCCACAGGGAGGTAGTGAAGCACTCAAGTAGGTTACCCAAAAACTTGTGAAATCTCCATTCTTTAAGATTTTCAGGACTTTACTAAACAAAACTGTGGCCGCTAGTCCAGCACTGAAGATTGTCCAGGTTTGAGCAGGCAGTGGGTCTAGGCATGTCCAAAGATACTTTCCTACCAACACTGCTGTGATTTGGCAGCCTGTGATGGACAAAGTTCTATCATGAATGAGGAAGGCACTTATCTTCACCATGTCTTCAGTTACACAGCAGTCCTACTGTCTCACCCACATACCTGATGCTGCTCCTGTGCTTAGCCTGGTGGAGACCAGAGGGCAGGGTGAGAACTGATGTGGGAAGGTGGTTGCCAACATGTAGCTGGGTCTTACCCTGACTGCTTCACAGTCTGTGTTGACTTCAGTTATCTCCAGTGCCCATTAGATATCATACCAAACCAGAATGTGCTGTAGTGTTGGATGAAGGATTTAAAACTGTTGACTGATAGTCATGAATTTTGAGTAGTCACTGGGACCTGCCTTCACAGAAGTTGTGAGACCTCTGCTGTCACTGGAGCCACTGGCAAGATCTCGCTAGCCAGGGAGGAAAGGACTGGACACAACAAATTGCACGGACCTCTTAAGGAACAAATTCAGTGCAGCTGTACTCTGTGTACATGTCATCCACTAGTGTGGAAAACAAAGTTGCTTACACAATTAGCTGGAGTGAAAGTAGCTATTGAAGGAGACTGTGCATATTATATCACTGTATAAATTATTGAGCTGATGTCCTGAAGATGATAGAGGAAACCCTTCTTTCTTCTGTCCTGAGGATGGCAGCCCTGAAAGTTTACACCTGCTTCCTGGAAGTTGTACCTCCTGTAGACTCTGCTTAGGTAATTAATTTGCAATATTCATTAGCCAGAGGATCAGTGTAATAATATATATAGACAAGTAGAAGGATTTCATACTTATGTATTGACTCAGCTGTGGGGTTTTTTTCTGGTTGTGGCTGAAAATGTTGTTGAATAAATGAAAAAAACCCACAAAAATCAAAAACCCACAAACAAGCAAACAACGCCTTCAAAAAACAAAAATAAAAAAAAAAAACCTGACCCCAGAACCAAGTATTTTTATGTTTATCTGAGAAACAGTTACAAGCATTAGTGAATAACAGGCAAGACAGAACCCTGTGGTTGTAGGTACATAAGGGGCTCCATGCTTTTTCTTAGCATCTGCAAACACAGACAATTCCCAGAATCGAGTGAGAGAGATGTGCTGTGCTTGACATCACCCATGTTCTTCTCCCACGTGCTGCATATGGTCCAGCTAGATCACAGTGCTTACTGGAGCAAGGGAACTTCCCCTATACAAAACCAGGCACCCATGAGCTATCCCCAAACACAGAAGAGGTATGGAGAGCACCTCTCCTCCCTGGCTCTCCTCGGACTCCAGAAGAAATTAGGTTCCTCTTGCTCCTCTGGTTTTCACCTGGACCTTTTCTAAGATGTCACTGGACCCTGGCTCTCCCCTTCCCTGGTGAGCATTCATGACCACAGCAGTGGGGGTTGAAGGTGTATGCCCTGCACACAGCACTGTGCATGTCCACAGAGACCTCTGGCCAGAACAGCTTACCTGTTTCAGAAACAACACTTTACACATGGTCACTTCCCATATCACCGGGATCCAGCATTTTTATGTGCCCTGCCCCCTCCTTTCCTCCCTGTTTTCCCAGAGACCCAGAGAAGAGCCCTCAGATCCTTAAGGCTCATGGGGACTGCACAGGCAGAAGAAACTTCATGTTTGATGGGAAGGGAGGCCTGCAGGGGTGTGGGCTGAGATCTGTTGAGGCACCCAGAGGTGCTTAGAGGCTTTCAGAGCTAAAAACAATGCCCACCTCATTCTCTTGCCCTCTGTCTGGGATGAAACACAGAAAGAGCTGCAGCTCTGTGCCCTGTTGGTCTGGACAGCTGTGGTTGGTGCGTGCAACTGGTAGAAGGTTTTACTGAAGGAAAGCAAACCCGATGCAGGCAGTTTTCCAATACATGCCATGAAAACTGTGATTATTTTGGGTGGTAATAGACCCTACCATGCTGAAGCTGCTGTTTCCAACAATCCCCTGCCATCACTGCCAGGGTCAACAAGACCCTGACAATGGGACAGAGGAAGCTCTCCTGTGGCAAGGTCATTTATTCAGAGAGAGATGCTAAACTGCAGTTGCTGTGCAGGACTACTAAAGTCAAGCCTGTTCTTCAGTGCACACTAATTCTAGGCACACCTTCCTCTGAAATCTGTTCCCTCATTTCCTCCTGAGAATACATGTATACAGAAAGAATTTAATTCAGAAAGAGAAAATGTTTTAGGCTTAGGGAGATATCTGACAATTAGGGTAGATGTCTCAAGGGATATGTGGCACTTAGCCTGTAGAAATGCTGAAAGACAGATTAGAAAGAGTTCTTTTGAAAATAGTTGAAAGGTATTTTATACTGACTTGGTGACTGCTAACGTTTTCTAATTTTGACTTTCAGGCCCCTGAATGGGCAAATTTGTAAAAGGTCAAATGATGAAAAATATTTCATATGTTCCAAACACAGCCCTCTGATCTGCCTAGTGAATATTTTAGTGACCCAATTACAGCAAGAAGCTTTTATTGAACAGAGTAGGCAAATGCAGAGGGAAACAGAAGACCCGTTGTCCTTGTGACAATTATACGTCTGCCTCTATTTGTGTAATCCACCCTCTCAGCCTGATAAACAAGAGCCTGTGCATGGGTTTTGAAAGGGAGGTGACCATCACCTTCTGTGATCTGAGTACTTTCTTACATACGCCTCTGCCCACCTGTAAAGCAGGTAAGTCTTAGGCTTTGCCAGGTGACATTTTTCAGGACTCCAGTCTTACCTTGAAATGCATGCTGGCTTTTTAATCTTTCTCCCAGTGCCTAATCCACATAGTGTTTCCTTTATACCTGATTTCTACTTCCAGTTATTTTTTGAGTCAGATAATCTGCAAGTAATTGCATTTCCATTTTTTTTCTTGACATTGCTACTAAGTGTACCTTCTTACTGCATGATCAATTAAGCAAGCCTTGAGATGCCCAGCTCACATTTGTTTATATTGCAGGTAATTTACATGAAAAAGAATCAGCACAAGCAAACACAACAGATTAAACTGAAAGCTGCTATTTGCATCCTTATTACTAGTGATCTTCCTCTAACCACCTCTAAACTGTAGATGCAGAGCTTTCTGTATCAATGTGCATCCACTTTGGCTGCTAGCATTTGTTGAACTCTTTTTCTTGAGAAAACTTTTAAATGAGCAGGTAGGAGGATATGCTTTCATTTTCCTTGTGTTTTCAGCTGTAGGCACAAAAGAATTCCCTTTAGAGTAGCTTTGCAAAATGGATGCACAGTAGATCACTTTCTTAAATAAAAGTCTTCTTTTCCGTTTACTTTTTGAAGTAATTTCTTATGCATTCAGGACAATATTTTGTTTTATTACAGTCGGTCCTTGCTCATACTCAGCTAAGAGAATGAATCAACTGAAAGCCCAGCTGTTCAGTATGGGTAACAATTTCTCTCTTCAGATGACACTCCGTCCCTTCCCAGAGACTGGCATTCGGTTTAGTTCCTCCACAATGCCACTGATCCTGTATCTTTGCCCCACAGCACTCCCACTCACTGCTATGACCACAGCACTGGAGGATGCGATGGATACCTTGATCAGAATTTTTCATCACTACTCAGGCAAAGAAGGAGACAGATTCAAGCTCAGTAAAGGAGAACTCAAGGAACTTCTCACCAGTGAGCTCACTGACTTCCTTTCAGTAAGATGTAGCTTCTGAACCTCTCAAATTACTGTTTCATGGGTGGGATAAACACCTACCCAAGTACTTGGATAGGGATAGCATCTCCTTCTGCAAGACCCATCCTGCCTTAGCCTCTCTGATGACTGTTCTTTGTGAAGGTATACAGAAGGATGAGGTCAAATGTCCTGTGTGCATTTTCAGAGGGTGGTTGAGTCCCAGTGCCCTGCCATGCATCAACAGCAGCAGAGATGGGTATTTGTGCTTTGCATGTTCCTCAGTGCTTTTGAGTAGGAGGGCAAGGCCAGCCCAGAAGGAGCAATTCAATGTTCTTACTCCCATTGAATAGAATGTGTTTTTTTGCCAAGAGATCTTCTGAATGGATGCATAAGACGACCACTTACAAACAACTTGTTGAAAATCTAAGTATTCTTTGTTCAAGGATGATATTGAGAAATCCATCTTGTCAAAAGGACTTCATGCTCACCATCTCCTAAAATCTGTTTGATTAATTTCGGTGCCTATGTAGTACCTGTCTTCCTTCTAAGAGTTGCACTGTCTTCAGTTTTTGATGCTGTGACTAGTGCTGTGTTACTGTTCAGGTGCATATTTGATGCTGCATTTTATTTAATAGCACTGATCTTGTAACATAGCAGTGGGTGGGTAACATACAGGTGGATACTCCTGGGTGTGTCAGACTTACACCTTCAGTATCTGCACAGCTAAGTCAATTTTCTTTCTCTTTAGGGCCAAAAGGACCCCCTCCTGGTCGATAAGATTATGAAAGATCTGGACTCCAATAACGACAATGAAGTGGATTTTAATGAATTTGTCATTCTGATTGCTGCTTTGACTGTGGCATGTAATGACTTCTTTGAAGAACAGCTAAAGAAAGAGGGATTTTAAAAATCCTCTATATAATCAATCTCCTGGTCACAAATACAAGGAAAGCATGCCTAGTTAGGTAGCCCTCACTGGTGTTCAATGCATGCAAGCCATCATTCCTCCAGCTGTTACTGCTGTAAATTTTATGGAGCTTATCAGCAGCTGGTGTAAGCTGGACCACAGCCAGCTTACACTACTTGAGATCTGGCTTTTAATATTTTCAGTCTTTGCACTCCATGCCTTCATCTGTTGCCCAGGTCAAGGGCTTGGGGTGACAGATCTTTTGGCATGAGTTGAGATTTCTATTTCTTAAATGTCAGTGGAAAGTAAAAGGCACAGGAATGTTACTTACATAGTTTCTGAATGGAAAAATTTGGAATGAGACATAAAACTTGCAATTCTGTTTTCAGTCATTTTATAATAACCATATTTTTGCAGCTTAAAGCCAGCAGCTTCTTTTTTGCTCAACTCTGCTTATTCTAAAGCCCTTTTTAGATGCTGCTGTGTATCTCCCCACATTCGCATTTCAGATGTGGTCACAGCTGTCTCTTGCTGCCTGAGCAGATGATACCGCTTGCCATTGTTATAGGTTCATTTCCTCCATCTCCCCAGCTTCAATTTTGTTGTGTTGGCATTACTGCATCCCAGCAGTCAACCTCTTCCCCTGGCATAAATGAATTTATTCATATGATAAATTATTCAAATACATAGAAGATTTAGTCAGCAAAGTGCTCTGAGAGCTGATGGAAGAACTGGGTCTTTGGGGGAAATGTGTAAATGCCTTCTTTCATGACTCTGGCATGGTTTAAAAAAGCAGGGCTTTTAGAGGACCACTTGTGGGGGTTTTAATGATGGAATCCCAGGGTACGGCTTTGTAATGTGAGTGACCTTAAGGAATAATTATTTCATCTCACGCCAATTCAACTCACTGCACAGAAACAGTGCAAGATGGGCAAGATGAGACCCCATGACCAGGCAAGGAGTGGGTAAGGCAATCCCTTTCAGTGTTAACTTGCTCCTGGTTGAATTAGGAGTACTTCAACACTCCTGTTTGAATTAAGGATTTTTCCAAAGCCCTGCAAATCCTCAGAGGCAGGGTGTTGTGGCTTTTTTCTTGCATGGAGAACTCTCTCATTTCCTTGTTATTTTGTTGGTCACTTCAAACTGTAATAAAAGGCATCTAAATTAAATGAAGGTTTTTCACTTGTTTAAGAGGTTAATAAAATAAACATTCCCCAATGAAGATGTGCCCTGCTAGGCAACATTTGAGGAATGCAGTTCACTTGTCTCCCATTCCCAGATCCTCAAACATTATTCAGTAAAGGCTGTATTTGTATGGAATTATGTATTAGTAAGAATATGTGATTTATTACAAGCAGAGGATTCTATAGAGTGTCATAAATCTAATAAGAGGTAGACATCGTTCTAATAAAAGGGCCACCACCAAATAATGTTAACCCAGAATAAAAGCAGAATTTGTAGTGGTGTCAGAGCCACAGTGTGCTGCCTCTTTAACCCTTCAGTGACAAAGGTATATAGGATTCAGAGAAGATCTTTTATACCAAAAGAGCAGAAAGTATTAAAGTAAAACTGGTAACAACTGGACAACTTTTGGTACCCTTTAGTGTCATACACCTCAATATCACTGCAAGTGTTGGACCACAATGGCAGAAATATCAGCCAGAAAACATAAGATTGCTTTTATGGTTCCCTGTAGGTCCCACAGACTGCTGCTAATCAACAAGCCTTTTCCCTTCCTCCAAGAGGATGTGAAAGAAAAGCAGACTAAAGCTTCAACTCCGAGCTAAAAGTTTGTCCCAATAAGGACCAGTTTCTTCTTTACAGCTTCTGAGCAAGAGGCTCTTTGGAAATAAGCTCCCAAAAGTTCATAAGCCCTCTGTTCATGCCTGATGAGCTGCTGGACACGTAGCAGTCCATGTGCAGAGCAGAATTATGCTAGGTCACAGTTGGTGGCAGTGATGTGCCCTGGGGTCAGGCAACAAGAATCATTGCCATGATGGAGAGGCTCAGTGGAGCCATCTCATCAACTGAATTTACTAGGGATTGTGTGCATCCTTGATTCCTCTGTGAAAGCAGCTTGCTTGCACATGAGCTGTGGGTGAATCAGAGGAGAATGACTCAAATGATCTTTGTTCCAACAAAGTTTCAAAAAACCTCATAAATCACCCTTTTTTGCTTGTCTGGTTAGGTTTTTGTTGTCGCTGTTTTAACTGCAAGGACAAATGTTAAGCTCCATCCATTCTAAAGAAGAAACATTTCTGTACAAAGACTGGAAAAGAAGAAAATGCAGCAAACAGATTGAAATGCTCAAAAACACAAAACCTTGGCAAAATTTGGGGTCATGGAGTAGCCATCCTGTTCTTTGGCTAACTATGGGCTGACCTGCTGCACCAGTGGTCCTTTCTCATTGCTCTCCCACTGGAGCCAATTCATGTTGCCTCAGTAGACATCACTTCTGAGAAAAATACCTGAAGATCACCTGAAAGTTTTGAAATGCCTCTGAACCAGAAAAGAAATGCGAGCAATCCTCTATTCTGTAAGCATTCCTCAGGAAAGAGAACTGCATTGAAACCACTTACACTGGTTGTGCAACATGGTGTTTGCAAGGCCAACCTTGCTATGGCCACTTTTTCCTGCAGATGTGAATATTTCAGGTTTAGCTTGTCTCAGAAGGGAAAAATGTCTCCTTCAAACATGAAGGCAGGTATTTTTTCTCGTTGTTTACTGGCACTTTTTGTGATGACTTCAAGTATTCCTGTAGTTCATGGATCTAGAACACACTTTGAAGTTGTACATGCAAAAGAAACTTGCTGTGTGGCTTTCTCCAAAGTCCCTCAGCTTTAGGAACTATGTCTAATTGCAGACATTTTTTTCTATTTGTGTTACCAGACTGTCTGAAAAATCTATGGAAAATTGAACACCAAAATATGGCCTAATATTTTCAAGTTACATCAAAGACCATAAAAATACCAGACAAGATCTTTCTTATATCTTGTGAAATTGTTTTCCTTGACATCTAAAAAGCAGATTTTCAGAAGATAAATTATATTATCTTGAAAGCCCCAGTCTCTGCCATTTGCTTTTATTTCAGTTCAAAAAAACTTCAAGTGCCAGTGCAACGGGTTACACAAAGCTTGATGCATTATCTGTTAATAAATTTATAACTTCTTCAGATTCAATAGCCAACTAGCAATCCCAAAGAACCACATCTGACACCACCATTAAGACAAGTGGTTTGTGATGAAGCTCCCAGCCTCCAAGCTGGGACTTACCAGCTATGTCCAGTAGGAAGGCATTACCTTTCCCACTCTTCAGAGGTGTAGAGGGTGTCAAACACGATGGGATAATCACCTTCCTGCAACACCATTTCCTCCTTGTAAATGTGAGAGACAAATTTGTCTGGGTTGTGGGAAGGAAAGAGAAGTGACTTTAGGAGACCCCAATAGAAGAGGTGATGTTTCCAGTAGCCAACAATGTCATTAACTGCTTTCCATCAATAGTAGCAATGCAGATCCAGCACAGGTCACTCAGCCACCCAAGGCAGACTCCCTTTCCAGGCTCCGTGCTACAGTATAAAGCAGAGCATGGCCAGGAGGGAAATTATCAGGGATACTCAGAGTCCACCATTTCAGCTCAGTGGCACAGAAAAAAAAGTCTAACTCTTCTCTGATCACCGCCTTGAAAAGGTTGGGTAAAAGGTCAAACACAAAACTTGTATCTGAAATCAGATTCATCTATATAAAGATTTTTGACTGGCAGGCAGATTTGTTAGACTGTAGCGTGACGTCATGTGCATGTCTAATAAGGGGTTTGATTGACAGGCCAACAATTATTAGATGTGTCTTTAGGGATAATTAAGTCTGTTGAGTGGCACTGTATTATTTGAAGAAAAAAGGGGTCACGCTTTCAATTTTATCTTTCTTCTTTCACATGTTATGGCGTGAGAATGTTTTATTTATTATCCCATAATGTGTTTTCCAAACTAGGTCCATCCACATCCTTTTCTCTGACTTTGGGTATGGTGGTTTACAGGCCCTAGGCAGCCATCAGAGAGAGCACATGAATGAACTTCATCAGAAATACTGGGGGAAAAAAAAAAAAAAAAGCAAAAAACTTGTCCTTTTTAAATACCGACTCTCAGCCACCTGCAATCAGTTGTGTATGAGGGGCAACTCCCAAGGAAGAGAACTGCAGCTGCATCCACTTATTTTGCCCTTGCAAGTAGATTCTCAGCTGATGTAAAATGACAGAGCCTATTGCACTTAGTGGCATAATTTTGTAACAGCTGAGGACATGTGCTTGAGACTTTAAATTAGGTTTCAATGGAAAGCTGTGTTGCCGTAAGCTGGTTGGCTAAATAAGGACATGTCTGTAAAACTGCCAATGTTGCAATAAGACAGCTAAGAGAAAGACAGAAGAAGCAGTTGCTCAGAGCACAGGTATTTTGGGGAAAGTTAGTGGTAAGTGTTCCTGTTATACATTTGTTTTAAATTCTAAGCTTTCCTCCAAGATCCTTATTGAATTCCTGGGTTGCAAGTCTTCACTAGCATAGCTTTCAAATATCTATCAGTGAACTCTGCCTTAAAACTCCATGTATTGCTTTGACTCTCCATTCCTAGCAGTTGTATGAACCCAGAAAAGTGCTACAGAATAAAGCTATGACAGGAAAAAGAAATCTGTGGGTAAAAAAACCTTGCAAAGAGCAGAAAAACAACTGAACCATGTAGAGCATTAGTAAAGATTGTGTTTTGAGAGCTGAAATATGGCAAGAAGTTGAGAATGCCATAGAAAAATGTAAAATCATCAGATCTACCTGGGCACATCAAGTGGCAGAGGCAGACAGATCTCCATGGCCGAGCAAAGTGGCTGGACAAGATGCAGGGCTGGAGAGCTCCATCCCATTAAACTATTGATACCGTGGATATATGAAAGCAAAACTGTTTTCCCCCTTGCATTAATGACCTAATTCTGCACTGGGGAATGTTTTGGGGTTTTTTTAATTTGAGGTGCCACAGAAGTAGTGTTACAAGAGGGAGCACTATCACCCTCAGCAAGTCAAGTACCATTTATGTTTGAAATGAAAAAGCCCATTAACGCATCCAAGGTAAAGATGGTCTGTGACATTGCTATCAAAGGTGAAGCTGCCTTTAGACTTCAGGAAGTTGAAAAGAGCTTACCAGGTGATCTCAAGTTCCTTCAAGGTATATGATTTTTACATTGACACAAAATATTTCTGTGCTTTCACATAAAAGCGTTTGGAGCCTAGCTGATCAAACTGACTGCAACCTCTACAGTACTGAGGATAACGGGTGAAGAATCACATACATGTGAAAAATCAAGGACTAAGTGAAAGGAGCAGTTGACAGGATAAATATATCATTACGTTGGGTATGCTGACATCTCTTTTCTGACTCATATTGACTTGTTGAATTGTGTAACACTCCATAGTGTTTCTGAAGTGGGTCCATTACTGTGATGTCTAACACTACCAGAGTCAATTGTGTTGAATTACAGTTTTTTCCTGAATGAGACTCGGCAAAAATAATCACTTCAGCTGAGAAATACTTGTCCTTCTTTGATAAGAAAAACATTTAAAATATCACTTATGAAAGTGGTACTTTGTCAAGGATAAAGTTTGTGCTTCACAGATTAAACAAATTTTGGAATGTGATTGAGATTTCTCAATATGTCTGAAGTTATATTCTATATAATAAACTGCCCTCAACATGGATAAAAGTGACAGATGTTCTAGTAACCCTGAGTTGAGCTGGAAATTTAGGAGAGGAAGAACAGTAGCTGTTATTTGGGGAGGGTCACTAGGAGAGTGTTGCAGCTGTGGGATAGGCTGCAGAATGGTGTCCTCTGCAGATCTGGCATGGGACCTGACCTGGGCCACAAGGATTACACCTCCAGGCAAAGTCCAGCCACAATAACTGTGCAGTGTTTTGGACAGGAGGCTGTTCTTCTGCAAGGACACTGGGACTGATCAGAGAAGCTACTGCAGCTGGGAAAGGTAAACGCCTTGGTCCATAGATGCAGATCAAAGAGGCTGCCTGGGAGTCGTGCTGACACCTGCATGTGTCTGTGATGTTGAGGTCTTCTTGCACCAATCCTCAAGAGCAGAGGTGCTGTGTGAAGGATCCACAGAGAACACAGGTCCAGGCTAAAAGTAAACAGCTCAGCTAATGTCCAGCACCTCTCCTAACACCAGAGTGATGGCACATACCTTCACTGGTTGTCCCTCCCAGATCCCTTCTCTCCTTTCTCGAAAAAAACTTTTCTCCCACTTCTTGGCCCTGACTGCTTTGTGTAGCTGCTGGGTTGAGTCACAGGCAGAGCTGGTAGCGATAACCGCCCTCAGGGTAATCTCGGTGTCTGAATATAATGTTTGCTTGATTATTTGTAACCTGCTAAACTGTGAGTTTCACAATCTTTGCTCTTAGTCAATGCCATAAATAGAGTTAATGCAACACTTATCATCAAGCCTGCATGATGCTGATAGGCTTTCAGTTCATAAATCACATGTGTTTGTCATCCTTCTAAACCACTCAATATGACAAATCACACATCTCTTGTGTCAAACTGCCCAGAGTTAACAAGCTATGCTTACTTTACCTTATGGAAAGTTCAGCTCTATTTAAAGCCAATTTAGACAGACACAGAGAAGTAATAGAAGTGGTGTTACAGAGAGTTGTATGGTGAGTCTTGTCATACCTTGCACAGAGCTCAGGCAGACATGCAGCAGCAGAAGTTAGTGATGGAGATGACCACAGAGGGATGAGTCCTGGGCCTGGGTTGAATCATGGACTGTTGGTACACTTGCCTGACACTGAAAGCAATACAAGAATAAAGGAATGAAGCACAAATTGTGATCTCAGACTTGATGCTTCTGCTGCTGGGAATGCTCTTCTTCAGCGATCATTGCAACTCTGACTGGGTTCTTGCAAAAAAGACATATCAGATCATTGACAGGGCCATTTACTTACTTTATTCATGTTGAATTCTACCTTTGGTATTTTATGTCCATAGTCCAAGTACTTAAATGGTGTTTCCAGTAGCTGGCTGATGCATTTAGCAGAATAGGTGGTAAGCCATTGATAGCTGCCTTGGCAACAAATGCATTTCTCATACAGCCTCAAAAACAGTCCTCACATGCAGTCATGACCTCAGCCACAGTTACCATCCTGAGTGATTTGGCAGCCACATTTTGGGCCCTGTAGACAATGAGAGCTTTGGAGCTGTTAATAAATTCCACATGTTTTTTTTAATGGGTCTCCACTCTGGGTTGTCTCCTGGTCCGGTCCTGGACAGAGCAGTGACCACTGCAATGAGATATGATGGTGAGTAGATATACTGAGTATCCTGATAATTTGCCCTTAACAAGAGTGATACCATGAAGCATGGTGTAACCTCTTAGTGGAGACAACACCTGATGGACACTACAGAACGTGGCTGCTAAGTTCCTCAGGACTGACATGAAGTATTTGCTAATGGTTTGCTAGTACTGAGTATGAATTTAGTTACCCCAGTGTTTTCTTACCCAGTGGTGACTTTTGGTATGAGGAACATGGACCAGAAGCAGAAGCTTCTTACGTGTATGGCTTTGGCACAGACAGATTTTGAAGCGAAATCTTGTGCAGGTCTGTATCAAGGACATGGCTTCCTAATGGCCTCCAGGGCTGTGATTTTCCATACAGATTTTCCTTTACTTTCTTTTCTGTGGTGTTATTTCAAAACTGACTGCTCACATGCAACGTAGCAGAGATGGAACCAAAAATTTAGCCCTTGCTGTAGCATTTGTGACACTTCAGAGCCACTAGATTTCTTTCTCACCTTAATCTGGGCTAACTGATCCCACTGTTAAGAAATAATATACTGAAGGATTTATAACCAGTTGCATGTGTATAATAAACCACAAGTGGTGTGTAGCAGTCCCCTGCTCTTCAAAGGAATGGACATTGGTGTGAGACCAGCAGCTGCATGAGGAAAAGCAAGGCCTGACCAGTGCAACATCTCTGAAACACCAAGAGGGAAATCTGTGAATGAATTCTGGGTTACAGTAGGAAAGAGCATAAGGGAAATAGAGGTAGCTCAGCAGTGTTTAGCAGCTGACATGATGCAAAGTATAAAGTTCACTCAGATGTCTCACACTGTGCATCACCCCACACAGTATCTCCTCAGCCTGCACTGAGCCGCAGTGAGAAATCATCATGAATAGCAAGGATGGAGTGCCCAAGGCAGGAGAAATCCTCTTTGCTTTAGCACTTGCACAGCAGTGTCGCAGCTGCTCCTCCCAGTTCAAGAAACAGCAAGTTCCAGAGAAGCAGAAAGGCCTCCATGGGATAGGCAGCAGGATCCTTGTGGAGCAGAGACAGACCTTGCTTGGGGTTGTGTCTGAACAGGAAATAATAACTCATGTTTAAGATCCCAGTGCTAGAGAGAGGTTTGGTCTGCTCCAGCTGCTATACCAGCAGTCAGGCTGCAGCTGAGGAGTGTGGAGTGCTGTTAGTCAGCTGGGGACTCAAGGGACCCTTTTGGAGAGCAGAAAGAGGGGCCATAACACCTGGCCCCTGTTTCCTTCAGTGGGGAATCCCTAAGGAGTGTCTGTAGCTCAAACACTTCTCACTAACAAATCTCAGTGTCAACTGTATCATCCACATTCTTCCTGTAACAGTTACTCCACCTTTTAGGAGAAGAAACTGCATTTACCATCTGTATTATAGCACAGAGCGTGACTTGATCACCATGGGAGAGGGTGAAATGGAGTTTATTTCACTACTGTCTTTATTCAGCTTTATTTTCTCCACCTCTTATTGCATCTGGGATCTCTTTCTTTGCTAGAATAGCTTACAAGACACCTAAAAGCTTTGAGCTTGAGAGGAGGATATCCACTGTGGTGCAGGTTGGTCATCCAAAGCATGTAGCTGAAAGGCATAAAAAACCCACCCACAAGCACTGCTTTAACAATCTGGGGCTTTGCAAAGGCTGGGATGCCCCAGCAATACAATGCTGAGCTGCAGCAGAACTGGCTGAGTGATATCCTGCACTCAGTCCAGCCTCTCTCGAGCAGGATGGCATCCCATCACTTCTGCCAGGAAAAGGAGCTGCTTCCAGAGTAAGTTACAGCTGTTAGCAGATCAAGATGCCAGAGCATGAGGGCAACTGGATTATCTAGCCTGCAGCAGGTATGGCTGGGAATGCATTTTACTGTGTTAAATAGTTTGTTAAAAAAAAATATTGCCCCGCAGAGTGTTAAAATGACTCAACCCCATGAAAGAAAAATGACACTCTCCTCATTCACTCAAGAGCTTGTATCACATTGAAGGTGCTTTTCCCTTCAGAAATGCTGCAGGGATGTTTTGAACCCTGTTTAAAATAATTTTTCTTCACTTTTTTAGTCACATTCTCATATCTTGAAGAGCTCAGTTTCTGCCAGTGGCTTTTAACAAAAGCAGCGCTTCATCAGTCAAAGGGAGGGTAGAGGGAAAGGGGAGACCTGTGATACCCTGTGAGAAGACAAAAGTTAAGTGAAAGGATGGCCTTCCATCCTCTCTTATTTTCAGTCTGCTGGGATGTAGGGCTGGGAGATGAAGCCTGTCATTCCACTTAGACTGGTCCCTTTTGGGATCTATTTGCCTGAGTCAGGTGTGGAGACACTGCAGGGCAGAGGTCCTGCCAGAAGCAGCAGCAGCACCTCTGTGTATGTGATTCCCCTATCCACATCCTAAATACCTGCCTTCCCAGGCATTAGAGTTGCACATAGGGAAGCATGTGAGTTTGGAGGCTGAGGACAGCCCTGTGTTTGAGGACAAAAGGAATTACCCCAGGCACTGGGAGACTTTACAACATGGCTGGGCAGGATGTCATTGTGCTTTGTCGGTTCCTGCTGAGCAGAGATGAAAAATTAAGCAGAAAAACACCATAGCATCTCTGTTAAAATCAAGCTCCACATTGACAACAAGGGTTGTTTGAGTTTGTCTTTTGCACTAATGGTATACAGAATATTTGTACAGTTAAACCAAACTCCTATAGATGTTGCACAGGAATTTCAAAGTGGCCATAGCTCCTGTGTGAGTAAAATTACAACTGACATGGAGGTGGCTCCTATCTTGCCTCCCACCACCTTGCTCTTTGGAGAAGGACAGTCCCTCACCTCATCTTGCTGGCACTTTCCTGCTTGTCTGGGCACCTCCATCAGTGAATGTCGTGCTAAGCCCAGGCCTCAGCTAAGAGTTTAAAATACACTGACATCATTGTTGGTGTGTTTCATTCTAAGTAGATCACCTCACATTTGGTTTAATAGGCAGTCATATTGATTTAGCTGCAGTGCCATGTATCCTTCACTAATTTTTGGAGCTGAATTTAGCCAAATCTTGAGTAACTGGTCAAATTCACAGAAATCAAACTCTCTCTGCTTTACTGAAGATATTCAAGGAATCACATTAAGAAAACTTTTCTGTATGACCATTCCGGATGCATTCTGGAAATCACACTCCCACCACCAGAGACTTTCACTGGTGCAACTAAAGCCCCTTCACAGCAGGTGGCTCCAGTGAGTTGATGAGTCCCCACTTCAATCCATACACACCCCACATTCACACAGTCAGACAAGCTTTCCTTACTGGATTGACACCAGATTTCCCCATAGTAATATCTCAGACCTTTGGTTCCTTTAAGTAATTTTATCATGTTGCAGCAACTGAATAAAAAGCTCGAGATGGTACTTCTGAGGAGAGACCCTGAAAAAAGGGACCCCTGGGCTTTTATACTCTCACAGTCTACGCACCTGAAAGTCTGGGGTCTTTCAGCTGAGTGCTTGGATCCTGCTGTGTCTCTGAGTGTCTGGTCACTTGGCTGACGCCACAGGTTCTTGGGTCATTTGGAATTCAAAGAGCTGGCAAGTCAGAGCCTTTTGCCTCAGGCTCAGGCTCCTGCCACCCAGAGCTCAACATGCAGCTCAAGCTACCTGCACTCAATGTTATTCCTCAACACTCAGCATCTGAGGTCTAGGTTAGGTGTAGGCAGGGCAAATTAGGACACCCCAGCCAGAACTGGGACTGGATTCTGCAAAATGCCTCGAAGATGGGGACTGAAGGGATCAAGCTGTAATTCTAACCTTAATCGTCTCTTCAGGCAGTGAACACAAGCAAAGAGAGTAAGACTGGGCTCCCCTGCAGCCTCATTCTGGTCCCACGGGATCCTGTTGGTCTCCAGAGCACCTCACACCTCCCTGATTAACCTTCCAGCCATCCCCTAATGCAGACTGGGACTAAACTCTTCAGTTTCTCAACAAAACTCACAATTCCCAAGGAATTTGAATGGATTTCAGATTCCAAACTCCCTTGGATAATCTGATAATCCTTGAATAAAATGACAGCATTTAAACAATTCAAAGTAAGCACATGTAAATAAATCAATAGAGTCTTGGTTCATGAGGTAATTAGCTTCTCAGTTCTCTACAGCAGTTTTACCAACCTTTGAATGAAACCTGATACCAAAGTTCAAAAATAATGTTTTCCATTTCCTTAGTAATTTTTTTTACACTTTAAACCCACACAGATATGTCAATGTCACAGAAGTTCCATGCAGATATGGAATAGTATTATAGTTTACATTAAAGTAATGAATAAGTTAGGAATTACAGAATAAGGTCAGAGCCACAGGTGTGTAGACAGAACAATTGTTTTTCAACCAGCAAATTTGGTGAAACAGCAAGCAAATGTTAATGTTTGTAGGTCTTCACAATGAAAGCAGGAGCAACAAACTTTAAACTTTGTAAGTCCAGCTTATGTTATTTCTAAGTTTTATTGAACCAAAGGGACCATTTGACATGCAATCACAGAGCTGAAAGAGACACTAGCCAGAAGCTTAAGGTGGGGAAAGAGTAGTTACCTTCTGCAGAGTATGGATTGTTCATCCTGGGGAGAGGAAAACAAGAATATACCCTACATGTACTACCTCTGCTGAGTTTCTGGTTTTTAGTCCTCCGCAGAGTTATGAATTTTCACTCCCAGATTCATCTTTTAAAGGTCTTTCTCGAGTTTCCCTTGGGGATCTGGACTGAAGCAGTATCAGGTGATCTGTGGAGAATACACCCTTGGGAGCCCCAAGTTTTCCTAATTTCTACATGAAAGCTGTTTCTGGCAGGGAGAACTGTCTGGTTTTGCCTCTGTACTTACTGCAAGCCCCGGAGGAATGCTGACCCAGGTACAAACCTGCCTGGGACACAGGGGTGCCCACCCAGGCCTGGCCAGTGGGAAGCACCTGGGATGGAGGCTGCAGAGAGCTGCGTGTCACAGAGCAGCAGAAGGGAGGCAGGGAGCCCCGAGGATTTGAAATGCCCCAGAGCTGGGAAGCAGGAGAATAAAAGGAGGGGGGGATGCTCCTTGTCCATCACTTTGGAGTAACTGGAAACAAACTCACTGCATGAGTGCCCCATGTGCATGGGAATAGGCTCTCCTCCCCAGAGCTTTTCAGCTCAATGGGACAGATAAGGAGAAAAGACATCTGACAGTGAGGGGAATTTGACCGACTTGAAAATTTGTGGCTGCATTTGGACCCTCGTCATGCCCACGTACTGTGTCACTGCGAGAGGAATTCAGTTACCATGGGTTACCCTATCAGTACGGGGACCAAGTGCCTCCCCTTCCAACAGCTCTATAAAAAGAGTCGCTCCAAGACACCCCAGCGGCTCCTGCCTACCGGCACAGACCGGGAGAAACTTGGACACGGAGAGAGGGAGGGCCGCCAGAGGAGGTGTCAGCATGCCATCTGCTTTCCAGTTTCAGTGCCACTTCGTTCTCATCTTCCTGGCAGCCTCCAAGGGGGAAACCAGATACCTAGAGGTGAGCAATACAGTTGATGACTAAAACACCACGCTGTGCTTTTAGCTGCTCTCTTCTAACTTGTACTCTCAGCTTTCAAGAATTATGTGTTTTTTTCTCTCTCTCCCCCCTCCTATTTCTACTTCTCCAGCATTAAACCTACACCTGGGTAACATTAATGCAACAGTCCCATGTGTCCTGCGCTCCCCCTCCATTTGTGTATCCTCAGCTTTTTTGCTGAGGGTTTAAGAGACTCACTGTGCACTTAGCTGCTGGGCTCACCTCTTAGGTGCCAGGTTTATTTCCCTTCTACTGCAGGTTGGCAGCTTTCTGACTGAGTTTTTCGACTGCTGCACTGTTTCTGGAGGAGGGATTTAATGTGCTGTGCCTGTTCTTGAAAAGTGCAGAGAGGGGACTGTATTTGACTTTGCCCCATACTGTTTTTCCCCTCTGTCTTTCACCAGGTGAGGGATGCTGGTGAAGATGAGCCCTTCCTGCTCCTCAGTGAAGATCTGAAGCGAGAGCTGTCTGCAGGACAGATCTACCGGCGGTCACTCCGTGAGTTTCTTTGGTGCTCTGGTAGGGACCACTGGTGGGTGGGAGAGTCCTGGAGGGGCCTCAGGGCTCGAGGAGTGGAAAGGGGCTAATTGGGAGTGACAGAGCTGCAGGAGCTTTTTGCAAGGCCAGGGAGGAGAAAGACAAAACGTTAAAACCTCAAAACACCTGTGGTTGAGGCAGAGGGTTGGGGCTCACAGCTGATGGTCCCAACTATTGGGAGTAGGATGAGGATTATACACCCATGTCCCTGGGCAGGGTCACGTTCCCAAGAGATGGAGCAGGTGTCACAGCTGTGATTAGAGGAAAATATAAAAGATGAGAGTGTTTGTGCACTTGTGCACATAGATACACAGAGTTTTCTGCTCAGAGTTGCTTTGACATGCCATTCCCCTGCATCCCCCTGTCATATGCTTGTGCTCATGCGAGTTACTATTTATCCTCTGATGCTCGGCAGTCTCACAGTTGCTTCAGCTGGCTCTCCCTGTCCTCACTGCAAGGCAGGTCTCAGTGCGGGAGGGTCTCTCCTATCCCTCTCCTTGCCTGCACTGTGGGAACCGGCACTGGGTGTCCCCCTGGAGCAGGCAGAGGCAGCAGCCCCGTGTCCCTGCTTCCCCAGGGTGCATTGACATGCTGAGTATAGAGGGGCAGTTCACCTTCACCGCAGACCAACCACAGCTGCACTGTGCAACCTTCTTCATCGGGGAGCCCGAGGAGCTCATCACAATAGAGTACAACTTTGTGAACATCGACTGCCAAGGGGGTGACTTCCTGAAGGTAAGAATCTGCAAGTCTCGCTGTGCTTCCCCTTCCCTGCTCTCATCTGACTTGTGGGAGGTTTGCTGTGTGCAAGGGGCAGGTGAATGTGCGTGCGTGTGTGTGTGTGTGTGTGTGTGCAGAACAGGCTTTCCTAAAGCAACTATCCCTGTGATGGCACTTTCTCCTCCCTGAGGCACTCTGAGTGTGTGTCCACTCACCACCACCCTGCTAAAGCAAAGCCGGGTGCAGGATGAGGATCCCTCTTCAAACTGCAGCACAGGCTTTTCTGAACTTTTCCATAAGCACCTCTACTGAGTGTGTTCAGGACAAGCCAAGCCTGCTAGCCCTGTTAGGAGGGCTTTCTCATTGCACTGTGAATCACACAAGCCCTGTAGATAATGATATAGCTCTCTGAACAGCCTTACTGCTCTGGGACCTCTGCTTGCAGGTCACTTAGCATAAGATTATTAGTGAACGGATCATTGCAGGCTTTCTTTACAATTTCCCTGGTAGAGCTTTTCAGGACTTTGGCTCTGAATAGAAAGAGGCTCATGACTCAGAGTATCAAAAAACTCTACCAGTGCATTTTTATCACATGCAGGAGAGTTGACCGAGATCTGAACTCGGTCTGGGAGAGAAGAGGAGGCTCGACAGTCCCTGGCTGCTCCCCTCGCCTTGCACTTTGTCCTTTGTGCTGCTGTGGCCAGACACAGTGCAGGCCCCATCCCACACAGTGGCAAGCTAAGCTCCAGGGAGGGGGAGGAGGAGTAGGAAAGTTGCCCTTTAGCCCTTTACTTGTCTTCTGCTCTTGGAGTGGTACTGTCTCCCTGCTCACTTTAGCCTGGGGAATCCTGCCCCTCTCCCCACATGGCTACAGCAGGACTGATTTCAGCCTCTTAGGGGTCCAAGGCTTTTGCACCTGGACTTACAGTCACTCATGGAGGCTAGAAAAATGCTGAGAAATCTTTGGCACTTTACTGAGGTTTCCTTTCTTTGGTCATGGTGTCCCAAGTTTCTATGTTGTACTACTGTATTTATACGGGCAGCTTTTCCCTGGTGTGATTTGAGCCCCTGCATCTCATTACTTCAGAAATTTACAGTGCTGACAAGTCTAGAGACAAATCCCCATGCTTTTGACACGCTAACATTAGCATTACTAACTGAAGCAATGGCAGAATCCAGTTCTTGAATTTTGGAACTATTGACTGGAATATGTAAGGAATTACTGGAGGGAATTGAAACAACAAGGCAGGCAGCTGCGTAGCTATGCTAGAACTGAGACATATTTTTACTTCTAACACATTTCTCTGAAGATGGTGAAGGAAAATCTCTACTATTTTGTCGTGAAGGAAAGATTTGTAGAGGTCAGTGCTTAAGGTCCAGCCAAATATGCCATATTTGTTCTGCTTTCTAGTAGTTAGGATGAGGTGAAAGGCCAGATGCAGGCAAGAACAATACCTCTGCCAATAATGCCTCCCCAAAGTTTTATTGTATTCTCTGGGACAATTAATGACAAGCTGTAAAACATGGATGGTGGAAAGTTACAGGTCAGATCAGCAGAAATATGCCTAGAGTTTGAGAGGGTGAATTGTATTTCTTGTGGCTTCCAAATCAAGCTGGTCAAAAAAATTTCATAGTAACAATGAAATTGCAAGAGTAAGAAATAAAAAATCATGATCATACTGAAGCAAAAAGAGATATTTCCCTCAAAAAAAACCCCCAAAACAAAACAAACACCCCCCCCCCCAAAATTGTCACCTGAAGGAAATAAAGACAACATTTAAAGTTATATGCATGCCCTTCATAAATACCAATTGAAACATGAATAATTAGTCAAACACTAGAAAATCAATAAGTACAAAGAATTTTTGTTTTCAAATGGTGGCTTTGAAGAGGCTATCTGGTGTCAAAAGACTGTCTGTCATAATTGATGTTCCTGTTCTCTGCTAACAGAGCAATAAGCAAAAGCCTTGGTTTCAATTATTGACCTCCTGTAGGTATTTGATGGATGGATACTCAAAGGAGAGAAATTTCCAAGTTCCTTGGACCATCCCCTCACCACTTCTCAAAGATATGTAGACTTTTGTGAAAGTGGGAACATTCAGAGGAATATCAGGTCATCACAGAACGTGGCGATGATCTTCTTCAGGATTCACCAGCCAGGCAATGGATTTACTGTCACAATCAAGAAAAACACAAATCTTTTTCGTAAGTCTGCATTTTACATCATCAAAGAGGCTTACATTTTGGTTTGGAAGCAAAATTGATGTATTGATTTGCACTGAATTCTCTCACTGTCATTATCTGCACTGACTGAACTTCATTAAGGATACCAGAGACATGCATGTGTGCATGCCTGCAGATTAGACTCAGGCTCAGTGTGTATCCCAAGTAAAAAAAAAAAAAAAAGAAGCTTAAGAGATAACACAGGCATAGCTTCAGTATGCAGGACCACAGGGCTCTTTCTTTCAAATAAGATCTCTCCCAATCTAATATTGATATTTTCCAATGCATTTGGCTAGAGCAAAGAGTATTAATTTAGAGAGTTTAATCTCAGCAATTTCTAGATAGCGGTGAACAGAAAGGTAAAATATTTGAAAAATTTCAACAGTAAAAACAACATATTGAATAGTTGTGTGATAGTTTTGAGTAATATATGATCTCAAGGATTTATTTGCAAGTTCCCCAAGCCTGTGAGCTGGCAAGGCACAAATAATTGTAGAATAATAGAACAGCTTGGGTTGAAAGAGACCTTAAAAACCATCTCGTTCCAACAACCTCTGTCCATGGCCAGGGGGACCATCCACTAGACCAGGCTGTCTAGGGCCCCATGCAGCCTGGCCTTTAACTCTTCCAGCAGTGAGACACCCACAGCTTGCCTGGGCAACCTGTTCCAGTGCCTCACTTGCACTGTTTTTGAAAGAGGGACAGGACAATTAGCAGCTATTGTTCAGGGCAGTCTGATTTATTTGCTTCACTATGCAAAGTGAAGATAAAAAAGAGAAAAGGTAACAGCACCTCTGCCCTGTCCTTAATCCAGGTTACTCAGACATGAGCCTACAAGCTGGGTCCCCACTCTGGTGTGGTTTGATGTTCATGAATGTGATTATTGTGAAGACACTGGTGTCCTTGACTGTCCTGTGAAGTAGCTGCAGACCCCCAGGACTGTGTCAAGAATCCCTTGGGCTGCATATATAGATGCTAAGTACTTCCTTACCTGAACTCTTAAGTTTGAACCTAAAATAAAATTCTGCTTTCATTTCAAAGAAATTTTTGCAGGGCAAGAAACTCCAGTTAAGATTAGCAGAATTGGAGTCAGGGGGTTGCTGGCAATATCAGGCAACCAAATGTCAAAGCTAAATAAAAGGCCTCCACCCATGTTTAATCTTCTTCAAACTGGAAAACTGTATGAGGTCTTGACAGCATGAAAACCCTGATGTATGGAGTGGGGGTGTGAGCTCTGCCTTTGACTGCTTCACCCTCAAGCTCTGCCAGACCTCATGCTACACAGTAAACCATGGGGAGGGAATTTTTAAGGAACAAATGCTATGCAAGAACCCCAGGAAATGCCACATGCATATTTTTCAGCATTTGGTTGTAACTCTCGGTAATTAAATAATTTCTGCTTTTTTGGTGCTGGAAGTACATCATTTTGCTACATGCAGTGATGACTGCACAAATAACTCTTGTACCTTATCCTGTGTCCCAGCTTGCAATGCCATCTCTCAGACTCCCTCAGGGAGGTTTACCATGGTCATTCCTCACCAGCACAGAAACTGCAGCTTCTCCATAATCTACCCAGTGGTGATAAAAATATCTGATCTTATCCTGGGACATTTAAATGGCCTCTTTGTAAAGGTGAGTTCTTTATTTCCTAGTAATCTACTACCAAGTTTAGGTTTTCAGGGCACAGAAGGGGAAAGGGGTGAAGCAGAGATAGCCTGTGGGACTGGCTGCTAAGGAATGTGTGCTCCAGACCACTTGCATGCATGCTGAGGGCTCTGGTTTCCCCCAGAGATGAGAGCTGGATCTGTCTCTGTCATTATTGCCTCTGTAATGTTGCAATGGCAATCAAATTATGCAAAGTATCATTAATGCATGTGACTATTGTTTGCCTAATAAAGGGTAAGAATTTCATTATAAAGAAAAGAGTGTGTCTGTATTTAAACTAATAAAAGCAGCAACCACTCTAAAGAGAGAAAGCAGACACAAATTAAATAGTAAGGTATTAACATGGAGAAAATACAAACATGCTCAGAACTGATTGTCTGCTCAGCATGCTGAGCATCCTCTGCTCTATCTGTTCTGATTTGGGGTTTGGTCACAGTAGTTGGTTCTTGGGGAAGAACAGACAAGAGAAGACAAGAGCTGGTGACACCCTCTGCCTGAGAGGTCTAAGAAGGGACCAATTGCAAAATATCAAGAAGAAAAGAGCAAGAAATTTTGTTTTCTCCTACCAGTGAGTCTGGCAACCTAGGTCCTTCATGGGGACTACCAATCTATGAGCAAACCAGACTTTGACAGACAGGCTAGTGAGTTAGTTGACTTATTCAGAAGTCAGTAGAAATGGGACAACAGCAAAGGAAGGTAGAGAAATCAGGCACCTCAGCAGCAGCATAGGGATGACAGCCCAAAGGTGCTCAAGGTGACCATATAAGATGTTTTTGACAAACAGTATTAGTTTCAGGAAAAGAGTACTTGTGGGTCCAATATACAGTAAGCCCTGGTTTTCATACAAAACTACACTTTTGATTAATTCCTATTTTAATTAAACTTTGCCATAATGGTGCATTTTAGCAACACTTGCTTAGGTGTTAAGTGTGATATAGTGGAACTGAAGTTCCTGTCTGCCAGCTGAATGTAAGTACACATGCAGCCCATACCTGCATCAATTTCATTATATCCAGAATCAGATTGCTTGTCTGCACTAAAAGCAGTTGAATTAACACCTGAACTACTTGTCAGTAATTTTGAGAGCCTACTTAGGTCTTTCTTTGGAATCCTTTAAGGAAATGAATTTACTAATATCAAATCAAAATAGTATTGTTCAGGATGAGAAACTGATTCTGCACAGGTTTGAGCAAAGGGGATTTCTAAAACCCACCGTTGGCTGCAATGATGTCTAGAGAACTGCTACATTTTGAAGATACGTTATAAATAACTTCTGGCCTCTGCCCTTTTAGAAACCATCAGCAGGCTGTGCCGGAGTGGGAGATTTTGTAGAGCTTCTAGGAGGAGCTGGCTTAGACCCATCCAAAATGTTTCCACTAGCTGATCTCTGTCACTCTTTTCATGGATCTGGTAAGCACTCCTTCTTCCAGTTAACTCCACATGATAAAATAACTGGAAAAAAAAATGTAGATGCATCCTGCTCCTTACCCTCCACCCTGGATTTTCTGCTAAACTGTGAACTCTTCTAGCAGAACATGAGAGGTACAGGTATTCAGGTCCATGGTTTGGCTGTTTATTATTATGACCACCTTGCCCCTGTAGTAATCATTATAAGAAGGTTTAATTATATACATTTTTAAAATGCTTGCATATTACAAATATGATTATTAGAACGTTAGCACATAAATGATTATTAAGATTCACAACAAACAAAGGCAAAGTGTTTACATTCTCATTTAAGGAACTTTTCTCCTGCTAACTCAGTGTTTGCAAAGCCTCCCTTTCTGCTGCATGTATAACACACACCCCCAAAGCCTCAGAGCTCCCATTCTCTGCTTTGAACCCTGGGTAGGGCTCTGAACCTGTTTCACTATCATGACAGATTAGTGACTTCTTTTGCCTCATAAAAATAAGAATTCCCAGTTTCCCTAATATTCAGTAGCAGACTACAAAGTGTGGCAGTCATATGACAGACTACCTGTGGCATACACGTCATACTTCAGGGGTGTCAACAGGGGCATCAGACAAGTGGCATTTCCACAGACTTGGAGAGCAGAAACATGCCTGCTACTTGGGCCCCTGTGGTCTCCCTTGCTTTTCATCACACTACAATTAACAGTCCAGGCAGTATTCAAATATTTAACTGGCAAGTGTTGGTGCTGAGCAAATATTGAGCACTGGGATGAGATTAAAATGTGTTTTCCCAGTGGTGTGAAGAAAGTGAAATTCCATCTCAGCAGCCCCTGTTCTTGCAATGACACATTAGATTTTCGCTCAGTAAGGAAGGTGCCCCAAGTTCCCCAAATGAAACAGGCCAAACCCCCAGGCAAATGGCTCATCTAAAGCAGTGGTGAGTGATACATTTTATTTCCTTCAGACTCCATATGCTGAGCAGTGTCATTTGAGTTTGTCTTTTTGGGACATTCACATGCCTTTGTTACTGTGAAGAACATCTTTACACACAAACCTGCTCATCCATCTAACAGGAAACATTTCGATGCTGTCAATTTTGGTTACCTCTGGGTCACAGTGCCATCATCCTTTCCCAACACTCACGGTATCTAACAGTAGCACACAGATGTGGAGGGGCATTTGCATGAGTGAAGGTTACAATGTTTGTTTAAATACCCAAGCATTGTAAAGCAAAACTGACAAATACAAAAATTAATCAGCAATATCGTGACTGGCGGGTCGTTACTACAAACAAATTTACTGTATTTCCAAAACTGCATGTATCGGTGCTTTATAATTTCCAACTTATATTTCTCTTTTCCCTCTCTCTCATATAAGTGTATCTTTATCCCTTCTCTAATTAGCCCAAATGAAGATTGGCTGTGACAACACCGTGCTGCGAATGGTCTCCAGTGGCAGACACATAAACCGTGTGACATTTGAGTACCATCAACTCGATCTGCAGGAAACAGAAATGAGAAAGGAGAACAGCATTGAGGAATTCTGTTTTCCTAGTATCTGAGAAACCAGGCCACTCATTTTCACATAGCTAATGAAAATAAGGTTATGGGGATTAAAATAATGCATTTTTTCCTTTAACCAGCTAGTATTACTGAGCCTTTCTATAAGCATATTTCTTTTTTCGTACCAATCAGTCATTCCCATGAGCAAGCAGGAAAAAGCTACAAATATATTAATCTTTGTTATTATCATGTTCTTTCCGCAGTATTTAAGCTCATTTACCGCATCCAGAATCAATAGCAAGAATAGAAGCATATGTTTCCTATATAAATATTATTAGGAAAATAGGCACGAGCCCTAGTCTGAGGACGTACGGAACCCACAATAAGTATAAACTTCATGCAGCAACTTTATCCTTTTATATCAGGTATAAACAAAAAAAATTAGATGGTGAAATATACTTCCAGTTTTGTAAGAGGAAGCCCAACATTAGTGTGTTTAAAAACTACTGGTTTATTTATGACTATAAATGTACTATTTATTTCTAATGACATGTTTTTAATAAAAATTTATAGCATGAGACTTCCTTACACAAATCCAAACATAAATAAATACATTCAAAGAGTTGGCAAAGAATTATTATCTTGTACTTTTTCTGAAGAGATCTTTTAACCTTCTGGTTAAACTTCCTAAATCATGTGCAGTTTTCTGAAAATTAAAATTTTGAACACATGTTACTGTAAAACTGTGGACTATTACAGGCAGAAATTTGGGTTTTCAAGGTTGCTTATACCACCACATGGAGTAAGTTCCAGCAGTACACTTACTGGCACCTTGCTTGTTGTAGATTTTTTGGTCAGGTGCCCTGTTGGCCCATGGAGAAAAGGATAGAGAAATATAGATTAATTTTCTCTAGGCCTTTGGTGAACCAGAAGAGGAATGTTAGCCTGATGAGCTCTAGGAAGCACAAGCACAGCAGAGGACCAAAGCTGTGCCCTAGCTCGGAGAGAGGCACAAGGACTGAAAAAGCTGTGTTTTCTGGGAGTGATACCTGGCAGTAATGGGAGCAAACTGTTCCTCCTCTGGTGCTCAGTTAGTGTTCAAACCTAATTAATCCTGCTGCGTTCCTGAAATCTCCCACTCTGATTGATGACTCTTAATCTCACAGTCATTCCCCAAAATCAAGTGTCTTGATTATTCAGCAGCTCTGAAGTTAATCTCCCTGACTGAAGTGTGTGAAAACTACAGAATGCTTCAGACTCTCCTCTCCCTCTTTTGGGTTTTGGAAGCCAAATTTTTGTGACTGATTCGTGAACACAGGGATGTGTTTGGCAGACTGGTCAGATTCAGGTGAGCATATCCTGCAGGTGGATATGCATAATTTTTTATAGAAAAAGCAGGGAATATGTGAATGTTTCACTTTGTTACAAAGAAATCAAACAAAACTGCTGCTGGCTACCCTGAGACAGGGAGCAGCTCTGACTCAGGTCTTGAGTGGGGGTGTTCTTAGCCACTACATCCCAGATCCCTCCCTGTGCAACTCACTGTGAGCTTTCTGGGCTCTGCTGGCAGTGCTGATGTGGCCACCTAGTACCAGAGACATTGAATCCTAGAATCCTAGAATGGCCAGAGTAGGAAGGGACCTTAAAGGCCATCTAGTTCCAAAACCCCTGCCAGGCACAGGACAGCTTTCACTAGACTAGGTTTCTCGGAGCTCCATCCAGCCTGGCCTTGAACACTTCCAGGAGCAGGGCATACCCAGCTTCTCTGAACAACCCTATTTCCAGTGCCTCACCACCCTCACAGTAAAGAATTTTTTCGTAGCATCTAATCTGAACCTGACCTCTTACAGTTTCAAGCCATTCCCCCTTGTCTTGTCACTACATGCTTTTGTAAAAAGTCTCTGCATCTTTCTTGTAGGTTCCCTTCACAAACCCAATTCTTTCAGCCTTTCCTCACAGGAGAGGTGCCCCATCCTTCTAATAATCTTGGTGTCCTTCCTTTGGACTTGCTCCAGCACGTCGATGTCTTTCCCATGCAGAGCTGGATGCAGCACTCCAGGTGGGGTCTCACCACAGCAGAGCAAAGGGGCAGAATCCCCTCCCTCGCCCTGCTGGCTACGCTGCTTTTGATGCAGCCCTGGACACAATTGGCTTTCTGGGCTGGGAGTGCACATTGCTGGGTCATGTCCAGCCTCTCATCCACCAGCACCCCCAAGTCCTTCCCA
>JAWWEE010000085.1:48967899-48997274 GCA_035221455.1 Xenops minutus
CAGCTGCACCACTCAGCTTGGTGTCACCTGCAGATTTGCTGAGGGTGCACTCGATGCCTCAATGTCATTAATGAAGATAATAAAAAACATTTGCCTCAATACAGATCCCTGAGGAATACTACTTGTCACTGATGGTCATCAGGACTCTGAGCCACAGACCGCTATTCTACGGATATAACCATCCTTATCCACCTAACAGTCCACCCACCCAATCCAATTTAGAGAGAAGGGTGTTGTAGGGAACCATGTCAAAGGCTTTACAGAAGTTCAGATAAATCACATCCTTGTCCTCCCATGTCGTCACTCCATCATAGAAGGCCACTAGGTTGATCAATGAGGGAAACAAAAATCAGAACTCGATGAAATATCTTTTTCCTGAGAAAACTTGCAGTGAGAGAGCATCTCTGACCACAAATATCTTGCTCAGCTCGTCCTTTCTGGTGCCTGTCACTGTCAGGGTGGCCTAACTGCAACCAACCTCACCGGCCTTTCCTGGGCACCCTTCAGTGAACCAGAGCAGGTTTCTGGGTTGCACCATTTAGGAACAAGCTCCCATGTTAGACTGTTCCAATTCACATGCCTACCCTTAAACTGGAGAGAGGGAGAGGTATTGAAAATGCTACTCCTTGGTCACTAAGAAATGCAGAGAAGATGAAACATCAACAACAACATATCTCGGGTTCAACAGCTCAGGACTAAGTCACCAGTGAAGACAAACTCCCAGTCTTTGCTTCATACAGTTTAATAGTAGGATTTTTCCACCTTTCAGCTTTATGTGGTACTTTTGCTTTGTAAATCTTCGTTTGCGAAGCCTAGCCATGATTGGTACTTTTGCTTTCAATACTAACATGGATTAAATACTCCAAAACACCAAGGCCTCATAAGAAAGACTCCTAATGCTCAGACATTTGAAATTTCACATTCCACAGTATACAGAAGTGGACTTTATTACTAAGAAACTTTACTGTTATAGATGAAGGAGAATGTAAAACAACACTGCATAGGGCAGCACCATCTGTTGATGCTGTTCCATGCATAATACTCAAACACATGGTGGTTTTCTCAGAACTGGTTGTCGCTTCACTCATTTTAATCAACATAAGATTAGGCAGCACCATCAATGATATCACACCTCTCTAATGGCTGTCTTGGAAAAACTTAGCATTGGTCTGTGCTTTTGGTTCTACCTCATAGAGAAAAAAGTCACTTAAATCTGCGTACCTGTATTTATGGAGGCCCTTATCATTTCAGGAGTTACAGTTCAGTCACAAGAAGTCAGCTCTTTGATGTCGTGTTGTAAATCATCCAGGGTTTAGTATTGAGGAAGTAAACAAATAAGTATGCTGTTGAGTGGGGGAAAAAATTAAATAAAAAAAGGGAAAGCAAAGCAAAAAAAAGAAAAAAGCTCTGCAAGGAGAAAAACAGAAAAGGTAACCGAAAGTTTGTAAAAGGAGAAAACAAACAGGATGAGAAATATGTGACTAATGTGAATGTCTGTTGAGAAAAGCAAGAAAAGAATTTATCAATTAGCAAGATCGTAGCCTGAGGGCTGACAGGACTTGGAAAGCTTTCTAAGAATGTTTAAAAAAATCAAACCCCTAAAAATAAAAATGTAATAAAGGTCTTTGAAGAGGTAGTGTTTGGAAATTTTGACTTTGAGAAGAAATTATATGTCCAGGATTCAGACACCCTGCCGTCTGTCACTGTAGGCAAAGTTATCAAAATTCAGTTTATGTTAAAACCCACAAAACCATCACAATAAGGTGTGAGTGACAGACTTAGGGTAGACTGATATCTGAGAATAAACCACCTTTCTTAGTCTTTTTTATTTGGCATAAGTACTGACTTTCCCTTAGAGAAGTGACATAAAAGGTGTCGTGACACCACAAGAGCACTACATGACACAAGAGCACTGTGCTAGGTTTAGAAAGAAAACCACAGAACTGATGGTTGGCCAACATTCAAGTAACAAATCTTCAGCACCAAAAAATCTACAAGGGATTTTATGGCTAAAAATTGTTTACAGTGAAAGAGAGAAATCAACAGTTCTTGCAGCAAAAAAATCCTGTGGAAAACAAAGGGATATAGGACATGAATCAGCTCCTGCATTGCTGTATTAACATGAAATCCAAGGCTGGCTGTACAGAAAAAAATAATGTAGATAGTTGCCAAGAAGGAAGCTGCATTTCCCACTTCAATTAAGCTTTCACAATGGAATGTCTTCTCCTTCAAATCATGCAATAAATCTTAAACTTAAATGTTGGGGAGTTTTTTCCATCTATACCAGGTATAAATGAAATAAAATAATAAAACCTGCAGAAATTTATTATAGAGTGCTATCTAGGACTTTGTTGCTAAAATTGTCCAGAAGAGAAGATAGAAATACTCTGGAAGTAGTAGGGGGAAAAAAAAATCTAGCTTATCTGTCCCTACAGAAGTGACCCCAGACATTTGAAACAACCAGTCATCTGCAAACGGTTTGTCAAGAGTTTTCTGGCAATGGAAAGGAGAATATTGTTTTGGGACCCACCAACACAGAGCATATGCCAAGAGCCTTGTAAAATAGGACTTGATACAGGAAAAGATAAAGACTTGTTCAAGTTCTTTGGGATTTTTAAGAGGAAAAAAACTGCTCAGAAATTAAGGGTCACTTTCAATAAGTAAAGGTGCATTAGACATCTTCTATCAAAGTTGGACCTGTGAGGCTGAATTAGAAGGAGCTGTTCAGCCCCCTGAGGGCAGAGAGCCCTGCAGAGAGACCTCAGTGAGTGAGAGAGATGGGCAATCACTAACTCTATGAAGTTTAACAAAGACAAGTGCTGGATTCTGTATCTGGGACAGGGCAATCCTGGGTGTTCATACAGACTGGGCAATGAGAGGCTGGAGAACAGCCCCCAGAAAGACCTCTGGGGGTCCTGGTCGATGGCAAGCTGCATATGAGTCAGCAGTGCCCTGGCAGCCAGGAGGGACAACCCTGCCCTTGGGGAGCATCAGGCAAAGCATCACCAGCTGGGCAAGGGAAGGGGTCATCCTGCTCTGCTCTGGGGTGGCCTCACCTTGAATATTGTGGGCAGTTTTGGTCACTGTAATATAAAAAAGATATTTAGCTCTTAGAGAGTGTCCAAAGGAGGGCCACAAGGATGGTGAAGGGCCTGGAGGGGAAGCCGTATGAAGAGCAGCTGAGGGCTCTTGGTGTGTTCAGCCTGGAGGACAGGAGGGGAGATCTCATTGCAGTTTACAGCTTCTCCATGAGGGGAAATGGAGGAACAGACACTGATCTCTTCACTCTGGTGACCAGTGACAGGATTTGAGGTAACAGCATGAAGCTGTGTCAGGGGAGTTTCAGACCGGATCTTAGGAAAAGATTCATCAACCATAGGGTGGCTGGGCACTGGAACAGGCTCCTCCAGGGAAGTGGTCACTGCACCAAGCCTGGTAGAGTTCAAGAAGTATTTGAAATGACATGCTCAGGCACATGGTGTGCCTCTTGGAGATGGTCCTGTGCAGGGCCAGGACATGGGCTTTGATCCTTCTGGGTCCCTCTCAACTCAGAATATGATATAATTCTTTGATTCTATTTATTTCTGTCTTTGGAGTTAAAAACGCAGCAGAACAATCGTAACTTAGAATGGCAGGTGGTAGTGAGATGTTACAATGATTTCTTGCTCGGTGAAGTAACCATCCATTCCCAAAATTAGATTCTTTCTTCTTAAAGCAGTGAGAGAAAAATCTTAGATTTATTGGCAGTAACGTAAAACTCCATGTTATAGTACACAATAATTTTTTGAAGTTAGAATTTTTCTGCTAAAGTTATGTTGATTTTTATCTTTCACCACTGATAATGAAAAATAAGCACTCAGAGCAATACAAGTCTGGTCTTTCTGAATGGCAGTCCAAACAATTTATAAAATGCCTTCCAAACATCTGCTCTGCTAGCATTGAGTCTATGAAATCATGCCCTCTTTTCTCTGTGACACGTTTTGATCATTATTTAGGAAGGGATTGCCTGGAATAGAATAGTAAAGAAAATAGATTTGCAGAACACAGGTGCTTGATTGTATAACCTGCTTCCCACTTAATGTCTACTCCCGCCAATTCAAAATACATCTTCAGTGCCATCACACTGCACTGGCTTCACATGCCAAGTAGATTTTATGCTATCTGCAGGGACTACATTATTTTTTCCACATAGGGTAGGCACAAAAGGCACTGAACTCCATTACCAGCACCAGAATATATGTAGCACTAATCATGTCACAGAGATCAAACTAATTTTTAATGGCTCTAAGAAATTTGACTTGCCTTCATGAAATGCACACTTCTTAGGACCTCAAAGCTGTACTTATTCAGTTATAAACACAGCTAAATTATACTTCAAGGAAGTGATTCATTATAGTCATTTTTATTCAGAGACTCATTACTTCTGGTATCTGAGTAACTTTCTTGTTGATAAATTGACACAGTTTTCACTTTTTTTCCTCACTTTGCTTCTTATCTTTAAAGATCAGCAACAACTAATCATAGCAACTATGGATTTTGTACGCACATCATTTCCTATTAAAGGAAATGCAGTGTATTACACGTGAGTCACTACAAAATGAAAAGTTTTCATTATCTGTTCTTTTGAATAAAATTGATATTCATGGTACCGTGCTGCTGCAAATTGCCGTCAAACCATCCATTACAGTGTTGACTAATAGTTGGGTTTTTTATAACTTTGCCCCTCAACAGGAAAGCAAGCAGATTTATAATCAAAATTTGCTTTTTTTCTATACACTGGTACTCAGTGTTCCTCATCGGGATTCACACAGCATTTTGTAGAGCCCAAGTATGTCCTTCAGGTCAAACACATGATGCTTCATAATGGGCACATTACTCACTGATGTCCCACCACTGTGGCACCCACTGTGCCCTGGCATCCAGGAGGGCCAACCGTGTCCTTGGGGGCATCAAAAAAAGCATCACCAGCCAGTCAAGGGAGGGGATTGTCCCGCTCTGCTCTGTACTGGAGCGGCCTCACCTTGAATATTGTGGGCAGTTTAGGGCACTGCAAAACAAGATATAAGGTGGTTAGAGAGTGTCCAAAGGAGGGTCAATAGAATGGTGAAGGGCCTACAGGGGAAGGCATATGAGAAATGGCTGATTGCTGACACCTCCTCCAAAGCTGGAAGAGAAACATTTTCTGAATTTTAAGCTCATGGCACCAGCACCTCAGCTTCCCTCCTTCCCTGTGGTCCCATTCCTGGCTCTGACTTGCTCAGACTCCTGGAGCCTCATGGAGGAGGACCACAGCATTACAGACTCCTGCTCCCCACTGCTTCCAGGACTCTGAGCAAACTGTTGTCAGGTGAGGATGGACTTGGCTCTTCTCCTTCATGAGATGTCCAGGTTGAGCCTTCTGCCCTCCTCCCCTGGTATGCTTCCCCTTTCTAGGGGAGGGCTCTTCTTTGTGGAGGAGAGCAGCAGAAGCTATTCTGTCATTCAGTCGGGCCACCAGGGCCCACTGGCCACTGCACATACCTTGAGCACAGGTGAGCACAGACAGGCGCTGGCATGTATTTAAATAAAACTTTATATAAAGCTCAGTTATTAAAAAAATCTGAGGCAATAGTGGAGGGGATGACTGAGTACTTATCACACAATAAAAACAAAAATTACAGAATCATCACAATGGCAGATGGTAAAAAATCATAATAATTTGCCTGAAGAACAATTACTCTGCTTTTGCAAAACTCCTCTTTAATTAACTGACAGGTACCGGCAAATAGCTACAGCACAGTGGAACTGGATGAACTCAGATACAAAAGCTGGGTGGCGATGACTCCTTCTGGCAGCTTGTTCAGATGTCAGAGCTGATCAGAGTCTCAGCTGATCTTATCTGGCTGCCCTCAGTCCAAAACTCTTTCTAGCAGTGTGAGGCCACTTGAGGTGCCTGGCCCAGCAGCAGGTGAAGAATTGCACCTCCCCAGTGTGCAGCTGGCACCTAGTGCAAACCAAACCAGGCACCTGCTGATATCAGAAGTAGCTGCATGTGGATTCCATAGATCCCAAAAAGCCCTTCAGTATGGAGCTGAGTGTTCAGGGGATGCAATTTAAACCTAGGCTGATCGGAAAGGTTTCAGAAGCTTTTGAATTAGGAGGTCTGTATTTACAAGATATTCTGCAGATGAGTTTTGTGGGCCCAAGCAGATAGCACAAGTAGATTGAAAGCACTTTCTTGTAGTTTCTGTGAGAATACTACAAGACATGACAAAATTAGCAACATCTCTAAGTAGCTCTTGGTTTCAATTCCCCTCAAATTTAGGTGCTTGTAGTAAACTAAGCATTAAAGTGATCACCTTTTGGAAGAAGTCCAAACACAGAGCCAAGTTTCTGGTTTCTCTCAAAAATATTTTGGTTTGGAAATCTGGCTTTTTTGCAAGGCAAAAGAGAGTGATAACATATGCTTCTTGCTCTGCCATAATTTAATTTGAGTTACAGTAGACACTCCTTCGGTCCTGCTAGAGATAACAGTTAATTGGAAGCCAAAATGAAATGTCCCAAATGAAGTGATAACCACATGGGGTCTCTGACTGTTTAATCAGTCAATCTCCAGCCTCACTTTTGGGAATGTGAAGGCAGTTTCTTCTTGTACAAAAGATCCTTTATCTTCATGCTGCTACAAGCTCCCAGGTAGAGCTGAAGCATAGGAAGAAGCAGCGTTCCTACTATTACTGGTGAAAAAAAGACTCCTGTTAAAGTACGTTAGGTTCCTTTAAGTAGAGGAGATGACAAAAAATAGAAAAGACCTGTTTAGAGGCAGGAAGAGTTGGATCCTCAAAATCAGAAGCAGGAAAGAAGTAAATCTGGAAAGCTTTACAAAGCCATCCCTGCATAATAAGGTCCATTCTTAATGCAGCTGACACCCACATTTATCATCTCATTACATCAAAAATGTAGCTATCTTTGGAAGGAGATTGCTTTTGGCTGATCCATTTGTCATTACAGCAGTATCAGCCCTACCTGTCCAAATATGATATTTTTAATGTTAGAAATAGATTCTTCACAAAACATGGAAATTTTTCTGTGTGAACTATCATAATTTGGTTGAATTGAACACAGATAATGGAGATTACAAAAAAAAGAAAGCTGCTCATTCTCAGCCTATCTGAGCTGTCAGTCTCTAGAGGTAGTGGATGGTACCTGGGGAACGGAGGATTCAGTGGGAATGCTGTTTAGATGATCTAATCTAAAATGAAGAATGAGCTAGACTGAATCCTGGGGGATTTGTCCCAGCAGTTGTGACTTGTTCTTAAGCAAAACCAACTTAATTGAGGAAGAGGATCCATCATAGTTTGTTCCCATCTCTTGGCTGTATTGGACAATTTTTCTTAATGTCTTAGTAAGGAAAACTGGAGCGGGAGGGGAAAGTTCTGACAAGTGTGTATTTGCATACTTTACAAAGGACATATCAAAGTCAAGTAGACTTTGGAGCCTGAATTGCATCAAATGCAAAAGGAAAATCAATTGGAAAAGGCCAAGCTGGCTCATCTTAACTCAGGGATACAATTATATTACTACATAAAGAGAGGGGACCCCAATCTTTGAAAAGCAATCAGTTCTGCCAGTGACTTTTAAACAACTGTCACAAACACTGGAGCACAACTTGACTCTGAATAATAGGATCACACAAATAGATCCCACATACATTCATGTTTCTTGCAGAATTGATTAATTGCCATGCATAATTAGTTATTGATTACTAGTGGGTTAACTACTAATTCCTATATAACTTACTGTTACTACTAATTACTGCTATTTTTCACATTGGGATGTGTTTTATTTGATGTTTTCTAATTTACAGGGGTATAGTATTGTATGCTGTAAGTTTTCAAAACTCAAAACTGGAGTAAAACTAAATGGGTTCAAATGCCAGTAAGATGTGTGCTCACTGCTCTCCCCAGCTCCTCAGAAATGTTTTGTCTGGAGTGGACCTCAGCGGATCATCTGGGTGCTTGCTCCATAGTTGCCCCAAGTTGCTCAGGGCCTTAGCCAGTGAAAAGTGGAGTTCCCAATGGACAGAAAGGCCATAACCTGGCTACTTAGCGTTATATGGCCCCTTCAATAGTTTCCTAAGTCTGAAACACCCGCTCCATCACAAAGGAATTGGAGGACCAGTGAATAAGGTAGGCACCCTGTCCAACACTACGAGTCCCACTGGGCAGCTGCCATTCTGTCATCAGTGGAACATCACAGAGTCTGAAGGGAGGTGCACAGCAATGGTATCCTTGGGAGTGGCATTTTGCCCAGCTTCACTGCAAAGGGAGAGGCAACCTGCCAGAGGAGTTGGAGAGGGTTCTGCTGCAAACCTAACAATCATTTCAGTGGTGTCTCAACACTGACTCTTGGATGCAGGATGGGAAGTGAATGCAAACAGTGATACCATCACACTGTGTGCTCAGCAGATAATGTAGCAAGGAGTTTCCCATCTGTAGTCACCACTGGAAAAATAATGGGGCTGGGAGGTCTGCTCCAAGCCAAGACCTTCTCAAGATCAGTCTCATTACAAGATCCACATAACTGAAGTCATCTGCTGTGTCAGGGCCCTCTCACCAGTCAGCAGAAACAGTGTCTGGGAACTGCAGTTCAAGCCTACCCTGAAACAGGCAGCCAAAAATGGCCAGATGACTGGCATTTAAGACCTATTTGTTTGGCTCTGGTGACTAGGGGACCCAGGACTGCCACCTGAGTTGCAGTCATCCCCATTTCTACATGTGCTCTGGACATAATACTTGGTGAAGCCATGGCAACATTTCAAATTCAGGCAGCAGTGGACAAGCACATTTCTGCACAGCCATAATAGATACAAGGATTTATATGTAATATATCTTGTACAAACCATCACTTTCCCCACTTCAGGGAAGAAGATTCCAGATTGAGATTTTCTAGAAAATACTGTCTGGGTCAAACCCTACAAGTAAGTATTGAAATCTTTGAAAAAGGGAGAGGAAGTGCTGCCCAACCTGTGACTGGTATATCATTTGCAGGAAAGGAGGGTTAATACAGTTTTCTGAGAAGAGAAACTTAAAGAAAGGGCATTGCTCATATGTAGAACAAGAGAACTTGCGCAAATTCAAAACGATGTTCTATTTTTGCCGCTGTTAATTAAATGTTATCTTGTGTGCTTCATGCTTACAAATCACTTCAGCTATTGTCAGATCTCAAGTAGCTTCCCTTCAATTCTCCTTCTTCAATGAAACAAATTTGAAAGTCTCTTTCAGCAGTTTGCTTTTAATTGGAAAGCACTCCCAAAAGCAAGACTGAACAATATGGACCCTGATGTGCATTGATATTGATAGAGCATTATTTGTCAAGCCTGTGTTTAGAAGGAAACATCTGACTGGAGTCAGTATCATGGTTTATTTTCACCCTTTTGGTCTTTCCCCTGAGATCAGAAAAGCCTCAAGAGCAGTGCAGCGTTAAGGTACGTGAGTGCCAGGACTCTGCCAGGGAGCACAGAGACCCCAAAACACCCAAGGTGAGATGATGGGAGCCTACACAAACACAGCAGCAAATGAAGCCAGCAGGTAAGCTGTGTTCATTTCATCATCATCACTTCATGATGGTGGAGGGAGGGCCTAAAGATAGTAACTTCTCTTCTTAAAATAAAATAAGCCAGGAAAAGAGGGGGTTTAGTCTACGCTGCTGAGATGTCAGAGCATGCTAGTGACAGAGGCTGGAGTCACACCACTCATGGCCTCCTCTTCCTCTTCTGGCTTCTCCAGTATGACTGACCCTCCTCTGTGCCACTCAGCTGGCAAACCTGTCCCATCAGTCCCTGCCAAGCCACAGAGACAGTTCAGTTTAGCAAAGGACTCAGTGAGTCACTGAAAGTCAGGGCCAGGCACAAGTAGCTGAGGCTGTGAGAGGGTGGAAACATAATGGACTTTTTGGCAATGACATTTTGCTGGAAGAGCCTGAGACCTTCCCAGTTTATTGGGAAGAACAAGGAACAATAGCTACTTAGGGATCTGATAGTGCTTTGGATCCCACCTTTCCTTTCCAGAGAAAAAACATGAGAGAAAAGGTTGCAAATGGAATATGTTCAAGGAGGAGGTTTGCCTTTGCAATGTTCAGTGCACTCTGGACCCTAGCCATCTATTTTGTTTTCTTTGATATTAATGCTTAGGAAAAAGACTCAGAATCAACATCCCTCTCATTCTCTATTTATGTGGCCTTCTAAGGAAAGCTGGGGAAGTGAGGGATCAGTTTGCACCTGCAAGCTGAAGATACTGTAAGACAAATGGCTCCCCTGAGAAATGGCATACTAAAGTATGTCCTGATGTTGCACACCTTTAACAAGAGCTATCAAGTGTAACAGTCTTAGCCAAGTGTTGGAAATATGTCTCTTTTCCTAGATAATGCTGCTTCTGGGTTAATAGCACTCTTGAACAGATTATCTGGCCTTTTTAAAGAAATGCACAGTAATGATTTTTCTTCAGGTTTTTTTTTGTTTTATTTTGGTTTTTTTTAGGACTGACATGGAGTATTTTTAATCCCAGTAATATATTGCTCAGTGATAGTTCTCATTACACAGGTAGCTAAAAAGTCTGTTGGTCAGATTTCATTAGAAATTCAAGTAGTCCTTTCACTTGTCTTCTCGAATTTGTTCTGGTGCACAAAGGACTCTGTGCTCACGAGGGCCTGCCTTGCCTGTAGTGACTGCTGTCATGGGAGTAGAAATGCTTGGTTCCTCACGGACTCACTCAGCAGCCAGCGAAACCTTCCTCTGTCTGACTCAGCTGCTATTACTCAGTCTTCTCTGTTAAGGGATTAGTTCCACCTTTGGTTTACCACAGAGTTTTCCCACTGCTACTTACATAAACCAATTTTTATCCCACTGGTATTTGTGTTTTCAACATTGCCCATTAAATAATGAAAAATAAGTCAGTCTTTAATAAGGACCCTGGCAAGGGTCCCAAATCTCCCACCTCTCTTCCCTCCATGCTGACATAAAAAGAATCATCCCAGGAATATATAATGAGATCATCTTTTAGCTGTAATGGTATTGGGTTTTTCAGTCCATTTATTTCAACTGATACTTGAGTAAAGTGGAAGAAGATAGTACTTTAAGATATGTAGGAACTGGAGTCTAATGGTACAGGACTTTAACAGCAAAGATGTTTCAGTAGATAACACAGAATTATTCTAAATCAAAACCTGAGTTTGAAACCACCAAATAAGGTAATTGCAAGATGGGAAAATCTATGGGCCAAAACTGTATGCTAAAATACAGCTTGTTTCAGTGGTAAAACACAGAGAAGTAATTTTTCATTTTTTTGCAATCCAGTTAAGTGCATGAAGTAGCAGGGTATGTGAATAGAATAGCATAGATTTGTTATTTGGAATTTACTGAAATTGTCGTGTAATAAGAGGGTGCCAGGGACCAAATGTGTAATTTCTGGACCAGATCTCTTCAGTACAAACCAGGGCATATTTCAGGGAGCAATTTCTTCCAGGGACCCATCCCCACAGGCAGCATGGACCAGCCTGCATGGGACTAGCTTACTCTGCTTACTCCAGCAGGATTTGTACCCTCAGACATTCCTCAGACGTAAGGGACACAGGGCTGTAAAAACACGTTATGATTGCAGATCAAACTAACATTTCCAGTAGTAAAACAGAAAGCAAACATGTGGCTGAAAAACTTCATCCAGCTGAAGTCAATAGGAAATGCCACCTCTGTGCTACCCCACCTCTACTGTTCCCTTTATACGAGTGTTACTGAGAATGCTGCAGCAGCTGATATCACATGCTGAGGTGAGTATGTAAAATATGGTGGAGGGTATCTGGTAAGCTCTGGAGAAGTCATTGATTCAAGATCTGGAGACACAGGTGACCTTGGGGCTCCCAGATCGGGGTGGCTTCACTGACCATTCAGAAGTCCCTGGAACTAGCCACTGTGGTCAGCAAGATGCTGTCAGCTCCTGTAAAGACAGCTGTGTCCTCAAGGGGTTGGAGAACTGAGTGTCCTCCCTCATCTCAGATCTTTTTTCTTTATTGTGTTAGTTGGTTCTCTTCTAAGCATGCACTACTCTGTATTTTTGCCAATGAACTGGGAGCCTGTGACCCAGAAACCTGTAAGATAGGTGGCCTTAAAAGCTCCATACAACCTTGTGAGACCATAGAAAGTCTAACAGGTTTAAATCTTTTACACCTGAATTTTACTTTCAATGAAGCTGAGAATAAGAGACTCATCACGAGAAAGAGCTGGGGTTTCTATCTTTGCTGTTGTTTCCTCTCATGCTCTCTGCATATTTGTCTTGTTCCAGACTTCACAGTCAAAAGCATCAGCTGCCTCCCTCACCTGTCCTCTAGAGACCACTTCTTGCTATATCTCTCAACTGATGAATAAGTATTAATGTTGATTAAATGAAACCAGTTCTTGACATTTCAGCTGCCTTTTATTGCATTGACAGAATAGGCAATGGGAATGTGAAGTGTTTTGTGTTTCATAAGAAAGCTGTTCATTAATAGCAATTGTTTTCAAATTACAAAGCTGGTAAAGGTCTCTACTCAATTACCTAAATCTTACTTAACTTTCAAAGGAGGAGATCATGTCAGGCTCACTTATCTTACTGAAAGACTTGATTATGTATTGTCCATTATGTGGCCAAGAACAGGACTGGGATATAAGAACAGAAAGAGCTGACAGCAATACCAACATTTTGAGTTCCTGAATGCAACTACTACTACTTCTTTATGATTAGAGCTAGGACAAAAGTCGGTTTTTACTAGCTGTGAATGTGTTTTTACTTTAATGAACAAGAAGTTCTCAGGCTAGTACCTGAACACTTTGTTGGTTGTTTTTTTTTTTTTTCTGACTGTAATTTCTTCATTGGGGTGAATGAGCTCCAAGCCTGTACAAGAAGGATAAACAATTAAGAACATTCAAAACTCATATTTACTCCTAAACATTCCTCACTGAGTTTCTTAACAAGTGTGTTTGAAAGGCACATTCATGACATTTTGATCTTTAAAACAAACAAATACTTTTTGTGCTTGGAAGAGGGAGGGGGGTTGATATTCAGTGCATCTGAGCTGTTACTTCAAATTGCTTAAAACATGTCATGTTCAATTAGCTCTAATTTTTTTTTTCAATTTAAAATACTTTACTTCTAAATTGGCTGTTCATGATATTTCAGTGCCCGTTTATTGTATTAATCATTTGAGTCAGAGGTGAAGTAAAAAAGTCAACACAATTCAGGTCTCTAATAAAACATTTTCAAATAGATAATAGTATAGCAACACTGTAGTTAAAAGTCCCATTTTAAAGACATTGAGTCACTAATCAAGTAACAGAAATCACCATTATAATAGTTCTAGACCAGAGACATAGAAAAGAAGCAGAATTTGAATATGCCATATGCCTGTAAAAGGAAATGTTATCCATGACCTTGTCATTAGTGATGACAAAAATGCTGTTTTATCCTTTTTCTGACCAACACCTCATCTTCCCTGTTGCAAACCAAACTCTGTATATAGCAGGAAGCTGTTGATGGAGAGGAGCTAGCTTTTCTGTGTCAGAAATATGTTTCCCCAGGTAAGGCAACTTCTGTGACCTGCTACCTCCTGCACATAAAACAGACACTAGTATTATTTACACTTTAAATAAAATTGGTTTAATGAACAGACAATCAAGGCTTAAGAAATTAGGGATGATATTATCTCCTGTGATGGGGTACTGGAGATGTCATCTGGATACCTCCCACCACCCAGACGCACTGACACAGATTTTCATGGAGTGACACTGTACAGCAGAATAGGAAAACAGGGCAGGGTAAAAACAACATTTTTTTTAACCTAGGTATTGTCAGAAAATGTTGGACAGACTCAAATAGGAGGTTCACAATGTTATGGTAATATGTGGCTTCATGTAGAAAGTGAAAATGTTTTACGCTGGCATTGCAGAAGAGGTGTCATTGGAAGTTAAGACTCAACCAGAAAGTCCTTCCAAAATTCAAATTAATCACTTAGCAGTAGGTATGACAAAGCCCTCATACCCCAGCTGATGTCTTTGCATTCTCTGAAGAATCAAGGAACAGATGAGGACTGAAATAACATCCTGCATATATAATATAGGCCCACTTCTCCAGCATCCTTTCTTGAATGCACCCAAATGTTCATGAGTTCATAGTGTCTGGCATACATCTGCCTCTTTTCTCAGGTGTTAAGACAAAAAAACCTAAATCATAACAGTATCTACTGATAGTCATGCATTATCAGTCATCAAGCTATCCTTGAAATTGGTCTATTCAGTTTTAGTTCCCTAAAGAGCCAAACATAAACAAATGTGTAATGGCAGCACATGCAGCAGTGACCCTTTCCCCAAGAGAAATCATGGGAAGGGTTTTGGCAAGATGTGTGTAAGTCTCCCTTGAAAAGATCATTCAAAAGGAAAAATGCAAATACCAAATAGTCATTAATCTCTCGGTGAACATTTTCTGAAGCCTTTTATTATTAGGTAGATGAAGAAAAAAGAAACAAACATCCTCAGTTCCATGAAAAAATCCAGAGGAAAGGCCTTAAAAATTGTGGTTTTGTCAAATAATTAGCTAAGGCTGTAACTTCACATAATTAAATACATCACATCAGTTCTACAGCTGAAGGCATAGTTTACTTATCTCTTGCCGTGTGAAGCCTTTGGGTTTAACAACTGTGAATGGTTGAAAAAATTGGCCAAATGCCAAGAGCCAAAGGGCCCAGGACAGAGACCCCTAAGGCCCCTCCCGGACACAGGGGAAGAAAGGGAGCAGGGGGAAGAAAAACCGCGAAACCGAACTTCAGTAGAACTAAAACAGTTTATATATGTATATACAGAGGAGAAAAGAGACAGAAAACAAGTTTTCACTTCCCTCTCACCAAAACAACTATCGTTCCCGAATCTCGGGATACCTCCTCCAATCCAGCTGGCAGATCCGCAGACTCCTACGGCCCACTCTCAAAACAGAGCGACCTCATGGAGCTCTCTGCCCTCCAACACTGCCAGAAGAAGGATTGCCTCCTGACTTCCGACTGCCCTCTTTATATCTTTGCTTACAAAAAGAAATGAGATGGAATACTTCCTTAGTTATGACTCAGTTACCAGGAAAAACCCAAACCAAAACCACTACAACAACTTGTACCTTAAGATGAAAGATCATGTAAATGTATGAAACTTGATCCATTGGAAAGATAAAGGCCCAGAGCTCACATCTGGAATGCAGAGTTTTTCCCTAATTTCCCTTTTTTGACTCTCACACCAACTTATCCAACTTATCCCAAGAGCTACTGAATGCTTCTTTCGTGTTTACTTTTTTATGCCAGAGTCCTTTCCATTCTATATAAAAAAATTGGAAAACTGCTACCATATACTCATTAGCTACTCTGGAAATCAAGCCTGTTTCTGTCAGGTTTAGATAGAATCTTGTGCAGAAACTTTCAACTTCCAGATTAGAAAAGCTTTTAGAAAACTGTACGGTATTTCTTGGGATGTAGCTGTCACTTTAATATGAATATCTCCAAAGAAATCTTTAATATGAATGTCTGCAGCATAATCACATTTTTTCATAGTACCTGGTTTCCAATTCCTTGCACATATTTTCTGCAGTGCTTCCTCCTCTGCTGGCTAGGTGATAACTTTGTGATGGCATTGGTGAAGCAGATAACAGAGGGGGAAATGAGTCTCTGCAATTTACAGGTTTTAAAAATGATTAGTTATGTTTCTCTTATCATATGTTTTATGTATGGGCTTCTTCTGGAAACAACTATCTTAGTCACCAGGATGAGTTTTCAGCATGAATACTATGTGATTTGTATTTCTTTTTTTAGCCCACTGTGTGGAAAAATGCAGATTGTTGTCACTTAGAACACTTATTTAGTTATTTATTAGTAATTAAATTTTATTTTCTTATAAACAGTTCTTTAGAAGAAGAGAATCATAGAATTGTTTAGATTGAAAAAGACACTTAATATCATGAAATTTTAAGCACTATGAAGCCCACCACTAAACTGCATCCCAAGAGTAACATCTACATGTATTTTAAATACTTCCAGGGATGGTGACTACACCTCTCTGGGAAGCCTGTTGTCTTGCTATCACTTTTTCTTCCTGTGATAGCTCATTCAAGGTACATTTTTGTCTTGTCCAGACCATATTTTAATTATCCCTGAGCAGATGGATAAGAATTGGAGTTTTGCCTCTGAAAGACTTTGAGAGCTCCCTGACATCTGGTGGAAGATAATGATTAAGACTCATGAGCTTCTTGAAATATTTCTTCACATAGGTCTGAGTCAGACTTCCAGCCCAAGAGGAGAGTGTGCTTGGTATATAGAAACTGTTGAACAGGCAAAAGAAATTGTGTGACTGCTTTCTCCTAACTTTCAGCATTGGTAACTTCCAGCATTAACACTACTGTTTGCAAGCAGCTGGGAGAGAAGTTCTTTGACACATGAGGGGAGGGCATCCAGGCTGCTCCAGTGTGCTCCAGCAGTTCCTTCCCCATTATGCTGAAACATAACTCCCACGCAGACAGAAAGGACTGGTGTTGACTTGGAAATGTTTCTGCTGGTATTACATTAAAGATATACCATACATAGATTAATAAATGGAGGTATGTCTCCAAAGTGCCTAAAAGTGTAAGAACGTCTGTTTAAGATATTTCCAAGGAAAATTAATGATGTAGTGAAATAGGATAGCAAATTCATACAACTTTGTAAGCAACTGCCAAGCTGGACCATGGTATCAACAACAGACCTCTCCGACCACACAGAAAAAAAAAAAAAGGAAGTCTGTATTTGACAACATAAAAAAGACATATATGAAAGAGCTGTCAAGACAGTTGATACAGACCTGCTGCTAGTGTGCAGCTCAGAAATATAGTTCTTTTGAGGCATTCATATTATAGTGACAACTACATGCCAAAAAACACAGCACATTTTTCTAAACACTTTTTAATGCAGAAATTGAAAGTTACTCCGTGAGATTCCCTTTAAGTCTGAAGAAAGGTGGTGAGGCAAGAATCAAAATTAAGGATGAACTAACTTAATCAGGTATGAATGAGCACAGGCATTTTGAGTTCTATTTACCAGTATTTTGCTAACAGGTATATTAAACAATTAAGTGCAAAGTTAGGAGACTGTCTTAGAATCATAGAATCACTAAGGTTGTAAAAGACATCTAAGATCATCCAGTCTAACCACCTTGCTGAGTATGACTCCTGTATGTGATCCCCAGACTGTGTAGGAGGAAAGGAGGTGAGGGTAAAGATCAAAACTCAGGATGAGCTGCACAAAACTCTTGCAAAAGCTGATGCACATTGAAGTAACATGACAAGTCCTGTGTAACCTGCTTTGACATCATAGCTGTTGTTCTGGGCAGGAGGTTGCACTAAGGACCTCTGAAGACCTTACAGCTTGAAGTATCCTTCGATTCCAGGATCAGACACAGACTATATGGATATCACTGCTGAAAAGTGGAGACTACCACATTTTCTGAAATCAGTCACCACAATTTACTTTATTCAATTAACAAAATTCACTTTTTTTTTGTAATTTTGATCTCTGTATTTAGTCCTATATTTAACTACACTTCCAAATAAGAGTGGTGTCTCCAAGATGGCTACCTCAAAAGACAGCATCTTTCAAATGTTAGAGCTGGAGTTAGATTTGCATTCAAATACTGCATAGCCTATTTTGGTACCTGTCACGGCATGACAGAAAAGTTTTACCACATCACAGAGTATTAGGCATGTGACTGCTTTTTAAGGATTATTTTAAGAAAGGAAGACACCTACATCTGGAACCCTCTTTGTACAATATCCTAATTTAACTTGTAATTAAAGTATGCAGCTGGGGATTTAACTAGAGTCATTATAAGCTACAGTGGTGGCCTACCTGTCACCCACAGCCTTGAATTCATTTGTGATGGGAAGAAAGACTCCCCTGCTGATCTTTGAATCAAATAGACAAAGCACAAATCATTTCCTTTGGTCTTCCTAAGAGAAGGCAGTTCCCAGCCTGAGCAGCTGGGGCTGGCTTTAAGCCCAAAAAGAGCTGAATGGATGGATTTAGGGACAGAGTAATAAAATGACTAATCAAAACAGCAGTGCCTAACCCTCTCAATAGTCACATGCTGTGCTGACATTTTCAGGCAGGTCAGATCCAGATGGCCCAGTTACTCTGTGGCATTCAAATCAAATCTTACAATGTGGCCCTATTAGGCACAATCATTAATACCCATTTTTGCCAGTGCTAAAACACTTGACGAGACTCCAGGTGACTCTGCAAGCTCTTGAGACAAGAACCAGTAATGAATGTATGACCTGCTGAGTAATGAGGCCATTTCTAGGTAGAGATGAATGTTTACTTGGGAGCAATCTTATGGTTCACTTCACCTGAAAACCTTCTCAGAAAAATGCAGATGGTGCCTTACTGGATTCCAAGGAGAAACATCATCTAAAGAACCCTCCAAGGCACTAAATTTTTAAAAAAAATTATTTCAAAGGATTTCACTGAGGGATCACTGGGAGAAAAGGCTTTGCAGATGTCTACTTGATCAGGATTTTCCAGGATGTCTATGAAATATTTTATTAGCAAAGTTACTGAAGTCCTATTCTCAGCTATAGGAAAGAATGCATAACTTGTGGGACATTACCATGACCCATTATCATGGTGGTTGAAGAGCTACAGCCACTGATAACACCTGCATGGAACACTGAACATTAAAGATCTGTAGCTTCTTATAGCTAAGATGGATTTCAAGCTGCTCTGCATTTTTATGTTGAAAAACACACCCCATAATCTGGAGCTGAAATCTTACATAGTGGGGACAAATATTTTCAGTGAACTTAGCACATACAGAACTGTTTGCATTGGCTTGTGCGGTCTTGTACAAAGTGCGCAGTGACTGGTCATGCCCTACATGTGTAGAGCATGACTTGCATTAGTAATTTATATAGTGGTTGCTAGCAAGCAGATTTATAAACAGAGCACAATGCTAGTGCTGGTGATTTCTTTTACCAGTTTTAGGAGTGGTTCAGCTGTGGTACTGTGATACCTGCCCAAGTTAAATTACATTCTTGTGCATAGACCAGATCCAAGCATGTTACAGGCAGCAGCAAGACCTAGCTCTACCTTAAATCTGTCACTAAAGGATTTGGAGTCCGGCTATAGGTAATTTACTGGTTTTCCCTGAATGAAGACCTGGAATATATGGATACAAGAATATGCTAACTATTTAAAACAAGTTAGTCCCTCGTTTGTTTATAAGGTTTTGAAGCTCAAAAGCTAGGGAGGACCTCAGTTCTTCACTTAAAATCTGGGGTTAGTAACAGATTAAGGATAAAGCTGAGAGACCAGATACTTCCCGAGTCCAAACACATAGCACTGCTGTGCTCAGATCTTAGCTGCGATCCTTCATAGCTACCAGATCCTTCACATCACCCTAATAGTAAGATATTGAAGCTTTCAGGAGTAAAGCTTTCCTCTGAGAGACAGAGCATCTCAGCAGCCCAAATACCCCCCCTTTAAAAATTTTATTAGAAATCCCTGAAAAAAAAATTCATTAGTCTCAAAACTTTACCACAATGTCTCAAGACAGCAGGTCTCAAGCGGAGGGAGTCAGAAGAGTGCTGAAGGGTCCCCTCATACACCTTTCGAATTTGCATAGGGCTGTGCAAGGGGAGGGAAGGGGTAAGCTTGCTTGTGTAAGTCCAGAAACTGAGGAGGAGCTGTGAGGGGCTGAAGTATGATATAGCACAGTTGCATTGACACTAATAAACTCAAGCACACCTGAGGAAAGTCCTGAGCACAATTCCCCAGGACAGCATCCTTGCACATCACACTGACAATGCCTGTGGCCCCACTGCTCCTATGTAGGAGGGAAGGACCCTACTAGTCACCCTGGTTCTGGGGTGGTGGACAGATGGCAGAGGATCTGGTGCCTCTTGGCTCTGGCCATGGCCGAGGTGGGAGCATGAGGGCCATAGAACCACCAAGGTCCTGCTTTTCCCTTCCCCACTTAATTTCTGCATATGCAAGAGGCAGTCACAGAACTGTGTGGAGACAGAAGGCTGGGGCCATGTAGGATGTGGCCACTGCTGTAGCTGTGGCCTTTACTTGCTCTGTCAGTTCTCCATTCCTGCTGTGAGAGGGACTGACTTTCCTTTCAGAATCAGTCCAGCAAATCCAAGCTTGATTAAGCCCAGATTCCTAGCTGCTGAAGATGGCTTTTGAAAGAGCTAGCTCCTGGTCCCAGATGTCAGACCTGAGCATTTCAGAGGTCTTTTCCATTAGTTATAACCACCTGTGATCAGGCCTGGCAGTCCATCTATCAGCTCCTTCACATAAATAACCCTGAAGGGTATCAAAAAACCTGAAGAGAGAGAAAGTCAAAGTGGTGAGGGGAAATCTTCACTACCCCAAGGCACAAAGTAGTCTGAAATGCTTGATTATAAGGATGAATTTTTGCATTGTGAAATTTTCCAGTTTTCTCCAGAGAGCCATTAAACAAGGGTGTATGTATCAGAGACCTTTGCCACTGGCAGCCATCTGGCCCCTCTGAGAGTTTTAATGGCTTGAGAATATATTTATTTCTCAGTACACTATGGCTGTTGAAATAAGTTCCTAATTCTTGACCAGTTTCACTTTCAAATTTATCCAGGTTTAATAAGAATTCTTGTATTTCTGTCCCTCCTGGCTATGCTGGTAAAAGATAAATTATTTGTTATTAAAATATCTTGATAAACCTAGCCAGTACAGGGCATACTCTTTGCCTCTTATCTGAAAAGCTATTTGTATCTTCCTCAGGGTAGAGGTGATTATTTTATATTAACAATGTTGTAAAAAGATTATCTCTTTAACTCCCTCATTATGCAGAGGAAAAATCTAGATGTTTGCCCCAGAATTATGATACTGGGGCTAACTAATGATCCTAATTTGAAATAATTTGAACAGAGGCATGACAGTGAGTAGTATTTCATACTACAGCATTTCTGACATGAGTAGTTGGGTTCTGAGCATCATTATGGGCATGAACAGCAACTTTTAGAATAGTTTTTGCTACATCTGCGGTGAAAAAGAGGGCTGCTGAATGACTCAGCACAGGCAACACTGGCATCAGGGAACAGGAGAGAAAGAGGCAGCATCATACATAATTTAAACCTTCATTCTGTTTTGCTACTATTTCAAAGTTGTTTTGTCATCAGTAATTCAGTGATGGATCGGGTATCAAATACTGTAGTACCAGTGAGAAGTTAGGATTTTGTTGGTCTCACTTGTAGGCAGTCTCATATTCTTCAAAAACTGACGGTGCAAACTAGCACTCTGGAGTCCGAACAAGAAGTCCAAATAGTAAGTTCTGGTGTCATTAATAACAAGAGGCAGCTGTAATGTTCTGCATCTGATGGTGACTTACACAGAAATTTTGTGGTGACTTGTGTATGTATGTGCACATGTAAATCTCAACAGCAATTTAAGGAAATACTATACTAGCAAACAAGCTCTATAGGTTATTCAATATCAAGATAATTTTAACAAAGGAATTTAATGTATCTGTGTTGGAAAAAAGAGAAAACTGGCCATTACCACTGGAGGAACAACTTTGTCCAACATGTTCTTTTTCACACTCACCCTGAGTTGGCTACCTAAAGAGAAGAGCCTGGTCAACCTAAAGGTTTCAAAGCAGGTGGTTTGCAAGAAGAATCTCCATGCAGAAAGAAACCACTGTAATAGTTTCTGATGAAGACAAAAATCCATTTGAATTGAGAACTGCTTTGAGACCGTAGTCTTGGTGGAATTTTCACTGCTAACCTTCCCACTTTCAAAACACAGATGCATTCCTGCTTACTTGCTGTGCTTTCTAATATGCAACAATAAAAGATCTTTTTCAGGACTCTATTCATATTAAAGAAACACTGATTTTTTTTATTTATTGGTGTTTGGGAAGCCAAGTAAGCAGAATGGTGCGGAAAGAAAGACACCACAAGTTTCACCACAATGTAGAGTGAACCCTCTGAAATATCTGTTACACCTTCTTTCTGTGGCTTTTCAGCAGCATTTTTGGAGTTGAGATGAACTTTAGGTATTGACACAAAGTACAGTGTGTCCCTTCAAGAGCACAGTCTTCCTTGTCATGTTGTGTGTCCTCCTTGCAATAAATATTCTAGTTTTAGCACTAGATGGAATATATTGGAAAGATGATATAAATATTTCTAATAAGGATTATGTGGAGAAAATAAGGTATGTCCCTTTAAATAGTGTGACTCTGAAAATTCCATTTTACAGGACAAAAGCTATCAAGTCTCTTTTATTCCAAACAACAACAACAACAACAAAATTAAATGAAGATACAAATTTCTACACTATATCCACAAATACCCTCACACGAGCCACCAGAAGAAGAAACCATGGGAAAATTATAGGGGCATAATTGAGAACAGGATATCATATTGCTTATCTGACACAACTTTTGTTCTATTCCAAAGAGATGGAGGCTCTTCTGGATGTGAGGAATGAATCAGACTTGAGAGGCTGCTGAGAATGAAAAAAAGAACCAAAACACCACAATCTTAAATGTTATTTTATCACAGGAGAGAAAAGACAGTAATTTTTTTCAGAAAAAAAAAAAAGTATATACTAAATAAAAATCAGACATATTGCCTATGTCTGAGCCCAAAGAAATGTAAAAATTAAACATTTGGTTTCATGTCAAAACTGCTGACAGCCTGGACATTGTGTTACATTTTGTTCTTATTTAATTTTCTAATAATTGATATTAAAACTTGAAAAATGTTTTTGTTTTAATCAGATTAAATTCCATTTGGCTCTGATTCAGATAATAAAGCTACTGAAATCATTTTAACTCATCAGGCTTTCAGTGGAATGTTGGGTAATTCATACGGCATACTTATTAAAACAGTTCACACCTGATTTGCTCTTAATTAGAGTCTCAATGTAATGCATTGCAATATAAAAAGTTATGTGCATCTGTCCATGGCTATAAATGACTACAGCAGTTTTGTGATCACTACTCCAGCTACCTTTAACAGATAATACACCTATAGAATTTCTCATGAAATATGAGTCACGTGAACAAAGCTGCCAGTTTAATTAAGCTGGTGATGAGGTTGCTTTCTTTGCTTCCCATTTTCCTTCACAAAATCACCTCTTTTTCTTTTTTTGCCCCCCCCCGACAATGACCCAGATAGAAAAAGACTGTATTTGCAAGAAAAATTCGTTTAAAGAGAGCCTTTTAGTTATCAGCAATTTGTTTCCAATGTCTTGCAAATTCACACCTGTATATCATCAAATATTTTTGTGTTCCTTTTGATTCTTTATCAAAAACAGAACTTAAAAATTATGCAGCCTGTGGTACGACCATGATGAGAAGTGGAAAGACTGCAACGTGCACAACTATTTATAACATTATAAGTAATAATACTTATTCCTAGTAATTACTAATAAGTGACTATTGCAGATCAAATAGATGCAAAAGCTGCATGTTCATGCTATGTGATCAGTCATGGAGAGGTGGGCACACTTTTCTGGCCTGTTATCACATGATAAATAAGACACAGGTAATTTTCTTGGGTTTGAGCCATCTCCTTCTCAACTGGCCTATGTGCCTGTTTCTCTTCCTGTAACAACCACAGTCATCTTTTCTTTCTGGGGCATGCTACAGGCAGAGAAAGGACATGTACACAGCATGCAGGCAAACCACACACTTCTGACATTGCCCAGCTATGGTTAGCTTAAAGGTTGGCCAGTGGCCAGGGCAAGGAGCAGAGGAATGTCAGCAGGGCTGGTGCAGAAGTGTAGCTGGAGAGGATTAATTGGGATCTCACAAAGATCTGTAAAGACCAGAGGGGGAAGGCATGCTCCTTGGGTGCAAGCATATGACAGGCACTGGACACCACAACAGCATACTTAAGAATGGAAAGAACTCTCACTCCTGCTGTTGCACTGACAAGGGGCATGCATGACACAAGCTAACAAATCCACCTTGAATGTTATGCCAGTGGGATCCTCACTGGAATAGAATGTAGCATTGAAGAGAGGGCTAGTTGGATCTATTTTTGTATCGTTAGCATCAGATGCTGTTCTTTCTGGGACTGTCAGTCTGAAGCCCAGACACTGTCTGTCCAGACTCTGGTGTCTCCACAAAACATCCTATGTTTACTAGTTTTACTCTTACTTGCATTAATCTGTTTTTTGGCTTTGCATCAGAGCAAAGTTGTCAGAATTTATTTACAATCACTAAGCAAAGATGCCAGATATTTGGCAGCTTTATGTCACTGAAAAGAAAAAAAAAAAAAAAAAAAAAAAAAAGAAGAAGAAGAAGAAGAAAAATTTGAATAGCCCTTAAAAAACATGGAAGCAAAGTTAGCATCAAAGCCAAAGAGTTTAGCTTGATGCTGTCTCTGTGACTTGTCTCTGCTGGCAGGTTGATGGTGACTCACAGGAAAAGCTCTGTGTGTGCATGTGCTGTTTGAGATGGTCTGCTCAGGGGGTAATCACAAAATGCAGGCAATGCTATCTCTTGAACAGCAATTAAGGGGCATCTATATTTATTCTTCTACATCAATAACAAGTTCAGAGGAGAACATTACAACTTTGGAGCAACTTGGGTGTCTGTATGAAGGTGTCTGCTCACAGCAGTAGGGACACAGGTATCTCCCACCAGCAGTGATTCATAAGGAGAAGGGTAGAAAGAAGCTGATTATCTCTTAGAGGCAGGTGACTCACTCTGTCTAAAGTACCAACAGGCATGCCTTGCTCTTTTACTGTGCTGGCAGCTCTTAGATCAGATCATCCCAAGGTACAGCCACAAGCCATTTTCAGTGCCTGACTCCAGCAGCAGGAGAGAGGAAGCAAATTAGGTTAGCAATACATTTTGCCTAGTTAGGCAATTTTCAGTACTGTATTTCAGGACATTAAAAGAACTCAAAACACACACCCAATCCTTAAATGCCATCTAGTGGTAAAAGTGACTTTAACATTTCTGCTTAATGAGAAACACAAGTGGAAAAGGACCATTTTCTGACTTCACTTCACATTCCTATTTATTTAAGATTTCTGTGATGTCTCAAAAGCAGTCAGTATTGGCTGAAATGATCTACACAGCACAAATTCCTACTAAAACTACTGACCTTTTGCTGGTACAATGTAGATAAGCAAGGAGCTTCCAGAGTCAAAGACACATCCTCATGGAGGTAGAGTCAGTGCTCAGAGTCCAAAAGTCTCTTTATTAATTAATTACACAGTTTATATAAGGTTTTACAGTGTTTACGTATAACAATTCTTATTGGCTAAAAGTTACTCGCTTATTACATTTCTATAGCTTATTGGCTAAAACCTGTCCGCTTAATGTATCTACTGTCTATCTTGCAGCTAACCTTGCAATAACCAGTCCTACTGCTTTCCCATATGCTTTCTTCGTTTCTCATTTGTCTTCTTATTTTACTTGTTACCATCTTCTTCATGTCCATTGCTTATGGATACACTATTGCTTATGGATACACTATTGTTTATGGATACATTACCTCTGCTTCCCAGCACGTAGGTTAAATCACTGTCCTTGTTTCCCAGCACGTAGGCTGGATCACTGTCTTTGTTTCCCAGCACATAGGCTGGATTGTGCAAACAGGCCTGTATTAGGATTTCATGCCATGTACCTGAGAGCATATCCTCAACAGTACCTTGTAGCCTCTCACAAACACTTCCTGCTTCTGCTTGACAAAATCCCTGTGCCAGAATGTCCCCAGTAGCTACCAGAAGAGAGGTCACCAATCAGTGGTTTCCTGTTTGGATACACTACGTTCTGGGCTGCTTTTCAGCAGAAATACTCCTCCTGTCTCTGAGAGGATGCTGCTGGCACTCCTGGTCAGCTCAAGACCAGAGAAAGGCTGTGCCAGTGGTCTGCCCAAACTTCTGAGGAACTGCACGGAGTTCTCTGGCATGACACAGACATTCTGTTCTCCTGTAATTTCAACCCCACATTATAGCAGAGGAGCCTTTAAGTCATTCACAGGTAATTGGCCTCCTCCAAAGCAGCAGCATGGCAAAAGCTAGACAATGTGGTCCCGGTGGATGTACTAAGGTGAAGAACTAGTTCTCTGAGAAGTGCCACCCTAGACAATGCTCCCATCCTTAAAAAAGCTTAGGACAACACCAGAGAGCCTAGATCAAGTTCATCTATTTTTCAGGCAGTGTATATCCATATGAAAAGCAAGGTGCTGACAGGGCAGAAAAAGCCAGTGTCTGGATTCCCCGCCTGAAAAAAAACCTGTGCAGCCTGATATACTGCAACTGGTTTTCTTTTTCATTTCATGTCCCTGTAGCTGACTTCTCTTTAAAATACACGAGTAGGTTGTGGTGTGTCCTGTAGTGCTACTATTACTTAAAATAGATTATTAGGGCACTGAATTTGGCATTTGACATTGCTTGATCAAATCTGATATACTGATGAAAGAATCATTAGTTTCCAGGGGAACTCTTGAGGATTTCCCTGTGCAAATCCTTAACTCATGCTATGCTATCACCACCTGAACAACTTTTTGGAGAAACTCCAAAACTCTGGATCATTGCAAGGCTAGAAACATGTATCTGGCAGGTCCTTAATCACTATTTCCCCAAACCAGAAGAGAGCAGACAGAGATCTACCCTAAAACCTGCAATGCAGTGGGGCTAGCAACAGCAAACCACATGGAGCAACAGATGCACAGGATACAGGATTATGAGCATCAAGCTCACAAATCACAAGGAACTTGAAATCACTGTGTTTAAGTTCACTTTTACACACATGTAATCACACTCACAGAAGCCTTTAACAAAGCAATTTTCACAAAACCGTGATGACTGTGATGGAAAAGATGGCTTCAAGCACTGCTCCAGCTCTGTGCATTGCCCCTCAGAAGGAGGAACCTGAAAAAAGTCACAGATGAGGACCACATCCTCCAATAAGGTAGAGGAATGAGGAAACAGGGAGAGCAACCCTGGAGCCAGGCTTACTGGGCCAGTACATATCCCTACAACTCTTGGTTGATCCTACATGGCATCAGCCTGGGGAAAGAACCAGCAGTAATAGAGTTCTGTCCTCTCACGCTTCCTACACCTCCAGGCTCTCCCTGACAGTGTTGGGCTCCTGAATTTTGCTTGTGAAGGCATTTTCTTTCATGCAGGTTTAGGCTTCTGATAGCTGTGTGGTGAGCAGGGGTCTCCTGCAGATAATGCCCTTAGTGTGTGTTTCAGCAGCCTTGCTGTCCACACTTCCTACAAACCATTTCATCGTCCTTCCGCAATCCTCTGTCCTTTGGTGACAAATGCCCCTGCGACCAAAGTCCTACCCTCCTAACAGCACCGAAGGTACTAGGCATCTGCTTTCTGTCTAGCTGGATTGGGATACCACCCATATTTGCAAGTGTGACTACCCTACCCCAGAAGGATATGGATGGCATGGCTGCAACAGCGGCTCATCAGTCCACGTCAAGGGCCCACTAAGAACACGAGCCAAAAAGGATATATTCAGAGGCACTGACAGATTGGTGGCAGAGATACACATCACCTCCACCCTCTCCATTTTCATCTGCTGCAAATCTTTAGGAACATGCACTGTTTGAAGTGCTGTCATCATTTTTCATCCTGTTTTCACTGCTTAAACTTAAAAATCCATTATTTTTTACAATTGAACATTAAAATTGCAGATCAAAGGCCTGAGATTAGTCGTCTTTTAAAAAGAAGATAGTGCAACTCCCTGAACTTAATACAAGGCAGTGGGTGAAATCTCTGCTTTCAGAAAATATCTTCCCCCAGCTCAGATCCTTTTTTACTTATATACATTAAGTGAAACCAGCTTCATACAAACTAAAGCATTACCCAAAATGAAACACTTTTTGATACAGACAAAACAATAAGTTTCTACTGATGAGATAAAGGAGACAGGAAGAAACTACAGAGGAGCAAAATTGGGGTCTGAAACTCTGTTTGTTGTAATATCTCTTAGGATCTCCAGTCCATGCTACAGCTTATTCCATTTTACAAAGTGCTTTAAAGAGAAACTGCATGCATTTTTTGCCCATTTCCTTTTAGCTAGGATATTAATAGATGTAGATTTGCCTATTGTCTGTTCATGTAGGCCCCCCTCCAGAGTTCAGGCATTTCATTCTGGCAGTTTCCAGTCAGAACAGTAATGAGGAGCCATGAGTGCATGACCTGATTGTATTTGCAGTGAACAGTAGCATTCTTGCTAAATTAACACTGTAACATACTGTGATTTTCTAATTCATATGTCTTTGGACTTACTATGTATTGGAAATGGGTCATTATTTCAGTGGCTACAAGGAAGAGAACAAAGATTGCACTACCCCAGCTTCTAATTCATAGACTGAAAGTGTCGTACTGTCAGTTCTCTGCAACAGCTACAAAAGGTTCAAGCTTGCTTGTGCTGGTTGAGATCTAACCCAAAATCTATTTGTATTCCCATGTTGCTACCAGGCTTTAGTAAGCCAAACTAAAGCACAAAGCCAAACTAAAAACATTTTGAAGTGCCTAGATAGACTGCAATGACAAAAACAATCACTAATTTGATGCTGAGACTAATGTTTGGCAGGCAATAAGCCAATCCTTTGTATTCAGCAGCCAAAAATCAGGTTACAGAAGTATAGGTACAACTTTGTGTCTACACCATGACACACTGCAGACTTTAGAGCCCTCATGCCTTTGGAGACTCTTTCAGCAACGCAAGCAGCAGCAGTCAAAGAAAAGTCAAAATAATAATTTACAAGTTATATTTAATATATATGTGAAATATATTAAAATATATATGCATGTATATGAAATGTATACTCTACTTCAGGCAATCTGGTGAAAACCTTCTCTAAAGGTGGTACATCATACAGACAGGACATACCCCACAGCGGCAGCAGATGTCCATGTATGCAATACATTCTCTATTGTTAGCCCTAAAATCTATTAGGCTGTGACCTACTATGATGTATTTCTCAATTCTGGAACCAGGCACAAAAATGACAAAGTGTATCACAGTCACAGTTCTTAAACAACTGAAAAGCATGGTGGTCATTGGAGAAAAAGCACAATTCAGAAGGAGAAGCCTTCGAGGTGAAGGTTTGAAAACTATCATGCTGAAATGGGGCTGTGGGGGAAAACCCAAGAAGCTTCTGCAGCTGTCTCTAGAAATCCCAGCAACATTAATGTGTGCGGGGCTGCAGTACTGCAGCCCTCAGCACCGACAGCGTCCTCAAACGCTGCTTAAATCGCTCCAACTTCTACACCCACGCCAATTTCCAGCCCGTATACCAAGCAGTTTGCCACAATGCAGACTGAGAATTTTCACACTGGGC
>JAWWEE010000085.1:48997873-49025551 GCA_035221455.1 Xenops minutus
CACGCAGCGCCTGTACCGGCGGGCGCGGGAGGACGGCGAGGCCCTCCGGAGACAGGTAGGGCCGCCCGGACCCCCGGCCCGGCCTGCGCGACACAGGGAAGGCGGTGGCCTCTCTGCCGCAGCCAGAGGGAAAAACTGCGTTTAGTGGAAGGAGAGAAGTTTATTAAAGAAGGTGTGAGGGGAAGAAAGAGAGGGAGAACTACCCCGCGAATGCTTGTGGCGAAGTAGGCAAGTTTATGAGAGGCTCGCACGGCAGCCTGCAGCCCCTTTCTCGGTGGAGGCCGGGCGCTGATCTCTGCACTCCCGAGAGCGGAGACACGGCCCGAGGGAACACCGTGAAGTTGTGTCGGGGTGGGTTAGGTTGGTCATTAGAAAAAGGCTCTTCACCCAGAGGGTGGCTGGACACTGACAGGCTCCCCAGGGCAGTGGTCACAGCACCAAGCCTGACTGCGTTCAAGAAGGGTTTGGATGATACTGTCAGGCACATAGTGTGACTCTGGGGGATGGTCCTGTGCAGGGCGAGGAATTGGACTCGGTGATCCTTGTGGATCCCTTCCAGCTCAGAATATTCTGTGAGTCTGTGATTTGCAAAAGCCACAGTGCATCACGACTGAACAGTGGCTGTTGCTTGAAATCTGACTTGACGGGCACCTTAGGAATAACCTTGGTTAAGTTTCTCTGCTTCCTTCATGAGCAGAAATTAAGTTTTCTCTTATGCCAACCATTCAATTGTCTCCTGCCAAACAAAACCAGTTGAAATGCCTTTGATGCTGTTATGTTTTGTTTGAATTAATGAATGCAAAATAGGTTGGCACTCGTTTCTGATGCACTAAAATGTAGTATTGGGTTCTGTAACATGCTGTTTTTCTTGCAGGTAGAAGACCTCACTGAGGAAATCCATAATAGGAAGGAGAAAGAGACGTCTAGTGTCGAAGTACAGACGGAGAACTATGCTGCGTGGTCACAAGCAGGTAGAGAGGCTGGTGACTGTTTAAACAGGGGTCTAGAACAGCATATAAATACGTTTTTACTCTGTATCCTCTGCTCAATTACACTCAATAACTTGGCATTATCTTTCAGACCATTTCCTATTTATTCAAGCCATTCATTCTGGGTAAAATGTAGCAGAATTCATGCTTTAATAATCAGTTACATAGTAATCTTATCTGTTACAAACATACCTGGTTTACCGATTTTGGAAGTACATTAAAAGAAGACCTAATTTGTTCAGTAGAGATAGAATAAATTCAAAGCAGAGGCACTGCCTAATAATTTAGTTTCGTTAGACTACTTACTTGCATAAATTTCCAGTTTAAGATTTAGCATCCTTAAACTGCATTAGTAAAATATTGCTTTGCTAGTTCGTGCAACTTCAACTTTTCTTTCTCCTCCTCGGCAGATTATTACTACTATGAAAATTATTACAATCACACCGATACTCAAGATTGTGCATCTGAACTACCAGTGCAGGACAATCATGGGATTGAAGGCACTGAGCATAATTCCACGGAGGAATTGGAGACAGATGTTAATATTCCTTTAGGAATGGATAGCACCAAAGTTACTGAAGATGGAGAAGAGAAAAATTTCATCCAGAATTTACAGGTTTTTGAACTGTCTGGGGTTTTACAAGTTTTGAAGTCAGCACTCTGTTAATATTCCATCTAAAGGATGTGCTTTTGCTCCTGATGTCATTATATGAAATGATTTTCTGTGACAATCTGGTGCTGATGACAGCAGACAAACATATTTGTACTTCAAAACTAGTTATTTTTGTAGTATATTCTGAGTGTGGCTTACTCTTAGATTTGGAGTTTTGTGTTTGGTTTATTTTTTTTTTAAAAGGTACATATGTCCTACATAGCCTGGAAGCAGGAACTTTATTTCACCAGAGTAGGTTCAATATGGCCATGCTGACTTTCTTAAATAGTACTTTTTATTTTTTCTTCTATTGACATAAGAAGGAAACATATCAAGAGAAGAAAGTTGTTGGTGAAATTTATTTGTTTATTTTGTTGTGGGTTGGTTCCTTCCCTGCTATCCACCTTCTCTTAAGTGACTCCCTTAACTGAGTTTGTGCCTTAGCATTTAACAATGGAAGTGAAACAGAGAGCAGAAATCTGGTTTAGGAACGCACTGAAAGATACTTACTGTGTATATTTTTGATGTGACCGCTTCTAAATAAAGACTGGGGAAAACAAAAGACACAGGATGAAGTCTTGGTCCTATTGAAGTCAGTAGGATTTTATCAGCCAAATTTTTGCTTTTTGAAACAGTCCAAGTTCTTAGAGCACTTTCTTTCTAGAAGACAATTTAATTTCTTACTTTCTGGTATCAGGAGGCAGAAGATACTTCAGTACCAGAGGGTTCTTTGGCAGAGAGCTTGAGAGCTGCTGCAGAGGCTGCTGTTTCACAAACCGGATTTATTTACGATGAAAACACAGGATTGTATTATGACCACAGCACTGGATTCTACTATAATTCAGTAAGGATCATTTCTAAAATCCTTGGCATTTTTTTCTGTATTGCAAAAGTTTTATTAGTAAAAGTTAATATGAGCAAAGAACTAAGATCCAAGGTGATTTTATGCTTTGAAAAACAGGTTATTGAAGATGAATAGAACTGGCAGTTTGTTAATTAGTTTTTTAATTATTTTGGTCAAAGATACCAGGCTAAGATATAAATTTAGATTTTAATTTAGTTATTCTTGATGTCTTCTTGGCATTTGTAGAAAATTTTCATTATAAAGCTGATCTGTAACTCTTTCAAATTTAAAAGCTTGAGCTAAAAGATGACTTGTTTAGAAAAGACAGATTGCTGAACTAAGTCAGTGGCTCCTCCACAGTAAAAAGCCTATTGACAGAAAATAAACAAAATGCTTGTACTTTTACTTGAGTACTGTTACCAACTATTTTGATGTTATAGGAAAGAAAATACTTCTCTAAAAAACAGATGTTGGATCAGAATTTCATAATGGTTACTTTCTGCTATCCGTTTTTCATAAAAGCTTTCGAGGATGTTTTCTTTTCATCCTGGAAGGTGTGTGTGTATATATGTATGCATATGTAGATAGATACATATACTGTCACAAATCCCAGTGTTTTTTTGCAGTGTTGCATTCAACTCGATTTTAAGAAATGTGTTTAGTACATGACTGCTTGTTTTCAGGGACACTTCTGGATTTAATTTTTAAGGTCTTAAATTATGACCATTGCTTTTGACATAGTTTGTGGATTTAGCTGGATGCATAAGTGTTTGGAGTTATAGATTACAGTTACACAATTACAAAAAATAATTTCTTGTTCAGTAAGTGCTCTGAATTACAGGAAATGTTCTTGTATTGGTTTTACTGACAAGGTTTTGATAATGGGGCCTGGGACTGCAGTCGCAACCTCTGTTAAGAGGAGGCCATGGGCTGCCTGGATGCACCTGGTTCCATAGCGGGGCACAGCTGAGGCATTAGAGAAGCTGGCAGTGCCGCTCTGAAAGCATGTGTAAGAAAGGGCCAAACACAGCAGAATGTATATGGGGGGACGAGTGTGAAAAACAACCCTGCAAACTCCAAGGAAAAGAAGAAGGATCAGGAGGAGGTTCTCCAAGCACCAGAACAGGCAATTTCCTGCAGTCCATAGAAGAGGACCACACTGGAGCAGATATTCACACTGCAGTCCATAGAGAGCCCCACACAGGAGCATCTCCTTAAGGAACTGTGGCCTATGGAGAGCCCATGCCAGAAGCGAGAGCAATGTTCCCTGGCAGAAGCTGTGGCCTGTGGACAACCCCATGCTTACAGCAGTTCTTGGAGGTTCCATGCTGGGCTGGAGGGATTTCTTATGAACTGATCTCAGCCCCCTACTCCTCATTTCCCTGCACCACTCACGTAGGGGAGGAGAGGTAGAGTAGCTGGGAATGAAAGGGCACAGTAGAAGTTGTGAAAAACACAACAGGGAGAGGCATTTTTAATTTGCTCCTCATCTTCCAGCTTTAACTGGCAGTATATAATCTGTTTTAGCCAAGTCAAATCTGGCTTGCCCATGATAGTGATCTCTGTCTTGACCTATGAGTTTTCATCTTATTTTCTTTCCCAGTGTTGTTAAAGAGAGGGATTGACAGATAGGTTGGATGGGCAGCTGGTAGCCATCCAAAATCAAGCCACCACAGTTCTTTTAATTACATTTTGTTAAACTTCAAATGAGATTCTTTATTAATGTTTCTTTGAACAATGTATTGATCCAATGATGATAACATTGTTCTTCATTTCTTATAAAGGAAAATCAACTGTATTATGACCCAGCAACTGGAATTTATTACTACTGTGATGTGGAAAGTGGCCGATACCAGTTTCATTCCCGAGTGGATCTGCAGTCTTACCAGACCTCTGGTACTAGGCACACCAAGGATAAAAAAGGGAAAAAGAAGAGAAAAGAACCAGAGCGGGTAGCTGCAGATGATTATAAGGTAACGTCAGAACAGACAGAGAGAAAATGCAAAACCTGTTGGTTTTTTTCCCATGATGTAATTTATAGGTTGAGGGGCTTGGTTTTATGCAGAGGATGTGTGCTTATTTTTGAATGATTTAAACATCTTTAAGCTATATACAGCAGGTTGCTAACATTGTAGTTAGTGTTCAAATAACTTTCTCCTTGCGTGATTAAAGATGAAACTTTTAACTTGGATCCCCTTGCTTTTTCAATATTTTATTGCAATGCAACTGTAAAGAAGTCTAAAACTGAGTGTCAGTGAAGTTTGCTGGTAAGCAAGCACACTACAATGAATTCAGGGTGCTCCGTGGACTGAATTTACATCAAAAATTCAGTGTTAACCTCATTGTCTTGGATCTGGTATTTTGGCTCGTGGTTTGTTCTTTTTTTAGTTACGTGTTTTTTTCAGGTTCACATGATGAATCAAAAAAGATAAATTTTGAAAAGACACTGACATACACAAGACTTTTTCTGTGATTGTATTCCAAAGCTCATTCCATTGTATTTCTACCATCATTTGGGATTTAGGAAATGTCTTTGAAGTTCGAATTGGTTGCATGTTACGCTTTCGTATTGATCCTTTGCTTGGTCAATACATTTTCATTGTTGTTACAATGTGGATAAGCTGTATATCTTAATGCTCACTGTAATTAATTTTAAGTTATAAAAAGCATAGCTTCATTTCTGTTGTTTTTCTGAATGTTAAGAAGGCACACCATATAATACATACCTGACTGCCTTGAAAAACATTACTCACTCTTAGACACCAAGTTCTATTATAACACAGGTATTAAACCTCTAGAAGTATTTCCTACATGAACAGTGTTACTGATATTGAGTCCTATTCTACAAATTCGTTTTAAGATATAATTGAATATATTGATTTCTCTATAGTTTGCAGTGCTCCTTGTTTTACATTTTTTAAAGTTATTGTTTTAATCATTGCATAATTTCATTATGTAGGCCTCAGACAAGCAGATTGGTTGAAATCTGAGATAATTACATTATAGTACAGGTACCCTTATGTACTAGTTATGCAGCATCAGTGCTCAGTTAAAAAATTTACATCAGGAGTGAGGTCTTCTGAAAGATTTGAAAATGTAGACTATTTACATTGAAAACAGGTGCCGTTACATTAAATGGATAGTGGTCATTGATGGACATTTTATAATGAGATTGTGACTAATGCAGGAATTTCTACTCCTTGAGAAAACTTCATGTGAACCATTCCATTCCTTAAGCTTGAGCTGGACACTTAACAACACCAAGTATAACAATCCTTTAAGACTTAAGAGAAAGGGAGCTAATGCAGTGGAAGTGCAGTTTTACCAGCATCCAGGTTCTGGGCATGCTGTGTGCAAATGCTGAATTCTGCCACTCTCAAAAGGCATTGTTAATATAGAACTTTAATTCATCATGTGTCAGTAAGTGGTCATGAAAAGCTTGTAGAAATAGGTCTTCATCGTAAGTAATTAATAAGTCTGTTAAATTTAGTTCTGTGATGAACAGTTATATATTGATTGTTACATATTGATAGGTGTATTTATAAAAGTTCTGAGGCATATATAACTCTGACCCAGCAAATAACATTGAGTACTTTTTGGGATCCTGTCACAGGCTGCTTCTGTCATCTGATTATACTAGAAATAGTGGTTTGTCTTTAGCTTATTTCATGTCAATCAAATATGTTTATTTGGATGGTCTTGTTAACAAATCTTTTGTGTGAGTCACAGTCACAAGGTAGAAGGTAAACATCCATTTTTTCCCATGTGTTTTCTTGATGGTGAACCGAGTATTTTGCTTTATTTGTGAAATAATTTGTTTCACAAACAAGATAATAGGGAAAACATTTTAAGTGTTCTGTAGTGCACATATCTTTGCTTCTGTGAAAAAGAAGTGAAGGTTAATGTCATAGAAGGAAACAAGGCCTTTTTTATGTTTTTAAACAAAGGGAGAATAACAAGGTGAAACAAAACACTCCATTTCAAACTTCAAAAATAATGCCTTTTTGTCAGTGCACTTACTTGTAAATGCAGTGTTAGATTTAGAAAAAGCAAAGTACCTTACTGTCATATTTTACATAGCTGAGTTAAAATACTTTATTCTTTTAGTGTGGTTATTAATCACATAAGAAATTCATTTAAAAAATTCTACGTTACATCAGTATAAAAGATAAAAATTTACTAGAATAAAAGATTTTCTTGCTGTAAAACTGGAAAAATAGTTTATAAGTTGCACAGGCAAGTGCATAGATGCATGGTAATTTTTTTTGCAATAAATTTGTTTTCCAGTTTAGTCTGATATTGGCAAAGGTACTAATTAGTTTGTGCTAGAACAAATCTAAAAATGTCTGGTTCTAAGTAGCACTTTGTAGTTGAAGTGTTGTCTGTTGAAATACTTTTCTCCACATTTTCACCCAGCTTGTTCCCTTTTCTTTCCCTGAATACCATTTAAATTATTAAAGTTGTGACAATTCTTTTGAAGACTAGTGACCAGTTGGTTATTAAAATGTGCTGTTGGCATGAAAAATGCCTCCAAACATTGCCTCATTTCTTGACCAAAGTAGGTTTTACTCTACTTTCTTTTTCTACAGCTGGTACAGGTAGGAGAAAGGTTTGGTTTAATGCCTGGTCTGTGTACCACTAGTAGTGTTAAAAAAGCAATACCAGGTCTAATTCTGGGAATATGTCATACACCCACTGAACTTTATTATTCTTGGACAAAGATGAGGTGGCTTATAAGAATATGCATGTGAAGCAGGGGAAGACAGTGAGCAGTTGTTGCAGATTCTCAAGTACATGACACACTTCTCTCTTTTTCCGTTAAAGGATTAAATGTTAATAAGTACTGATAGATATTTTGTATTATCAAATACAGGAAATAAGAAAATTTAACAGCTGTGTGTGTAGATCATCACAACATATATTTCTACATAGACAGTACTGGTAGCTATAGTTTTTACCAAAATTGTGTATGATTTTTTGAATTACTTAAGTTATACCAAAATTAATACCTTTTTAATTTAAAAAATATGGTAGCTGGAACAATCTGTTAACTTCCTGTTTCTGGTCACAGGAAGGTTTTTTGAGTTGTGGTTTAGTTTCTAGCTATTGTGAAGAATTCCATTTGCTCAGCTATCTTATATATCGTATTTATTTATGTGTAGTAAGTTGGGATGCTTAGCACTACAGAAGTGGTGAGTGAATTGTCCACAAATATTGTAGCATCCTTGAAAAAAACCTCAGTATAATTCGGAGAATGTAAAGAATAAAATTAATCTGTTAAAATATTATTGAATTTTTAACAGGTTGAATTACCAAACAAGAAAATGGTCATAAGCCTCTGCTAAAGAGAACATACTTCTAATTGACAAAAAAACCCAAAAAAACCCAAAAAAAACCCCAAACAAACAAAAAAAACCCAAACAAACAACAAAAAAAAACCAGTCGATGGGAATTCATGTGCTTACTATCACTTGGGGAAGGTTCCTAATTTGTACAAGAACTTTCTTAAAGAGATCCTTTCTTTTCAGTCACCAAACTCCTGTATTACAAATAGTGTTCTTCTGACTTGTATGCTGTCTGCTCGCTTGCTTTTAAAAGACAATCAGAAATTTTTTTGCCAGGATGAATTATTACATAGTCTTTATGCAGCTCATGTCAAAGGATTTGTGGTATACTTTGAAACTTTCATGCATATGAAAGTTCCATTCTGATATCTTTTTCTAGGGGTAGACCAAAAAAAACTGGTGTAAGAAACACCGTATTTTCTTATGGATGAGAAAAACCTTTAAATAAGTAAATTTGAAAGTATTAAAAAAAAAAAGTGGCATAAATGATAATGTGATCCCTGGCCCAATATCTAGATCCAGAGCTTCCATACAAATTGGAGAACAGACAGTGCAATAGTGATCATGTCGTTCTACTTGCTGCATTGGGGCTGTTAGAAATACACAGCAAAATTTGAAGACAGGGCCTGACACATGCCATTTTTTTCCTTAAATTGTTTTTAAATTTAAAAAATGTTTCTTTTTTTAACTACCACCTAGTAAACTTTATTTCAGTGTGATGCTGAAAATTAACTTCTGCCATACTTTTTTTACTATAGATGCATCCTACGTACTTCTGTAGGAGAGACAAAGCTTTTTTAGTAGTATTTCCCATAAAACTCTTGAAGCAGTGGTTTTTACCTTTTTTTATCACATGTAGTTTACTTTCTGCTGATATTCATCCCATCTTTAGGTACGTCAGTTGAGAGAAACCATGGCTAATCTGAAGATTTCTTCTTTTGGATTGGCAGCTTCTGGTAAAGGTAGAGTTGAGACAACAAACACATTAGTCCATGGATGTTTACCTTTAACCTTGATATTTTTATTAAAAGAAAAGTAATATCTAGAAATTGACATTTAGATTCCTTTTTTCCTAGAGGAATTAATAATTTTTTGAAGCTATTTGATCAAAATCCATTCACCTGCAAAGTTACTTTGAAATATATTTGAAATACTGTGTAAGTAAAGCATCTGAAGAAAACTTTGATGGCATTCTAGAGTATTTGGGAAGTATTTAGCATCACTGTATAACAAAGCATCTGGACTAAAAAAACTACAAATTTTTTAGGTAAAGCAGATTTCAGTTTTCTGTATTTCAGAGCTGTCCACCACTGTATAAAATTGCTTCTGTATGATGTAGGAAGAGCTTTATGGGTTTTTTTCTGGTATTTAATTAGATTTTTTGCATTGGAAAATCAACTATTGTGTCGGGTAGAAGAAAGAGCGAAGTACTAGTGAAATGGTGTTAGCAAGTGAAAACTTAATCATCTGTGTGAAAGAGCTATTCTTAAGTGTTTGAAAATGTTTCTTTACTTATATACTGTCAGCTTAATATTTCAGATTGAGAGAGTCATTGCTAAACATCTCCTTTTCAGCCCTGTAGATCAGTGTTGAGTACTGATGCATCTGTTAAGTCAGCTACTGATCTTCTAGCAAACTAAAGAATGGACTACGCATTTATGAAAAGTTGTATTTTTACATATTTCTATGTTTTGTAGAAAACAAATTTAGAAAAAAGTTTAAACAGTGCAGTTCTTGGAATTGACCTAGTCGTGCTCACAGTAATAAGTTGTAATTTGTAGGCATGCAGAAGAATTGCACAAATGTGGCTGTTAATCGGGCATAATACAGAAAAATTGAAGTTTTGAAAACAAAATCTCTTGCTCTGTCACAGTAAAGCAAAAAATATAGGTAGATGCTTAAAATATTTTGAGTTTTTCATTAAAAACACTTCAATGACACTGATAATGTATATTTTCTAAGTAGGACAGTCTGTATCTCAAAGGTCATTGTAATCAGTAGTTTGTGGCCTATTCTTTATAAACCAAAACCATCAATTTCACTTACACAAGCATGTTTATTAATCTTGTAAGAGCAGTCCCCATGGCATACATAAAAATCCTGATTTCACTCGTACCTTTTTCTGACTTTGCCAGGGATGCAGAAATATGAATCAACTCAACTCTGTAGTTAAGAAAAAATTACTGGTCAGATAGATCGTACCCTTCAACTTTCCTCAAGCTTCATGAGAAAAATCCCAGAGATCATGTGGTAATACCCAGTAAACAGAAAGTTCTTCAAACTTGGATAACATAGATTCAATCTATGTCCAACATGTGACTGTTGGTGTCAGTCTACTGTTTAGATATATTCAGCAAAACAACATGCAAAGGAACCTATGTGCCTAATATCATGGTGCAACAAACATGGCTATAACACGCATGTACTTGCATCCTTTGCATCTTGTATAAGGAGTTTAGGATGAAGAGTTATAGTGATTGAGAAATGAAGTGCATTGCTAGAATTTATTGGGTCGTTCAGTGTTTACTCTCAGTTCCTGGTGACTGTATGGAGGCGAGGTATTAGGTACTGTTTACATAGTTGCACTTTAATTACATGCTACATGTGTTCTATGTTGATCCTAGTGCTCTGTCTTAGTTTGACCCCAGCCAGCTGCTTGATCACTCTACCACCAGCAGGATTGCAGAGAGAATTGGAAGGACAGATGTAAGAAAGTCTGTGGGTTTAGATACAGCAAAAGCCGTGCACACAAGCAAAGGAAAATAAATTAATTCACTGCTTCTCTTGGGCAGACAGTTGTTCAGCCATCCCCAGGAAAGCATGGGTAACAGTTACCAGGGAAGACAAAGGCTATAATTCCCAATATCCTCCTGCTTCCTTCTCCTTCCTCCAACTTTTATTGCTGAACATGATGCCATATGTCATGGAATATCCCTGTGGACTCTTGGGGTCCGCTATCCCAGCTGTGTGTCCTCCCAGTTCCTTGTGCACTCCCAGCCTCCTTACTGGTGGGGTGGTAAAAGAAGCAGAAAAAGCCCTGACTCTGTGAAAGCACTGCTCAGCAATAATAAAAACATATCTATATTGTCAGTGCTGTTTCCAGCACAAATCCAAAACACAGTCCCACACTAGCTACTGTCAAGAAGATTAGCTCCATCCCAGTCAAAAACAGTACATAGTCATACATAATGGAAGAGTTCTTCACCACAAGTAAAGACCCTCTCAAATGCCTTAAGATACATTCAGTATCAGTTTATAAAAATCATCAAGATGTGTATTTTAATACAGACCTGTGAAATCATGAAGTTCTCAAAATCTGTATTTTTTAGAAATGCTCTTTTAAAATCCTCAACTTTGTACAAGGATTTCTAAATTTGAAGATTGCATTTTTATCAATATTTAACTATTTAGTTTATTTGCTTTCTTAACAATTGGATTTAGCAATTGTGAAAAAATACATAAACTGCTGAGAATAGGCTTAACGGTCATATTGGCAAAATCAAACAGTAAGGGTATGTACAGAATCCTTGGTCTTTTTATGAGAGTGCTTTTAGAAATTACTGTTTTCAACACAGAACCAAGAGTCTTCTCCTTAGTAGCTAGGCTTTGAAACCCCACTTTTTAACTTTCTAATTTAAAATATCTGAAGTGATGCCAAAAAAGACTATCACTGGATTCACTGAGGAGAAGGGGCTGAGTGGCTGGAGCATTGTACTTGGGCATTAGTGCATTGCAGTCATCTGTTGTTTTGGCTCAGTTTTGATTTGAGCAGACCATTCAGTTTCTCTGTTTTCAGATAAAAATAGATTAGAATACTATAAGCTGCTTCGTTAGCTTACAGTATTAGAGAAGAAATACATTTAGGATTGCAGAATGCCTTGACATGTTTGGTATCAATCTAATATCCATATCAAACACAAGTGTAGACAAAGATAAATACACTGAAAAATATAATTCATAAAAGATCAGGTATTCCAAAAATATTTCTAATGGAATGAATGTGTTTGACATGTATGAACTGTGTAGTCTTACTTTTAGCAGGATATAAAATAAAAAACGTCACACAGTGGCATTGCAATCTTACTCCTTCCCACTACAGGACCTAGAGTATTCAGGGAAAAGGGCTAGTGCATTATACAGAAACCCTAAACAAAGATATAGTCTTTCACTTAAAGCATGAAGTATTTTTAAAATTGCTGAATTTTCCTGAGAATCTGTGGTCTTATTGAGCGTATTTCAAAAGTACACTGTCCTATCCAACAGTTCAGAAGAATTCTTGTGTTTGTCTTACATCTGTGCCACGGGTGCATTCTTACAGCTCTGAAAATGATAGTGCTTTAATTTCCATGATGTTAGCATTCACATTATTTCATGTACCTTGAAATGAAAAATGCTCTATGTGGAAATATAGAAAAGGAAAAAAAGTAAAGGATGTCTTTTTTAACTGCTGTTTTGCAATATTTGGTACAATTCAGGGTGATTGAATGCATTCATTCTGAACTCAAAATGTCACATAACTTAAAATCTGAGATTTTATTTATCTTTGAAAGTCATTTGTGTTGTTTTTTTCTCCTTTTTTCCCTTTTTTTCTTTTTTAAAATAGTTGTCAGGCTACTAGATTGAGAATTACATTTTCCAGGTACTCTGGCAAAATTAATATGAAACTTTGGATCTTTCAGTTTAAAAAATGAGTTTTTTAATTTCTGCTGATGAAATAAGTGGTAATGGAAGAACCTGCAATGATCCAATCTGATACTGTAAAGAAATTGAGAGATTTTTTTTCAGTAAAAGGTGGAGTTGCAGTAGAACTGTTCCACACAGCATAAATTAAGTTTATATTCTCTATCTGCTATATTGATTAAAGGTTTTGTTAAAGATGCAGTTTTGAAAGGAGAAAGAACAGGGCATTAGGCGAGCATAAGTGGGCATTCCAGATATTCTGGACCTTGGTAGGAAAAAAACGAGAAGACAAAATCAGGAGGAAGATACGATGAAGATCTGTTAAAGAACTTCTAAGTAGGTTACAAGAATTGAGAGAGACAGAAGTGTCATAAAAGCAAAATAGGAAAATATTCAAGATGGTGATTGCATACGTTTGAAAGTATTCAAGATGGTGATTGCATACGTTTGAAAGTAAGTACAAGATTCTTAAGTTTTGTGTGAGAAAAGAGGAAGAAATAAGTGAAGTTCAGAAGAGGAGGGCAGTCACAGTTTCCCAAATAGAAAGTGGTCTTAGTCGCATCTGATAGAATGTGAAAATGTTTTTACTGCTGATTGCATGTGCAAAACTTTGTGGAAATTTAACCAGTTCTTAATAGTTGTAAAAAATTCTTCCTAGTGAAGAATTTGCTTTCAGGCTGATACCCTTTTTTAGAAAAAAACTCAATCTGTAAAGACCATAACATTGTATAACTCCCCTCCAGGATTTGGACACAGAAGAGCAGAAATCATCTAACAGCCTGAATTGCTTTTCCACTACTGAGCAAGTAAGTTCTACTGAAGAAGATGAGTCTCCAAATACAAGAAAGAGGACTAAAATGGACACAAAGCCACGAAACAGTCTAAGAGCCAAAGAATCAGTTTCTACAGACAGTATAAATTCACACTCATGCAAAAGTACACCAGACACTGCAGCATATACAGATGACAGTAGAACAGCAGACACAGAGAGTGAGCCAGAAGAAGGTGAAATTACAGATTCTGAGTGTGAAACCTACAGTGAGGAGGAAATAACAAGTGACGAAACTGATGATTCAGAAGACTCAGAAAATGAAGGTGAATTATTGTGGGTTATATATGGTATTACTGTATTTTAAAAGAAGCCTGTTAAGAACAAATGACAGTTTGGATAATTTAAAGGAAAAAACCCATATATAAAAGCATGTGACTTGAGATACTTTGAAGTAAAAAATGCTGTATGTTACCAGTATTGCTTTCCTTCTCTTCAATTGCACAGTAGTCAGACGTAAATAGTAGTGTTTTTATAAAAACTGTGAGTATAACATCCTGTGCTTGTGTAGAAACCTCAGTGATTAAATAAAATTTAGTTAGATTAGGACAGTGAAGGGAGAAAAGGAAGTCTGTTTCTAAAATAGAGGCTGTAGAACAGAACTCACAATAATTGTGTATTAACTCTCTTGAATTAATATATAGTATTTCTGGTAGTGTTCCTAAACCACCATGTATAATTCAATGGAATATGACTTCACTATGGAGAAAAGGAATGTGAAGTAGTCAACACTAGCTGAAATACTATTTTGTGTGTATTCCAGTGGCAACCTATAAGAAATGGGTATAGAGATGAAACATGTAAGCTGTTTTATACCAAAGAAAGTATTCTCCTAGATTCTTAAAAACTCCTCAAGAGTTGAGTGGTCTCTTGCCAATTAAAAAAGAAATAAAAGTAACCTGTGAAAAGCTTAATGCAATCAATCCAATCTAAGTATATACAAAGGAGATTCCAAATTCCAAGAAGAAATTGAACTTGAATGAAGACTGTACTGCAGTCTGTGCCCTGCTCACAGTTTAATAGTTTGTTTCCTATGTTTTCATTACTTTACTTAACTACTCAGATTCTAAGTGATTAATGCCAAACAAAATGTCCTTGCTATCATCAGGCTTTCAGATTAAATTTCCTTTTCTTACTATCCAATTCTGCAGTAATGCTGGAGTAATAAAAATCAGAGACAGTTTCTCTTCCCCTAATACTTTTAAAGGTAGCATGTTCACATCTTATTGTATCTATTCCTAGCTGAGATTATCAGAGACTGTTTCTGCAAATGTACATCCAAGTACAGAATTCATACAGAATATACAGATAATGAGACAAAAAATTATATGCATCTCTAGGCTCTATCTATTATTTTTTCTTAACCATGTTGATGCATAGTGCTAATAACAGTAAAAACTAGTAAAAATATATTTGATAAAGACATTTTCAAATACAAAGTTCTATATGCATTAGGTCTGTGATATGATGAGCAAAAAGGTGTTGCCTTTTCTCAAAGTAAAATAGTATTCTGTTATGATTAATGATCCATAAATTTAGAATATCCTAGTAAATTCTCTGAATGTATTTATATTTTACTGCTGTAACTAAAGAGTAGTGCATATGTAAATAACCAGAATTAGGAAAACATTTGTAATACTTTGGTGTGCAGTCAGAAAGCCTTTGAAACAATAATGTCATCAAAGTTTTCTCTCTGATGTGATTATACATTTCTTTTTTTGAAAATTGTATATTATTGAACCAGGTAATGGCTGAATGTGTATCAGTTTCTTGAAAACTCTGGACTATGGGGGGTAAAATTGTAATTTGTAGGTAATAATAGTGGTGTTTTTTTAATATATAATTCTAGATGAAGAAAAGATCTGGCCTCCTTGTATCAGAGTAATTGTAATAAGATCACCAGTTCTACAAACTGGATCACTTTATATTATCACAGCTGTGAAACCTGCTACAATTGGAAGGTAAAACCTAATGAAATCTTTTCTACATATCTGAAACTACTTTGCCTTGAAAGCTGTGGAAAGCACTTAGGATTGCTTCTCTCACGCTTGTCCTCCTAGCCTGCAGCAGTTGTGAGGTTAGTCCACAGTAAGGTACTCAAGTCAGGTCGTGTAACCACATACACAGTTAATGTAGCTCAGAAGTCATCAAAATTTGTTACTGATCTTATGTCTGAGCCCTAATGGCAGCCTAGCTGCAAGTCGATCTTTCAAAACTTGTGTTTTAGAAAGTAAGTACACTTTGTTCTGGGCAACTAAAGTAACTTTATCAGAAATGGAAGAACACTTCTCAGAAATTGGGGATCACAGGAAAGCATATTCTGGAATTCCTCACACATTCAGCTTTTAATAGGGTCCGTTTGTTGTTTTTAGATAATGAGTTTCATGCTAGATGGTATGCATTCTTAAAGTTCTAAATCTGGTTTGCCCATTATGGATGATGAATTTAATCATGACTTAAGGCTTTCTTCCATGCTTACTGAAAACCTCACCGCTGAAAATCTACTCCTATTCCAATGCTGATAGATACATTTTGATTTGCTCTTAGAGCTGGGCCTTTCTACATGCATTTATGTAAAGATCAACTGAAGACAATTCTCCTTGGAATTTGCATGTAGGTCCTTTGCTAGCTGCATTGCTTCATCCCTTAAGTATAAGAATCTAATACACAAATCCCTTTCCCCTAATATCTTTCACCAGAAAAAAACCCCAAACAAACCGAAAAACATCTACCGATTACTCTTTCATTACTTGTATTACCCACCTAATGCTATCAAGAATTTAACTTCAGCATTGAAGACTGATGCACTGAAGAATCTGAAGTGTATGGAGTTCAGACTTATTTACAGGCATTACATGAATAGTATAGATAAGAATTTAATGGTATTGTTTTATCATTTATGCATTACCTGCTTTGTATAATCTATACAAATGAAAGAAGGGACCTTAAGCAAGTTCTTATATTGTGTATATGGCAACACAATGCTTTGTATCTGCAACGATTCCTAATAGCTTAGAAGATAAACACAATATTAAGGTTCAACTGAAATACAGCTTTTGTAAGCCACTTATTAGACCTATTTCTATTTTGTTGTGATTTATATATCAACTTGCTTTTACAGAGAAAAAGATGTTGGACATACGCTTCAGATTCCCGAGGTTGGAGTCAGTAAGGTAACTCTTGTTTGCCTGCTGAAAGGAAGATCAGCAGACATAAATGTATGAATGAAGCTTTAGGATTTATGGTTTTATTTTGGAAAATTGTCTTAATTTTTTGAAAGAACTTTCAGAGTAAGATGTGGGTTTAGCCACATTTGAATTTAGAAGAACACAGTATTTTACTAAATGGGAACTTAACACAAAAACCAGTGTGTTTTCAAAGTCTAGAAAAGCTAAATAATTTTTTTAAATTGGAGTTTTACTACTCTACAGTGTAATGGACAGTAAAAAAGTTGTATTTTGAATCTTGAATTTCATAGTTATTGAACTTGAGGAAAACAGTTAAGTACTAATGGTATATAAAATATTGAGGTCAGCTAGTAAGAATCTTGTTACAAAGTAATGCAATCTCGCTGTTATTCTCAGAGCAAAAGTTTATTTTTCTTCATGGCAACTGAATAAGTGTAATGTACAGGAAGTTTGAAAAATTAACAGAATTCCTTTCAATGGAAGATTGAATGGAAATTTTTTATTCTGGTTAGAAATATTAAGGATAAATTCTGTGCTCTGTTTTGCTAAATACTTTAACACAGACCCTAAATACAGCACTTTTACTAAGTAGATTGAGAAAGATGTGTCATCCAAACAAAAAATTTACTAAAAACATCTGTAAATGCAAGTATCTCATAAAATATGCTCTACTATATCTGTTTCAGATGATAGTTCTGATTAATCAGCATGTACCATATTCCATACTGACTAATTTCCAGAGTAACTATTTCCCCATGACTAATGACTTTTTCAGGCATGTATTTGAAACTGGGTGAATAAAGAAGCCAAAAGACTTTCATTTTTCTGGAATGTTACCATTTTAGTACTTCACGGGTGTTGACAGTTTATAGAAGAAGTTGTTTCACTTTTCAGATAAGAATTCAGAGGTAGAAAGATAAATGACATCTGCAGAAAAAAAAAGTTATATACCAGTTTGTTTTCCTAGCTGTTCATAATTTATAGCTGTGGACAACTTTGGCATTTGCTTTTATTGAGTGGAAAGTGAGATTTAAAAATTCTACACCCCGCAGATTTAGCCTCATTATAAGAAGTTTGGGTTAGTTCTATTCAATAAAACAGAGGTAGAGATTAAATGATCTATTGAATGAAGTAGTCAGTCTCCATCATAATGGGAGTATTCCTGTTGTAAGTGCTAGCTAGTCTTCAAAATATTTTTTTCACTGGATGTGGCAACTGCTGTTGCTCAAAAGTAAGAACAGATTTGGCTTTGAATTAATACTTTCTTCTCAGATTGACTCTTGGGACTTTTTTATTCCACTATTGCTAAAGCGATCTTTGCTTGTCAAATTTGAAACAGCACTTTTTTAGATTTAGTGCTTTTACTGGAAGTCTTTAGTAGGCCAGAGAAGTTGGTACTTTGGTTTTGTCAGTGGCTTTTTTTGGAGGTAGTGTTTATCTTTGTGAGTTTGGCCAGGAGTTGTGTTTTCTGTGTTCTCTGTGGGCTTGGGAGCAATACCCATATAGAACAGCAACAACAGCACAAACAAACAAAAAAATGGATTGGTAGTCTCAATACCAGAAAGAAGATAAAAGAAACAGCAAATGATGGCTAATCATTGTGTCCTGGATGCAGGTGAATTACGTGAAAATTACAAAAGCATGGCATTTAGGGAGGTATTTCAAGTACAAAAGACCAAGTAACCTGAAGCAGTAGAATGAGATCAAATTTATTTTTTTTGAGAGTGCTGTAACATGCCTTAAAAAGCCTATTGTTTGAGTTAAAAATGCTGTAGTACCTAATCTTACAGTTCTTTAAGTAAAGCATGCTTGCCACATTGGAAGTATATAGTTTTCCTGTATTGAATCAGTTTGTGGTGAAAAAACTTACGTTATTAATAGTATACATTAGCTTATCCCATTGTTCAGCTACATTCAGTTACATTTCTCCTGGATGAAATCATAAGGTATGGAATACTCTATTACCTTAGAGGACCAGAGCCTCTCATTTTAAAGGTCTCAAAATATATTCTGAAATCTTACCTTAAAACAGCCTTTAAATTGTGAAGTACTTGCTTAACAAGAACATTTAACCTAGGCTTCTATTTATCAGTTTCATGCAGAAGTATATTTTGACCACGATTTGCAAAATTATGTTCTTGTGGATCAAGGCAGTCAGAATGGAACAGTTGTTAATGGAAATCAGATTCTCCAGGTGAGTATCTATTGTTTTAATGTTCTGTGTGCCACAGAAAACTGTAGTCTTGTCATTTTAAATGTGTTATGGGCAAGTCACTAACAATGCCATTGTACGGCTTCTTGCGTACATTAATGTCTGCTTTGGTTCATTTCTGGTTTTAGGGCCACTTAGAGTACTTAATGTTCAGTTATATTAGGAAAAATCCACTATGATTGCAGTTACTAGAGTGAAATACCTACTATAGTTAAATACTTGCCCGAATTGGCAAGACCAAACTGAATTACTGAATTGTAAGCAGTATGTATGAAATAGAGTTTGTGTCTTTCATGAGTAATTAACATGGCTGCCAAAACTTTCTTTTGCTGTAGCCTAAAACAAAATGTGATCCCTACATCTTGGAGCATGGAGACGAAGTAAAGATTGGTGAAACTGTGCTTTCTTTTCATATACATCCGGGCAGTGATACTTGTGATGGATGTGAACCAGGACAAGTCAGAGCACATCTTCGCCTGGACAGGAAAAAGGAGTCTTCTGGTTAGTCATGTTTTCACATGAGATGTTTATTATTATGGCTGTATGTAATATAAACATAGTCATTACTTCCATTTTCTTATAATTTTCTTGTCAACTGGGAATATTTATACATGATGATGTATCATTTTCTTCTTGGTATGTGTGTCTGTGTAATAATGTTAGAACAAAGATTTTCACGCTTGTCTTATTGTTACATTAGTGCTTAGAAATTCAGTCCTGTGTTATTCCTTTTAGTTGGCCCAGCACTTAGCAAAGAAGAGAGAGAGTTAGTCAGAAGAAAAGCATTAAAACAAATACGGGTAAAATACGGTTTGCAGGTGAGTTTACAGAAGTTGATTAAGTTTTTGTAATCTTATGGTTCTTTTTCATTTTAATGCTTTATGATTTCTATTTTAAGCCATAGGCTTCTGTTGAATAAGGGAAGTTTTCAAATGCACTCAGACTTGAGCCTGGTAGTTTAACTCAAACTTGTCCTTTGTACCCTAAATAATAATTCTTAACAAACCTGTCATGAGAGAGATGATGGTAAGAGGGCATAGAAGTTCTGTTAAAAGTTTAAGAAAAAGAGATCTTTACAATGTGTTTGAGATTCCTAATCCTTTTGAGGTTAAGATTTTGCAATACATTTCTATTTTTATTTCTGTATATTAAGTTTTCCCTGAGTTCCAGTGCTATCTTTTATTTGTAAAGGAAAAATAATGAGCAACTGAAAAAAAAGTTACGGAAGTCAATTTTTTTCAAGTTTTTAAGTCCATAGAAGAATGCCAGCATGAACATACAGGCAACATAGTATATATATATTCAAGTTACTTCTGCTTTAGAGATAATTATAACTATGGAGTTACATCCAGCATTTGTAGTAACTATTCATGTAGAAAACAAAATGCTATCATTTCTTTCAAATTTTTCAGCTACCAAAATAATACTGATACAGAATCTGTAGACATTCTTGTTCTGTCATTTATTCTGAAAAAAAATAGTTACTGATGAACAGGCTAAAAGTTGATATAAAAAGCCACGTCCATGGCCACATGCTTTTCTGCTTAATATGAAGAGATGATTCTTCATACCAATAGAAGATTCAAGAGAATCTGTTACTGAAATTGCATTATTAATTATTATGTTACTGAAATTGCAATATTGCATTATTACGTAATGATGGCAATAATATGCCTTACAGGGTATGGCTGTAAAAAATGGTGGAACAGTGTTTCTAACCTGTTTTTATTTCTTGTTTTTAGTTTGTTAGTAATAATCTAAGCATTATTTTAAGTTCTGCTTTGCCCATGGTATTAATCAAAGCTCCTCTTTTGGTTGTTATCTCTAGCTGTAAATTCCTAGCTGTTTTTTTTTCTTCCCTCTGGAAGGCGAAAAGGGGGGGAGAAGAAAAGACCTTGAAACAGTTTTGCTGGACAGCAGGCATTTATCCAGGGTCAAACCACCACACTGAGTGAGGATTACAGATTTTTGTTAAAATATTTAGAATTAATGAAATAGCCTAAAGCTGCCTAGTTTCTGGAGGGAAGAAGTGCAATTATCAAAACTAAAGAATTTGAATCTCACTTTTTTTGTCTTGATGGAATTTAATCTGCCTGTAAAGAACACAGAGTATGAAGACAACAAAGCAGTGAAGAATCCAAAGTACAAAGACAGAGCAGGAAAACGCAGAGAGACCATTGGAAGTGAAGGAACCTTCCAGAGAGATGATAGTTCAGCTTCTGTTCATATGTAAGTTGAAGGGATCCCCCATGTCCTTCTCTTGCAAATCTTTTAAAAATTATAATAAAGTAAGTATCAATTTGTTACTAGTGTACAGTTTTTTAGATTACAATCTACCTGTATTTAATGTGTTAGGAGAGATAGAAAATTGTAACCTGTTCATATTTCCCATTTCATATGCTCTTTTTCTTTGTCACTTTCCATACAGAATTCAGCTTGGCTGAAGTAAGGATGCTTAGATCACTTCCTTACTAACTCAAAAAATTAGAGAATTGCCTAGTTGCACTACGGACATCTTCAGTAGTGTCAATTTTTCAAGTGCCGCAATTTTTATTTTTCCTATTCAGTCCCAGTAACAGAACACATGCAGGTTTTTCATCTGCAGTTTCTTTCACTGTCCATATCCAGCCTCTCGTAGGGCGTGTATTTACATACTTCTTAAATTATTCTTAATCTAATGTTCCTTTCCTCTTATTACTTTGCTTTTGTAGTTGTAGTTGGGGTGGTTTTCTTAAAAAACATGAACTTGTAGGTGCTGGTAAATTAGTAGAAGGAAGGGTGAGACAATGAAATAGATATGTTAGGATGAGTTGGCAGAGATACTACCTTTCCCCTAGTCCAGTCCATTCTCCCCCACCCATGATGTAGCTTTAACTCCTAAAGCAAGGAAACAGTTCAGAAGTAGTTTTAAGAAAGTTGATAGTGACCAGAAGCTTGGAATAGCTTTGTTAACCAAAGATATTCATGGAGGAACTTGTAAAAAGTAGCACTAGGGTCTTCTGGATAGGTCTTCATGGAAGAAGGAGCAGCATAGTAATGGATTCCTGGTTTCCAGGGCAGCATATGCACACACATTTCTGTTATACAGTATTTGAGAGCATAGTCTTTATATTAACTCTTGCTTATCAGTTATCTTAAACTTTATTCAAAGTGAAATCAGCAACAGCAACAAAGGACATAAAATGTTGGAGAAGATGGGATGGAAGAAGGGGGAAGGTCTGGGAAAGGATGGTGGTGGTATGAAGAATCCGGTAGGTCTTTCTGGTTTTCACTTGAAACAAAAGTAATGTATTTAACTGTATGCCACTATTCACTTGAAACATTTCAAAATCCTGGTTAGGAAGGAATAATCTCAGTCAGACTAACCTCAAATAATTTTTGCCTTGACTAATATTTTGAAATTTTTCAGTAGTGTTGTCCCTTCAGTATGTCTGTGTTTGTTAGGAAACTAAGCAGACTTGGACAGACAGCTTCTAGCCATTGAATTAATAACCTCATATTTAAAATACAAAGTCTGGAGGAAGATTTAAATCGTTTCAGTGATGTGAATTCCAGGTGAGCTTAGGGTGAAATTCTTCACTTTCTCTGAGGCTGCTGTAGCACAAAAATCAAGATGATAGGCCACGAGGGAGAAAAAACTATCCGCAGTTACTAGAGTCAGCAAGCTGTGGGCCTCTGTGACAGGCATATTAGCTCCACTTTTATCCCAGAGATGTGTCTTTTAGCAGTAGTGCTGCTCAGAGCCACGCCATGCCCTGTGATGTCAAACTAGCCAGAACAGGGATCATACGTTGCTCACTCAGGTTTATTTCACAGTAAGTGGCAGGTGACATCTGTCAGCACTCTAGATCATAGTTCTAGAGGTGGTGATTTGACACATCATTTCCATGGTACTGTTCGTGTATGATATAGGTGTATTAGAATCTGAAAGAGAAATGCTTGGGAGTGGGAAGTAGAATCTGTACTAGAAAAATATGATCTGAAATATTTAAAATACCTAACTTGCAGTTACAACAGTGTTTAATGTATTTGACAGATCCAACTTGAGTTACATCAGAAGCATGCAGGTTTGGGTGCCAGGAGACCAGTCTCAATTGAAGATGTTCAGCTCATCCAGAGCAAGAATAAAAAGAACTGGGACAAAGCAAGAGAGAGGTTTGCTGAAAACTTCCAAGATCCTAAATCACAAGGGGATAAACCTAAGAATACACCTTGGGTTAGAGGGACTGTAGAGTAAACCCCTCAGCAAGGTAATTCCTGAGTGTAAATAGTTGGAAGAGAATTTATTTTTATTCTTTTTCCTTTTGCTACAGCACGAGTTTGGTTATATGTAAAATACAGTTGTGGAAAAACTTACTCAAGGTTTAACTCTGTTATGTTTATTGGTTTTCTGTAGTCTTCATGCTTTTATAAAAACACATTTTTAATAAGAAATGGAGTTTAGAGGGATATTCAAATTTAAGTACTTGAAAGTGATTCTCATCACAAGCAGGAATCTTCCATCACATTTTTAAACTTCACAGAAAATTATGCAAAACATGTTAAATTTAAATATCATATGTTTAACATTTGAACAGTAGTTTGAAACCGGGCAGAAACAAATGAAAAAAAATCCCCCTGGTCTGTACTAACAAAGCCTTGTATTGCCATTTCTTCATGATTGCCATGAAATGCTCAGCAAGAGGTACACCACTCTTAAAATTCATTACCTTAAGCTGAGGAAGGGGCAGCGGGGAAGCTTGTTTTTAAATCATCCAACAGTACTGTTCAAGAATACTGTACTCCATGAAATAAACGACCAGCATTAGTGAAGAAAACAACGTTCAAAGACAGCTTGTAGCAAAATTTTCTTCTGTGAAGAACTTGTTTGACATTTGTTTAAGTAAATGTGTATCATGCCTTTAAAAGTGGAGGTGTGTTTAAAGAACTGCTGTCTGTTTGTATTTATTAACTTCTTTTTCTGATACATCCATTGCTGGCAATGGAGTTTATGCCAGAAAATAAAAACCAACACAACTGATTTTTGATCGGAAAGGACTGCCAAACTGAAGCTAAATGATCGGTATTTATTGAATGTTCCTGAACACAATAAATCATTGACAATTTAAATAATGTGCTTCTTGATACCTTCTTGTCTATATGTTGGAGTGCTCTTCTAACATGAGTAAAACTTAATACCACTTTAGTCAAGTTAAAGTTCTGATACTTGTCCAAATAAAGGACATTTGGTAGTCTCACCATCCTATTGAATCTCGCAGGCAAGTCTCCAGTACCGTGGAGTAAACCCAGGACAAGTTACCAGCCATTTATCTTTAATCTAAACTCAAAAGGTCCAATCTGTTACTTAAATCATTAAAGCACCCAAGTGTATAACCTGAACTTCTGCAGTAAACAGCTGAAAATACAGTTATCCACACTCAATGCCTGCAGCAGTATTGTTTAATTAATATTAGGTCACTGTTTGCCTTTGTAAACAGCTACTTTTCTACTGCTTTAGTGATAGTCATGTATTATTACTATTGCAATAATATAAAAGTATTGCTCTTTTATGTACTTCATGTTTTTAGAGGCTACCTTTTTCTAGCTCTGAAAAAAATGTTCTGTATGTTTTGTTCTGTACTTGTTAAGTTTTAATTCACTGTGTATCTAGAAAGGCACTCCACTAGTAGGAGAAAAAAAGACCCTCTATGCTAAAAGTTTTTGCCCTTTTTTTTTTTTTTAATTTGACCCCTGTAGTCTTCAGAGCAAATGAAACTATAAATATTAAGTGATTAGGAACCTTAACCTTCCCCAGTTACTAAAATGTAACAGCTCTAAGAAGAGTGAATCACTGAGTTTGCATTTCATAAAGTTTTTTAAGTAAGACATCATTTGCCTTCTATGAGAGGCATGGTTTTATGCAGTCAAGGACTGACTACTTTCAGTACTGCAGCTTCCTCTTTCAGCAGTCCTATATAAAGGGCTGAAGCTTAATCTTGGTTCAGTGTTGCTGTGACAAATCCCATTCTCTCTTGATGCCTAAGAAAGTGGAAAAAGCCATGTCATTAATACACAGATTGTCAACACAACAACTGAAAATTTTACCAACCCTCATCAAGCAGTTCTGTACCTTTACTGAGTAGGAAGACACGCATTGGGCTTAACAGGGCTTTTCGTCCCTTACCTTAGTGACCTCTTAGAAAGTTTTAAGTATGTATGAGTAAGGTGAAAGCCACCAGTGTTGTGTAAGTCTTATGTGCAAGTGCAGTACTGGTTTCCCTCATGTCAGGAGGGGAACATGGGTTGCCATTGCACTATTATAATTTTGGAGGCTATAACCAGTAAGATACAGCATGAGGTTTAACTGTCTTACCTTCTCAGTCCTCCAACCATCCTGCTGGCTTTTCCAACTTATGATACTTAGAGTTGCTTTTTTATACATCCAAAGTCAAAAGTTTTAGCAGTTTTTTTTACATGTAAATATTGCTAAGGAATATATATAGTCTCAAATTTCCCACGAATAAAATTAATCCGTTTATATAAACAGACTTTTCTGCAGTCTTAACAGTGAATTGTGCCAACTTACCAAACATATTTCTGAAATCTAAAGTAAACTAGGGAGAGTGGGTACATTTTTATCTTGAGTGCTGAACAATCCAGCTGGCACATTAAAACAGGGAGTGCACTCACTGCTGTATGCCAGCCACTGGACCAAGCAGGTAGGCCAGCTGGGCGCTGAACTGTATACGAATGCAGTACTTTTACAAAACATACCGTGGATGAAACTGGGGTGTGTGTGTGAGCCGGAGCAGCCCCTTGGCTGCCGCAGCTGGTTGTACGGAGGGTGCCCGACCGGCACCAAACCCGCAGCAGCACGGAGAGAGGGCACAACCAGCATCCTGCTGCGAACAAGAGGGGCTGGGAGCTGCTTACCGCCGGGCTGTCCTCTGTGGTTTTGTCCTGCTCCGGCGCGCCGATGCACATACCCCTGCGTCCGCTTTCTGCCGCGGAGATCCTGCTACCGCCCCTCAGCGCTGCCTCGCTGTCACCTCAGCGACGCCGCTCCTCGGGCAACCCGCCTGCCGGCACGCAGGGCACACGCCTGTGTCCCGGGACGGCGGGGAAACACGCGTGGCCCCCCCGCCGTCCCGGGACACAGGCGTGTGCCGTGGCGGCCCCGCGCCCACAGCGCTCCCGCCCGCCGCCATGTTGTGCTTGGCGCTGAGGGAGGAGCGCGCGCCGCCCCGGGCCCCTCAGCGGCAGCGGGGGTCCCTCACGGCGGACAGCCTGGCCAGAGGGGCAAACAAACTCGAAAGAAAACGACAGCCATCGACCCTTTTCTTGTCCCCTCCCTTCACATTTAGGTCAGAAATGATGCTAGGAGTGACAGTGGGTGGAGTCTCGGGAGAGATCCCGAGAAAGACGTGCCGGGAGGAGCCGGCGCAGCGGCGGCCTCAGAGCTGGCTCGACGCGCGGAGACCTGACCCTTACTAATGTGTTGGGAATGCCTTACAGTCCCTGCTCCGCAGCCTCCCCCTGTGTCCCCTCGGACACTGCCGTGCCTCGCAGCCTTCAGCCCGGCCGGGCGCTGCCGCAGGCGCCGTGCTCTGACCAGGCCTCCGCTGCTGGCCTTTCTGAGACTAAGGGCTGCACAGGTCAGCAACACGGGTTTTGTACCACCTGCACTAACACCTGCTCATCGCCAACATTTTCCCCATTCAGTCTTTCACTTTATTCATCCTGTTTCGTTTCCACTGGCTATTTTTTTTACTTTTAGATCATCAGATTGGTTCTCCGCTTACCTGCCTTCTACCCATTAAAAACCGAACAAATAAAGTGCTAGTAAAGTAAAACTGGTACATATTTGCCACTATTGCACTGCTTGCTGGATTTTTTTTTTCAGCCTTTTATCCTTTTTATTGAGCACATACCACCACCAGGCAGGAATAGCCTAAAGTGCCCAGGGATGACAAGTAAAGCTTCATGTGAATCAAAATTATAATTTCAGTTCTGTAGCTTCTTTGGCAAATCCCTAATCTTTCTGCTTTATTCTTTAGCCACACAATGGAAAGAATAATATTTGTTTTCTCTACCTCTTTAGAGATAGTGAAAAAGCAACCAGCTCCATGTGGCCCTGCTTGAGCAGGGGGTTGGATGACCTCCACAGGTTCCTTACAACCTCGACTGCCCTGCAACTCTGTGATTACCACAGAAGGTGTGGTGAAGAACGGACTGGCATTTGGATGTTACAGGGATGAAGGCCATAGACATATCTACACAGGCAGAAAGGAGTCTTGAACTCACAATAGCAAGAAAACCAGCCAAAAGCCTGAGGAGAGTGGTTAGTTTAAGACTTGCCAGCAAGGAATAATCTGCTGTTCACTCTACCCCTCACCTTGAGGCTGTGATTCGTGACCCAGTAGAGGTCAAGTTGTGAGAAGAACAGGAAGCATGTGATGAGTCTGAATGGTAAAAATTAAACAAGAGTTTTGGAAGCTTGGCATGGCATTGGTCTTGCAAGTCCAGCATTCCTCTGTGGAGCATAACAAAGAAACAATAGGTTAAAAAAAGTGATACAATCAGTAAGTGGCACAGCAGTCAGCCATTTTGGCTTTTTGAGATGTTGTCTTGTGCTTTTTAAAGAGGTATTCTCTGCTTTGTAATGTTGTGCAAAGTCCTGATGTTCCCAAACTCTTGCTCAGAGGCAGGTCTGCACGCAACTATCTGTTCATAGACGGTTGTTCAGTGTGATGTAGGTGCACTGATCCTCCACAAAGACAGTGGCAGGAGAAGCCCTAATGAGGCCTACCTGAGGTATGTTTTTTGTTTGAAGGTCTTTCTGAGGTATTTTCTGATCTGTGTTGGGTTTTTTTTGGTTGTGATTTGTAACAAGCTGTTAGTGAAAATTTTGCTGAGATCGGAACCGTAAAAGACAAACATTAGCATAGAATAAGAAACTG
>JAWWEE010000085.1:49032269-49071421 GCA_035221455.1 Xenops minutus
GTGAAAGGGTTTTTCACCTGGGAGGGGCAGGTTGTTGTCCCTTGTTTGCTTCTGTAAGACATGGCAGAGTGGCTCAGCGGTTGGCTGGGTATGTGTACAGCCTGGAATGAAAAGGACACCTTTTGGATTAATTTCCTCTGCATGTTTGAAATGGTGGTGCTTGGAAAAGAGCTCTCATGATATTCCTGAGGCTGTGAGTTCAACCTAGTACCGGTCTTTTCTATCTGTTACTTGTCAACATGTGTTGTACTCTTCCATAATTTTATACTCTTTTATACTCCTTTTTATTCTGTACCCCAAAATTCTATGAGTAAAAGAACTCTTCTCTACTTTACCCACATACAGTTGTCTTGGAGTTTTTCCCCCCCTCCCTAAGGCAACAGCTTGGAGGAGCACACCTGCACAATACCTCCCAGATGCAGAAAAGATTTCTGCACTGGCCTGACATGGGCTGCTATGGGGAGCTGGGGCAGAGGAAGACTGAAGGTGTGCAGTGAGTCTTTTATTACTGATCTGGTGGCTTCAACACCTTTATAACTGAAGTCACAGCTGAAAATTCAGTTGCCTGTCTGGCTGATGGTCAGGGGGACAAGAGACCTTAGGTTTCCTCAGGTTGGAAGAGTGACTTACTCATCTCTGCCCTCATGCTTCTGCAGCATGAAAGCCCTTGGTCTGCGTATAGGAAGAGTGCTAGAAATTCTGCAAAGGCAGATTTTACCAAGTGAATGGCAGTGGTTTTCCTGATTATTTATAGCTTCATCTAAACAGCCTGATCATTCATTTGGCCTTCAGAAACCTCTTTTTCTCTGCATCCCTGCAAGAAGTTGGAAATAGTCTGGAGGACCATAGCAAAGATGACTAGGTGACTGGAAAACGTGCTTGGGATGTCAAGCTAAAGAATTTAGTCTGTTAGTCATTAAAAAAAAAAAGAGTGCATGGACAGAGCTTGCAGGCATGGTGTTGAAGATGGTAGTAACCCGTTACCTGTAACATCTGTGAGGGAAGAAACAAGTAGAAATGAGCCTAATGTGCAGCATAAAATAATTGGATTTGGAAAAGTTTCCCCCTCCATTGGGTCAGTGTCATGAAATCTCCAAGCAGAGGGCATATTTGTAACAGCTGGTTGAGCAGCTGTCCCCATTGAATTTTTGGTTTATACAAGGTCCTGCCTCAAAGAAGGCAGCCAGGGTAGATGTCTGTGAGCTTCTTCCAGCCCTGTTCTAACTGCTGTTGTGTGCTGCAGAGAGCATATAGAGGAGCAACCTAGCAATGTTGTTGGAACACTTAGGTATGGATCAACTTGTCAGTCAGATCAGGTTGGCATCAGATCAGTTTGCCTCTTGAAGTGCTCTCTGCCTTCAACTCTAAGTTACAGAACACATGTTTGGGTAGGCTTTTTTTGCCATACACTTCATCCTGTTAGTGGTGCATCTCTCAGACTCAGCTGTTACAGACATTTGCAAAAGCAACAGAAACCTTTACTTTTCTGAACATTTTTTCAGAATTAAATGAATTCATATGATGCCACTGACTTCCATACTGAGCAATCTTTGCATCTTAATGGAATTTGAATCCCCATTTTGCATTTCATTTCAGTGTGTTCTGTGAGACTAAGTAGAACTTACTAGAAAATTGATTTTTTCTAAATTATTTTTCTCTTGTTCATTTTTTTCAATTTCTTCTCTGATTTCTTGTATCTCTGTGTTCTTGGCCTCTGTTTCTCTAAGAAGTGCTGACTGCTGTGCAGCATACGTTTTTCTTGTATAAACACAGCTAGAATAGTGAAAGAAAAAAGGAAAAAGAAAAATACAATCTTCTTATTAATCAGGAGAGAACGTGTCCCTGGCAGCCTCTGTTCAATCTGAGCCTGACATGGAGGTTGATACAACAACTTGCAGTAGTGATTTAAGTGCCACATCTGTTACTGAGAAATAAAAACCTAGTAAGTGAGCATCCCTACATGAAATGTTAACCCTTTTGTAAAGACCTGTTTACACATCTAAAAACCCAAAGGCATTTTTAGTGTGTAGATGTAGATTTAGATGAAAATCAGCATAGACCCAGCTATGCAGTTTTACACCACCTATTGTGTTTTGCACTAAACGTTGTTCATATTGGCAATCATACTCATGGCTATGAAGAACTATAATCCATAGATCTGTGAATTGGCATCTGTGGATGTGACTAAGCAATCCTCAGCTCTGAAGCATGATTTTCTTTTAAGCAGACCTAATTCTCCAGATGCACATTGCTCAGTCTTGATGATTTAGCCTCCCAACATCATTCAGTGTGAACAAATTGAAAAATGTACCTTGTGGTAAAACTGCCAGAACTCCTCCAAGGACCTAATGCCTCTTCAGACTACTTACAGAAAATTCAGAGCAAGTGAATTACAAGCGTGGAATTTGCACCTAAGGTAGCCTGATATCTGTTGCATTTACAAGACATGAGAGAAGGTCCTGTCTTCACAAAACTGATGTGGGTTAGGTAAGAGTACTGTAAGCCTAGATGCAGACATTACTTTGGGCTGAATGGCGTATTTCAGCACAAGTCTGTATTTGTCTGACCCAAACCTAATGAAAATAAGCTGAGCTTAAAAATAAGGGAGGACTGACCTTTGCTGCTTTTGCACTGAAACAACTACATCAGGTTTTAAAACAACTTTGAAAGAAGACCAGTTCTGCATGCAGGCAAGCCTTTAAGCTTCAATTTGTTTGTGTGATGTACAGACCAGAGAGAATAAAGGGCATTATTGTTGCCCTACCAGCTCTGATCCACACATCTCTTTCTTCACTTTTTATTCTCTGCTGGACCCATGAAGTCATCTCAGTTTGACTGTTCATTTGTGACTGCAATAATAATTTTTTTAGAAGATACCACATATGGTGAAAATACCTGTCCTAGTATTGTTAACAGTGTGGTGAAAGACAGGCTGATCACCTGATCAGGGTGGAAAGTAGACCCTGCAAGTTCTGTTTTCCTTTTCTGGGGCTGATTTCAGTCTCATGTCTGTTTGCCAGCATAATGTGATGTCAGATTTTCAAAACACTTGGAGAAAGGATTTGCACTTACAGCTGCACACTGATGAGTTCTCCCTCTGATTCCCCTCCCCCAGCTCATTAATATGCATGTCTTCCCTTATTAGTGTTCATCATTATGTGAACAGCTGGTAACTGTTCTGTTTTTCTTCTCATCAAAAAGAGGGCTTCACAGCCATGAGGAAAATTAGTATTAGGTACAAGCAATTTTTAATACTGACTCCAGGTCCATTAATTTTTTCATTATCATTATCATCATCATCATGGCAAGGGTAGGCAGGTAGGCTATGGGCCTGATTCTCATGTCACTGGGAGGAATATAAAGGGAGAGAAAGTCTTTCAAAGGCAGCAGGCTTACACCAATGCCAGCTGGGGTAAGTGCAGATCAGGGTCTGTCTCTCATTATATTTTTCATGGCTGCCTTTAAAATATGAGTAGTTTCTCTTCCAAATCCATTTTAACTGTAATTAACTGTAATGAAGATTTTTTTTTTCTGCTTGTATTCCTCGAATACATGCTCCACCAAAGATTTTAAATTACTCCTCTGGCTGCATATCTTATGATCAAGGTAGAAATTATTTCTGTCACCTATGTAAGGAGAAGATGAAAAAGTAAAAGATAATTGGTATCTAGGCATATTTGCTGGGGTTCCGACTTTGATTTTTTTTCCTCAGTAGATGACTGGTTAAGATGGAATATGCATTTTTCGTGGGTCATCATGACTGTATTCAGTACTGTGAGCAAGGACAGGTCAAAAGATGTTGTGAACTGTCTGAAATACTCTGGAATTTAGATTTCCGCCTTCCAGAATGAAGACCATTTTGGAGTGCTATTTTGTCCTGGATTTTTTAATTATTTAGAAGAGTTATTATCTTTCCTGCTTCTCATCCTGCACATATTTTCCATTTATTCTTCTCAATCCATAAGCCTAAAAACATACTTATTTTCCATAGGAACCAACAACAATATACTAAGGAACAATTTTTTCCCTGGTGTGAGGAGCTCAGTTAGGTAAGCTGTAGTAGGGATAAGAGAATATAAGAGATGAACTTCTGTCTAACAGCACCAGTTCAACTCTTCCTTGCCTATGGTGAAGTCTCCAGGAGCAATGTCTGGTGGAGATTTCCATATGAATAAGAGGTCTCATGATATCTGGGATGAATTTTTTTTCTTTTTTCTAACAATAAGAGTAACTAAAAATTGTAGCACCATATTCTATGTTGAACCCAACCAATGACAGACTGTAAGTCAAAAAATTGTGGGAAAGAGCAAACATGAAGCATATTCTTTGCACAGGTAAAATTAAGTTTAAATGTTTCCTGAAAAATATGGAACTCTAAAGCTGTGATGTATGATCACTACAGATTAGACCAGTCTTAACTCTTTTTTCAGGTTCAATACAAGTGCAAAATAGTGAATAGCCTTGTCTTCAAAACAAAATCAGTATGTATCTGCAATTAAGTTAAAATATACCTTGATGCCACTGGTGTGAGAAATCAGTTCAGAGTTTACTACTGTTCCCTCCATATCTTTCTCTGAATTATTATGCTGTCTTATTATTTTTCATTTGATTCTAATCTCCCATTCCAAAGAAAAGTAATTTAAAACAAATTGGTGGGATGGTTTTAAATTAACAGAAGTCTTTAACCAGTCAGATGACATGAAAATTAAGGAATTGCTGGGAACACAATGCCAAAAGATAAACAATGAAATTGGGCTTGAGGCTTGAGTTATTTCCTTGTCTTCCAAATGAAAATATGCATACAGTGATTAATTGTCCGAGCAAAGCCAATGAGACACTACCGTCTTGTGCTTAGTTTTTTCCCTCTAGGATCCCATGTTCTTCTCTGAATCTGTTTATTGTCAGCCACTAGAGGGTGCTCAGATAGCAGTATTACTGAAGATTTATAAATCATCGTTTCAGGGATTTTTGGCTTCTCTGCAGCTAGCCGCGGCTTTAATTCTCACTTTCCTACTTGGTTTGGCTGGTTTCTTTGTTTGCTTGTTTGTTTTCCCTCTGTCTTTTTATTTAGAGCTTCTGCAAGGTGAGAAGTTCTTGCTGAAGGAGTTAGCGCTTCATCATCTTGATGTTATTTTAACGGCGTTCATCAGCACAACACAAATAGTCTCACGCATCACTCCTCACATCATGGCCAAACATGACTTACTACTGCACAAACGTGGATTCAGCATTAAACAGCAGCTCTTAGGTGATTAAAATAGATGTAGTAGAATATAGGACCTCTTTAGGGTAAGCAAAGCTTTAGTACTTGGCTCATGCCCTCCTCTGTCACCTTCCAAACATAAACGTATGTGTTTCCTCCAAACTTCCATTTCCCATGCGAGAAATTCTGTGTCCTACACCTATTCACTTTGTCTCCCACACTAAAATGCCTAAGCAAATACACAGAGCTGGCATAAGCCTCATGCATGATGTGTGTTGCCACCCTTTGTAAGTATATTTCATTGTGCTATGTCATGTCACCTCCCGGTGTTAAAAACTTCTAGTGGGTTGGAGCCTTTGTGATGACTTTAGGAACTTTATGTGTGGACTCTTATACTTTCCAGGGACAAAGAGGAAATTTTACATAATCAGGAGAGCTGAACAGCTAGCAACCAGCCTCACAGATGAACTAGGCTTTAGCAGTGATTGAGTAATCTGTGGAAGATGAAACACATACCTACACAGTGACAACAAAATGCAAATATTACATTTTTTTCCATTTCTGCTTCAGTCTACAAGATAGGTCGAGAAACTGTAAAGAACAGTTATTTAATTAAAGTAGGTTTGTGACATTATAGCTGAAAAAAAATAAGTCCACCTACTCGGGGTTTCCAGGAATTAATGGGAAGGAAAGAGAACACCCAATGGAACAGAAGAAAAGCATATATGACTGTAGGCCACTGGCAATTTTCAGAGATGGGTGAGGAGAAGGAGGTAAAGTCTCTGTAAACAAAGAGTTCAGGAAAAGTGCTTGACCACCATGTGGATACAGAACTGAGTGCCTTTACTGTATACAGCTCTGTAGGAATATTGTGGATGAAATGGCTTCAGAGTGAGCCAGAGTTTTTACTTACTTGGATTAAGAATGTAATTTTTCAGGGACAAAAACGAGGAGTTTTTTTTAGAATTTCAAGGAAGTCACTCCCTTTGATGACAGTCTGTACTTCTAATTCTTTTCTCCATTGCCCTGTGCAAAACCAGGTATCGCCAATTTCTTCAGGGAGGTCTTATTGATCTTGTGCTAAAGCAAATGTATCTGTATAATGGTGGTCTTAGTAAGTACTAGCTGATGCTGAACTACTCCTTGTACAAAGGAAAATGAGAAAACAATCCATCTGTCTTCTGTATTTTCTATCAGTCTTATGTCAGAGCCAGGTGAGTGAAACAGCAGCAGTAGCTGCAGATGATGACCTTCTTGCAATGGACAGGATTGCCATATGTATGCAGTTATGTTAATTTCATTTTGCTCATCCTACAACTCTTGGTCATGAGACAGGATGAGCATGTGATGATGGTGAGATAGGAGAAGGCAGAACTGCTTTGGGATAATTTTGCTCCCTTGGCTTTATTTGATCATTCCTTCTTTCCAATTGATCTTTTCTGTATTTAGAATCATACTTCTGGTTGTGCTCAGTCAACTGAGCAATCGTGATTGCCCCGTGAGTGAAAGGTCACTGTCACTATTTACTCCTCCATCAGTATGGGGGACTCGAATAGATGGGAATATCATCAGCCTTCAAAAGAATTGTTTGATGGAATAGGGAGAAAGCATAAAGCAGAAACTTGATTTAAGGGGTCACCACTTAATTACATGAAAATTAGGTAGAGAAAGCAAAAGCATAGTCCATAATCTTGGAGGTGAGAGAAGGATGGTGAAAGAAGGCAGTAGTCTGAAAAACTGTTATTGCTCAGGAAAAGCCTACTTGGAATAGAAAGCCAAGGTGTGTCCCTGTAGACAAGTGGGGCGAAGGGCATGACCTGTAGGAGAGAAAATGCTCAAGGAGAGAAGAGGAAAAAGATACAGGGAAAGAAGAAGTAATGGGATGAATTTGGAAGTTTGAAGGGAAACTGAGGCAGAATAGTCTCTGCAAAAGCACATTTTAATGAAAATTAACGGGTACTGTCATAAGTGTGTGGCAGCATGATTTTTTTTGTGGAGTTTGTTTCTTTCTTTAGCTGAAGTTGTGGTATTCGTTATTATCTGAAATTACCCACTATGGAAAAATAATCATTCTCATACAATGCACTGAGAAACCCATTATGTCATTTTAAAGGTCAGATTTGAAAATGGATTTGAACTTGGTTTATTGATGTGAGCCTGAAAACATTGTACATGGTGATTTCTGTCTGCAGATAAAGAATATTTTACATAGCTGAATTGTGGATGAAAATTACCTGGGTCAGCAAACGAGTTGCAAATATTTGTGTATGGTTGCAAATGGTCTTGCACCCTAGATTTTTCTAGACTGTGTCATCCAGAAGTAGGCAGGACTGCCCTCTGACCTGAGATCTCATGTGCTCATTCTGTTATCAGAATGGAGTTGAGAAAGAGTGGCAGCTTTCAAACCCTTTGTTCTTGCATCAGCAGTTGTACTCAACTGAGTAGTGCCTTTGCTTTGTCTGTGACTTTTGCAAGGAATGCTTTGCTTTTTGAGACCTCACAATCTGTATGATGTGACTTTCCAGCCTTGGGGGCCTCTGAGCAAGTCAGTCAGTCTGTGTCTCCTAGAGTGGAGGGAACATATTCAGCTGCTGTAAGCAGATTGCACCTGTTGTACTAAAGACAGGACTATGCAGCTGAGAGAAAAATGTATAGTTCTGCCACCAGATCCTTGAAAAACTGGTGTTTTATTTTGCTCTTTATGATTTTTTAAAGTGTTGCTGCTTTTCAATTCCTCTGCTCTGGAAACTGTTTTTCTCCAAGCCTGACATGACTAGAGATAACTTTGTAGATACCATTGAGACCAGTGTATATAAAGGACACACAATTTTAATGTGACATGAAGTAGAATGGTTCAGTGACTTTTTTTCTGCCAACTGCTGGACATAGCAAATCTTTGCTATATTTCTAAAATTAATTCACTTCAGCCATTCCTAGAGTAACTCTTTCTTGTATGTGTTTACACTAATTCATCCATATATATAATATGCCAAGAAGAGGGTCAAACTTTCTAAAATGAGTCTGTAGATAGTCATGACTTGGACACCTGAATAGCGCTTTTTGGTGCAATGACTCTGGGTTTGACACTATGACATACAAGGGAAAGGATTCTTCTGCTGCCTCTGTCTCATTAGTTGTTCACGAGTGACTGTGCAAGTTCAGTGCATTATTGCAAAAAGATGAAAAAATCAGATTATTTTTCTATACTGTCAGCTGAGTCGTGGTTTCTTAGAGCAGTAACACTGCAGAAGTTTCAAATGCACCTGTTAAACTATTTATATTCTAGCAGGTGCAGAAGTATTCCTTTGTAAACATTGTATTAACACGTTTTGCATGGGCATATTGTCTTTTGTCCCAGAACGAATGAGTTTTAAAAATGTCAATGACTCACATGAAGTTTGTATTCATCACAGTTACCTTGGCATAAGCCCTGTGCCTGTCCATTCATGCATGCGTGTCACATAAGCACACAGTCTGTGATGTAATCATCATCTTTGACAAAGGATTGCTTACAACACTGTCCTGCTGTGGAGTGCTCTAAAATAGTGGAATTCATGTTTGTGTGTTTGAAGTGTTACCCTGAGAGAATGCAGACACAGAATGATTCATGCCTCTTCCTTTTTTTGTGCTCCAGCCAAGTAACAGGATTCTGCCAAGTATTTGTAGCTCTTGAAAGCCACGCTCCTGTCTTTCCAGGACTGAAGATATCTTCAGTAAGTACACAGCCTGCCAAAATGAGAAGAATTATTTCCCTACAATGGCTAAGATTAATACTCCTAATACTATTTTATAGCAAAATTTATGTCATTGAATACTCAACAGCAAATTCCCAAAGCTATTAGTTACTGTTTGTTTGTGGGAGACAGTAGGGTAGAGAAATTTGCCTGAGCTACAAAAGGTTTTTATTTTAATACGAGCTTGCTCTGCTATGCCTTACCTTTTTTTAAGAACACAGCAGTGCAATTCAGGAATTATTTTGTTTCTTTGAACTGTTTCTGAATTAGAGAATGTCCCTTCCTCTGATTCTGTTAGTGGCATGGTTTGTTACAGAGTCAGGAGTGGATCATATAGTCCGTGAAAGCCTTGTGCTGGTAGTGACAGAAAAAAAACATTGTCTTCACATGAACTTCACTAACAAAAGGACCTGCCCTTAGCTGTTATAAATACACTTGAGAGTGAGAAAATCTCATCTGAAATAAGTGGTGAAGTGTATGTTCCTGATTCTAGACAAAAAAAGCCTAGAATGCTCAATTCTGCTAGATTGGCTCCTTAAATCGGGTATTTCAGTATCCGTAGCTCTTCTTCACAGTGTTGTGTAGTGTTTTTTTCTGATTTGCAGTAAGTCTAGAGAGAAGTGATGTCCCTTGTGAGATTTGCCTTATGTGATGTTTGTGACTTTCTGGCTTGTAGTTCACAAATTTTCCTGTGCTGTTTTTATACTATTTTCATATTTAATTACTTTTTATTTACTTCATAAGAACATACAATAGTCCCATCAGACCATCAGTTGAGGACACATTAACAATAAATGGATTGTCTGTCAACCAGTGAACCACTCCAAGGCAAGACAAGAAGCTACTGTACATATCAACTGATGCAATTTATAACATCAGCTGATATGGCTGATATGTATTTAAAATATTATGGCATTAACTGCATACAAAGATTACACTGTAAAAGATTAACTAGGTAAATAAATAATTGATACACTCTGAAGCCTATGGATAACAAGAGGATTAATGAAGGTTCCTGCAGCCTTTTACTCATGCTAGCAGTCCCATCAAAGTCAAATGCTATCAGCACTATCTGAAGTCTGCTGGAAACTCTTTGAACTGAGACCCCTCGATCTCCAGTGTGACCATTCCATTTCAGCCCCTTGTTTCTGCAGGCCAGGCTCAAGAAGTGGAACTGGGAGTGATTCAGCAATTTTGGGCACTATTTTTATTTGGTTTTGGTCAAAAAGTCTATGGAGATGTGTGGCAGTGTGGGATAGAATCAGCCCTTCATTTCCTCTGAAAACTTTTGAGACAGCAGTAAGCAGGGGAAAGCTTGGCAATACAATGTGTATCCAAGAACAAGGCATCTAAAATGCAGCATAAAGTCCACAGCTTTGTCAGGTTTATCTTTTATATAAAATGGCAGTAAATTGTTCAGGAATGAAAATCTATTACTATAGTTACTATTATTTGTTAACATTATTATTATTACTGTTATTGAATGACACTTGGTCTCTGAAAAATGGTTCTTTCTTAGCCAGTGCCACAAGCAATTCTTTTTTGAGTACATATCACATGAAAAATCTCTGCCAGTCAGTGTCCTGTTCATCCAGCTGTGCTCTACCAGGGACTATTTATTAGATATCTATTTGCCTCAGCTTCTAACATCAATCCTTAATGATTTTTTTTTTTTCAGTTTGTCCTTGTGATGACCTGAAAACCTGAGGAGAGATTAAATCCAAGCTAGCATATAAGGACTGAATTAAAAAAATAATGAAGAAATGCAGGGAAAGGACGGTATGGAAACTACAGAAAGTCTGTCTTGCTGTATCCAAAACTTAGTGCTGTGGGCACTTTTGAGCTCCTGTGTCCAGACGAGCACTCTTCCCTGATTGTGATGCTATGTCTGGATAAGACCCTTCCTCCTTCTGTTGCAAAGACAGCATGGCTGCACAGAATGGCAGGAGTAATTAGAATCTAGTTTGTCCGTCTGGGGAAAGCAGGGTCCTAGGGCAGACTGCAATGCTTGCTTCTCTGACAATCATTTGAAAGAACTGGGCTAAGCTGATTCTGAGATTTCCAGTTGGCTGGTTAACACCTGATGCAAGCGCAGAGGTGGTGAAGAAGAAAGGTTATACCTCCTCTGTGACCATATCAGGGGTGCAGTCCCATGTATCCAAGAATATGGCTGTGTGCAGCTGATGCTGTAGCAAAACTCCCATCCACCTCATCCATGCAGGACTAGGACCTCTGAGAGAGGGCCAAGGACACGAGCTCCCAGACAACAGCTCTTACAGATGTACTCCCACAAAAGGATGGTTGTCCTGACCTGCTTTAGATGACACTTCAATATGTGCAGTGTCTAGGTTTTCTGGGAAGCTCAAGGATTGTGTTTGCTGACTATGTGTCTTTTCCCCTAGAAGTAGGGCAGGTCTTCACCATCCCTAGCCTTAATCTGACATAACTCGCTGACCCACACTGGTTCTGCTTCTCCTCTCTAGAATTAATTTTCTGCTCAGGTTCAGACCACAGGATTTGTTTTGTGTTGTGGTCAGTAGGGGTTTTTTTTGTAGCTTTGGCTGGGCAGTTGCTATGGCTTGACCATACTTGTCCCATAGCTCCCAGTCATCTTTAATGTTGCTCTGCTTTTGTGACAACCATATGGTCTCCACTGCCTTACATACAAAAGCCTTTGACTTTTTTTGAGTAGGAATTGTTTTTTATGGTGTTGTCTGAATATCTTGTGGAGTTCCCTCATTAAGGCCTTGCATACCACCGCAGAGCATTGACAATATTAATAAACTCATCAGAAACAGCAATACTCCAAGAGGAAAAACAGCCATTAGCTGTTTTTAAGGCATGAAGGAAAGTACTAAAGTGAGAGAGTTAAGACTGAAAATGTCATTCCCAAGATTATGCTTTCTGCCTGCTTGGTAATTGCTGTAAACTAGAACATCTCAAAGATGAAAATAAGGTGTTCAGAGCATGTTTCTGGTCCCACCTCTGGCAGTTGAGATTTGCTCCAGATCATGGTCATGCTGCTTTCTCTCAACTCCAGGCAGTTTGTCTCCTGTCTCCTCCAGGCAGTTTGTCTCCTGTCTCCTCGACTGTGGGGCTGGATTTTACCGGAGAATCCTGAAAGGCACCAGTAACAAGCTACCAGCTCCGGGAGTGGATTTAACACTCTCTCCCAAAGGCTGTGTAACTTAGCATACAGAACCATTCCAGGCTCAGAGCACCTGGTTGGCCGTACTTTCGCCGAGCGATTTCCCCCATTACTAAATGTTCCCTATCAGGGACGACAATGACCTGTACAGGGCACAGGCAAGGGGGGACGCCGGGTGACCAGGATAACCCGAGGAAGCCCTTTTGAGGTCCTTCACCACTGGAGCCTCGGAGGCGAAACTCATCTTGGAGCGCTTCCAGCACGGCGGGGCCGGGCGCGGGACGGCGGCGGAGCTGCGGGGAAGGCGGTGCGGGGATGGTCCGGGGGCCGGAGGAGCTGCGGGGAAGGCGGTGGCGGGGGATGGTCCGGGGGCCGGAGGAGCTGCGGGGAAGGCGGTGGCGGGGGATGGTCCGGGGGGCGGAGGAGCTGCGGGGAAGGCGGTGCGGGGATGCGCCGGGGGGCGGAGGAGCTGCGGGGAAGGCGGTGGCGGCAGCGCCCGCCCCGCTCACCTGGGCAGCCGCGCCGGAGCGCCGGCTCCGCTCCCTTGCGCTTGTCGGAGGATGAACGGACCGGGGAGGAAGGTAAAGGGAAGGGCGGGTCAAGGGGTTGGGGGGCGATGCAGGGACTGACCCCTGCTCCGGGACACGGCGGCGTCGGGTACTGACATGCTCCGGGCGACACGGCGGGGCTGGAGGGGATGTGTCCGACCGCCGGTGCCACCGCGGCGTCTGCCCGGACCCTCTTAGCTCGGCTGGAGCTGTGCTCTGCAGTGCCCGGAGCGCCAGAGCCAAAGGGTCAACCTTCCTGGTGGTGCGGTGACTGCCCGAGAGGCATTTGCTCTGTAGATACTCAAATGTTCCCGGAGAAGAACAACCCAAAGAAGAGTTGTGTTGTTAAAGTAATAACGAGTGAAGGGCAAGCTGCTTGTGAGGAAACGACCACTGAATGCTGCTGCGGGGACTGTTCAATGCTGGCAGGAGAGCTGCAGTTCCTTTTCTTAACTTTGAGAGCTGTAAAGTACTTGATTCCATCCTTTCCCAAAAAGAAACCAAAGAGTTTGCTGGAGAGGAGCAGCCTCAGCCTTTTAGATGTGGTGTGATCATTATTGTCCTAGAAAATTTTGCTCATAACTAGAAGGATCTGGCCACTGTCCTGCCAGAAGTTAAGCTCCTCGAAGGTAATAATGCTAACACCTATTGCTGCTGCTGGTGGTTGAAGACTGTTGTTGCTGTGCGTTTCTGTATGTTACTCTTCTCTTCAAATCATTTGTAGAAAAGATTTGCTATGTCTCTCAATATAACACTGATACTAAAAATAGTACCAGCTTGGCCCATTCTGAGGAAGATGACTGCAGGCGTACATCCCCAGAAGGGAATCTGCATCCTGGGGCAGCTCATCACCTGTCAGCAGTGAGAAGCAAAAGCCCAGGACTGCATCTTCTTCTACCCACAGAGAGGGAGAAACAGCTGCAGACAGAGGAGGAAACCAGTGCTCTTCCTTGATCACACACAAAGGGGTGGAGAAGGTAGAGACAGAAGGAAGGGCCCTGCCCCTCTGGACTCCAAGCACAATTTGTGCGTGCCAGCATTTACACTGGCGAGGGCTGCTAGTGGAAAGGCAACCAGACTGAGTTCCCTCTTCAGCTCTGCTCCCTTGAAACAGGCTTCTCCCTGACTCAGTTTCCCACTTATTAAATAGTGTAAAGTATTTTATGAACTTCTGGGGGAAACTGACATAAATGGCATTGTCCAAGCCAGTCAAAATCTGACTGCTAAAAGAAGGCCAAAGTCAAGTTCTATGATGAGGTTACCAAGCAATCCCAGAAAATCCCAGTACCCACATGTGTAGGATGTTGCTAATGGAGACTGTTATTTGTAGCACTCACAGACTCAGTGTAACAAAACCATGGTAAATTAAAACAGTTTTGCTGCAAACAGGGATTTTTCAAAGTTATGAAATGAAAGCAGTTTGGGGCAGGAATTGAAAAAAAAAAATTGAATGGTTTTGGTTGAGTTGGAGAAAGGTCATTGCTTTCAGTAATGTTGCTCATTATTTCATTGTTGAGAGAGTCATTGGACTTGTGGACTGAAAAACATATTTTGCTGTTTCTCAGGCAAAACAAAAAATAACCTTCATCTCCTGTGTTAACATCTTTTTGTTTTCCAAGTGCCATCATTTATTTATTGTTGATAAGTAAAAGCATGAGGTTAACATTTGATAATATATCATATATTATCATGTACTGTAAAGATGAGGAATTTTTTTTTAACAAAACAGGTATACAGAGAAGATTTTTATTCTAGCTGTCATTACTATTATTTTTCTCATATCTAGTTTCAGGTAAAAGCACTGCTTGTAGTCTGGATAATTTAAATAATTTTTAGGTATTTATTTTTCTCTAATCTGGATATGCAGCATCTTAGTGTTTATGGTAGTTAAGAAATTTGTTGGACCAATATGAAAAAGACTGAGAAACTGTTACATATTTTAGGAGCCTAGTTTTTGCTGTTTGGTTTGGAGGTGTGTGGGGGGCTGGAGGGTTTTTTTGCAGGGTTTTTTTTGTGGCTTTTTTTTTTTTTTTGGGTTTTTGATGTTTCATTGTTTTCTTTTGGTTGTATTGCGGGGTACTTTGCAGTTTTTTGGTTGGTTGTTTGGGGGCTTCTGGTATGTACAGGCTTACTTATACATTCTTAAACTGGTTTTACAGTAAATGACCATGAATAGAGGTAACTGTCCTCAATAGCTGGTTGTCAGGTACCAGATTTTCATGTCTCTGTAAAATGTGACCTCTGAAGTAGTATATTCTTACTGCAATGAACTGGGATTTAGAGATGTTACTTCGAATAATGCCAACATAAACTTAGCAATCTACTTGTAGCATGAAGTCTTAATATTAAGGTCAGAATGAAGCCTATAGACTGACTTTGGAAGGGATATAAAGTTTGAAGGAGTATATTTTTCTCATTTTGGAGGGATTTGCAGGTGTGAACACCATAGAGAATGTATATCCACTGCTTTCTACTGGAAGAAAAACCCAAAAAGACAAGATGCTTCAGGGTTCCACTGCCAGCTTCCATAATCATTCATATGCTTAAATTCATCATGCTGGAATTGATCATGTGTAAGAAATTGGTTTCCTGTGAGCATAAAATTTGTTAGGATTTCTAAAGTTGTAGTTAAAGCCAGTGAACACTCTTCAGCAGTGGAAAAACTGATACATGTGAATATTTTCCAGTGGCTGGTTGCACTGACTTTGTTCTAGGGCCACACTAAACATGCATTTCTGAGGGCAGATTCTGCTTCAGTACATCAACTGTCCCTCCTGTAAGTTGCTGGGTGAACTAGCAGGTGCTGCTCATGGTAAAGCCTTCTGCTTTAGTAGGCATCTCTCAGGGCATACTGCAGCAAGGTGACTGCAGGACTATGACTTCAGCATTCTGTAAGAGGTCATGCAAGTGTGGATGCATGTGTTTTAAATATTCCCTCTTTCTCCTTGTTCAGTAAATCCATGGTTGTTTTCTCAGAGGCAAGATGCAGGAGGAGTACTGATGTTAGGAAAAAGAGTTTTTAACTTTCCATTTCTTTCAGTTCTTACTTCAGTAACAGACAGTCATCCTTCTCCTCTGCACCCACTTAGTCAGCTCCACTCCAGTTTCTACTCATGCTAATCATTTGCTTGTTCTGTCTCTCTAAGTTCCTTCTGAGTCCCATGTTTATGAGGAGAGGCTGAGAGAGTTGGCATTGTTCAGCTCAGGGAAAACTCAGAGCAGGTCTTGTCAATGTACAGCTGGAGGGAGGGTGCAGAGAGGACAGAGGCAGCTGATTTTTTAGTGGTGCTGAGTAACAAATCCTGAGATAATGGACATGGAACAAACTGGAACGTGGGAGGTTTTCTTTGAACATCATCAGGGAACTGTGAGGTGACTGAGCACTAGAATAGTTAGTCCAGATGGATGGTCTTCATCCTTGGAGGTATTAAAAAAGCATCCAGATATGCCCATCCTGAGCAACGAGATCAATGCGGCACTTCTTGTATGGTGGGTGTTGAGCCAGATGACCCTTCCAAACTCAGCCATCCTATGATTCTGTGATTCTGATGTCAGACAAAGCATTATTACTCTCCTCACTTTTCTGTTGCTTTTTAGCAGTCTACATAGTTTCCAATCCTTTAGCCTTCACTCCTCTCACGGAGTGTGGCACTTTGCACAGGCAGGCTCCTCTTCTTTAGGGATCCCCATTACTCTAAAATAAACAGCACAGGGAGTGCTACTTGAGGGCTGCATTTATCAAAACTTCTCCAAAGTTGTGACTTCTTATTTCTACAGCTTATTTTCTGACATCAACTCAAGTGTTGTATCTAAGCAAGGGAAATCTATGTGAGAACAGGCAGATAGCTGCAATGCTGTCTGAAATCAATAGCAAAGTTGTCACAGAACTGAGTATGAACAGCACAGAAACTGGGATACTAGGATGTTAAGAAGACATGGATATTGACTGACTGATGAAATAACTTATCATAAAACTGGTATCAGTTCAGAAAAATGGGCTGAGAATAGCTACCAACACAGTTTAGGGTGTGACAACATTTTCCCCAAGCTCAGTCTGCAAATGGTCAAAATATAGTTTATGTTCATATCCTTTACTAAAATTCTAAATGCTGTTGATACCTGGGGTGAGTGATTTACCCATGAACAAAGTCTCAAACTAGATAGTCAACAACTTTTAAGTATCTTTTGAGGAACATCATTTACACTAGTGTATGGGTTTTGAGTGGCATTCCCAAGATCTTGGCTCTATTGCAAATCTCAGATGTGGTCTAGGGCAGGTAACTCAAATTCCCAAGTTTCATTTCTAACCAGTAATAGAAAAGATGAGAGACTTGAAAAAATTGCAAGGAATACATATAACTGCCTGCTCTTTTGTTATTAAATGAGCTTTTAGGACACTCATCTGCAACTAAGTGCATTATGCTCTGGGAAAGTGTGAGGTCTCATCCAGAACTGCAGCCTGAGCAGCAAGAAAGGCTGCATGGTTGGGTGATGAAGCACAGTCTGCTTCATTTTACTTACACTAAGCCTGTCTTCAAGGTGGTCCTCAAAACCAGCCACCAGCAGAGCAGCATGGCATCAGGCAAGCATGCAAACATATGCAGGATGTGAGCCACAACTTGATTTGCAATCACTGACAGCTAGCAGGGAAAACAATTACCTAGAGAAATTTGATTACCAACATAGGCTCTCTGGGGCAACTGGAAAACTGAAAATACTTTGTCAAATAGATTAATGATCCCAGTCTAGTTTCTTGATGGCTGAGTGCCTGTCTATATGGTCATAATTGTAATGACCCATGAGCTGGACCAGCAGAGACAGAGGCTAAAGGCTTAAAGACTCTCTAAACTGAGGCATTTTAAGCTTTTGAACCAGCACTTCTGAATAAACTGATATTTAAGCCATGAAAGTGCTTCAGGAGCATCAGAAGCCAAAATAACATATTTAAACCACTTTGTCCTTCAACATTACAAACCTTGCACCAACCATGCTTCACATTTCTAGTATTTTTACATCACTCACTAAAAATTAGGTGGAGAAACATCAATCAAACGTCAAGTAACACTCCAAGAGGAAGAAAATGTATATACACGAATGTTCATTGGTAACTGGGTGTCAGATAAATGCTTTCTTAGGCAGGCAGCATACTGCTTGGATGACATTACCAATTCCTGAAGGATTTATTATGTGCCATTGAAAACAGAGAGATTTAAACTCAAATCTTGCAAAAACTTAAAACCCACATGTTTAGCTTTACACCTCCTACATAGTTTCACTGAGATCAATAAAACTATTCACTGTGGAAAGCTAAGAAGGTGTGTAAATCTCTGAAGCATTAAACATTTTGCTTGATTATCTCCCCAGGGACTGAAAACAGGGATTGGCAGCTATCGGACATCTGGGGTAAAATGGCAACTTGTGTCATTGAATATTGGCCTAATTGAAAAACAGAATTAAGAACTGTGGAACAATTCTGGCTTTTTTTCCTAACTGGCAGTGGGTGCTGCATGAATCTGAACTGCTCCATGCAATACCCTCAACCAATTGACATTTGCTCACATGTGACTAAGGCACATTTCATCTGCCAAAAGAAGTATTTTGAACTTTTTTCTTCTTTTTTTTCCTCCCCAAGTATGTGGCACAGCTGGTGGGGCAGAGTATATGTGTGTGAGATGTTGCACACACGGAAGGTCTGAAAGCAGACCCTCTGCCCGGGTCGCGAGGGGGCTGCACCACCGCTGGTCCTGCTTCTCCTCCTCCTCCTCCTTCTCCCCCCGCTCACCCTCCTCCTGTCCCCCGGCTGGGGGCAGTCCCGGCGGCCGCAGGCGCTTCGTAAGGCGCTGCGGCGGTGGGGAAGGGGCTGGCGGGTCTGGGGTGCCTGGAGGCGGCGCGGGGAGACGGGCGGGGTGTCGGGGAGGCGCCGCAGGGGCGGGCGCGGCCGGGGGTGGCGCCGGTGCCGGTGTCGGTGCCGGTGTCGGTGCCGGTGCCGGTGTCGGCGGTGCGGGGTGCGCGGCGCAAGGGGCGGCGGCTCCGCAGCCCGGGCAGGTGCGGGCGCAGCGGAGCGGAGCGGAGCGCACGGAGCGGGCCGGCGGTGCCGCGGGGCGGGGAAGGGAAGGGAAGGGATGGGCTGCGCCCCCAGCATCCACGTCTCGCATAGCGGTGTGATTTACTGCCGGGACTCGGAGGAGTCCAACTCCCCCCACCAGACCACCACCATCTCGCAGGGCACCGCCACCCTGCACGGCCTCTTCGTCAAGACAGACGCGGCCGACTCCATCCCTTCCGTCCTCGCCTACCAGAGCCGGCAGCCGCCGCCCTCCGCCGGTCCCCGCCGCAGGGAGCGCAGGGACTCCGGCGGCGCCTCCGCCCGGTCCAGGACACCCCACTGCTGCAGCGTCGAGGCGGAGACCCAGACCAGCAGCTCCAGCGCCAGGGTAAGCGGCGGCCGCTCCGGAGGGGGCTCCCATGCGGGTCCCTGACGGCCGCGGCAGAGGGAGCAGGGTGCGCGGAGCCAGCTCCTCCCCCGCCGCAGGATGCTCGGCGGGCGGGATGCAGCTGCCAGGAGCGGTGCCCGAATGCCCACTGACTCACCGCAGCTGCGGCGGCCGGGCCGGGTCGGGCTGGCACTGCTGCGGGGGGGCCGCCTCGCCTGGAGCTCGCCCAGGGGGGCACAGCGGCCGCCCGGCCCCTCGGGCTCCCCCCGCCGCTCTCCGCCCCGCAGAGCCTTGCCTTGGTGCGGCTCCGGGGCGCCCTGTGCTGGGAGCGGTCCTGGACCCCCGGCGAAACGGGTTGTTGCGAGCTCTGCTGCTGATAGCGGAGAGTGGGCACCTCTGGGACAGTCGAAATAAAATCTCCCCCCCCGTAATTCTCGACTGCAACAAGCCCGTACTTGCTGCTGGGTATACTTTATCCCTTTTTCTTCCCCCGTCTGGTTGAAATGAAGTGTTGCTGCGAGGCGTGGATGCTCGGCTGAGAACCGAACCACTGTGATCTGCAAGTGCACCTTGCTGGCGTAGGGCTGTGGGGATGCTCCTGGAAGGGCGGCAGGGGCTGTGTCTGTAGGGTATCTGGAAGGCTTGGGTCACTCTCTCAGTGCCTAAGGCAGGCACTGCTGCGACTTGTTTGCCAAGATCTTCACTTAAGTTCACTACTTAAAAAGAGATGATTTGATTGCGCTGGATTTTTTTATTTTTTTTTTTATACGATCAGAGGTTTTTCACTAACTTCCCTGAAACTTTCTAGGACTTAAATTTTGCTTTGTTGCCCTCTTCCAAGGCTCATTATTAAAGAAAATGGTGTCATGATCCCAGCTGCACCATAGATTATTTTGCTGTTATAAAGCAAGATATCATGTCACAAAGTAATTCCATGGGTTTAAACAGATCCTAGGATTTTGGTAGAAGATAGTGAAGAAAATAAAAAGTATAGAATATTCCTCTATAATTTAAAAAATCTAGAAATCATCTTTAGGAAAACGTAAGTGAGAGAGATTACAGAAAACAAACAAACAAACAAACACCCCCACAGTCCATTATCCGTTTGTTTCTCAGATGCTGAGAAACTTGCAGAATTGTCTGCAGTCACATTGACTGTTTTACTCATTCAGAACCTGCATCATCAGTGATAGGGACAAAGTCCAAGCACAACTGGAATAAAGCGATTGTTATATTTCTTGGATTTGGGGATTTTTACTCTTTCTTTTACATTTCAAAGCAGAATACTCAAGACAAAATAAGATTTATTTTTTAATGTAAGGAGAGCAAAATAGAAATACTTTCACAATTGTTTACGTTGGGAATTGAAAAAAAAAGTTTTAAGTAATTCAGTTCTTAATAATTTTTTATGATTTGCAATTACATCATATGCTCTTATAAACAAATATATTTGCCAACTTTCTGATTATTAAAGCCGCAAATATTTCAAGTGTTTTGGAACTTTGTCATTGACACTGTAATGTTATTGGTTCAACAAGGCCAACTACTGGGTCCTGCGCTTGGGTCACAGCAACCCCAGGCAATGCCGCAGGCTGGGGCAAAGTGGCTGCAAAGCTACCAAGAGGAAAAGGACTGGGGATGGGGAGTGGGGGTAGCAGGAGGGTGCTGGTTGACAGTATCTGAACACGAGCAGCAGTGTGCCCAGGTGGCCAATTATGTCAATGACATCCTGGCTCGGATCAGCAACAGTGTGGCAAGCATGACCAGGGCAGTGATTGTCCCTCTGTACTTGGCATTGGTGAGGATATACCTCGAATCCAGCTCGGGGCCCCTCAACTGAAGAAAGACATTGAGGTGCTGGAATGTGTCCAGAGAAGGGCAGTGATGCTGAGGAAGGATCTGGAGCACAGGTCCTATGAAGAGCAGCTGAGGGAGCTGGGGTTGTTTAGCCTGGAGAAAAGGAGTCTCAGGGGAGACCTTATTGCTCTGTACAACTACCTGAAAGGAGGTTGTAGCCAGGTGGGGTTGGTCTCTTCTTCCAGGCAATGAGTAACTGGATGAGAGGACATGGCCTCAAGCTGCACCAGTTGTGATTCAGATTGGACATCAGGAAGAACTTCTTCACAGAAAGTGTTGTCAAGCATTGGAACATGCTGCCCAGTGAGGTGGTGGAGTCACCATCCCTGTTGGTATTCACAAAACGAGTGGATGTGGCACTTTAGTGCCATGGTCTAGCTGACATGGTGTGGATTGATTGAAGGTTGGACTCAATGGTTTTGGACACCTTTTCCAACCTAAAGGAATCTGTGATTATTTTTAATAGTTTCAGGGTTTTTTACAAATCATGGGATTGTTTGGTTTTAGTTGTTGGTTTTTTGGGTTGTTTGGGGTTTTTTTTGAAGTTATTGAAAAACTGTTGTAAATTATATAGCAGAAATACTTTCACTGTTACAGGAACTAAGATCTGTAACATTTTTAATACAATTTTTTAAACTGAGTTAGAGCCTCTATTCTTACTGCCAATCCTGACATGATTTCGTACAGGTTAATATTACACTTCAGTATTTGTCTGACGAAAGACAGGTTGGCCTACTACAGAAATATCATAAAGACAAAATAGTACATGATACTTGATGGGACATAAGAAATGGAAAAGTGTGGAATTGTATTTCTCCAGTAGTACATAATAACAATATTTATTTCCGTTGAAGTTCAAAAATGAAAAAAAAAAAAAAGTATTTTGGTACAGAAAGAGCGTCTAGTAATACCATACGGTTTTAACTGCTGTAGTGCTTAGTTGCATGTATTAGCCATATTTGATATTCCCTACCATAAGGTGTCATGCTCAGCATGTAAAGTGAGGGATAGAAGGAGGAAAGGAGAGGTGTTTGGAGTGATGGCATTTGTCCTCCCACATCACCATCATCATTATGTGTGATGAGGCTCTTCTCTCCTGGAGATGGCTGAACACCTGCCTGCCCATGGGAAGCAGTGAATGCATTCCTGTTTTGCTTTGCTTACATGTGTGTCTTTTGCTTTACCTATTAAAGTGTGTGTATCTCAATTCAAATCACCACAATTCAAAAACTATATTCAGGGGACAAAAAAAAAGTACTGGTCAAATGGCTGTTAACACTATTATATATTAATATAATGTTACAGATTTGTAGTTGGTTAACCCACTTAAACCATGCTGCTTGGTGCATCATCATTTTTGTGGTCCAAACTGATCTTCAGTTTTTTTCACAGTTGCATTATTCACATTTGACCCTGTCTTTGTGCACTGTTTTAAAACTCACCCACACCATAGCATGAAACAGGCATTAAAAGAAATCTATCTGTAATAATTTCAACTTTATTCAATTTAAATTGAACAAACAAATAAAATTTGACAAACAAATAAACCAAAAAACCCCAAACACAAAATGATCCCTTAGAATAAATATATTAGAATACTTAGAATAAATATATGGCTTATCTAAACCTTATTTTTAAATTCTATCTTATCTGTATTCATTTGGGGTGAGGTCAGTGTCACATTTTTTTTTTTAATATTTTCTTTTCTTCTACTTTCCTTAATGAAAAGATCTGAACTCTTCAGAGCCCTGAGATGTGTTGGTCCCATCCTTCTCACACTGGTTATGAGTAACCATTCAGCAGTTCTGGGGTGTGTGTTTCTTTGTGGATCTTTAAAGTTTGGTTACTAAAATCTACACGTTGCCTGACAAGGATCTCAAGTGGACTTGTTAAGTATTAGAAGAGGCATTTGCACCCTGATTTGGAAAAGGACCCACAGTTTCTGGTGCCCAGCCATATGCTCTGTTACTAAGGTACTTGGGCAGAAGCACTCAATTATAAAACAGGCATCTCTTGCCCATGTTCCCTCTCTAATAAGGCCAAATAGTATTAAAACAAAGAGTATTAATATATCAAACCCTACATCAGCTTTACATAAAGATACAAGGCATTTAGCTTACATCACTGAAGCATAGCCTTGAGCGTGAAAATATGCTGACTGTATAAAAGCTGATTGACCTTTTGCTCAACTGTTGCTGGTTCTGAAGTGCAACAGAACCGGCTGTTTATCAAGAAATAAACAGTTTCTTGGACACCCATGGAGATTCAAAAAGATTAAAAAAGTTTATCTATGTTTACAAACACATCTTTTAATTATGGCCAAATCTTAAGCAGAAGTGTGTGACTAGATCTGCTTTTCTTGAACATCTTGAGACTACAGCATTAGCCAAACTTAACAGACTACAACAGACAAGCTTCAAAGCTCTTGTTGCTAACATGTAAGCTAGATGGAAAAAATTCCAAAACCATCTGCAGTCTTCTATTCATTACTTCATCCTATTTTCCTTCTTGAAATGACAACAGCAGTTGTAATAGTTTGATTCTTCTTATGCTGTGTTCTTTGTGGAAGAGAAGAACTTCTCTTGATCAGTCACAACAGGAGCAGGTTTTTGTCAATTTTCAGGCTTTTCTATCGGAAAATAATTATTAGAAGCAAAGCTCAGAAATAATACATGGAACAGTTACCTCTTACTAGCATTGTTCTGGGTTAAGTTCCAAGCGGAAGTATTGGGGTGAGTGATCCTTCTCAAAATGTTAGGTACCTATCTTTTAATTATTTTTTTTTTTCCTAAATCTGAGGGTACATGTAAATTAATGCAGATGGCAAATACAAAGTGGAAAGCCTTGAGAAAGTCAGGTACTGAGAGAGTCTCATCAGGTCCATGGGTCCTGATGCCATGAGGACATATGCAGCCAGAAGTATTGCCTTGATTTCAAATACAGTTCTTCTCTTTAATGCAGGATCATGTTTAAGAAAGATCCCTGTACTTCTTGTTTTGTTTGAAGTGTTCTACTGTTTAACTGTTTGCTAGTAAGTTCTGTAGCATGTAAAACATGCCACACAAGACATCTCTTGAACATAGTTCAAGCAGAAAAGATTCTGCAGTCCAAAAAGTCTTGAAATATGTTACAGTGTAGAGCCTTCTTAATTTAGGCTAGCTGTTCTCTAAGAGCTGCTGACCCGAATAACTCTTACCATAAAGGATATTGCTATTATAGAAGTGCTCTTCTGTGACTAAGCCCAGACATCTTAAATGAATACACTAAAAGGACTTTTACAAAGATTTGCTGCTCTTTATCTGACCTTTCTGTACCTCCTTCAAATGATGCAGGTAAACTTGATCAAGTCCTGTAGTTATGCTTTTAAGCAGAGCTAGACAGAAGAAATGTTACAGAACAGATAAAACTATTTCTTCACAAAAAAAATTAAAGCACTTGGCAGAGATAAGCCTAGTGGATTAAAATTACTTCACATTGAGTCACACAGCATTCTGGACTTCCAAAACTCTTCTGGATGATGTGCATTTATATCATTAAATATAAAATACGCAAACATATATAGGAAGAGTGTTGAAAGTTTGTGAGAGAACAATAAGCCTCAACCATTTAATCACTGGAAGTCAGCAGTGTCCCAGGACCCCTCTAAGTTCTCTAGTAAAAAGTCAGAACATTTGCTTTCAGTGCCCAAAACAACAAGCAATTTTAAGTAAACTGACCATTATTAGCATCTGTTTTCCAGTTTTTACTGTTTGCTGTGTACAAAATGAGACTGAAGTTTTACCTTCTGATGAGCTTGATGTTGATCTGTTGACAGTTTCTAATACTCCGTGATTTTGCTGGATGCAGAGGAAAGGGATTTAAAAGGAAACTGACCACACAGCTGAAAGGCATAATGCAAACTGAGAAGTCGTGCCGTATACCCTGGGGAATAGTGTTCATGCAGGATATAGGTTTGAATTCCTGGAGCTGAGAATGTTTAATGATGACAAGGGTGTGAGACAGAAACTGGACACGTAATTTCCCATTCTTGTCCTTCAGGTGAGGAATAATCTAGTCTTCTATCATACTTTAAGTAGTGGTTTAGGCAACAGAGTAATTGAGCAGGTCGAACTAAACATACGTGCATAATCTGTGGGAAGACTAAGGGAGGCAAGGCTACCAAACACCTCTGGTAGAAATTTTCTTTCAACTGGTTTGAGTGTCCCATCTGCGCCCTAGACATCTATCACTTTGAGATAATGAGCTTGGCCTTTTTGCTGTAATGAGCATTTAAATAACTGATTATCAAAAATTATTCCTGTTCCTGGTGGGGATCCTTCACCTTCTCCAGGAATTTGTTATTTCAGACAGGTCGCTATATGTCTTCTGCATCCATGGGTTCCTAGGTCAGGTAGTTGTACCATGATGGATTCTACAGCATAGGCACTCCTGAAGTGAGGAGTAATGCAAGTCCATATTTGCAATAATTTGGCAATGGTCTGTAAAGCAGTCATTAATTTGCTAGCAGATCTCAGTGTATTTTACTATCCATGTAGATCATTCTCTGCCTGTATTTCCTCTCTGTGTGTTTGTCACTCCTCTTACATTTTTGAAAGATTCAAGTCTGTCTCAACTCTAACTGAACTCTATCTACAGGGTTTTTCAGCGTAGCCCAAAATGTATATAAAATTTGTAGCATTGTCTTTAGTGTACATATAACTTTTCTATAATTGCCTTCAGCAAAGACTAACTGTGTGGCTCCTAGAAAAAAGCAAGTGAAGTGTTTTATGGTGTAGCAGAGTTTAACCATCTTAAGTGAGTCTTGTCATGGTAACCAAACCCAGGATTATGGCTTCAGAAAATCAATAATCACATTTGCCAATGTAAAGATGAAAGCACAGAGCATTGTGAAAGGCAACCTGTGCTTTTGAAGTAGTTGAGGGCATGAGCTTACAGTGACAACTGCCAGCTGATGATTTCTTGTGTGGTACTGTCTCCCTCTGGCACTGATCTATAGGTGCATTTCTATCCCACTAAGTTAGCAATCTGGCAGGGCAGAAACACAGTAACTGACTGTCCTCTTGCTTTTCTGAGGGCATCTTCTTTGGGGCACTTTCACAGGCCGTAAAGTACAATGAGCTCATTCTACAGAATCTTCCACAAGTCCCCCAAAACACTGATGCTTTTCGCTTGTGAAGCTTGAGTCAACTTTCCTTCTATGTGAAGAAGTGCTGTCAAAAGATACATTATTAATTTTGAGTAAGGTGACATGCTGTACAGCTTTTTGGAGGTAATGCCTAGTGCAGGTAGCTTTCTTCACTTGAGAGGACCATTAGTCCATTTGCTCATGAACTTTATTTTTCTGTTTCAGGTCAGCCATTTGTGTCAACCACAACTTCAGCCTTCACCATCCAATTATTTATAAATGTCTTTCTCACCCATGTTGTCAGCTATAAAAGAACAAAATGTATTAGAGACAGGCTGTTCCTTTGGATTACCTCTGACTTTGTAAATAGAGAGGTACTCTGGAGAATAGTATATAAGAAAAATCCCTGTATATCTCTACATACTGATTGGTCTATCCAGTGCCAAATATTTCATACCTTGAATATAGAACAGGTAGAGTGGAGATCTATGCCCAGAAATCCCTCAGCTAAATGGTGCTACTTAAGAATCAGTTTCAATATTGAACCCTTAATAATGTGAATTACTCACTTTGAAAATGTAGAACTAATTTTGATGTAGACTTACTATTAATTGACATCTTGCCCTGCTTTCATACTTCATCTGAAGAGGCAGCTTTCTTTCTAACAGAATGGGAAAACTGGACCAACATCAATTGGTCTATAGCATGGAAAAGTGGAGCAGAGGTGTGGGCCAGACCACTGCAAAGATCTGGACCACCTGGACTCCAGCACACAGAATTCACAGAGAATGCAGCCCACTGTGAGCATTTAAATAAGAATTCCAAAGAAACAGCAGTTAGCTGAGAAGCTCTGCATTAGTAGGGTCAGCAATGTCCTCTGCTGAAATGGGTGGAATGGAGTAGTGAAGCAGTGTAGCTACTAGAAATCAAGGTATTCAACGTCTGTTTGTAAGCCTAGGACAAACTGCTCACAGCCAGTTTGCATATAGAGCTGTAACCTGTTAGATTTAATTACTATTTATTTGTTTATACTTGGAGGAGTGAGGTCTGACTTTTATTTCATTATATGCGTGTTTTAATCAAGCAGCAATATACTTACCAGTGGCATATCTCTCAGTGCTTTTAAAAAATCAGTTTAACTGAATGTAGAATTGAGCATGAGAGCTCTGATGTTAGCTTTGGAGCTGCTTCCAGCAGTCAATTTTCCCATTGATCTTAGGTCAGCCATTTTGCCACAGAGATATTGAGAGATGTTTTCCTCTTCCCCTGCTGAAGATTTAGAAGGCTGTCTGAAGGCACTGTGAACTTGAATGTTGTCAGTGGTCATCGTTCTCCTGCAGTTTTGTTTAATAATAATTTTGTCCATTATGAAATGCAATTTATCAAGCCATTGTGCTAGACAGAAAGCCAAGAAATCTCTTTCAGAAAAGGAGAGGGAAAATGAAACTTTCACTTCTTGTGTGCTCTTTTCCGAAGTTAATCAAAATTTCTTTTGAGACTCCAGGGTAGGTGGTAATGTGATGGCTAAAATGTTTTCTGGAGGTGAGACAGTCAGGTTCAAGTCTCTGTTTTGAAAGAGTCTAAAGAGGTTCTCCCATGTGAGTACCCTACTTCCTGGAGTGTTGGTTATTACGGGTTTCTCTTCCTCTTGCCTCTGAGGCCACTTCCCTGAAATCCCTGTGTTCCAAAAGGTCCTGTCTGATGAATCGCTACTTCCTCCTTGTCACAAAGACAGAAGTTTCTTAAACAGCTGTTTAATTATATTGTGAAATAACACAAGCCTTCGGGAAAACATGGTTATATTCCATTTCAGAATAAAGCTATTCCCATGTGTTAAATGGTTACAGCTGTCTGAGTGTTCCAAACATTGTGGGGAGTTGAAGAAATGAGTAACTGCCATGATGAACACCTTGCCATGGCCTTATTTCAGGCTGCTTCATTTTGCATCAGACTGCAAAGCAAGGGAGGCCAGGATAGCAAGACATCTCAAAAACTTACAATCCTTACCTTCTCATGGTCGTGTTGCAGTGGGCTGCAGCTGCTGGACAGCCCTCCATCCCCATGGAGCTCTGGATGGCAGTGTCAGTGTGCTAGCGGAAACCTGGGAAATCTTTGGCTGCCTTTGTTCCAGAGGTTTGTGCAGGCACAAAAAAGGTCAGCTGGAGTACTATGATGGTGCGGTGGACGAGATGGATGAAATGAAGATCTGAGGTGGGCTAAGCAGTGAGACATCTTTGTTCAAATGGGAAAGAAATCAACCTAGCCTGAGCTGGGCTGGTTGAGGAAGAGGCATCTATTGTGGGCTGGAGGAGGTCATGACAGAGAGTTGTGCCAAAGAGAGCAGAGATGAAAGGGCAAGTGAGGGTAGAGAGGTATTTTTTTGAGGGGAAAGGTTTGTTTTGGTAGCACAGGATGCCTTTGACACTAGTAAGTCTTGAAGAGGTGTGGTGTCTGACTCTAGTGATTTCTGTCCAGGTCTTAAAATAGCTGCACAACAAAAGTGTATCTTACCTCTCAGTGCTGAGTGCTAAACATCAGATTCACTGATGCAACAGGAAATGCCTAGATGGTGGTTTGTGTACAAAGTTGTAGTACTGTATCCACTGCTACCTAAAGTCATTTATAGTCTGTGCTTTTCTCTGTTTTATTTACCACCCCATCACAATAGCAGAGAACTCAGCTTCTAAGTCTTGCAATTACACAGAAGATTCACATGGTGTATTAGCTCTCTGGGTCTGATGCATGGGAATGAATTTAATCTTATTGGTAGATTTTTCTTTCAAATGTGATTTTGTATAAATATTGCCACTTTATTTGGTGCAACACTTTCTTTGACACATTCTGATATTTTTCTCGTTTCTCATTTCCCTGTGACAGAGCTTTTACTTCTCTGGTCCTTTTGGTGGGCTGAGACTGAGCCAGCATAACTTGTTTTTTTCTCATACCACTAGTGGGTTAATAAAAGGTGTTTATAGATATTACTTATGACTCACACTCAAGAGTTGTGCAAGTCTTAAAAATAATATATTTAACATTTTGTCATTTTTAGTTAGATTCTGTGTAAATTGATATTAGAGACAGCTGATTTTTTTTCTTTCAAGCTGATGAAAGTGAAATATAAAATTATCAATAGGAGAACTAGTGGAACTGATCTGTCCCACTGAACCAGAAAGAGTGTCTGTTTGCAGATACACATTAACTAGAACAACCAATGCATATACAGATCTCTTTCGGCCCTTTGGTGTTTTAGTGGCTTAGGGACTATCCATACAGTTCAAAATGTTCAGTAATGAATTGTCTTCAAAGAAGGGAATCTTTTTCATGGGTTCCACAAGGGGCTATTTTTAGATCAAGGATTTTTTTTTGCCCCCTTATAGCTGTGACCTTGCCTTATATTTGAAAAATCTGCTGTCCTGAAAGCAGAAAGTCCATCCTTTCATGTTTGCTTTATTTTTCGTTTGGTTGCAAATATCTGCAAATCTGCAGATAGTTTAAAGCTGAAAAGGGCTCTGTATTTCTGTAGCTCACATGTAAAGTCTTAGCAGAGAACACTGTTTTCCTGCATGGTTGGTGCAGATGGTTGCCTGTCAAAGATGATCCTTAATCACCATGCTCTCAGCTTATTCTCTGATGTCAATACATAATGCAGTTCGCCTATCCAAATGTACGTTTACAAAATGGTGTATTATGAGATATGTATGGGTTTTGTTCTATAGCATGTTAAATGGCAAATGAGTAAAGAATGTCTTCAACATATCCTTTGTTTTATTTGAGAACATGTGTAGTATTGCTGCACAGGATCCATTGAAATAAAATGAAAGAGAATGGAGGCAGCTTGCAAGGTTTTTCTGTTTGTGTTGCTGATGTTGTAAAATGCATACTAGATATATGATCATTTCTGAGTTTGGGCTGGAGAGCTACTCCTACAAGATATCGTCATCAAGCAGATTTAGGAATATCTTAATGGAAAAGAGCAGCCATAAACTTTTGTGCACTTCAGAAATTTTTAGGAGAGAGATCAGGTTAACTCTGATTGTCCACACCCATTGTAAGAATATTTAACGCAGCTACCTTTCTAACCAAACAGAAGTAACCTAACAGAACATGAAGAAGAGGAACATGATTATTTTTTAGTGTGTTTACCATTTAGTACTCTGGAATTTTTATATATTGCTTCTTGTCATTGAAGAAAGGGGAGCATTTTATTTCAAAATCTAATGAAAGAGCTTAGAATAAAAATAGTCAAGACTTGGTATAATTTTGCAGTTCCAGCTGCAGTGCAGAAATGTGAAATTCATACATGTATTCCAGTAGTCCAAATTCTGAAGTCACCATTCCGTATGTTATGATGGAATCTGACTTCCAGAAAGACTGCACTGACATCAGTGAGATGAAGATCGGCCCTCTTTCAGAAAGGCAGTTGGCAAAAGGATTTTCAAATGCTTTGAAGATTTCCCCACATTTTAGTTTTAATTCAATACAAATAAATTGTTGGGCCCTGATACATCTTGTTCTGGTTAAGGTGCTATAAAGGACCAAAACAGCTGGCATTATATCTCGCACACAGCCCTTGGTTATTTTAGCTGTAGTGTGACTGGGCAGCGCTGCTTTTCTGAATGGCTTGTTCCTACCTCTCTCTGATAAGTGTTCCACATTTCTTGATGTGTGAAGTAGGTAGTAACAGGGCATAGGTGCATCATACAAGGTTTGCATCACCTGGAGATGCCAGCTGTGCTTCTTGCCACCACTCCCTTTGGTTGATCTGCCACTCTCTCTCTTACAGGATATTTATTTTTCACCTGTTCTTTCAGGAAAGGATCACTGAGGAAGTGATCACATAGGAAGAGGATAGTCTGCCTTCTCTGAACAATATGAGATCCTTTTGTATGTTTGTACACATACTTGCTGTGTGCTTATCTGCAGATTGGGTGAGCCATTTTCTGGCATTTCTCCTCCAGTTTTGGTTGGGTTTATTCCCCTGCTTCATCCTCTCCCACCCACCTGCCATTTGACCAGTAGCAAAGGTGTTGCCATTGCTGAGAATGGAGTCAAAGCAGGATACATTGAAATGTGTGGACTTCCTGGTTCTTTTTCATTACAGTTTACATCCTGTGTCTGCCAGCTGCTGTGTCTTCAGTCATTCTTTCTCACTCTGAAGGATTGCTCTTCTCTGTCCTAAGTATCATCTAAACTGATTATTATCTGACCTAGTAGGTATATCTCCTTTTCTGATATCAACATGCATGCCATGAACAGGAAAAAATTATGGCACAAATGTGTGACACAGAACAGTACCTTCATGCTGCCTATCACAAGATTACATGTAAACCAGGAAAGAGCCTTCTGTGCATCCTCTCTAATCTTCTTCCAGACTTTTGCTGCTTGGCTGCTCAAAAATCCACTTGACAAGTGACTTGTATGCCTATGAGAAGTTAGTGAGAATTGGATTTTGTGTTTATTTGAAAATTTTGTTTCAACAAAAGAAATATTCTGAGGGCAAGATTCTGCAAAAATGTTTCAAGTAAATCAGAATTTACTATAGTCAATCTGAGATTCTATTTTGATAAAAATGTTCACCTGATTTACTACTTCTTCAAAAGGCTTTATTTTTAATAAATGAGTATTTTGTGGTGGAGGATCCAGCTAGAAAATTTCTCACTGTCTGGCACTGCTAACTTCACTTGATGCTGCAGTGCGGAGGTCCAAAGGCACGTTACCATAGAGATACCCACAATAGTTTTAAACCAACTTTAGGTTACTACAATTTCAATGCTAATGATTACTGCAACATCAGCTGTAGAACACACACTGTAAGGCTTGATATTCAGCAGCTGACTGCTCTGAGTACACTTAACTACAGCCCAATGATGTTCCTTTTTGAGGCTGGAAGCATATGACTGAGATCGTCCTGAGATCTTGCTGAGACACAGCCATTCTTGTACTAGGGGATCTGACCAGATGTATAAGCACCTCAGTTGTGCCACTATTATAAGAGAAGGAAGTATCCTTGAACAACTAGGTCAGATCTACAAAGACCCAGTGGCTCCCCAGATGGGATTGCAGTGCTTGCTGCTGCTCTTCCTCTTTACGTGGTAACTGACATGGGTTGTTTTTACTATTTGCAATGATGTGGTTTGCATCTTGGTACAGCTTGCACTGTTAGATCAGCATTCAGGATGAAAATTAAAACGAGTGATTATTTACTCACCTCACCATCAGCTATAACGTCATTTGTGTTGTTACAGTTTTGGCTTCACTGTGTGTTTAATGCTTGTGGATGTGTTCAGTGGGCACATACAGAACTTGAAATTCATTCCCTTTTGAAGGAAAACATGAAGCCGAACACTCAGGTGAAGAATTTAGCAATCAATATTTAAACATACTGTTTCTGATTTGGTATGCTTCTGACACTGAATCAGTCAAAGCAGATGAGCAAGGTGGATGAGCAGGATGTTACTGGTTTTGTTATCATGATGTTTCATTTCATAGAGAACCTATTCATATGGGGAAGCACATGAATGAAATGCTTACTGATACTGCTGTCAGGAACAGAAAGGTAAAGTGAATGACAGTCAGTTGTGTATGTTCTGCTGTACATACAAATTCGTGAAGACTTCTGTACTGCTTCATGCTGTACACATTTCAGTGATAAGTAATAATCTCAGGCAGAAATGTCTGCAGTCTACTTGCCAAGAGCAACATAGACAATTATTAAACCAAGCCATCTTAAATAAGATAGGCACTCTTGCAGCTGTTTCGTTTTCTCAGAATCAGTCTTTGCAGTAGAGCTCACTTATAAATCCTTTCCAAGTATAGTGTGTTTATTTTATTTGTACAGTCACAATGTCTGTACTAGCATTCCAATGATAATAAAATAATTTATGATGGGTACCACTAAAATTACTGTGCTCACAGTATAATATAGTTACTTTGAATGTGTGTAAAATTTCACTGCAAGTTTTAGCAAGTGTCTTACGCAACAAAGAAAACGTGATTAAAGTAACTGACATGCTTCAGAAATGGAGGAATAGTTTTTACTGGCTGTGAACATAGGTAAGGTTTCTTCACTTTCTGAGTGTTATAATATGATGGATAACTACAAAGTCATTAGGTTTTATTACATCTAGGTAAGCTTTTTTTATGATCTAAGAAATGTTTGATACTTTGTGTCCCAAGTTCTGGGATGGCCCAACGTCTTTAATGGTGTGGCTTTTGCCCCACCCTGAAATAACTGGCTGCAGAGAGAATTTCTGCTTTGTGATGAGGATTCCTGCACTATCGCAGAGGTTGGTTGTATTGGTGTTGCAAAGTGGGAGCAAACTCCAACCTGATACTTCCTTGGCTGGAAGGATAGTTTCCAGCCCAGAGATGAAGATCCCACTCCACAGGAAAATGGAAACTGTGCCTAGATTTGCTTATAGTTATCTTTTGTAGACTTCCAGATATATATTTCTTAGCTTACTCATGGTAAGTGTTCTGAGGCAATCTTATTTTAAGAGTGGTAAAAGTGATGAATAATTTAAAAACATCTCTGCATGCATCATGATTGCAATTGAAATACCAGATTAGGGAATGACTTTTTTTAATTTTTATTTTCAATGGCAAAGGATATTTTTTAGGGCTGTTTTACTGAAGTGAAATATATAAAAAAGCTAGTCAATGCAAATGGATTTCTTTGTAACTTTTATGGGAAAAACTATGTCTCAAATATAGGTACCTCTCCGTTGGAAGCTGTAACAGGAATTTAAACACAAGAAACTTTTAAAAAATTAAATACTAAGCATAACCCAGCTCTTAGACCTTTATGGGGGAATGGTATTTTTTTCCAGCATTTCATGTGTATTAAATACACAGTTTTAAAAAAATTGATGCTCAAATTGGTCAACAGTGCATTCTTCTATAAACTCCCTGTAGTTTTCATCACTAGCAAGATGACTTCTTGCCTTCTTTCTCATCTTGCAGCTAACTTTTTTGAAGGGTCCTTTCCTGAGGTCTCTTTAAAATCAAGTTATCTTAATTTGAATCTGAGAAGCAGCAGTCTCAGTTTCTGTGGGGGGAAAAATTACTGAGCAAGATGCATTTAAGTGGTATGTCACGGCCACTTGTCTTTTAGAGCACACAAGGGAAATTTCCATTTCAGAACATACCTCTCTGTATGGCAAGTCCATCATGCTGACTGTAAAATCGCCTTGAAGTCTGTCAGAGCTGTTGTGTCTGACCTGCTGCAGATTCATACCTACTGCACTGGTGTGTCAAGGCTACTTTTCTTTTAGAATACAAAAGTCAAATTCCCATTTCCAGAACTCTGCTTACTGTAAAATTGCCTTCAAGACTAGCAGAGCTGTTGTCTCAAACATACTGCAGATTTAGGGATATGTTGATTCACATTAACTTTGAAAATATTACTTTACCTACCTTGAGGACTTAAAAATGGCTTATCTTGATTTTTAATAAAAGTTTTCTGAGTAATCTGCACCTGCTATATGGCAGTTTCTGTGAAAAACATAATGACTGCAAATTACAGAATGTGTCAGACTGTGCCGTGCTTCACAGCTATATATAAAAAAAGGAGGTAGTGTTCCATGGAGCACATAGCATGAGTTCACAGCGACTCTGCAGAAATAAGTAAAAGAGGGATTTTTGGGTAGTTGATAAGTAAAAAAAATATAATTCTGTCTATTTTGGAAATCTCTTAAGGCATTCGGGGGGGGAATGGATGTAGGAGGTGTCACTCTTGCTTATTCTAGTCTGGTACATAATACCCTGTGTTGACCATTTTCAGAAACACGATGTTCGTTTGGTGGCTTGGTCTGTTGTTACGTGTTTGCAATCCTGGCCTTCATTGAAGCCTGACTTAGCAAAATATTTAAGCACATGAGTAGAACCATCCAGCTTGACTGGAAAAACCAGAGCACCAGTTTGATTTTACATTTCCACAGGGTCATTGCACCCAGAAGAAGTCCAGAACAGCCTTAGGGTGGTTATAACATGTGTCTGGCAGCTAAATATAGAGCAGTTGGTTAGTTCCATGTCAATACAAAGGTCTAAAAAGGAAAAGCAGTATTTCTCCAAGAAGAGCTGCATATGTGAGAATTCATTATTTTAGTCATACATAGATTTGAAGACTTGAAGTCTAAATTCTGTAAGGAGGAGTAATAATATATTTACAGTGCCATAACTGAAATAATCAGGAATGCTCTTACATTATTCAGTGTGAGGATCCAGAGATATGTATTACCACTTCACAGGGTTTCTTCAGGTGGGACCAGTGTTTTATGTGTGCTCAGAAACTAACTGTTTATGTTCATCAACTGTAACAATTACAACGTTTTATTACAGATGAGGAGGCCTCCCAGCCCAACATCTTTCACTTAGTTTCAGGAAACCATTTTAACAGTAACTTGCTATGTGAAGTAAAATGAAATTTCTGGACATTTTGGTCAGAGAGCTGGCCTGTGTAATTGTAGGCAGCCAACTTCTGTATTTCCTTTTCTTCCATCACAGCCTTGAAAAAGCGTACTTTCAGGTCATCTGTGACTTTACTGATGGGAGTCCTAAGCTGTCATCTCTGCCTTCTCTGTTGTATTCAGCTAAGAAGCTTCTAACGGATAGCAACATACATAAGTAATAGTGTGGATCTTTGTATTATTTGAATTTCAGCTCATTTCTATGACTCCTGCAGTCAAGGCTCTCTGCTACTCTACCTACATCACAGTTGGTTTTTTTCCCCTGCAGTTTTTTTAATAGCTTTGCCTGTGGCATTCCAACAAATCCCCTTCAGCAGTTTTGAACAGGACATGTTTATTAAATTTCCTTTCTCTAGAAAATAACTTGTATTAGTTTATGTTTATGTTAATATATATATATATGTTTTTATATGTATTTCATGTGGTTTTTATCTGATATTAGGGCAACCCCATACATTTTGTAAAATGTTTATTTACATCTTCTGTTCAATATAACTCAGTGTCTTTGTCCTTCCATACAACTCTGTCACGGACTTTCAGCGTGAGTGGCCTGAATGCCCAGCTGACTTTCTCCGCTCTCTTGGCAGCTCATTTCCCCTCAGTTTATGCCAATCAAATAGTTCTTAACTTCTTTGAAAACTGATTGTGAGTCAGCAAGAAACTTACTGAAGTTACTTTTTCCTGTGATGTGATATGCACTCGTGAATAAGTACAATACTAACAGGAAATACAACATATTTCCCTTCAGAGTCCATCCAAAGACAGTTGTAAAATAAAGATATATATGAGAGATATATAACAGAAAACTTCAGAAATATGTTTTTCTATTGTAGTCTTCTGGACTCAAGTGTAAGAGTATTAATAGTTTATGCATAAGCAGTTATTCTTTGGAGTTGTACACAATATGGCATCTAACCCACTAAAATGAAGATATTATGCCTTATAAAATCTCTGTTGGTGAAAATGTTTGTCTGTGATTTGAAACTAAAATATGGCTTTCAGAGATAGTATTTCTAAATAAAGGTGGTTGGATAGTGTCAGGTATTTAACTGTGCATGAGATCTCCTGGAGAAGAGATTAATATTTTTCTGTGGTTTGTGATATGTATATAGTTCCTACTGCTTAATAAGGGCTTAATTCTGTGAAATGCTTAGCATTTGGGCCATTCTGCCTTTAACTGTACAAGAAGCCCTTTTTGTCTCCAGCAATTGTGCTCATAAAATAAAATTAAACAATTGCTGAGCTAAATTCAGCTTCTGCAATATCAGGTGCATTGAAAATAGGCAACTGTAACTATTCTTTGGGGAAAGTTTGGCAGTTAACATTGCCCTCAGAAGCCAGAACTTTTGCTTTTAAGTTTGGATGTTCATACTGTGCATGTGCAGGAGCTGTGGGAGAAGATTTATTGCTGAGACGTTTGCGAGATGGTCATACTTCACTATCTTTGAAGAATATAACAGTGAAATTTTTTTATCTTCTCAGTAATGTGTTGGTAGTAAGTTGCATAATTACATCCCAATGATGGACAGTCCTAATGGTGGACTGAAATGACAACATTGTGTTAAAATAGACGTCAGTACATAAAGACTGGAGTAGCAGTAAGAGCTCTCTGTAGAACATTGTCATGACTTTTATAATGCAGGGTATGAAATGTGACACTTAATTTGGTGGCACTTCTTTTTAAGACTGGAACAAAATGTCCAAAAGAAGTCTTTTCCAGAAAGCTTTTCATTTCATACACACACTTTGTAAATAGTGATGATTAATACCAAAATCATTATTGCTTATTGCATAAGTAATAATTTGCTCTAGTGTAGTAGAATACGTGAAGGGCTTTTGTAGAGCTTATTTGGATTGCAACTATATGCAAAAGTTAAACACTAAAATTAGATGCTGATCCTACCAGCATTTTCATGGAGTAATGGCAGTGAAATTACCATGACTGCATTCAAGTTTGTAAGACTGAGTAATTAAGTTTCCAGATTTATCAGGCCATTTCTTACTTCTGTGAGGTATGAATTCTTCAGGTACATCTAATGCCCAGTACTCTGTTCTTCTGGGTTAGAGCTTCCCCTTCCTCTGATCACTTCAGGTTTGTCACTTATACCTACCTTGTATAAATACTGCTTCTACTCTTCCTCACTTTTCTTCTATGTTTGGGTAGGGCTTGTAGGATCAGTCAGCCCGCCTGCCCTAATATGTGACATATAGAAGTGAGAGGTGATCTTTGTCTCTGAGGATTATAAACTAAAATAGGTGAGACAAGCTTTGTAAACACTTTAATCTTGAATGATATAATAATACAGAGGGTGAACAGGCTGGGTTTGGTAACATCTGTGTGGTTTAGTTAGATCACTCACCAGTGGGCAAGGCACTGTGCACATCCCAGAAGGTGATATCTGGGTTTCAGTCTTGGAGTATTTGAGACATGATTGCTGCTGTCTGGATTAGCTGCAGTGGCTTTGTCAAAACTAGACTAGAAACTTAAACTGAATTAAATGTGATCGTGAATTACTCAGTCAGCATGAGAGCCTTGGAGCTGTTTATTTTGATGAGAATTTGGCTTTGATTTTTGTTGTCTGCACATTTTTTAGTGTGAGACATGGCACAGACTTCCATGTTGATAATTTCTGGTTGCACAATAACTGATGGTACAGCATCACTTGTGATACTTGAGATGGTAGGGTCTGCTCTGGGAATTATCGTATTTGTGAGTTTCTAATTAAAGGAGCAATGGCAGAATAGTTAATTTTGACATATATTTAAATGCTATTTTTGGATTCCAGTGTCAATGTTAGATGGTAATGAGAAAAGTGCCCCTATGTATCTGTTATTCTGAAAACTTGGGAAGATTTAATTTTTGTTTTATTGGTATTTGTACTGTGTATTTTCCACTGGGAGTTGTGGGGTTTTGTATTTTTCTTTTTGTTTGTTTTAATAGAGTTTCTAGATATAATTCTAAGACATATCTTATGCATGCTAACTTTTTAATTAAAAAGCCAAACTAGTTATTTTTAGCTGCCTGTCAAGAGAGAAGTGCTGTAAAAAGCACTGACTGTGAAGGAACAGGGAAAAGGCAACATTATGTCTTCAAAGGACATATATGTGTTCTTTAGAGTCTCAGTTTAAAAGAAAACTAAGATGTCTGTCTGGACAAGGAAGGAGGCTTCTTCTCAAAAACCACCACAACCTTTGAAACTACAGAGACTTTAATCAGAAAATGTACAGAAAATTATAATGGTTCTTTACTACGAATATATATATATATATCCAAAACCAGAAGAGAAAAAACAGCAACACTGTAACCAAAACAGTGGGAGACAGTGCTGTGCCTTGGGAGATAATGGCCATGAAAGTCACTCATGGGCTCTGGAGAGACAAAGATGGGACCAGGGAGAGGCTCTGGCTCCAAAACTCGTGTGGGAATGTTGACCACAGGGAATGAGCTGAAACTTTTCCCGTGGGAAGTGTAAAGACCCTCTTCCCATCCTTTGTCTGAAAGTGTTGGGGGTGGGGGGTGGCGGGTTAGCAACTCCTCTGCAGGTGGTGTCAGCCCTTGTGGACTGTGTATCAAATCCAGGTAAGGGTGACTGTTCTCTCTGAAGAACAGCAAAGGGCATGCGAAGTGGGGAGGGG